>OX421976.1:36200344-36836707 GCA_949128135.1 Parasteatoda lunata | reverse complement strand
TATTTACCAAAATACTAACTTAATGTAAATAAATTAAATAATAAATAAACAAACTAAAGACTTTCTTTTGATCGTTTCAAGTATCTACTTAAGAGTCGATATTGAAGAAGAAAAAAAAAAAAAAAAAAAAGGCTGCATTATTAACCAAACGCTTGATACTTACTGCCTTTTAATAAAATTTAAAAAAATAAATACTGAAATATAATTTATTTCGTAAAAAATAAATGATGGTACATTTTAAGCAAAGTGTCACATATCATTAAGGGATTAAACATAGTCAGATGACAATTTATTTTGTTGTCAATTTTGTTAATTTAATTTGTTGAGATAATATCTACCTAAAAATTATTTTTAAAAAAATTATGGCTATTGATTGCATTTGGAGCAGTAAGTTAATAACGGAATACAATATTTACTAAACGTACACTCCAGTTTTCTGAACTCAAAGCTTTTAGCACTGAGACCAAAGGTCATAACTGAAACACATTTTAATGGCCATTACATATAATAGAAAATTCCACTGCTTTCACTGGGATTTAAGCTGTCGCTAAAGCAACGCTCTAGACTTAACTAACGGTCATTATCCAAATTAAAATGCCGAAATGAAATCATCCTTATTTCATAGTACTTCACATCAGAACATTGTATCTACAGAGAGAGAAAAAATGCAACAATTCTTGGGAAGAAAAGTGTATTGTAATTTAATAGGACAAGGATACGTTTATAAATTATATTTATTAAATTATATTTATAAATTATATTTACGTTTATAAATTATATTTATAAAAAAGCATTTTGAATAGGTACAAAGGTAAATAAAATGATATGGGTGTATTTGAATGAATTTTCAGGGCTGCTCGAATAAACCATTGTTTTATATAGAAACAAAAAATATTGTTACTCAAAATTATACGATTTCAATGAGGCATTTGTTCTCAACAAGAGTTGAGTTCATTTCTAGAATTTTTCAGTAAAGATACAAACTATTTCTCGAACAGGGCTTTTGAATTAATGGTAAACGTTTATATATATATATTATTCTAAGATAGAAATTACTCTATATAAAAATACAAATATGGGGAAAAAATGACAAAATTTGATTTTGAAACCAAACACCTCAAACAACAAATATTCTTTCGGTCATTTCGAAGGCAAAAACAATTTAACGACGAATTCTTTTTAAACAGTAATTGCAAACGAGATAATGCAACATTAAATGAAAAGAAACATAAGGAAAATACCATATAGTAAGGTACATAATGAATTCGAACGCATAATCACCAAAATTCTCTTACGGAAACCTTAAGATAGTGTTGACGACCTGAATCAAAAACGATGTGCCATAGACACAAATGGCACATAAGTAATGATGTGTCTAATATACCATGAAATGGATCTATTAACTCCACGGCGTAATCTCCCAATTGCAGACTTAGGTGTACATTACTGACCTTATTTGG
The DNA here is from genome assembly GCA_949128135.1 of Parasteatoda lunata. NCBI lineage: Eukaryota > Metazoa > Arthropoda > Arachnida > Araneae > Theridiidae > Parasteatoda > Parasteatoda lunata. Next base: position 36,835,247 of record OX421976.1, on the reverse strand, counting down.
TGATCATAGTAGACATTACACTCACAAACATCTCATTCTTTCAACAGATACACAGAGCTCGTGCAAGTACGAATGAAAAAAGGGGAAAGTGAAGATAGCAAAAAGAGAAATCGTGTCCATGATAGTCCCAAACGAAAATCATAAGTTTCTTCTTTGCAGCGGAAAAAAGAAACTTCAGTGGAATGGCAACAGTATATCGAATATGACACGTGACCTGGAAGAATGATGTTTATTTGGTTAGCTAACTCACTGACGCGGAAATAAAAGCAGATGCTTCTGCGCTTTTGTAATGGCTGGTACATGGTACGAATGCTTGGGATATTATTAAAAGTAATGTCTTACTATTAAAGAAGAATCGGTTAAAGGAAGAAAGTTTCATATAACTAATCTAAAAAGAAATAAAAATGGTTCGTAGAAGAATTATTAATAAAGAATAGCTTCTTTATATCTTCAAAGTAAAAACAAGTTATAACGGTAAGATGTTTTTTTTTTTTTTTTTTTTTTTTTTTTTTTTTTTTTTTGGACGCAAATTTTTGATTGATTACTTTTCCTTTTATTTTAGTCATGATATCAACAAACACAATATTAAAAAATAATATATATATGCTTTTTTTTATAAAGCAGAACTGTTCCACATTATCATTTTAGATCACTAATCTTTTTTACTTACCTTGAATAATTGTAAAGTTAGTGATTTGTATGAAGTATTTGTACTGTTTTAGGCCTGACATTAACTGATTTAGTTGCATAAAAATGTGTTGAATCGTAGATATTCGGTGTAATGGTTTTAAAACCAAATAGATCATTTTAAACAACATTTTTATGATAAACAAAAAATAATAATGAGATACATCGTTTGCGAACGAATCGTGTTATTTACAAATTGGCATTAGGTGTGATTTTAGAGAAAAATTTTATTCCACAAAAATATTATTTTAAAAAAGTAAGAAAGAACTTTTAAATTTACCTTTTGTAACTAAAATGTGGCATTTATTAAAGAAGCATCAAAATTAAAATTAAAATATTATATATATTTTTATAAACAATGAAAAAAGCAGCAGTTATTTAAATTTTGTACATTCAACAAAATCATAGCAAAACTACATTGAAACGATTTTTTTAAAAAAATATTTTATAAAAGTAATTATTTTTATACATAAATCGGAAAATGGATTAATTATGATTACAAAATCGAGTCTTTACTTACGATAGACAACAAGTTCAAATGACACGCTATCTGAATCATCACTGCAGGTGTAAGTGCCAGCGTCATCTTTTTCTACGTTTGTGAAGACTATTCGGCGTCCATTTTGATTATCTCCCTCAGCAGACTGTACATGAATCCTGTAATGAATATTCGGAAAAATCAAAAAAACATTAACAAAATTTATATTAAATTACGAATGTGGAATATATGATAGGATGCGTATAAACAACCCATTTTATAACCGGGGTTGAACAGCCGGCCCAATTTTGGGTTTATGACAACTAATGTTCAACTCCGTAGCCTTGTAATTTTGAACCCAATCCAGAAGACAAGTATTGGAAGTATTTTATCAAGTATTGGAAGAAATTTGCCTTCGTGGAGGACTTTTTGATAGAGCTAACCTGCATTTGCGTTCCATAGAGAGAAAAACAAACCACAAAAACCTCCCACGGTTAGCCTGTCGGCAAGGGGACTTTCACCCATGACCCGTCCTACCACTGAGGATATTTTACGTCGGCACTGTGGTCGATGCGAGCCGGGTGTGGATTTCGTATCGACCACCCATCGCTAGTATTCAACCCTGGTTCACCTCATTGGAAGGCGAACGCTCCATCCTCTGAGCCCTCAAAGAATCCATTTTCGGAAGATTCATTTCAAAAATGATGAAAGAAAGGATTATATTCGATAATCGTTGCAAAATAAACAACGAAAGGGATGACATAGCGCCCATCTCGTTTTTCATCGCTAATGCTAATTCTGTGTGTCAAGCAGATATGCGTAATGAATACGGACACGAAAAAGCCGCTCGCGGAAAATTTGTCACCATTGCGGAAAATGTTTAATATTACTCATTAATAAAAAATAAAAGTAACGGTCAGAATTCCCATATTCTACTTTGCCGTGAATTTTAGAAAATTAGGATATAACACCAGATGTTTGTTAAGTCAATAACTAGTTTTATAACTATCTTCAAAAAAATTGCGAAAAGCAAAGAAATATATATTGATATGTATAATAATCAATATAAAGTTTTTTAAAAATTAAAATACTTAAAAGTATGCGATTTTCGAACAAATATCATGAAAATTACGTGGAAGTGAAAGGGTTTAAACTAGTTACAAGAGTAAATAAATGGATTGCAGAAAGTTTTTCATTTTATCTTAGCCTGTTGCCAAGAACGATTTTGCATATCATGAGTATATAGATAGAGAATCCTAGGGGTGTTTTGACACCCTTTACTAACATGTCAAATGTATAAATAATTAAATTAACTATAGATTAATTAAAGGTAAGCTAAGCTACAAAGCTAATAGTGATTTTGAAAAATTCCTCATTACTATAATAGCCTTTAAAAATGAAATAATTAGGAATAATGATAACCAATACGCTACAAACTTATTTATTATTATTTTTTTTTTTAAATAAAAAGTTTCGAAATAAACAGAGAGAACTTATTTGAGGCCTTCTTAAAATGGGAATTTCAGACACACACGCGCAGGAAGTTTAAAAGCGATATCCAATTCTTCTAAAGTTAATAATAATACATTTTCACCAAACATACATTATAAAAAGTTGAACAGCAATTTCGAATAAAATTTTGAATTCATGTCTGAAAAAGTTAATTTTTATCCTACCTAGTTAGAAATCCGTAAAAGTGCTTTCTCCTTGAGCGCAGATACTAAGCAGTCGAAAAAGTAACAACGCTTCAGTGAAAAAAAAATTATTTTTCTTCCGCAGCAGGAATTAATATGTATGCATGAATAATAATTAAAAACATTATAATATAATCTAAATTTCAGGGCCAAGTACATAATTTTCTTTAAAATCCCCTATTTTAGCCAATAATCAATATTTGGCATGTGACCATAACTCAAATAAACATAAAAAATTATAAACCCAATTTTTTATGTTTAATATGCGATGATAGTTACGATTAGTTGTTTATTCTTTAATCAAGATAACAATTCTTTTATTATTATTAATAAATGAATCTTTACAATGATTATAAGCAAAACGGATTATTAGCAAAGAATCAAGCTTTAAAAGATTAAAATATTTTTTAAACGAATTGTTATGTAAATTAATTCTTATAAATAGAACAATTAATTGAGAAAACTGGATTTAACTTTCCTAAATAACATAATTTAATTGAGTTTATTCAATTCTAGACTTTCGCAAACAATTCATTCTACTTTACAAATATAGTTAGTAGATAATTAAAAAATATATTAAACCCAAAAAATAATATCAAAAAAAATTGTAACCAAACTAATTCTGACAAATATAATTTTAATTATCAAACAACAATAACAAAAAATTTATTTTGCAATTCAGTTAACCATTTTTAAACATTAAAACACTCTTTTGAACTTAATATATTCAACATCGATTAACAAATTATCTCTATGGGGAAAGAGTTTTAAGTTTCTGAAAACATGAATAAATTTAACTGCTTTACACCCATACAAAAATAACCTATACAACGCTTCCACCAGAAACCTATTCATCTATCTCCTTTATTCCCTAAATAATCCTGAAGTGAAAACGGATACAGTTCAATTAGAAGTCACGTGGACGCAAACTTGGGGGGAGGCTGTTCACCCATCCCATGGAATAGGTATCATTGTCACAAGATCAAACTTTTGTCTGCGCAAAGAGCTATCGCTCCAACGGCCGTTTGGGGTAACCATGGGTGACAAAACTTCAGAAACTCCAGGAAGAAGGATGGTATACGTATTATCGATCCCGATTTGAATGAATCATTGCCGGAAACCCTCTAGGGTGGGGGAGTTAATACAAAAAAGTTCTCACAATGGAATTGTGGGTGTCTTGACCCCATCCAACAAAATCAGCATAGTCAGGATTCAACGAAGCACCAAATGACACGCATGCGTGGCGAGCGATACACCTTGTTATGCGTTCGAAGCAGGAAACGCATCTGAGGCAAGATTTGGTAGTCTCATCTCAAAAAATGCCCTTTTTTTTTTATTCAACATAGTTTTTTAGGACACGCCCTGGATAGGTGAAAGAATCAGTTGCCAGGTATTATAAATATGTGTGGAGTAAGATAAAGATTATAAGAAGATATTTTCAAAAGTAGAAGTGACAGTACACCTTTGTCAGCAAGGGAAGTGTGGCAGTTGTAGAAGCGCGAGGTTATAAAAGGGAGTTAAAAGATTGTGACGGCTAGAACAATTCGTGTATTTTTAGAAACTTTTTTTTCTTCTCGGTGTGTCATAATATCAAAAACCAAAAGAAGAAAAATCATTCCAGCTAAGTTGTAAAGCATTTAAATGTGCTGGTGTCAAGATGAGATACAGCCGACCAAATTTATTTTAAGCTTTCCTTCCGACAATCCCCCCCCCCCCCCTGAATCAATCATCCTATAGAAATGTTAGTCAAATTTAATTTAGTAGACAGTTTAGAATCCTTAGTACTCAAATAGCTCTTGCTACACTCTCAGAAATAAAATACTCGCTTTTGACGATTCAGCTATCCTTGAATATATTTTGTTAATTTTGAGAATTATTTCTTTACGAAATCCTTGTCCCACCAGAAAGATCCCCGACCCAAATCCCGTTTCAGGCATGGATGTAATTTATTTGTTTTTCTTATGTTGTTAAGGTGACAGTGATCTAGCTAGCCCACGATAAAGCGATTGTTGGAAAAGTTACGATACATTAGGTACTAGGATATATATATATATATATATATAAATTTTTTTCGGAAAAAAAATAGAATGACGAAATTCGTTTTCTTGAAGAGGTGCCGATAGCTATTTCGTCACTTCGACGAAATGTTCATTCGGAGCACAAACCAGAAAACAGTTTCGTCAAAAAGGAAAAAAAACGTGCAATTTAAATATCTACTCTTTACAATGTAGATTAAAGAAAGTCATCATGGCATCAAGAAAGCCTTCATGGCAAATTCTCTTTCGCCAACACAAATAAAAATTTAAAGTATAGAAAAAGTTAGTTCAGGTTATCCTAGAGTAAAGTGTGGAAGTTTAAAATGCTGATTTTTTTCCCAATCTAAATGCATACAAATTCTAAATATCTCTCTAAATGCAAACAAATTCTGGTAGGATTACATAAGATTAGGCAGCCAGGAGGCAATCCTGAAATAATTTGTTTGCATTTTAATATTATGAAAACATTTTTTCAGTATTTGAAACTTCATGTTTACTAGGTTAACCAGAAATTACTTTATGCTAAACTTTAAATTTTAAGACACCGACGGAGGTGCAAAAAAATTTGCCAGGAAAATTTTCTCCCTCGGTATAGCTCTTCTAGAGTAATATTACAAGACTTGTAAAGATTTTTATAACCGAAATATAGTATACACTGCTAGAAAATGTGAGCTATAATATCGCTACAGCAACCTTAATACGGGGCTTAGTTGAACCATATTATCGTAGTTATCAAACGAGATTACACGATAAGATGGTACAATTTAATACCTTATTAAAGATGCAACAAATTTACACCGTATTGTAGTTCAGGATACTGATATATGGGTTAAACATTTTTATTTGTTTACTTTGACAGTGCAGAAGTAATTGTCCAATCTAAATATAACAGACAGTCTATAACTTTTACAACATAAATAAATCTAGCTGAATCAAAGTACATTTTTGCAATAAACGATACTAAAAATAAAGCTTTTATTTCATATTATGCTTTAAATAATGTTAAGTTCTTAAAATATATATCTTCTTATGCTTTTATACTTTCTTACGTTATCGGGACCTGCAATACATGAATTGCATAGTTAACTGACATAAATCATAAAAAGCAAAAAATAATAATAATAATAATAATAATTAACCTTGTCCTGACGAATTTTTTCCAAAACATTAATCATGAGACAGTAATAATATCCTTTAACGTTATCAAAATAGATCAATAACATAAAATTTAAATAAAATAGATAACATAAATAAATGAAAATGTTTTCATTTCTTTTCTTATGCTTGACCCAAATCATCTCAATTTCTAAGATAAGTTTTTTAAAAAAAAAGCTATGTAGGGTTAAGAATACGTACCCTACATAGCTTCGTGTACCTGTTGATGTTAAAACATGCTCCTTTAATTAAATGCCTTATTTCTCAACGACGTAAATATTTTCAGCAAAAATTTCTTGGCGGTATTCCATAATTTCTTTTTGAACATATGATTGATACAAGCCAGAAGCTAAGCAGTTAATTCAAAGCTATTTAATCATTCTTCTGAGAGCGATTTTCATTCATCTTTACGACATAGTTATCACCATTTAACGATTAATTTAAAGTCAAATGCTTATGATTAAATCCATCAAATTATACGTTTGTCCCCTTTGTAACCTATTTTCCGCATGTTTTAGTGTAGGGGCAAACTTTTTTTAATACCAAATTCAGTTATTTAAACAACACTGTTTGTCATTTAAATTTATAACATGTTTTGAATGCAATGCATAAAATATTTTTAGGACGTAATAACCAGGATAATTAACTACTCAGGCTTTAGTCATAAGTTACTCTTTCAAATAAAATTTCCCAATTTATATATTTTAGATTATTACTATTATTATAAAAATAACTAAAGAGATAAGGTATGTTAGGGAGAAAATGTATAGAGAAATAATGTAAAACAGCACGGAGAAGATTTGAATACACAGCAATTTTCTAAAAAAGAAATTAATCAGTTTTTGATTTTAGATCACAATATTAAAAAACGTCTAGAAAATTAATAATATTTATGTGTTAACAACTATTTAATTTTAATATTCTTAAAAATTAAAAAATTTCTGTTATTAAATACGAAACTTTAGCATTGCTTTGATTTACTTCCATTACATTTACATACATAGTTCATTACAATTGTTACATTTTACATGTATTTAGTAAAATAACGTTTTTGTTTGTGCATGTTCTGTTGAAATAACAACTTTTTCAATTTAAATTTCAAACCGCTTACATACCACAACTCAGCCCTGCTTCTTTTTTGCACAACATTAAACTTGGTGTTCGTAAAAAATCTACTTTTTTTTCATGCCAGTTCAAAAAGCTGACTATACTTAAAATCTAGACATGTTAGACACATTGATTAAAACTTCTTTAAAAAAAATTTAAAAAAATCATAGACTTGGCATTAAAATCTTTCAACTTAGAATTTTTCATTTTTTAACTATCGTATCGACAAAATGGATCTACAGTGCAAAATGAATGGCAAAGAAAAATTAAGAAAATATGACCACATAAATAAAACGAAATTCAAGAATTCGTCCAAGAGTTTTCCAAAAATAATCTATGACTGGCACCACTCTCAGCTAGAATGATAAGCAGCTATTACTTCAATGTTACATTACTCAAACTGAAAGTAGTTCTATAACAACAAAAGAAGCCAAATCAAACATGAGCAAAGTTTTATTTTATTTATTCTTAAAAAAAAACTTTAATTGTAAATTTAGTGAGAATAAAAATAGCCTCTGTTATTACGACCTTTAAATGCAGTGTGCTCAGCATATATATATATATATATATATATATATATATATATATATATATATATATATATATATATATATATATATATATATATATATATATATATATATATATATATATATATATAATTAGAGAACAATTATTGATAAATTGACAAAGCAGGAGAAAAAAATACTAGAATTATTAAATTGACCACAGAGTTCAATTTTTTTTTTGCCTTTAAATGAAAGAAAAATTTTTATTAAGAAATAGCTATTAAGTAAATACCCTTTAGTGTGTAAGATAGAGACAAGCAAGGAGAAGACAGGATTTTTCTAACAAAATTCATTTTTGATGTTAAAAAATATTAGCTGTCACAAACCGAAGCTAAGTTATAAAATATTTCAATAAATTAAATAAAATACTTTTCAAAACAAGTTTATAAAATATTTTCATATGCCAAAAAGTTAGGACGGTTAATTACGTTTCGCAATCAATTAGAACAATTTAAGTTGTACTTCATCCTTACCTTACATACTGTACTTATAATAGCTATGCAAATCTCTTATCTAAATAAAATTAAAAACTATACATTTAATTTACTAAGAAGGGATCTTGAAATAAAAGTATATGACAAAATTAAAATTTCACTTGCATTTTTACCGCCGCCCCACAAAACATTCAATAAATTTGTCGAAAATTACATACTTTTGTTTATTTTTCGATATAATTTCCGTAAACATCATTAATGAACGCTATATGCTAAAAGAAAATGCTTAAAAAGATTTACTATACTCAAATCCAAATATAAAGTGAAATAATAAAATGTAGATAAACGAAATGTACTAAAGCAAGGACTAACATCAATACCGAGATGCAAAATTAAGAAAAATGCATCATGTCATTATTTATTAAGTTTAAACAACATTTGAAATGAAAATTCTGAACAGACATATTTAAAAGGACAAATAAATCAAAGAAAATTATAAGGACTAATGATCCAACTTCCGATCCAAAAAATTCTGTTCGAAATCATAGAAATAAACGAAAATCTTCTGAACAAATACATTTAAAATGATAAATAAACAAAAGAAAATTAAAAGGATTAATGGTCCAACTTCTAAAACAAACAAGAAAAAAATTCCTGTTCGAAATGTTAGAAATAAAACAAAAAACTTAGAAACTCATCAGCTACCTTTTACGTTATTAGAAAAATTAAAATAACTACTCTTGCGAGCAATTACACGCTTTTTCTACTAATAAATTAAGGTAAAGTACATGAAATCGACACACTACAATAAACTAAGAAAATATTATTAAAAAAGGGGACTGTACTAAACTGATTTGGTTAAAATTATCCTTCGCCTTACAATCTGTGTCAGTTATAAAATGCCCTCCTAAATCATAATTGAACACTAATTTCACAGCTCAGTGGATTCCACACAAAATCATTACAAAAATAATCCTTCATGTGCGTGATGTTTTCTAATTATCTTAAAGGTCAAGGAATTTTTAGGCAAAGACAATTGCTGAGCTTCGAAAATGATACAGGAGCATCAGAAGAAGAAAAAAAAATTGGCTTTAAAGTTGGCACAAAACGTGACATAATCACAATGCCAAAATTGCAACTATAACAATAGATTAAAGTAATTCGAGGTCAAGAATATTATGTGTGTTGTATATGCTGCAAAATCCATAAAAAGTACTTATAGATGATCATAAAGAGGCATGTCTGTGCTTTAAATCGATATATTAGAAGAACTACATGAATTGTTCGTTCTACTCCCTTTTGAAGTAATTTGATATTGTTTATGGTTTTATGAACTTGTAATAGTTTTATAAAAATTCGTGATTTGTTTATTTATTTTTGTTAATTGTTTACAGGTCAAAGAACTTTTGCTGCTGTGTTCTAAATACGATTGAAATAAATAAGTGTATGTGTTAACTCGGAAAATCGAAGTGCTCACGTTGAAAGAGTGCTTTCTGAGTGTTTATGTTAATATAAAAGGATCCAAGTTAGAGAATGATTGAATTTTCTGGTTTATGTCGACGTAATTTAGTCAGTTACTGATGATAAGCTTCAGACTGTTTATGCTCATGTAAAAGGATCAAAGTTAGAGAATGTTGGCACTTACCGGTTAATACCAACATAATCTAATGAGTTACTGATAATTAGCTTCAGAGTGTTTATGTTCATGTAAAAGGATCGTAGTTAGAGAATCGTGGTCTTTTTCAGTTAATGTCGACATAATTTAGTGAATTATTGAAAATCAGTTTTAGAATAATGACAATCTTCGATTAATGTCGACATAATTCAGTGAATTACTGCATAATTTAGTGAATTACTGAAAATTAGTTTTAGAATGTTTACAGAAACAAAAAAATAGAAAAAATGCTACAGGGAAAAAAAAATAGAAAATAACACTCTCCAGCAAATATTGACACACATCAAATGTAATGGTGAAAGATCAAATATATTCCTTTACATTAAGATTAACCTAACACCCGCAGAAGAATGTAAACATTTTCCAGACATTCACTTTTCCCTGTAGTGTTTATAAACAAATGAAAGTTACTTTCAATATATATTTCATTAAAAGTATTTTTAATGTTACTAAGTACTTTTTGTATTACGAACTAACCTTAAAATAATTATCACTCGAATTAGACACGTTTTTTATGATTTTATCTTAAGTGTAATTGACTTAATATCAAAATATAGTTACTTAACTTAGTGTTGCTGTAATCTATAAAAATAATTGAAAATATATAGGTTAGAAATAATTAACAAAAAAGTATACAGTTACAAAATGAATAAAAAAAAAAAGGAAATTATCAATTTAAAAGTGATAAATATCTTTGAAAAAGTCATCTTTAAGTTACATTATGATTTGTGAATAAGAAAGCTTGAGTGGTGAGAAATAATAAACAAAAGCAATTGTCCTTTCTGTGATCAGAATACATATGATGTTTGAAAAACAAAGACACACTTAGTTAAATGTTTTATAATTGCACAATTTTGTGGACAAGATTTCAACTAACAATACAATAAAACAAAGTGCGGTTCGTGATTTCAAATTGTTTTTATAGATAAATCCTAAACCCAAGCAAGTTTCGCAATTGTTTCATTCACAAACGGAAAACAATATTGTTTATTCTGATTTGACAAACAAACCCAAATAAGGTGGGAGGGAAGAAATTTATATTTTTAAATAAATGAAAAATTTAACCACAAAAATGAACAAACAGACTTGAGTTTAAAAAGTGAAATTAAATAAATAATTAAATGTCAAGGTTCTCTCAATTTTCCTACTTATTTATTATTACAATTTAGTTTGACAGCATTTATTTAATCCTACACAATTGGTATTTTTAATATTGTTTGAAAATTCGCAGGTTCCGTTTACTAAAAATTTCTTTCTCTTTTTTTCTATTCAATTTTCGCAAATTTCATTCCTCAATTTTTGAAAATGATACCTTGTTAAAATGTGAAGGAGAAAAAATATCCTTATCGTTACTGTTAATAAATAAGAAACAAAATCCTTTCTTTCATCATTTTAATGAAAAGTTAAGTATTTTCACAACAGTCATTTGATGGCCATGGGGGTTAAAAAAGTTAAGGTTTCACCACTTCGAAACTTATGACATGATGGTGGCAATGCGGTCAGCATTGCGTATCGGCCGCTTTTAGTTACCAGCAAGCTGGTACCCATTGATTTGAAGCTTTGCGGGGTTTAGTCGCCACCATGGATAGAAGCCTTAATCCCTATGATATTGCGACCTGTCATCATTTTAATAGAAGAAATAAACAACTAACTAGATAATTTTAATTGATAAATGTCTTTATTTATTAAAAAAAAATTTAAAACAACATCTACAAAGAAAACTTGCCTGAGACTTCGGTTGAATAAAAAAAAAAGAATCAAAAAAGCATTTTATGTGAAATAAAAATTTAACTAATTTGTAACAATACATATTTTATTGAATCATACTTGAAACTTAAAAAAAAAAAAAGAAAGAAAAGAAAACTACAATGTTTCATTAAAACAAGCAAATTGATCAGAAAACTACTAAGCTTCAAAAATAAATTTGACACATTTCAGATTAAAGGAAACAGGATGAAAGAAATTAATCATAACCAGATGTTATTAATCTTAAAACAATGCTGAAAGAATAAAACTAATAGCTCCACGATTTTTTTTTTTTTTTTTTTTTTTTTCGAAATTCATTCAGAAAAGAGGCAACGTCCGTTCTTTGGAACTATAAATTTCAGTATCAAAATATAGGAGGGAAGAATAATGAAGTTAATAAATGCCACGTGACAGCCAAGACAACAAAAGACCGAGGATAACGAAAAAGAAAAAAAAAATCTCAATCACGCTATCTCTCCATTCAAAAAGTGCTAGAGCGGGAAAATTGATCTCTTAAAATACGATCAAACACTTTTTTCTTACAAATAAAATCCGTCAACAGCTCGTATTGAATGCGTTATTTATAAAGTTCAGCTGGAGTTTATGTAAACATTGCAATACTCTACGTTTATGTTTATAAATTTGCCACATTTGCTGTGAAAAAACTTCAATGGATCATCCAAACTAACAATAGTTAAAGGATTTATTAGGTTACATTATTGTTTGATTTTATCACAGAATTACTTATTTAATTCAGAAGCTATTTAACTATATAGAAGCTATTAATGATCTTTGATTCTTACTCGCATGACGATAAAACTAATTAAAAATTGGCAAAAATATTCGTTTGTCTGGTGTCTATTCTTCCCCGCTACTCTTCTTAAGACAGTACAGCCAATGTGTTTCAAAAACATAAATCGATAAGTTGATCTGATAATAGTCACTAACTCTACTTACAGGTTTGCCGCATCTATCGTTGGACTGCCATCTACAAAATATCAGCTGTATCGAGACTTAGCGTGAATGAAGCACTCGCCCAGAATAACTGGTGATACCCAGAAAGTAGTAGCTCTGCATGCATCCATTTTGTTTAATAACCGGAGTTGAACAGCGGATGCGATTCTGAATTTACGATTATCTGTAACTTTTTAATTTTGAAACCAATCCAGAAGACAAGGGAACACGTGGATCAAGCATTGAGGGGGGGGGGGCGCAAACTAGTCTTCGTGGGGGACTTCTTGATAGAACTAACCCGCATTTGCATTACATGGTGAGGAAAACTTCTCACCGACGACTTGGAGATTTTAACCCATAACCTGTCTACAGCTGAGGGTGTATTACGTCAGCACTGCAATCGGTGGAACTGGGAGTAGAATAAACATCAACCAGTCATTGCTGAGTTTCGAACCTGGGTCACCTTGTTGTTGGCCGAACTATCTAAATCCTGAGCCACCGCGGCTCCTCTTCATCAATTAAACAGAACCAAATGGAAGTTCAAATAATATGTGGAGCAGATCATGATTACCGTAAGAGAAAGTTAAATTGAAATTTAGCTATCGGGTAACGAAATTAGAAGAAAGATCAACGTTTAAAAAAATCACTGAGAACAGAATATTTCATTTATTTACACACCTGTGTCTATGTACATACCTTATACAACAAAGCATACAACTGCGTTCGATGGTCGCACGCAACACATCCATATCAATAGGAATGAGACAAACCATAACTTGCTTTCAGACAACCCCATAGCAAAAAGTCACAAGGGTTCAGACATGATGACCACGCTGGCTACCGAATTATAGCGGAATCACGAGAGCTACTTAGCGTTATGTAGTTTTAGAAGCAAAATTTTATCTATTTGTAAAATTTAAAATAATTTATTCTGACAAAAGCTTCGACGTATGCTTTAAGATCCATACGTTCTACCACCGAGTCCAGTATCTTCCAATTAATTTTAACGACGCTGTATAACTAAGGTATACTCGTCTTTAAAGTGAAATTCAAGAACAAAAGTGCATTACTTTCTTTTTTCCCCACATATTATACAATACTAGGAGGCTTCGCCCCCTGCTCGCTGGCGCTCACCAACCCCAGGAACTGCTTTCGCAGTTCATTACGGATTGCTTCGCAATCCAATGCTCGCTTTGCTCGCTCATTGGATACGTTCTTAACGTCTAGCTTTCGTATACTTTTTTGAATACTGAAGTTCAGAAAACTTTTCACTGTAGAAAATTCTAAACCTGTACATTTCAATATTAATTTGAAATTGCAATTGTTAATTTGGGCATTTGGCGATACAACACTTATAGAATTGAAGGATTTGTTACGTCAAGCGCTCAGGTATCATAATTTTGATTTATGTTGCTAAAAATTCTATGGCTGGCAACAGCATTTTTATTTTTTAAGTTGTTTATTTTTATTTTTGCCGCAGCTGAATTGAACAACCTGATAATGCTCACTCTGGTTATTGTTTCCGTTTTTAAAAGGGCTATATGTTGAGCCACCTCAGCTAGATTTGGCATGTGACATTTTTAGATGCAATCATGGGTCGATTTTCTAACGTTGCCATTCGGGAAGTTGTAATGAGGCTTTTTTTTTTGGTGCCATGTAAGAGAAATATATATATATATAGATTTAGGAAGAAAATATTCTGAAAATATTGACATACAGCATATTTTTAACCTAAATGGTGTATATATTACGATAGTGCAGTGTTTCCCAAAGTGTGGTACGCGTACCCCCAGGGGTACGGGAACAGTTTAGTGTGGGTACGTGCTCTTATGCAAAATATCTTGCAACAAACGAAAATTTTAAAAAAATTTATTTAAAAACAAAGCTAGCCATGAAAATTTACGATCTCTTATTTTACTATTGGCTATTTTTTGTAGAGTTAATAGTTAATAATTAGTGGTGCCAACAGCCATTTGTGATTTTTAACTTTTGCGCAATTTTTTTAATAGTAAAGGTTTGTAATAATTCTACTTATTTCGATCATTTTTATAAAATATAATCAATATAATTTTAAAAAAAATATTGAATGGATAAGATATCCGTTTAATATTAATACAACATCCATGCCAGAAAGATTGTCACAAGCATAAGAAGAGCAATTATTGGAATTTGCTTCAGGCGGATTCTTGAAAATTAAACATGAGGAGTGAACTTCAACACCATTTCGGCTGTAAATGCCAGATCATGTATCCAGTCTTAACAAAAAAAAATTGTGAAATATATTTTGCCTTTTCCAACTTCATATTTATGTGAAGTCACTTTTTCAACATTCGTGGACATTGAGTTGAAAAAAAGAAATAGATTATTGGACGTGGAATCGCATCTCAGACTAAAATTGGCCACAAGAGAAGCGAATTATGATGAACTGTTATCACAGCAAAAACGATATCATCCTTCTCACTGATGCAAATAAACTTATTAACAAAACTTTATACCAAAAAAGAAAAATAAACATATTTTTTAAAAAAATACATTCATTTTTTTTATTAGTGGTACACAGCGTTACGAAAAATTTAGAAAGGGTACACAAAAGTCATAAGTTTGGGAAACACTGCGCCACAATTGGATAACTGCAAGTGACGTCATCGTGGGTAAATCGTGGCATTTGTCTTTTCATGAGCTAACCAGGTACGACTCACACGCGTGATGTCGATTACAGGTACCCAATCACATGGTTAGACAAAATTACTACACTTTTTCTAGAGTTACAAGTACCCAATTGAAAAGCTTATGCAAAGAACACAGTTAGTGAAGTTTAGACAACACTAGAAACTTGTAAAACGTTAAAACTTTAATTTATAATGTTGATTATTAATATTTTTTATTTGTATAATGTTAATTTATTTTGCTGACTCTTAAATTAAGGTTTTTTTTTTTTTTTTTTTTTTTCTAACAGAAAAATATGTTGTTTTTCAAACTGCTAGTTGATGTTTCCATAAATTTTATGCTGATTCTTCCAAATTCACCAGAGAAATCGCTAACACAACAAGTTCTTTGTTTAAGATCTTCAGGTCTTAAAAGAAAATATTTGATATATTAAAAAAAGACAAGATAAGAAAGGAAAATTAAAACTGACTAAAATGTACTCGTAAACATATCGATATCACATTAAAAATGCTGAAAGAATATTATTCTGATGAACTAAAAGCTATTTTTCTAGTTTAGAATACAAATAAAGCTGCGAAATCGATCTATTAAACCACTAAATCTTTTAGTTAAAATAAATGTAACATTTTCGAAAAGGGAGTTGCTTTTGAAATTTTTCAAATAAAGTTTACATTTGTAACCAAAGATTAAGGCTACTTTATAAATGTCCCTGTCTTAGATTAAGAAATGGGCATTTGTAACAAAAACGGGATAAAAGATAAAAAAATAGAGAATTTGCGGGTGCTTATTCTTTCTTTTTTCCATTAAAGTATCCAAAATATAAGTTTAAAACTGGAGGAGGAAAGTCATGCTTTTCTCCGACGTCTTATCTAAAGAAGGGAACTTTTCCTCTCATTTTTCCTGAGGGGAAATTTTCTTTAAAAGTAATCAAAACTTTTGATGAAATATATATGAAAAAAATCGGAAGATAGATTTGAGAGGGAGGACTATCCAATAGAAAAGGGTAAAAAAGAAAATGTAGTATGACAAGGCACTATCATCTGAAAGCGAAACTGGAAAACCAGACAAATTAATTAAAACAAGAAGCCATCTGAGTTTATTCAGATTTTAATTTAATTTGATTATAAATGAATTTATGTTAGGAAAAAAGGATTAAAAATACTAATGGTATTTCTAAGGTAGAAGTATTTTAATGAAAAGAAAAAGCAAACAGTTACTGGTTGAGGAATTTAAGAAAAATTGTTAAGAGTGGAAAAACGTCACAAAAAAGTCTACAATTTTATTATTTTTATTAATTTTTTTACATTTTATATTTATGGTAATTTAAAAATTACAACATAACGATTGTCACTATTCCAGCCGCCGGGAATCGTCAGTAGCATCTAAAAATTCTAAATTAAAATTAATTAAGTGTATAAAGTGGCTTAAAAAAATCTAATTTGACAACACCTCTACTAACATGGGCTTTTAATATTTACAAGAAAAAATTAAGATCTTATTCAGTTTACAATGTGGTAGTCTTAAAATGGATCACTGCAGAGAAGCAGACGATTTTTCTTCAAGTGAAATTTTTTTTTTTTTTAAGTTCTTGAAGTTCTTTTGTATTTGATCGAACAAAAAATCCGTGCCTTAAACACACTGCTATTAAATTGGTTCAACGACAACCATTTTGTTTTCGACGACAAGTTTAGCAATACAAAATAAAAAATTTTAAAAACTGAAATTATCGACATTTTGTGCAGCTGCACCTGGTTTTAATAAATGTGACATAAAAGAAATGAAGAGAGCTATTGGGCAATGCCAGTTTTAGAACATAGTTAGGTGTCAGGTCTGGCTCGAACTCTTGCCAGGTACAGTTGAAGTTATAGTAATGAGATACACATTAAAAAGAAAATAAAAATACAGCAATATTTCATGGGCTTTTTTTCGGTTGAACTTTTTCTTTTATTTTATTGCATAATAAGAAAGAATTACATCTAAAACATATTAAAAATATGCAATATTAAATCATATAAGTTAATGGACACAGGTGACTTTCCGAAATTAATTATTGAATCGTTGACTGGATAAAAATCCCAATCATAAAGAAATAAAAATACAAAAAATATGAAATTTTATTTTTTTAATGACAAAAATAGCCTCAATTTGAAGCTAACATCAGCAATTTGTTAAAATTTTCAATTTAGTTCAATATCTTTTAAATTAAATAATTGAGAGAAAAGAGTCAATATTTTTCGGAGAAAAAATACAATGAGTAGAGCAACCAGAACTTCTAATCGACAATAAATTAGTATATGGTTTATCAATTTACCCCTTTGATAATTCTGTGATAATTGATAATCTATAATTTAAAGGATATTAATCAAATTGTTGTAATTTTAATTCACATAAGATTTGTCCCTACATTTGCTAAGAATAATAAGATAATTAAAAGGTACATCATTCCGCACTACTTAAAAATATCTCGGCTTTCTCTTTAATAAAAATATTTTTTTTTTCCTGTTGTGTCATATAACTCATGAGAAATAAAAATTCTTAAAACCTCAAATCCAATACGATAAATAAGAAGCATTAATTTGTAACCGGTCCTGTAGGTACAAATATTGTGATTTTTAAAATTGAAAGTAAATTTTATCCATATTAAATCAAATGAATAAAAGGTAGACAAAAATTTCGAAGTGATAAAGTTGTGACGTCATCAATTGTTCAAAGCTTACGTGAAAAATTTTATTAGTGAATGATCGTTAAGTTCAAGGATTGTGGTACTGATCCATAAACAGAACAATTTACTAACATTATCGGTTTTCCAGCGAAGCAAATTATGGGAGGAGAAATTGACGAGCTAAGTTTGCACACATCGCACCTTAAAGATAAAACTTATTTTCAAATCATTCTAATGAGAGAACCAAAAATTAAAAAAACAAAACTAAAATGAACTCTTAAAAAATATACCTAGGTATAAAAAGAGTGGTAGGAAATTTGGAAGCTCTAGTTTTTTTCTCCTTAAAAAAAATTCTTTTGAAATTTAAAAAAAAAAAAAAAAAAAAAAAAAAAAAAACTGTGCGAGCCGTGTGTGAATTTTTTTTTAAATTGATTTCGGTTAACAGATTCAGATAAAACCTTTGGTACAGATCACCAAAGTCCCTTTTATACATTTTTTTTCTGGTGTTCTCATAAAAAGCAAAAATATATTTTTGTATTTTTTAATTATGAAAAACAATCAAATAGTTGCAACAACAAAAATCTGTTAGTTTATCAGAATTATATTTGTACTATAATATAAAATCCAAAAAGAATAATTAGAAATTTTTTTATTTATTCATATTCAAAAAGTCATCAATGATTGATTTTGTAAATAAATAAATAAAATAAAAAAATAAAAAATTTAAAAAAAAATTAAATAAAAAAACAATTATGAATATTTGTTTCTCTTATATCTAAATAACAAATTTCATAAAATGATTAGTTTGAAAGTGAGCCGTATTTTTAAAGATTTTACTTTTAAAAAAATATTAAAAAAATCTTCGATGTTTATTTCATAACCAATTCTGCGTCAAAGATTTAAAGAAGTTCGGAAAATCAAGGATCTACTGTGATTATCAAAAGTAAACAACAATGGTTCAAAATTAGATTTCGTGTTTTTATTGGTATAATTTTTTAAATTAATTTAAATCATCATGCAAATAAAGATGCACCATAAGTTATATCAGAAACTATATTATAACTCAATTTTCAAAGCAAAATCAAAACTAAAATTAATTTGACAAGAATTTTCTATTGAGGGCTATCATTAAAATCTTTGCCTTATATCATTGCTAATTAGCTTAATAATAACTCCGTTAAATTTTTAAAATGAAATCTCTCTTTAAATCAAAACTCATTAAAAATACATTAAGAATGTTTGGAAGTGGAACAAACCCAGAAAACCAATCTGTTCCCTTTATTTAAACACAGGACAAAAAGACACAAAACAAAAGATAGAAAAATTTAAAGCGGGGGAAAAGGGATTAAAGGAGGCAACACAAACACCGAAAATTAATCATAATGTGCAGAAATGTTAATTAATGTTTGCTAAAGTAGCAAAATTAATCAGCAAGATAAATGAGGAGATGCGTGGAACATACATTAACAATGTACATTTTGATTACACTTAATTATCAATTCAAAACTTTTACGTAACTTATGATCTCTCAAAATGCGGGAGAAATTAAATAATTAAAAAAGGAAGTTTCTACATTTTTTTTTTCTTTTTAAATAAAGTACATTAAGTTTATTAAACATTCATACTTTTCCTTCTTCAAGCAGAATTACAGCTGATTGCCAGCCATGGCTGTCATAAGCAGTTTTATCCATCTCACAACATTAAAATCTTTACTTTAGCGTTAAATTTTTGAAATGAAATCTCTCACGAAATCAAAACTCATTAAAAATAATTAACAATAATAAATGAACAAACAATAATGTGTGAACAAACAATAACGGTCACTAAAATGCCCTTAACAGACTCTTCCACTAGATTCACACAGCGTTTGAATCAATCCAGAAGACAAGGAAACTCCTGGATCAGTACCCCCAGAGGTATTGATTTGTTATGGGAACATGGAGGACTTTGAGACTCGACAAATTGAACGTGCATCAGTCACCATTTACTACACGGGCAGTCTTCGGCTGGCGAGGATCGAACCCATGACCTCTTGGACATGGGCCCAGCGCCCTACCGACCAGGCTATCCCGGCCCTAGCTCATCAATTGTCACATTTAATAAAACAAAGCTGTAATGTTTAAAATCAGTTAAGCACTTCATATCAGTATACTTTCTAATAAAACTTTTAAGAGCATAAATAGAAAAATAAAAATGGATCAAAAAGAATAATCAAGATATTTCTAATTTTGCATAAAAATTATAACGCTTTCATAAACACAACAGAAATATCACTGATTGTTACTATTTATGACAATATAGGTATGAAAAATAAATAGATATAACGTATAAATGTAAAATGCACATGCTTTATTTGCTACACTTTAAAACCGCCATTGAGAACAATAGGTAAAAATAACACCCAATAATATTCTGCTTAACAAAAGAAAAGAAAAACACTTTTTTTCATATCTTTTCCTAACAGAGCCCTATTTAAGGAAGCAGCTGATGTAAAACAAACTTAGGAAGGTACCCGGTTCAAAGAAAAATATCGGAAATGGCATCTAAAAACTTGTCTTGGCACGCTTTCAACTCTCTCGGCCATTAAATAAATGGTAGCACCGAAAGCAAAGGTAGACATCATGTGTGAGTAGATAATCTTATGAATGAACATGAAATAGGTAACATCGTGTGATGAATGGGCAAAATGTGTAAACTTCTGAATGCCATAAAAAGTTAGTGTTTTTCACAATGCAAATATGTTTACTTGGCGATTTCTTTTTCAATGCCAAACGCAGAATATGTATTTAAATTTCAAGTTTTAAATTTATATTTTATGGAGTTCAATTAAGGAGAGTGGGATCAATTTTATTGAATGAAAATTGCAAATTTCCTACTATTACCTTTCACTCTATGAGTCACAAATTCCAAGATTAATACTTTTCATTATATAAGTAACAAATTCCATGATTATTATCTTTCACTTTGTAAGTAACAAATTCAAAAATTTTGCACTTATATTTATACCTTTTTAATAAACAAAACATTTTGACGATGAAAAAGGCTGCTGAATTCTTCTTAATCTCACTACCATTTTTTAAACTTCTAAGTAGAGTTCGAAAATTGATTTAATACCTGATAATGTTTAATGCAAGAGGTCTATGTAATGTTCGTGAAACTAAGCAAACAAAAGTTTTGAGTAATTAGTTGTTTATGCAATTTTTAAGCAACTAAAAGCTTATTTTTTTACTCATAATACAATTCAAATTATATTAAACGAAATTCTTTTGAAACCGTCATTGTTGTGATTCGTTTTCAGGAATCATTTTAGGAAAAATTCAGGGTCCATTAACGGATCCTTCACAAAAAATTTTTTTATTAAAACGGACCTTTCACAAAATTGTTTACTGTAGAAACGGAGCCTACAGAAATAGTTTCTTGTAAAAGCTGATCTTTCACAAAACAATTTTTTAATGCGAAAATGAACCTATCACAAAACTTTTCTTCTGAAAAACGGAGCCAACCATGTCTTTTATTCACAATTTTAAAACTAACACTCGTTTGGATTTTTGTTCCCTCATAAAAACAGCACCTTATTTTCACATATTCACAAAACCAAGCTCAGATTTTTTACAAAAATTATTACAAAAACATGGGATGGGTTTCACATTGCCCCATAAAATCATAAGTAGAAATCCCCTAAATATCTTTTATGAATAATAAAAATTAGGATATTGCCCCATTTATAAAATAAAGAAATAAAAAGATATTCGCAATCACGGTATTTTTAGATACTCTCGGAAAGTATCTTTTCTACTTTTCTTTGTCTTCCCTCAGAAACTAAAGCTCATCCCTTCTCGTGTACGCATTACGAGGCTATGCACACTTTGGCGTGGTTAATAACACCAGGGGCGCAAGAATAAAGGCGAAAGGATAAAGCCCCATCATATCCAGAGCTATATCTCTCTCTCTATCTGTAGGGCAGCACAAAAGAACTTTATTCTGACAGATTACGGGGGAGTTTTCTTCCAGCTTTTGACTAGGGAAAAAAAACGTTCTATGAGTTCCAGGGCAAAGGAGTATTCCATAAATAACTACTTCCGGGGATGGTGGAAATTCCAATAAAATCCAAGAGATGCATAAAAAGAAGACTATTCAAAGGGTATTCAGCAATGATGATAGAAATTTGCTTCTAATGGCATATAAGTGAGCCAATTTGGCGAGGATAGAATAATAGCACCGCAATAACGAATGCTAAGAATGAATCACAGTTTTTTTTTTTTTTAATGAATTGGATTTTAGTGAAATGTCTTTTTCTACAGCGGTGACTGTATTTAGAAAGAGACAAGAGATTTGTATTGTCGGAGTTAAAGAGAAAAGAGGTCATTACTTGAAAAGTAATATGGAAGTATGAAGTTCTATAAATTGGAATTTACGACAGTAAATTTATTCTAATATCAGAATTCAAACTGAAATTTTCGAAATTAATTTTAGTAGTCAACGAAAGAAAATGATGATTGAAGATAATAATTACGTACTTTTTTCGTTAAATAAATTTAAAAAAATGTATTTTGATAAGAAAAATTGGTTTTTTCCCATTTTAAATTATCAACGTATATTTATGACTATTTGTTACTTTAATTCATATTTTTCTTAATTTGCAGTAGTTTAAAAACAAATTCCAACAAATAGATTGTAGAATAAAAATTTTGCATTTAGTGAATTTTATTTGATAATCAAATCTCACTTATCCTTACACTTAGTGCTAAAAAAAAAATTTTTACCGAGTTTTATTTAATACTGAAATAAAATCTAGCTGAATTCTGTATTGTAATCAACTGTTAATTCTACTAAATTCTTATTGATAATTAAAGTTAATCCTACCGATTTTTTTTTTTTTTTTAGATAAATTAATCTTATTTTCACCAATTAAGAAGCTCGTCAATACTTATTTTAAGGTTTTTTCTTCTTAATAATCAAAACCTTTTTGTTTTATCGAATCCAATAGTAACACAAATAACTTGCGCAAATATCTCTTATTAACAAGTTTGCCGACGTTTCTTATAAGATAATTTATAAGAAATATCTTACTAATAATGTAATTACAGCTAAAATTATAAAAGTAACGGCATTAGAAACCTAATAATTGATAAATGTAGGGCAAGATATATTTGTATCGCGAATTAATACACGTTTCAAACGTAATAAAATTCAAACGATTAAACTAATTCTTATCAATAACATTATCAAAAAAAAAAAAAAAAAGTCACACAGAAAAGAGGAGAAAGTCAATTGAGTTTATTTACAGGTAAAATAGTTTACAATAAAAATAAATAAAACTACGTTCCTTCTAGCAACATTAACTAACTGCAGAATTTTGGCACAAAGCCAAGTTTCATGGAGGTAAAAAATACAATGAATGATGTTAGTAGTTTATTTTAGACTAATGTAATAAACGATGTTGAAGAGGTGATGAAATTTTTATTCCAACTGCAGATGGGGAGAGAGAAAGACTATTTTTAACAACATTTTTTAACCAAGTTGTCTAACTAAACGTTTTTGAGAAGATCGCAAAAATTAGGTTAATAAAAATTTCGGATGGAAACATTTACATAATTTGCAAAATAAATATATAAATAAAAAAAATGAATATGAATAGAAGTTTTATAAAAAGAGCGACAAAAATAACGTATTTATTTTAATTAATACCCCAATCAAAAACATATCGGTGTTACTTTTTTTTTCTGTAATTGGTTTATTGTGTTCGGAATTTACTATCAATCATATTGCGATAATAGTATTAGACCTGTAAAGAATTTTCAAATTTGGCTCAACTTACTAACTGGGATATTTTGTAACATAAAATTGCAATTTTTTTTTTATTACTTACTGTAAAGAAAAACGATAGTGAATAGCATGGTTTATTTTAATAAAACTGCAATGACAAGCAATTATATGGTTTATTTTGATAAAATAGCAACAATATTTAAATGAAATTTCTCCCTACTCATCTATTCTTAGTCCTATTTCAAGGAAAACACATGCCGCACTACCGATTCCCGTATGAGCCTTTCATTAACATTAATTTTGATGAAACTAATCAAACTTGCTAATCGCGAATATAAAATGGAGCTAAAAATCTAGTAATGTTCACGTTTTTTTTTTTTTTAAATTAGTTTGCTTATAGCAGATATTTGTTGTACCGTTTTGTTGTATTGTTGTTGTTGTTGTTTTTTTATTTTTTTTTATTTCTTACAGTTTGTGATTTTAAGAAAAATAAATAAATCTATAAAAATAAATGAATAATAAAAAAAGTTTAACTTACGAGATTTGACACAACTGCATATTTTTTACGAATCTCAAACAAAACTAAAAATATCGTAACGTGCATTTTTGTTTTCATTAAAATAATGTTGTATTTTTAACATAATAACAGAAAAAAAATAAGATGCAATAGAAAATGTATCGAATGAATTGATAATTCAAATTCCAAGTTTTTATATCATTAAATATAAAAAATTTGTTATATAAATAATTAAAGAATTCCGAAGAAACTAAGAAACTGGGAAAATAAATTCTATGAATTTACACCTCAACAAGCATTCCAAGCTTTTAATCATCCATATCATATGCTAACAATGGTATCAAAACTAATCCACAACATTCGGAAATTCGTATATTAATCAGTAAGCACTAATTTAAGATAATTGATCATGTGACATACGCCATCTAAAGGTTAATTTTTCCCCATCAAGTTTCACTCCCAGCACATATACCACGCATGAAAACTTCTCTAATAATATCATACCATTACTTCCCATCTCCAGAACAACTTTTTAAAACAAAAACTTTCAACAAATAAAATTAAACCTAATATGATTCCGGAAGCCTGGATATTGCATGCTAAGCTAGCTCGATAACATTCTCCAAGCTAGTGCAACTGTGAGCGCAACAGCGCAGAAAAAATCCGAACGACCTCTTCCTGCAAAACTGAACTCCAGTCTTTCCCTAAATGATTACTGAAACACATTTTCAATTACACACCTTCTCAAGCAATTTAATTTTCAGCAGGTGTACCTAACCACCAAAAGGAAGTAAAGGGGGAGGGGAGTTGATAATATATCTGAAACAGAGGGGGGTTGAATTGATGCCATAAATTTGCTAGTAATGGTCGAAGAACAGGTCTCCGGTTCGTTTGATGCAATGACAACCATTTCTCTCTCTTGACTCGTTACCACGGAAACCATCGGATGAGCTCATGATTGTGATGCTTGCTGGGAAGGGATGTTTGGAGGGTGATGCCCATTTTCACTCTTCAGCTTCCTACTCTGTTGATAAGGTAACGGAGAGGGGAAGAGTGAGTGCGAGGAAGGAAAGAATGTTTCGTGAAATCAGGTGGATTTTTGTGTTTTTATGAACAAATAACTCGGGGAATGTGAAAACGGCAATTAAGAAGGAAGCGTTGATATGAAGTAAACATATTTTTCATTGGGTTGTATAAAAGGAGGGGGGAGGGAAGGAGAATTTCGCTGGAACTTATTATAATTAAAGAAACGATTGGAAGGGGATAAACAATATGGCTTTATTATAACATTTTTCAGCTTCTCATTTTTAAGCAAAACATTTTTTTTTTTTAAATTAAATTAAGACAGAACATTCAAGCGCATCTCTAAAATAGATATGTTATTTTCCGAAAAAAAAATCTGATCTTCATTGATCATAAGTTTAAATTGCACTTAACATAAAAAAAAAATAATAATAAAAAAAAGAATTTGCTTGAAAATAAATGTTTATTGAAGATTGTTGCTATCAGTGGACTCGATAAACTCTTCAGGTTTTATTCGTTCTACTCAAAAAATATTTTTAACATAAGAAAAGTGCCAGAAATGTCATAGTTTATCATTTATTTACTTCAAAGCTATAAAAGATCTAAAGCTCTCTCTCTCTCTCTCTCTCTCTCTCTCTCTCTCTCTATATATATATATATATATATATATATATATATATATATATATATATATATATATATATATATATATATATATATATATATATATATATATATATACATCCTGAATAAATTACATTAGTGAAATAAATGATCTGGTCAGATAGGATAAAAAATAATAAGTTACCGATACCCAGATTATGAAAAATGACATGCAAGACATATGTACGTAGTCATGTGTGCGTAATACAAATATCGCATATCTTTCTCATTTATGTAATTTTCAAATGATTTTATTTTTACGAAAATATTCTTACAGGGGCCTGTCCAGACATTTTGTGAAAGGTCCGCTTTTTGTAAAATTGTGAAAAAATTACCCGTAATTTGTGAATATAAAATAAACGTTAAGTTACATTCTTTGAACCAGGGTCCGCTTTTGTGAATTTGTGCAAATAGGGTCCGTTATTGCAACAAAAAAAAAACTTTTTTTAAGGAGTTTTTCAATTGTAAAAGACATACAAGATTATACTCAACACTGTAAAATTATAATTAAAAAAATTAAATTTTAAAAAATAAACAGCAAATGCAGCTACTAAATTAACGATGCAACAAATATTTGGTATTTAGCCTATACTGCTGAACGCAGAATATTCATTTCGGACGAATTAAGGAAGAAGCTTCTGCCGATGACAAAACTTAGTTCGTTTGCATTTGTCTTTCTTTCCTCCCACCGCCTGGGAAGGGTTTATTTGATTAACAAAACAATAATGAATATAAACAAATTTGTGAAGGGTCCGATTAAAGAATAAATTATTTTGTGAAGGGTGCGTTTTTAAGTTAAAATATTTTGTGAAGGGTCCGTTTTTAAGTTAAAATATTTTGTGAAGGGTCCGTTTTTATGAAAAGATATTTTGTGAAGGGTTCCGTTATATTCCGTTAACGGACCCAAATTTCTTCTAAACAGACCCCTGTCTTATAAACAGCATAACGTAATGATAAAAGTAAAATAAAATTTTTCTGAAAATTTTACACCTGACTAACTGATGATTCACGAAATACTATTATTTATTTAAAACTACTAATTAAATACTCGATCAATAAAAGTTTTATGCTAAAAAGAAGGAGTATTTTAATATTATACGGGATAGTTAATGGGCAATTTTAAAACATAGACAAATTTAAAGTATACGCATTTTGGTAAAAGGTATAATTTTTTTTCATCTTGATATTTATGTTATTTTATAACTAGCGTTGAACAGCCGACCGAATTTTGAGTTTAGGGCTATCAATGTTTAATTCCGTAGTCTAGTAATTTTGAATCTAATCTAGAAGACACTGGAACTCCTGGATCAAGCAGTGGGACAAACTAGCCTTCGTGGAGACATTTTTGATGAAATTAACCCGCATTTGCGTTACATGGAGAGAAAAACGACGAAAACCTCCTACGGTTAGCCTGACGACATGAGGTTTTATACCCATGATTTGTCTTCCACTGAGGGTATTTTACAGCATTGTTGTCGGTGGTAGCCAGGAAGCTGATTAAAGATCCAATGGCCTTTAACGACTAGCTCCCTTTTTTGGAGATATCCCTCTTTGCTGTAGTTGCTCACAATTATAATGCAAGCTCTTATTTCTTTTAAAATTTGTTGCATGAACTAAAAGGATGTCAAAAAAACAGGATTTTTTTTTTTTTTTATTTAAGAAAATGCCACACAGAAAAGTGGGTCGTTAAAAGCCGCTGAATTGGAAAATCGCATCCGGCAACAGAATTCGTTTCAACCAGTCACCACTGGGATTCGAACCAGAGGCACCTCATTGGGAGGCGTCATCTTGGTATAAAAAAACACTTAGAAAGAGACAGACAAAATAATTTTTTTTAAATTATCCCAACATTAAATCCTGAAAGGTATTTTTGAGCGCCATATCTTATTTTATTTTTTTTTTAAAATAAATAAATAAATTGCAATTGAAATTTAGAAATCAATTTTGAAAATGCACTATAAGGCCAAGATAAATTGTTTATGGATATATAACGCTATGATGAAAATTAATGTTACCCTAGTAACATGAATTATTCATAGGAAAACAATTATTCATTTCAAAACTATTGAACTTTTTCACATTCTCAAAAAAAAATAAACTTTTTAAATTGATTTACCTTCCATCTTCATTTTCAATGGGAGTGCCATCAAAATCGGTCCATTTCAGTTGATCGATGGTTTCATCTATTGTAAAACATGTGATGAAAAAGTTATCCCCAGTGAAGTAGGCATGATCAGTGGTTGTTGGTTGTAAATACAATTGACTGGAAAAAGCATCTGAAGAAAAAAGATTTATACAGAAACAGTCATCTAAAATTTACAACTTAATTATTTGTAATAATATGATTCATTTTTTTTTAAAACGCATTCATTTAAAATATAAAATTGTTTAATTTCAGATAGAAAAATAAAAGTTATAAAAATAAAAAAACACTAGAAAGAAACTCAAAAGTACAGTAATAAAATGAATTTAATACTCATATAAAAATGTGCATTTAATTCCAAGAACAGGCATTACGGAGGGAGAAAAAAAGTACATAGAAACATTACATTCAAAATACATCAAAGCTAGCTTCTGAAATTACCAAGACTTATTAACTCTTATCAGGGGTCTGTCAAGACATTTTGTGAAAGGTCCGTTTTCGTTAAATTGTGAAAAAATTACCCGTAATTTGTGAATATAAAATAAACGTTAAGTTACATTCTTTAAACCAGGGTCCGCTTTTGTGAATTTGTGAAAATAGGGTCCGTTATTGTAAAAAAAAACTTTTTTAAGTAGTTTTTAAATTGTAAAAGATATACAAGATCATACTCAACACTGTAAAATTATAATTTATAAAATTTAATTTTAAAAAATAAACAGCAAATGCAGCGACTAAATTAACGATGCAACATACAAATATTTGGTATTTAGCCTATACTGCTGAACGCAGAATATTCATTTCGGACGAATAAAGGAAGAAGCTTCTGCCGAAGACAAAACTTAGTTCGTTTGCATTTGTCTTTCTTTCCCCCCACCCCCTCGGAAGGGTTTATTCGATTAACAAAACAATAATGAAGATAAACAAATTTGTGAAGGGTCCGATTAAAGGATAAATTATTTTTTGAAGGGTCCGTTTTAAAGTTAAAATATTTTGTGAAGAGTCCGTTTTTAAGTTAAAATATTTTGTGAAGGGTCCGTTTTTATGAAAAGATATTTTGTGAAGGGTCCGTTTTTATGAAAAGATATTTTGTGAAGGGTCCGTTAACGGAGCCAAATTTCTTCTAAACAGACCCATGCTTATAATATTTTTTTACCTAAAAAATCTTATTATGATTTGATTCAGATAACTAATATTTAAATTAGCCATTACGAAAAATATATAATTAACCACTTTGGTCACGCTTTTACATATGAATGCACACTCGTGAAACATTGATGTTATTTCAAAGAAACGTAACGTATTTTCAAACTACTTAATTTATTAGAGGAAATGAAAGAGCATTAAACAGTTAAAAAATTGCAATTATTTGATAATTTCGCATTTCTTAAATTAAATATTCGCTCTCAAAAAAAGCATAAAAAGTTGAAGGTTAAATGAACAAAATCGAAAAAAAATGTTTTGGAATAACAAGCTGGCTCATGTAAAAAAAAGCATTCATAAGTATTTCCTAATTATTCCTTTATATTTAATGTAAGCCAATTTCTTATTCAAAACTATTTTTTGAACAAAAGAAGTTCTCCAGCAAAGCTCGTCTCCTTAAAGTAGTGAAATAGTTACTACAATTTTAAAGTAGTTTGTAGTCAGTACGTGTAAAAAAAAGTAGTTATAGTTAAATACGTTTTAAAAAAATAGTTGTAGTAAACTACAAAAACAATGTAGTTTTTCCAACCACTGCTAACAGCTATTATGACAGCTGCTAACCTTTTCACGATTTAAAATATGATCAAAAACTTATTTAAGGAATATATAATAAATTCATCACATGCTGCTAGATTATTTTTTTAAAAAGTTTTTTCCTTAACAGTTACGGTTAACCACAACAGATAAAATTTAACTTCATTATCGAGTGAAACAAGGAAACTGTTACACTATCTAGCTTGAGCTCTAGCGCACATTCTCAATTATCTATTAATAAAGGTAAATTCAATTAAAGTAAATGAAAAGCATTGTTTATTATTGAACAAGGTTGTTTATTATTGAACATGGTTTATTATCTCGTGACACAGGTTGAGCTAGGGTGTATAGTAAAGCTATTGGCGTACATAACCTGTAATATAATGTTACCGAAAGAGCTATCATAAAATGAATGAATTACTTAAGAATCTTGTCATATTTTATTTCGAGACGAGCACTTTCAATCTCGAAAATTAAATATGGAAAGTGGAAGAGAATGTAGTATCTCTTCCGCTTTCTATATTTAATTTTCGAGGTTATTAGGGGATGATTTTTTTTTTTTTTTTTTTAATGATATCGATGTCATAGAAAACATAATTACAAAAAACTACACATATGAATATAATAATTAACATGAATATAAATAATTTTTCTTTTAGGACGTAAAATATCAAGTTTTTAACCCTTTAACACACATGGGGACACCGGTGTCTCTTTTATATAAAAAAAAAAAATTCTGTCACTCTAATTGCAAGTAAAAATAAATTTTGATATCATTTAGTTATAAAAACAATCTAATAATTACTAAAACATCTGTTAGATTATCGGAATTATATTTGTACTAAAATATTAATTCCACAAAAAGTAGTTTGAAATTTTTTTTTCATTCACAGGGGTCTGTTTAGAAGAAATTTGGGTCCGTTAACGGACCCTTCACAAAATATCTTTTCATAAAAACGGACCCTTCACAAAATATTTTAACTTAAAAACGGACCCTTCACAAAATGATTTTTATTTTTATCGGACCCTTCACAAATTTGTTTATCTTTATTATTGTTTTATGAATCGAATAAACCCTTTCCAGGGCAGAAAACAAGAAAGATGGATGTAAACGAATTAAGTTTTGTCTTCGACAGACGATTCTTCCATTATTCGTCCGAAATGAATTTTCTGCGTTCAGCAGTATAGGCTAGATACCAAATATTTGTATGTTGTATCTCAAATTTAGTAGCAGCAATTGCTGTTTATTTTTGAAAAATAAATTTTTTATTATTATTATTTTACAGTGCCGAGCATAATCTTGTATCTATTTACAATTTAAAAACTCCTTGAAAAAGTTTTTTGCAATAACCCTATTTCCACAAATTCATAAAAGCGGACCCTGGTTGAAAGAATGTGAGTAATTTTTTCACAATTTCACGAAAACCGGACCTTTCACAAAATGTCTGGACAGACCCCTGATTCATATTTAAAAATTTATCAATAATTGATTTTTTAAATTAAGACAATTTAATGATAAATGACTGTTTCACTTGGATCTAAATAACTTCAAATAAGGGCATATTTGAAAAGTTATTGTTTCGAAGTAAACCGTATTTGAGAGATTTAACCTTTAACACAGAAAAAGGCAACGGTGTTTCTTGCTGTATTTCATAAGCAATAAATTATTAAAATGCTAAATATATTTTCACTTATTTTTACCCAAATTAATTAAAAAAATAATGAAGAAGGTATAAAAAAAAAAATCGTTAATAGAAATTCTGCCTAAAGCGTTAATACCTTTTTTGATAATATATGTCGTTTACCCCCCCCCCCACACACACAGATTTCAAGACTATATATTACGTTAAAAGTTAAAATAAAACGCTCAAAGGTTCATTATAGATTCCTCCAACCACAATCAGCCGCTTCTAAAACAAACTATGTAAGCCTAGAAATTTCTGATGTTAATCATTGCAGCAATTAGCCTTTTTCGTGAATCGGAGCTAATTGCGCAAAGATCCACCAACACACAATCCTAAGGTCATGCCACGATCAAAGGTAGAGATGAAACAGAAATAAATCTAACCATAAAAGCGGATGTGTGATTGGACAATCACCCATATACAGGTACCCAGCATGCATAAAAGAAAACATTCTTTGGAAGGTGCGTTAATCGACAAGGTCAAGTGGTCAAGTCACGCTGGACCTAGACAAAAGATCTACGGAAAAGGAGATTTGACCTGTGTCAGATGGCACCATTTTTTTAATGTTTTTCCTTTGTTGTTAGAGATGTTCTACATAGTTGTAGCTCCATTGAACCATACAGAAAGAATTATTTTATATTCTTTTTTTTTTTCCTAAATGGGTGTATGTTACGAATTCATTGAGACATAATTAAGCGATTGAATAGAGGTATTACGCGATGGGTGTTTTAAAAAAAAACTGCTGATTCCCCAGCAAATATAATCATAACCAATAAGTTTAAAAAAAATAATATTCAAGCTATGATGAATTAACAGAGCATCAACGTGTGTATACATAAAATAAGAAACCAAATGCTTTGATCAGTTAGGGTTAAAACACAGTTCACATCGTCAGTTGAAACTCCTTCGGTTCTGGATTCGATCCTACAATTCTGTCTTAAGACCCGGCGTAAAAACGCTTCGAAAACAAGCGACAAACGCTTCGCTTTACTGCAAGCACTCTGTCCCCTTATATTCAACAAATTAAAGTTATATGATCCTCAATATATCATGCAAGGGCCGCTTTTTTTTCTCTTTCAAATATGTCACTATTTGATATTTTTAACCACTAACTACTAAATCAAATTCGTCCTGCTTCTTAATTTGGCAAAAGCCGTATGAAAATATAGTAACCTAAGAAAACAGCATGGTTTAAAAATAGTAAAATAACTACAGAAAAAAAGGTATAGAAAAAACTACCAGATAATGGTAAAAATTAACGTGTTTCTGATTCTATAGGAACAACAAAAAGTTCGGTAGTTCTTTACCAAAGTGTTTTGGTAAAGATTTTTAGAAAAAGTAAGTATAAAATATGGTTTTAAAATGTGTTAAAAAATTTATTAAATGTTTTAAAATTTGATAATTTTACCATAATACCTTAGAGCATTGCTTAAAAATGTGTGGCAAAAAGAACAATAATTTTTGAAAACCAGAATTTCCGGCAAATCGTTACTATGTGAACTGATAAATTACCATCTGAATGGATTAAATACTATTTTGGTTTTATTAACCAGAATTATGTTGTTTTTTTTCCCTATCTGAAAGGTCATTGCCATACAGTGCAGTACTTTTACCAGAATATTTTTCTCTGCGACTAAACTAAACGAACATAGCCACACGTAAGCATGTTCTATTTATTTCAATGGAAATTTAACTATCAGATTAACTATTAAAACATGCTTCTTTACACTCATAATTTGAAGAATTTTTAAGATTTTTTATGAAAAAAATATGCGTTTCCTTGTTAAATATTCTTTTTTTATTTCATAGCAGTTGAGTTAACAGGGGTCTGTCTAGGTTTTTCTGAGAGGTACCTATTTTGTTAAAATTCAGGCATAATTTGAGATAATTAAAAATTATATTAAAAAATCAACACGAAAATATGGATTTATCCTTTCTTACAGGATACAAAAATAAAATTTTAAGAAAAAGTACTTTGTGAAACTACCGTTTTTCCTAAAGTTGAATTTGTGAAGGTACCGCTAAACGGTAGTAAATTCGGCCTAGACAGACCCCTGGTTAAGTTACGCTAAGCAAAATAAATTAAAATTTAAAAACATGTAATTAGATTGTAATTCATACTGTCCATCAATGTCACAAAAATGGCATATTTAAAAATATAAAAAAATTTAACGTCTTATTACATTTAAGAAAACACAAACAAAGTATGGGCTCTGGAAAATATCTCACTAGTTACATACTGGGAGATATCCATCAACTGTAAACTATGTGAAATAGGTTTATTTTTTCATTTTTTAAACAATTTCCCATTCAATTTACACGACAAACAAACACTAATTACAAATTCAACATACCATGAAGTTTTCACTCAAAATGTTTAGTTTGAAATTCTGCACAAAAGAGGTTAATGCACTTTCGTTTTTCTGTTTCGCGCTATTCTAGCATTTTTGAAATATTCAAGGATTGCAAAAAAAATTTACATTTAGGAATTATTTAAAGAATGTCATTTGCCAAATTAATTTTAAAACTATTTTTTAAAAAGTTTGGAGCGCATACATATTTCGTATTACGTTTCGGACCTGCTAATATTTATATCTTATTTTAGCTAAGCCGATCAACTGATACACGTGATATTACAGCAATAACGCTTCACTTTAGCAAACTCAACTTTACTTTTGAACCTAATTCAAAATTAAGTGCACTTCTACACTGTAAAAAATTCTGAATCGAATTACGATAAAGCATTGGCACTTTGGATGCATCATCCTTTAAACTCACTTCACTGCAAAATATTATATCTTAATTTTTATAGTAATATTTATATAATTAAAATAATTCAGTGATTTTACTGTAATTATTAATGTAAAAATTACGGTGTGTCAGATTTTTTTGTTCCATAACATGTTTCCCACAAAAATGGATTTTACGGTAAAAAGTACTGGCATCCTGGCAGTAATTTTTACCATACTTCGATCCGGAATTTTTTACAGTGTGAGATAAATAGTGATATACATTTCCTTTCTATAGATTCGAAAATGAACCTTTGGTGTCAGACACGAACATTATATTCTCACAGCCATCCCATCAAAATACCATCAATTTTAAAACAACCTGTTATCAATTTTAAAACAATTATTAATCAGACAAAACAACTAAAAAGTAACTCAAATAGTCAAGCTACTTTTACGAACATAGTTTAATTGTAATAATTCGTTCATTTAAGTAACTTTGTAATTTTGAATTAACACAAAAGATAAAGGAACTTCTGAGTCATATAATAGCGTAATCTTGTCTTCATGGTGTTTTTATTGAAATTCGAAACCAGACCATCTGTTCTAAAATGGATAATATATTTCTTGAGTCATACCGGATTACTATATTTATATCGCAAGTTTCAAAATATCTCAAAATTATCAGAAAAAGCTATTAAGAAACCTAAGTTAGTATCGGCTATTTATTAACATCGAAAACATATTCGTAATAGAAAAAAAATTATCTAGCTGTAACTCATAGTAAACAGAAAGTAATTAAAATTTTATAAGCCCTTTATTTTCATCCTAACAAACAAAAATAAAGGCCTAGTAAATATTAAAAGTTGTAAAAAAAAAATTTACGGTCAATTAAAATGCCACCTTTGAATTCCTTGTTGCCAAGATAAACCCCTAACTTAAGTTCTTAGGGAAAATTCTTAATAAAATTAATCCTTTTAAAAGTTTCCCAGAAAAGCACACTGCAATTGACGCCTTTGTTAAAGATGATAACTAAGTTCCTAGGCAGGGTGCTTAGGTAATTTGCATTAAAAGAGAAAGAAGAAGACTCGGGGGGGGGGGGGGGGCTTAGGACTCATTAGAGAGGGGGAAAGAAGATTTTATTTAAATATAAAAGCAATATAGTAAAACTGTTAGAAAGAACAAGGACAAAAATAAAAAGTGAAGCAAGGCTAAAATCGATTAGAAAGGATCGTTAAAATTTTATTCATATTTAAAAGCACTTATGAAGCAGAACTTGCACCAAAAGAAAACCTTTAAGATATTGACGGAGTAGAAATAAGTTTCAATTACCAGTCTTCTGATGGAAAGAAGGTTTTATTTTATTTTTAGCCGAGAGTCGCTAAAATGATGAAAATAAAAGGCGTCAATTTGAAAAGATATTATGTGTTTAAATCCTTTCCGCCTCGATATTATAATTATAAACCAAACTATAGATAAAATTCATCGTATTCAACGTATAAAATTACAAGTTAAAGGTTACAAAATATTATTTTAAGCGAGGAATATACCTGCCGAATTATAAGCAAATAAACCAAGATATTAAAATATCAAAACCTGTATCAGTTGTAATTGAAAGAACATTTCCCACTCTCCTTCAAAAAATGGCAACTAGCAGAAATATCTTTAAGTTCCGTCATGGTGTTTGAATTCTGCCTTCTTCAATAGTGATTAGTTAGATTTTGATGTTTTGATGCTCACTTTCTTGAATATTAGTTTGCAACTGCTACATGTGTACACTTTTTTTACTTCATTTTAGCATGGATTCTAAATATATTTTAAAGGTTAGTAAATACAGAACACCCTGTATGACATTTGTTTAAATTGTGTTATATGGTCAATTTCCTTACTCTCAAAACATGATTTTTCATCGAACATGGAAACTGATTTAAGATCTGCGAGTTATGTAGCAATGCATACCAGGGGTTTGTCCAGGGAGAATTGACTACCGCTTAGCGGTACCTTCACAAATTCAATTTTAGGTAAAACGGTAGTTTCACAAATTCAACTTTAGGAAAAACGGTAGTTTCACAAAATAATTTTTCTTGCAATTTTATTTTTGTATCCCTTAAGAAACGATAAATCTATATTTTTACCATGTTTTTGTCTTGATTTTTTAATATAATTTTTAATTTTTCACAAATTATGTCTAAATTTTCACAAAATAGGTACCTTTCAGAAAAACCTAGACAGACTCCTGCATACAAAAGAGTAGCATCTTGTTTAAGTAATTGTAACCTACATAATTCCCAAATTTCATGTATTATTTCAGTAGTCCAAAAATATCAAATTAGATTTTCACTAAAACTTAAATATGTCACTCACCACTTAGTCATAAAAATTATTGTTTTATGTTTCATTTGCGGTATCGAATAAAGAAATTAAAATAAAGAAATTGAAATTGCAACGACCCTTTTTGACATGTTACATAAGTTTCAAAAAATTAATTTCCTTCGAAATACTGATTATCAATTTAGAGGAAGAAACTATTTGCGTGAATAAAATATTGCAAAATGTAATTTCCAATTATACTTTTAAAACACATGGAAAATAAAACAATAACCCTGAATAACTTTTGATCTAATGATCGGATTTCCATACCAATGTTCTAAAAAGGATTTTTCTTTAAAATGCATTAAAAGAAAAGTAATAAAAATCAATAAATTAATTAAAATTAATTAGTAAATAAAATTTATTATTTAACAAAATTTGATTAGTTTGAGTAATTCATAAATTATAAAAAGTTTGGAAAAGAAATTAATTTTACCAAGTTCCCCCCATTTACAAATTTGCACGTTTCCCTTTCTAATTTTCAAATCGGAATTAGACCGGTAGTTTAATTTTTTTTTTTTTTTTTTACTTCGTTTTCCGAAGTAACTGGCATAGATATGTTATGAAGTAAAAATAAAATAAGGCTTAGAACACTAGTTGTCTTCGATTTCATTCAATAGAAAAACTATGTTTTGGACAGAAATGTTGCACAAACTTGTCGAAATGCACAAATTTGCCAAATGTCAGCGGAAAGCACAATTTTGATAATTTCCACTATCATCCTTCCTTGCTTTTCAATCCAATTCTAATCACTGATTACATGAAGGCATCGAATCTTGAATGTCCTTGCTATTATTTGTTCCTTTGTCCCCCTTTTTTTATTCGAATTCTACTTGAATTAAAATAGATTCCCCCCTTAGATCAATATATCTTCAAAACTTTAAAATGAATTCTGCCCTCACAGAAAGAACATACCAAAAACTAATCATAAAATGGAAAATTTCCTCTTTTCGTCTCCGATAGCATAGGGGCACTAAATCCCGAATGCCTGTCCTTCTAATTTGTAACCTTTGTCTTCTTTTTTTAAAAAAGAAAATAGGATTACTAAGGGCTAGATTAAAGGCCAGCTGGAGAGTGGATTCGATCCCTTGTCTGCTAATCAGAGAGACGACTTTTCGCTAAATGGTCTCTTCCTCGAATTAGAACAGTCATGAAGGAGAAACTTGTTAAGGCAGCATCGAATGAAAAGAATAGTTCCGCTTCAATGAAATTCTATGCCAAGAAATGTCGTCTGACAAAAGGAATAACAAAAGAGAATTAAATAACAGGTAAAATTTGACTTATAAATCGATAAACTATCAAATTAAGCGATACTAATTGAATAACACTATCAATACGTTCAGAAAATGAGTAGACTTAAGGATAACCTAATTTTTAAAATTGGTTTTTATTAAGTAGGTTTAAAGCTTGTTTTAGCAACTCGGACAGAACAATAAATAATTTAAAAAAATTGGACAAGAATATTTATTTTTCATGTTTTCATGACATTAAATCTTATTTAATTACAAGAATGAAACTTAGAAAATACAAACTATGTTTTGTGCTCATTTTTAAATAACACTTAATAAAAATTAAAAATTTTGGTGTTCCCATAGACCCAAAACCAGGCTAATTTCACCATATTTAGGTAGATTTGACCTTTCTTTTTTTAAGAGCTAAGTTTTGCAGTTATTTGTAAAAACAGCATTTTTTTTTTTTGTGCATATAAAAAGTTTAAGCAAAAGAAAAGACTGAAACAAAATGTTTTACCAAACGTCAAATTTGATAAATTTTTATATGTCCTTGACTAACTTGCACCAACTTTAACATATCATTCCCACAGTTCGCTAACAGAATTATTTTTAATTTGGAACATGAAAATGAAATTAGAATAGGAAACACTCTAAGCTTAAGTGAATCAGCTGTTTAGTAGAGAAACCTCTCAACTCATCTTAGAACAGAATTAGGAATTAAACAAGCCTTAAGACATTGAACAGAACGTCCTGTCTTTCAATTTAATTCCAATTGTTTATGCTCTCTAACAGAGAAAAACCAGACTTTTCATAAGTGAAATTGAACAGTATCCTTTATTTGCAAGAATTAAGAAAGAAATGCAACTGCATTTACTTAAAGCCGAGAAAAAGATAATCGAAATTCTAGGAAACTTCACCAAAAACGTTATATTTATTTATTTTGAATTTTTTACCAAGGAATAATGAAAAAATTTCAAAGCATTCTGAAAGTTTTTTTTTTAAACTATACTAAAACTCCAATAAAATATAGTACTATAATAAGTAATAAAGTTTGTTAAATTTGGCAAAATTTGATGATTTTACCATGATACCTAAGAGCATGGCATAAAAATCATTTATTTGGTTAAATTTACCTTTTTCACTAAATGCTTGGTAATTAAATATTACCATATAAGCAGAAAAATTACCAAAGAAATGGCTTAGTAATACCATATATTTTGGTTCTATTAATGGAATTATGTTTTTTAAGAAATGTAGTTACCATATAGTACGGTAAATTTGCCAGAGTTTTTTATTCTATGGTTAAATGCATACATTT
The DNA here is from genome assembly GCA_949128135.1 of Parasteatoda lunata. Taxonomy (NCBI): domain Eukaryota; kingdom Metazoa; phylum Arthropoda; class Arachnida; order Araneae; family Theridiidae; genus Parasteatoda; species Parasteatoda lunata. The sequence goes on along the minus strand of OX421976.1, from coordinate 36,796,203 downwards.
AAAGATATTTATGTAGAATCGTTATAATATCATTAAGAATAGCAAACATACTTTCAAATCAAAATTTCAAATTTGAATTTTTAATAATAAATTACATACATTACAATATATACTCTTTTTATTAATCATTTGATTGATATAGACAACTGTTTCTAAACTCTTTACACTCATACGTTTTCATTTCATTTCATTAAACGTTGCTTTTAAGTGTATCATTTAAAGAACAAAACTTAGTGTAATTTACTATTTTAGACTTATATGGCTTCAAGCAGGTGATAAAATCTTATTGCTAGGTCTTAATTTATATGTTTTTATCATTCGCTTAATTAACTTTTTTATATTTTAGTCTTAAACTTGCAGGCAATACGATCTTATGTCAGGTTTTTAGTGATTCATATTTCGCAATTATTTTTATTTTGATATATTTATTTATTTTTTATTTGTTTATCGGTAAAAAGCAGAACTTACACTATTTCATAAACAATTACAATCTATAATTTTATTTTTATGAAATAAGTTTTATATTGATAGTAGTTGTATAATCAATATGCAAATCTAAGTTTAGTTTAAATCATTTTGACTTTTTAAATTTAAAGAATAACTTTCAAGGAATGTGATAATGATAAATTTTCGAAAGTATTTTAACTGTTCGATAACATTATTAGATTGAATGTTTGAGAAAAAGAAATGCCTGAAATTGGCATATCAAAGAGAATCGTAAAAACAGCGTCTCGAATTCGAATAGAGCTTTCTTTCACTTGGAACAGACAGTTTTTAACATGTTTTACGTCTGTCTTTTCGATTAGACTGGTTAAAAATCTAATTAAACGTTATTTTGACTGTAAATTCAACAAAATTCACATTTCATCAATCAATTCTGTCTTTAAATGTGAATACATAACTTATATCTGTTGAAGGGAATATGTATATTTCTTTGTCTTAAAAATAGAAACTAAATTTTTAGAGAAAAATAATTAATAAAAATAACTGCCTCTCTCCCTCTTTTTTTAAGTGGGGGGGGGGGGGGGGAACAAAATTCCGTTTACTCTTTCTGAGCTACCAAATTTTTCGCTCTCTTAGGACGATTTTTCCTTGTGGTAGAGAAATGAGAAATAAATCAACCACTGAAGGTCTTTTAAATTTTGCTATTGGTTAATATTTCTAACGAATGTTCATCAAGGTTAATTTATTTCTATACATTGGTGGTAACAACTATTTTAAATCAAATTCATTAAATCAAGAATCTATTATAAAATATAATATTTTTTTCCCAATTTCGTGAAGCTTCTCAGTTAGTCACTGCTACATTTTCTATCATATATCTTCATAATGCTTTTCCCTTGTCAGGGGTCTGTCCAGACATTTTGTGAAAGTTCCGTTTTTGTAAAATTGTGAAAAAATTACTCGTAATTTGTGAATATAAAATAAACGTTAAGTCCCATTGTATCAACCAGGGTACTGTTACTGCAAAAAACTTTTTCAAGGAGTTTTTAAAATTGAAAAGGCATACAAGATTATGCTCAACACTGTAAAATTATAATTAAAAAAATTAAATTTTAAAAAATAAACAGCAATTGCTGCTACTAAACTAAAAATGCAACATACAAATATTTGGTATTTAGCCAATACTGCTGAAAGCAGAATATTCATTTCGGACGAATAAAGGAAGAAGCGTCTGCCGAAGACAAAACTTAGTTCGTTTACATCTCTTTGGGTTTATCCGATTAACAAAATAATAATGAAGATAAACAAATTTGTGAAGGGTCCGATTAAAAGATAAATTATTTTGTGAAGGGTCCGTTTTTATGAAAAGATATTTTGTGAAGGGTCCGTTAACGGACCCAAATTTCTTCTAAACAGACCCCTGCTAGGCAACAGTTTCGTCAAAAACGAAGGGTTTCGTGATATTCGAGTATCTGTTTTTTACGGTGCATAATTCTAACGTGGAAAAATGTTCGTGGCCAAAATACATGTCAAAGAACCCTTTTCGAACTCCAATCAACCACCGATCTATGTAAGGTTCTCGCAATATAACACCAAGTTTCATTTTAACCGATACAAATGCAATGTTTGAACAAATTATATGACATCCTCTATTTCGGTCTTATTTACCTTTCTGCGGCACGCGAGATAAAAAGTTTCCTCTACCATCAACCTGTAACTAAATGACAATAAAACACAGTGAAAGTGAGTATTTATTGCCTCTAAAATGAGTTCAAAGCCTCCAATGAAATTGCGGAAATACTAAATGAGTTCGATATCAGTAATATAGTCAGAAGTAATATTGCTTAAGCTGATATTTTAAGTATTGGTGAGCAAAATTGCGTGCAAAACAACTACAGGGCTATTATTAAGCTGTGTTATGCACTGTCCAGACATTTTGTAAGGTCCGTTTTTGTAAAATTGTGAAAAAATTACTCATAATTTGTGAATATAAAATAAACGTTAAGTCACATTAACAGGGTCCTGCTTTTATGAATTTGTGCAAATGGGGTCCCTTTAGCAAAAAACTTTTTCAAGGAGTTTTTAAATTGTTAATAAATACAAGATTATGCTCAACATTGTAAAACTATAATTTAAAAAAATTAAATTTTCAAAACTAAACGGCAATTGCTGCTTCTAAATTAGCGATGCAACATACAAATATTTGGTATTTAGCCTATACTGCTGAACGCAGAATATTCATTTCGGACGAAAATAGGAAGAAGAGTCTGCCGAAGACAAAACTTAATTCGTTTACATCCATCTATATATATATTTTTTTTTCCCTTGGGAAGGGTTTATTCGTTTAAAAAAACGATAATGAAGATAAACAAATTTGTGAAGGCTCCGATTAAAAGAAAAATCATTTTGTGAAGGGTCAGTTGTTAAGTTAAAATATTTTGTGAAGAGTCCGTTTTTATGAAATGATATTTTGTGAAGGGTCCGTTAACGGACCCAAATTTCTTCTAAACAGACCCCTGCTATGGGAATATATGGACAAGCCGTCAAATATTACATTTTCATTAAATAATTTTTAATGCAAATTTAAAGAATCAATTGTCCCATAGGGTCGTTTTTTTATGATTATAAAAAAGACATAAGTTATTAAACACTTTATCTTGATACCTTTACGAAGTATTACCAAAAATATACATATAGCGTGAATAATATATGAAGATTACAATGGAGACAAATATTTTTTTCTTCTGATGAGAGAGATTTTTTAACGGATCTTAGACACTTTCGTATCGCTGATCACAAATCTGTAATCAGTTTCTCTCTCTCCAAGTTACAGTTATTTTTTATGACAGTTTTATTCTATTTTTTGTCGAAACGTACAAGATAATAACATAATATATAACAGGGGGTCAACATAATACATAACAACTTAACATGCATATAACAACTGCTTTTTCGTGTGTTTTTGAACAGGTCATAATAGGGGAGAAACGCCCGTAGCAGTGTTAAACGATATTTCCAAGCATGGGTTCCTATACAATTTTAATCTTGATGACGGGCCCTTCCATGAAAGTTTGTCGTAACATTTATTCGACGTCCTGTTGTTTATAACGTTTTTAAACTTACAATCTAAAGAATTCCAGTCCAGATCATAAAGAATTCCAGAATCGGAGAAGTAAAATATATCAATCCATAAATAACCATGCATTAGACTAAAACATTAAATTTTTAATATTCTTTGAAAAGTCTTCTTTCTTATTTTCTTGTTTCATTTCAACTCATAAAAAGTAATTTCAGCTTCATAATTTTTACGTGCAGTGTATAATATTTTCACAAAACGATAATTAACTTGAGAAAAAACACGAGGCTAAAAATATAATTTTAGAAACGTAAGTGATACATTAGGTGCGATTTGTCACTTCGCAAGTACGCATGGTTTACTTTTTTTCCCCATTAACTTTTTCATTCTTTAAGACAAAAAAGAAGAAAGAAAAAACGAAGGCGCGTGTAAAATAAAACGTTACGTATTAGTAGGACCTTTTTTACGAAACAGTAGTAAATATGTATATAATTATAAAACTAATGCGAGCATGTAAAAAAAGCGTTCATATGTACAAATTTATGGAATTGCAAAGCAAACTATAGGTTTGGACAAAATAAACAAAACTAAAGAGAAAATTGAAAGAAAAAAGTATTTCAATAATTAATTCACCAAATAGTTAATAAAACTACTAAGCTATGTGTTTTTTTTTTTTGTTTTTTTGTAAAGTAGTACATTCTTTTTAGGAATATTTGCAATCACTACCTGTCTGTTTAAAAGAAATTTGGGTCCGTTAACAGACCCTTCACAAAATATCTTTTCATAAAAACGGACCCTTCACAAAATAATTTATCCTTCAATTGAACCCTTCACAAATTTGTTTATCTTCATTATTGTTTTGTTAATCGAATAAACTCTTCCCAGGGGGTGGGGGTAAAGAAAGCCAAATGCAAACGAACTAAGTTTTGTCTTCGGCAGAAGCTTCTTCCTTTATTCGTCCGAAATGAATATTCTGCGTTTAGCAGTATAGGCTAAATACCAAATATTTGTATGTTGCATCGCTAATTTAATAGCTGCATTTGCTGTTTATTTTTTAAAATTTAATTTTTTTAATTAGAATTTTAGTGTTGAGTATAATCTTGAATATCTTATACAATTTAAAAACTACTTAAAAAAAATATTTTTTTTGCAATAACGGACCCTATTTTCACAAATTCACAAAAGCGGACCCTGGTTCAAGGAATGTAACTTAACGTTTATTTTATATTCACAAATTACGGGTAATTTTTTCACAATTTTGCAAAAACGGTCCTTTCACAAAATGTCTGGACAGACCCCTGACTACTATTTCACAATTCTTTTTATCAAACATGACGACAAACATTTTTTTTGTTGTTCGTTGTATTATATAAATGATTGCATATATAAAAGCATCTTAGCCTCGTCTTAATCAAATTTCAATACATTTTAAGTTTCTGATTTTTTATTTTAATAAACATAATAATACATGGGTCATGCTGCACCAGTGGTTAGAGAATCGGACTCTGATCCGGAGAGGCCGGGCCACGATTCTCGACTCCACTAAGACCAACGAGTACATACAATATACATGCTCGTAAAATGTGTGGAACCGAAAGTCCTGTGGTCGGTCGCTGAGTGGTAATATGGGTACAGGGATCTGGAGAAAATTTCCTTCCCCTTCAGATCTGTCTATATTGAGAAAGTGCCCTCACGAATGAGTGGTGCTGCCATCTATATGTTGAGTTCTGACGTACTTTTCACTTTGTGGTGCTTTTTTGTCAAACGAAAGTCCCATCTTCCCGACTTAATTCGCATAAGCGAACTTGGCGAAAGTGGCAATAAAAACATCATCATAATACAAACACGCTTAACATTTTAAAAGTTAAAAGATTTTATTTAAACCTATCTATATAAGTTTAATTCATAGAAGTACCGAAGAGCAATATGTTCTAAACTGGTATGAAAATGTAAAAATTATGTTTAACTCTTACTAATTTTAAATCATAATGTATCATAAATTCTCAAAATCACATGATTATTGTATATCAAAAGGAAAGCCAAAAACCTGAATCCAGTGAGACATCCAATGTAACCTTGTTAACAAGAAAAGGATTTCTTTAAATAAAAACAAATTCGGCTTATTATAAAAATATTTATTTTATAAAATATGCATTTGTTAAATTAACTAATGAATTTACTCTGTAAATGTATTTTGGTAACAAAATTTCACCGCTCTTTCTTTGCAATATATTTATTGCATTAATGGATATGAAATTATTGTAGTACAGAAAACTAATTTGTTATTTTTACTAAAAATAAGTTAACTAAGCTCTTATTGAGTTTCTCCTGGGAATAGAAATCCTTTATGGATGGAATTCAATAAGTAATATAAAGTGAAGGCCTAGCAGCAAAACCAACTTTTTATGATAAGGATGAACCGTAATAAATAAAAAGAACTATGTTACATATTGATTGTTCTTTTCTTTTTAAAAGAAAAAGAATGAAATTACTAAACTAATGAAAATTGGAACAAAGCAACGTTCGTATATTCCTATTAACAAAGCAACGAAAACTAATTATATAATTTTTTTTCCTTAAAACTCCAAGAAACAAGTTTTGCATCGTCGACGAGTCGTAATGTCAGCCATTTAACTGTTACTATTATTCACTAAAATGACAAACTTCCAAATTACGATTTATAAATCAATCAATTTAGTACTTTGACATAGAAAGCGGAGAAAAACATTAAACACTTTTGATTAAAGGATCGAATTTTCACATACAAGGACTCAAATTCAATGGTTCATGGTAATGATCTCAATTATGCTATGCTAACTAATTATTGCAGACGATATTGTAAGTTGCGAAACCAGACAAGAAAAAGGTACTTTCTCTGAATAAACTAGTCGAACTTTAAATATACGATTTCTTAAAAATTCGATTTATCAGTAACTATTCGGTCGATTTTGTTCTAATTTAGTATTTGCTATATTATATAAAATTACATTCTTTAAAATAATGCAAAAAATTATAAAACTTAAAAATTCTGAATTTTTCAGACAGTTATCAATAAAAAATAATAATCATTAACAGGGGTCTGTCCAGACATTTTGTGAAAGGTCCGTTTTTGTAAAAATATGAAAAAATTACTCGTAATTTGTGAATATAAAATAAACGTTAAGTCACATTCTTTCAACCAGGGTCCGCTTTTGTGAATTTGTGCAAATGGGGTCCGTCATTGCAAAAGAAACTTTTTCAAGGAGTTTTTAAATTGTAAAGACATACAAGATTATGCCCAACACTGTAAAATTATAATTAAAAAAAATTAAATTTTAAAAAATAAACAGCAATTGCCGCTACTAAATTAGCGACGCAACATACAAATATTGGTATTTAGCCTATACTGCTGAACGCAGAATATTCATTTCGGACGAATAAAGGAGGAAGCGTCTGCCGAAGACAAAATTTAGTTTGTTTACATCTGTCTTTCTCCCCCCCCCCTTCCTGGGAAGGGTTTATTCGATTATAATGAAGATAAACAAATAGGTGAAAGGTCCGATTAAAAGATAAATTATTTTGTGAAGGGTCCGTTTTTAAGTAAAAATATTTTGTGAAGGGTCTGTTTTTATGAAAAGATATTTTGTGAAGGGTCCGCTAACGGACCCAAATTTCTTCTAAACAGACCCCTGATTAAAAATTATTTTTTGTATGAAAATACCCTTGGATAAACGAATTTTATAATTATGAGCAAAGATTTTTCAATTCGTAAAGGAAATTCTCCGGAGATGGCGAAATACGCCAAAATGTATAATATGGGGGACCAAATTTTTGATCACTCTCCTAACCAAACTATTAGGACCAGTTAGGAATCCAAATTACTTTGGAAAAAAAAAGTATGTTTATCCAGAGAAAGTAAGTTTTTGTGTCAAATTTTGTAACTTAAAATATCATCTGCACTAATAAATTAACATAGTTAACAGGGGTCTGTCCAGACCGAATTTACTACCGTTTAGAGGTTCACAAATTCAACTTTAGGAAAAACGGTAGTTTCACAAAATACTTTCTTAAAATTTTATTTTTGCATCCCTTAAGAAATGATATATCCATATTTTTACCGTATTTTTGTGTTGATATTTTAATATAATTTTTAATTTTTCACAAATTATATCTAAATTTTCACAAAATAGGTGCCTCTGAGAAAAACCTAGACAGACCCCTGGTTAAGGTTACCCCTCAAACCAATAGGATTGTTTCGTAGAACATGAAGATACGATCATTAGATTAAAAGTTATTTAGTGTGTTCAGTTTTCAGTTCCTGCGCACTGTGCATTATATTTGCAGTGAAGACGTGAAGGCCGTTTAGAGCTATCATCAAAAGGGAAAGAACATCAACATTTCTAAAGTCAAATAAGAATAACTACAAATTTATCAGCAAGGTTTTAAATTTGAGCTAGCCACTAAATCCTGGGCAAAAGCCATTAAGCAATTTACACCCTTAAGTTGGTGAAAACTAGGTAGGTAAATAATTAATTTAAACTGTTGCTAAGATTTTCGCAATTATGTGAATTTATTATGGAATCTTTCAAAGGTTAAGAATTTGTTAATAATTAAAACTTTAAACGAATATAAATTTTGCATTATAGCAGCTATACTCTGTTGCAAGTCAAGAAAAGACCATTAAGGTATAAAATTTAAGTAATCATCCACGACTATTAGTTATATAGTACCGTTTTATTTAGTTATCAAATTATATAAATATGCTTCAAAAACAATATAAAAGCTATTAAAATTTAATTGTTACTATCTTTTAACAATATAAGTCATATAATTATTAAAAAAGGGTTATAATTTCTTAGTCTTACGGGAATCCTAGATTTGGCGACATATTTGGATAAATAAGAACATTAGCTCTTGAAAAAGAAACAACTATTAGACGTCGCAAGAACATTGGATTTGATTGGAGCACTAAAAATGCCACGTCATATGCTGGCTTGCCTTAACAAATCAATTGCGAGAGAGTATTTTTTTTTTATTTATTTATTTATTTTTTTTTTTTTTAATTTTTGTTTCGTTGTAGAAGAAAATCGTCTGCAAGAAATATATTTATTAGATTCCTTCGTCAGTCTCTTTAAATGTGAGCAGAAAGGCGTATATTTGTTACAATTTTTAGATAATCCTTTTTATTAATTCTTATTGCTTTTTAATTGATTTTACAATAAGTTTTGCTTCATTTCAAAGCGAGCAAAAAGAAGGCTGTGCAAAGTCGTTTCAAGATTTAGCGATGTTGATAAACGTTCGCGTTGGGAGCTTAGCATCCATTTGGCATGCACTTCGATGCAAACAGGCTCTCTCTATAAGGATTATGGTTTTTTCTTAACTTGCAACAGAGTATAGAAAATTTACACTTTTCTAAACGATTAATTTTAGTTGTACAACTGGATCTCTTTGACTACTAAAGAAATTAAAGTTTCAGAATATAAATAATCAAATAAAATAAAAAAACAATTTTAACTACAAATTATTATTTTTGATTTTCCTCTCTATTTTATTAGTATTGGGTTGGCCGGATTTTCCTCAGGTGGTATAGGGGCAGTTTCAGCACGAAATTTTCGGACAGTACATAAAATAATCTGAAGTTTATTTGGAAATTAAATAAAAAAAATCAGTGGAAATCAAAAAGTTTTCCAATAACATGAACATTTGGAAAAAAAAAAAAAGCAATATGTTACAAAAAATGTAACAATGAAAAATTGTATCGGAGCGCATTTTTCTTAATGCATCGATAACACTCGTGACAATTTCTTTCCATCCGTGAAAATTCTTGGAGAACATAATATACTTGCAAACGATAAAAAATGAAGATAAAAAATAATGAAGTGAAAAGAAATGATGGCGATTTAAAACGAAAAGACACGAGCTGTGCGACAGAAGCGTGACTGAATGTATACTGTTTGACTCTTTTTTTATGTTTAAATTAAAGGGAAGACAGAATTTAATTCCGTACCGTAACCGTAGAAAAGCAATAATGGATAAGAGAAAGACATTGCAGAATGGAAGTATTTATGACTAATGGAAAAACTGCAATTTACGAAACTTCGGAAGAAAATTGAAATTTCGTCTCAATCAAATGGAACGAAATATCATGATTTATATCTTAACTGGTTTATGTTATGATACAGAATATTTTTAAGAATATTATTTATTAGAAAAAAATTAATTTTAAACTTTCTTTTTTTATAATTTTCACAACAAATTTTAAATGAATTTAATTAGTTGTTAATAATTAATTTTTACAAATATTTATATCCTTATAAATTATCAAATATTAACAAAATTTCAAAACCTTTTAAATACCATCGCTTAAATTGAAAAAAAAAATACTATGCACTGTATAAAAAATTAAAATAAATAGTAAATCGACACGAGAAATGTTTTTTCAAAATTTAAAATTAAATTTCCAGACCACTTTGACCATATATTTATCAAAACATACTAAATTCAGTTGAAAAATATTTAGGTCTCTCGGAACGAGCCTAACATTTCATTTATCATTTGAGAGCAAAAATATAAATATTAATTTAAAATTTTAATGCTCTACTAAGAGATATAATTTGCATTATCGAAATAAAGTAAGAGTATCATTTGCTATATTAAAGTAAAAAAATTTTTTTTTTTAAAAAGTGAGTTAAATTGATGGAGTTAGACGTATTCTGTATCGAACAGCATAATTATGAAGGTTTAAACATGTTTAAAAAAATCTACTAAATTTTAAAATTTAGTTAAAATTATCTCTCACGCACAATTCAAAATGTAATGTAATATATGCTATATAACAATAAACATTAGTAGCAAAACCGGATACTACGCTTGAAAAATTTATCATAAATCTCTCCGAAAATTTACAATAAAAGCAATTATTTATAATTTAAAGAAATAAAGTTCGATAAATCTCAATTTTTCTTCCGTATTATGCTTCAAATGAACCATAAAAATCCGGTCAAAACTCAGTACGTAGAGGGAGTAGTTGTTCCCTTGTTAGATGTAAGTTATAAAGATAAAGCTTAATGTAATAAAGTTTAATATGAAATTTAATAGGTCGAAAACATTTGCTTTGTAAGCCAACAAAATACTTTTAAAATTGTCCATATTTAAATAAAATAAGCAAATAATGAAGGCCAACGCTTGGAGTTATACTTGGCAAACTGAGGATATTTATCGATATTTGGGCAATATTCCAGGAACGAACGAGGAGAAAAATCGTTCAATCCAATACATACATGCACTCGCTCCCCAAAGTACATTATGAGGTATCTCTCAATATCAAAGCTCCTTTTGAAATGACCTACTTAATGGTTTCTCTTTAAGGTTTATATATAATTTGATGATTTAACAGAAAACAGAAAATAAGCAATCCCTAACAATAGATTTTAATTATTTTCGGATAATGGTATTTAAGGTAAAAATTTTCAAATGATAATCAGAATATTTATTATGAAAAAATAATCAAGAATTTTAAATCTTAAAAAAAAAAAAAAAAGATAATAAAAAAACAACGAAAAGATATAAGTTTGTCGTCATCTCACACGATTATATCTGCAAAATATTGTATTAATATAGCCAAAGCAATTTATATCAATACCATATTGTACTGATATACAATGGGGAGAGCTGACGACAAGATTACATATATTTTCGCTGTTTTTTTTTTTCTGGATTTTCTTTAAATGTATTATCTTTGAGAATTTAAAAATTTTAATCATTTTTTCATAATAATTTTTCAAATTTTCTTTAATTTTTTTTCTCCCTTTTTCGTACTTTATTTTCTTTTTTTTATATCTGAAACGAGTTCCGAATTAATGTTTGAATCGAAATAAAATAAACTGTGACGAGGCGATTAGAAAAACTTAGTTTAAACAATATTACGAGAAATAGTTATTTTTCGTTTAAAAAAAAAACCATAATTTAAGACATTTTTATTGCTAAAATAAACATCGATTCAAACATTAAACATTTTATTTATCCGACTTAATTCCTTTCATTTCCTATCAATTCTCTCCTACATTCCAAGAATCTTTTTCTTTTTTTTACTTTCCTAAAAAAACTCACCCCCTTAATAAATTAAAACCCAATCATCATAACTCAGTCATCATCTTAGAACCCAATGACTTTTACCCAGAGTAAAGAACCAATCAAAACTAAAATATCTTTAGAATCCTGAATTAAAAAGGGGAGTTCAATGATCCATCGACATTAAACTCTTCGAGTCAAAGGCTATCCTAAACCCCTTTTCACACATTTTGACCGAAAACATAAACATCATCACCCCCAAACAAATGGTGTTCCAAAATCAGGCCTTTAAAGAAAAGGCGATTAAATAAAAGGTAGAATTAAAATACACAAGTATCAAATTAAATAAGTTAAAATATAAATTAAGTTACGATACAATAAAAGATATCGTAAGAGAATTGTTACGAAAGATAAGTGACTATCACATTACTAATACTAATATTTCAGGTAAAGTAACCTCAATGTCATGCTTATTATTAGAGTAAATTGCCTCATGTTTTTCACAGGCACCGATGACAAATTGAAAAAAGCTGTTTTACCAATCAGGAAAGAAGGTTTCTATCCTGCACTATTTCCACCACTAAAAATTGTTTCAATGATGACGTCATGCATATAAAAAAGAAATGTAGTAATAATAGTAAGTGAAACGCTTCCGCATTTTCTCAAAGAATTGAAAGGCGAAAAACAAATACGCCCCTAAGTGGCTCACAAGGTAATTGACGCGTCACACAAGGTCATACCGGTTTAGTGAGAAAGCAGTGGCGTAAGGACGATGACTGATACAGCGGGAATTCCAATGTAGAAATGAAATTACTAATCAAATGCAATATTGTATTTCTACTGGATGTGTAAGGTGCATCCATTGTATAATAATTTATAAAAAGATTTATATTTTTTGGTTTTTCATAAAGGTAACATAAAAGAGGATGTTGAATAAAAAATTCTAAAACAACCTACTAAATATTTTTCAATACGTGTAAAATAACAAATTTTGTTTTGTTTGTTCACAAATCTAAATAACATTTATAATTATTTTCCTAATCTATTTTGGTTATTTATTAATACATAAGGAAAAGTTTATCAAGATATGTGGTTTTATATTGAAATTTAAATTTTTAAATTTCAATCTCTATAAATTCACAAATCTAGAAATATACATGTAATTATATTCCTTATCTATTTTGGACATTTATTAATACATAATCAGGGGTCTGTTAAGAAGAAATTTGGGTCCGTTAACGGACCCTTCACAAAATATTTTAACTTGAAAACAAACCCTTCACAAATTGATTTTTCTTTTAATCGAAGCCTTCACAAATTTGTTTATCTTCTTTATTGTTTTGTTAATCGAATAAACCTTTCCCAGGAAGGGGGCGGGGGAGAAAGACAAATGCAAACGAACTAAGTTTTGTCTTCGATAGAAGCTTCTTCCTTTATTCGTCCGAAATGAATATTCTGCGTTCAGCAAGGATAAATACCAAATATTTGTATGTTGCATCTCTAATTGAGTAGCAGCAATTGCTTTTTATTTCTTAAAATTTAATTTTTTTAATTATAATTTTACAGTGTTGAGCATAATCTCGTATCTCTTTACAATTTAAAAAATCCTTGAAAATTTTTTTGCAATAACCGGACCCTATCTGCACAAATTCATAAAAGCAGGACTCTGGTTGAAAGAATGTGACTTAACGTTTATTTTATATTCACAAATTACGGGTAATTTTTTCACAATTTTACAAAAACGGACCTTTCACAAAATGTCTGGACAGACCCCTGGTAATAAAAAGTTTATCAATATTAATGGTTTTAAGTTGAAATTTGAAGATGAGTAATATCGTCTATTCCGTATTTTTAGCGCTAATAAAATATTAAAGTTTAAATAAAAACATTCTTTAACACTCAAAAACATTTTCCTCTATGATAGATGCATTTGCAGTGAAATACTTTTTATTTTCTAGAATAAATCAGGTGCATTTCACAAATGAAAATAAAAGTAGTAATAGAATTGTAAAATAGACTATCAGGAAGCTCGCATGTAGACAAAAAGACAGAAATGGCAATCTTATTATACGAAAAAATGGTTTTCTTTTTTTACGATACGCCCTACTGATGACAGGATGCCGTGTGAAATTTCGTGACAAAAACCGGATTAAGAGACAGCAGACGTAAAAAATACCTGTACCCTTCACAATATTTCTAAAATTCACTTTTTTGCAATTAATACTCATAATTCGAAGTTTGGAACTGAGAGTTTTAAAACTAATAAGTGATTAGAAATAAAAGAAACACGCTTAAAAAATAGCGGAGTATGTAATTATGTATAATTCTGAAAGTTTTTTTTTTCAAAAGAAAATTTTTTATTATATATTACTTAATATTCTGCATTGGAAAACAATAAGTGGGGTTATTTAAAATTTGTTGTAAAAAAAAAAATCCGTTTTTTAAGATATTGTGAAAAATTTGCCGTTAATTTGGCAAAACAGAGAAACTAGAAACCACAAAAACTAGTGTTTTGTCCAAACTTTTTGGAAAGATTCGTTATTGTAAAAATGTAAAAAGCCTAATTTTCACATGTTCACAAAATTTTGAGCAGAAAAACCGACTTATAATATTGAGAATGTGTGAAAATAAGGTTCTGTTGTGACGAAAGAAACCATGTTTTTTTTTTTTTTTTTTTTTTTTTTTTTTTTTTCCCCAAGGATTTTTTTTTTTCTTTATATGTTCGTTTTTAAGGCCAAACATATTGTGAAGGGTCTGTATTACCGATTAAATATTATATAAAATGTCCGTTTATACATTTAAGTATTGCGTGTTGGATTCGTTTTTAATTAAAATAAATTCTGTGTAACCCTTATATCCCAACAACATTACATAACAAAGTAAAAAAGCTAAGGAGTTAAATGACAAAGAAAAATGTATTCAAAATTCATTAATATATTCAAAATTTGTTAATATACTATGCAGGGTTCGCGCTAAGCATTCGCCAACATGCCAAATGCGATAAAATCTTAAATTTGGCGAATAAAATTGTGTTTTAGTGAAAGTACTGGGGTGAATGATTTTTTTGCACTGGGAAGAAAAATATATATTTAACTCGATCCTCAAAATTATGTCAAAATGAATTCAAAAGTAATTTTCGGTAGATGGCGCCGCATAACCAATTAGAATTGGGTCCAAATAATATAGGCCTGAAACAAACTACCGTAAAACAGTTTTCTATGGGGAAAAATTCATCATTAAAAGCACCATTAAGATTTGCATTTGGCGAAGAGTGTCGAAAATTGACGAATACTTTTGATATTTGGCTAATTTACTGGCTAATAATTTGGAATCCTTAGCGCGGGCTCTGCTACGGAATTTAAAAATTTATAATACTACACACATATTAAATGAAACAATACGATATCATATACGATTTTTAAAAAAATATGCCCAAATGGGAAATAGAATTGGAAAAATGCAAATATATTCCGTAGTTCGTAATACATACTGCTACGAAATTAATTTTATTTACGACGTTCATGAGAATAATTTAATGCCTGTAAATATATACATTTAAATTTACGTATTTAGCTATGTGTAGTACTATTTAATAATTATTTTAAAATTTTAGTATATTTTAATGTTAAACGCAATGTTAGTATATTTTATAGTTAATGTTATTGTGAACTATTTTCTAATTATTAAAATCATTCGAATTAAAATTGAAATATATTTATATGGATTATCAACAGAAAAACGAAATTTTCTTTGAATCAAAATTAGAAGAATACTCATTAGCATAAATTTAAAATTGAGATTTTATGGCTCTTGTATCATTTTAGCATCTTTTATGATTGAAAATCGACACATTTTTTTAAAACTAAAATTAAAAAACGGAGGTTACAGATTATATACATGAATAAACATTTTCAGAATATTTACTAGAAAAGAAACTACAGCCTAAGGAAGCCACTCCTTGGAGATTTTTCTACTTAAGCGCTGAATTCCAAATGGCCTGGTCTTTGATAAGGAAATACTGAATTGAGGAAATATCAGCCCAAAACCAGTCACAAGAAGAGGATATACGTAAAAATGAAAATGCATATTTTAAAAGGTTAATTAAGTTCCTTCGATCAATAACAGCTTCCCTTATAAGCTGAGAAAGAGCTGCAACTTCTTTCTTTCACAATTCAAGATCGAGTAAGAAACAACGTAAATCTAACATTTGTAAACATGGATATTAATCTAAGTAATTTAAGGACTCTCAAGAGAAATATCTAAATCTACTAGTTTTATGTAAATTTATATAGTCACATGGGGAAAAAATTAAATGGCTTTAGGGCCTCTGTGGCATTACTTACAACACTTCACGTGCTTCTTTAGTGTTAAGAAATGATAATTGAAATTGGCACATTATATACTCTAAATAGTGCTCTTTTTTCTTTTTTTTTTTTATTTAAAAAATAACTTGTGTAGCTTGTACAGCAATAAGTTGTGTCTGAAAATGTGACATATTATATGCTCAGTAACCAATGAATATTTCACAATGGTATCAACATCATTTTAAAACAATTAAACTTAAAAATATGGGATCACTGAAAACCGAATTTTCCTATTTCAAAGGAATAAAGAGCATATTAGGAAACAATGACAAGACACAATTTTTTGTTTTTAATTTTAAAGCTTATTTCGTGTAAGAGAAATATTTTAAAATAACGTTTCAAAAAAAGCTATTATTCAATATATTTAGTAACAGATATAATCTCCAAAGCATCCGGAATAAAGAACATTAAATGGCGTGATATAACAGAATTTTTCTCTAGACCATCGAAACACGATTTCTCTACTTATTATTGTGGCTTATCATTGTACTTTTTAACTAACGTTTAAATTACACTGTGAAACAAGTTTTCTTTTTCTGTTACATGAGATTTTTTAACAGATCTTAGATACTTTTGTATCACTAATTTCAAATCTGCAATCGATTTTATCTCTCCAAGCTACAGTAAATTTTTTTAATGACAATTTAAGTCAATTTTGATCGAAATGTACAAGTTACATACAGCAAGAGATCACATAAATGTTGCATAAATTTCTAGGGAAGTTAGGGACACCATCAGGATTAAAATTGCATTAGAACCCATGTCCAGAAATGTCGCCATACACCGCTAGAGGCCTTTCCCTACCTTGGGCTGTTTCGTCACGTGCTTCTTAACAGATAAAATTAGTGAAGCGTCCTATTACACGTACCACATATATCACACGGTGAACATATAACACGTGGTTGTTTTATTAAGGCATTGCATAATTAAATATTATCTATATTTATTTATCCATTGATATATAATACTTAATGATTAAATTTAAATATTAAAATTTAAGATCAAGACTGACTGGCCGAAAAATTAATCAGTAATCAGCACGTGTATAAAATTGCGAATAAAAGATAAATTTAAAACCTAAGCATAGAAACTGTATAATGAGAATAAAGCTGCAATCAAAAACTACTCTTAAATTTTATGCTATAAAATCATTTATAGTGATGGTAACACGTGCTGCGAAATAAATTAAGATCATAGGGTTAGTACAAAACATGTGAAACGCTCAATTCTCTAGAATAAAAAAAAAAGATTTTAGAATAAGATCAAATCAAATAACTAATCAGTACAGAAACATCAAGGAGAATAGAATCAGTATATACTTACAAAAACATTTTTATTTTCTTGGCTATAATAGATAAGTACTTTAAGTACTGTAATTTTACATCAATTTTATGATTTCAAAACACCAAAATAATTTGCCATCGTATATCCATACTGGCAATGAAATTTAGATTGCTAAAACAGCAAAAAATATTAGAAAAAGATTTTGAGATGAGAAGAGATTGTTCTCCTCATTGAAGAATTTACTCCCTAATACTGGAGCTGCACACTCTCACACTTTTTTTTGCTAAGGGGCCGAAGCCCCCTCGCCTCACGAAAACCAACTACCAACTCTTTCTTGTTTCAAAAGCTCGCGGCAAGGATGAAAATCAGACTGATGCCAACAAAAACGAAAAGTTTTTCTATTTTGTCTTCGGCTTATCAGCCTTACACTCAATCGCCTCATCTTAAGCGGAATTCCAAGAGTCTCATTCCTTCATCTGATTGGCTCCGCTGCCGATCCATTGTCCAATAAGAGATGAGTGCATCCCGAAGATTTGCTTTCTTCAGACACTGCTTTCCATGTTGTTTTGTTTACAAACTGAAACTAGAATGTCTTTGAAATATGTGAGAAAAGATTTGTGAGTTCTTGTGCAAAAGTGTGATATAATTATTAGCAAGAGTTACAACACTAAATGTTAAATTCCTATTTAACATTATCACCTCTTTTTGAGAAAAAAAAATGTAAAAAAAAAATTGTTGTGCCAAGAATGTAATACTACTGGAAATAATTCAATTATAACATATATCATAATCATAACAATATAGTATTTCTGTTCATTTTCCTTGAGAATTTTTGCTCACTCTCTCTCTCCCAAGTCATACAAATATTTTAATGATGTAATGATGTGGAGCAAAAAAAAATTTTATATACACATTTGATCCACATAGCTCACTCAAAGATTTGGTTTGTATAAAAACCATTTCTAATATACTCTGTTTCTCGTACTTTCAATTTGTGATAATACCTTCAATATTATGTTTGTTTTTTACATTGTTGTTATTTCAAATTATCATACCTTTATATTATCAATTTTCTCATACTTATTATTTTCATTCACATTTATTATTCTTATTACCATATCAAATCTTTCTATTCATTATCACTATCTAAAATAAAAGTGATTGAAATGACAATATAACCAAAAATTTGCATCACAAGGATTGTAAAAATTCCTTAGTAGCTAAAAAAAATAAAATGGTTATCAGAAAGAGAAAACCAAGAAAAGAATCTAGCTTAATTTTTGAATGGGATGTTTCCATATTTAATGATGATTGGGCCAGCCATTTATCATCAAATATAAAATTTTGAGCTCGAAGGAGAAAGATGCAATTCAAAAATCTAACCATGAAAAAAAAATATTGCTAACTAAATTTTTACATTAAATAAATTTCAAGCCAAAATTGTCAATATCAATACCTTATACAATACGTGATAAATAATTTACACTATCTCAGCTTAATATTCAAAACTCTCATCAAGATCATTTATATTAGACATGTCATTACTCAATTTTTCTTTTAGCAACCCTTTTTTGAAAAGTTTACTTACATGATATTTTTTATAAATATCTCTTTTATCATCTTTAATGTGAATGAGGTAATTATTTCCTCTGAATTTTTTAGTGACCTTAAATGGTCCTTCATATTTAGGTTGAAAGGTATTTACATCAGTATTAATTTTTAAATATATCAAATCATTATTTTCAAAATTTGGGATTGCTCTCCCTTTTATCTGTTTACTGTGCTGCTCAAAGTATTTACTCTCATTTTTGGAAACTATATCTCTCGTCTCTGCAATATGTTCTTTTAAATTCTTGAGAAAATTAGTTGGTGTCTCTCCTTTCCTAGCCGAAGCATGTATATTTAAAGGTATAGTTAAATTTCTGCCAAAAAATAATTCAGCTGGTGTATATCCAGTCACTGCATGAATAGAAGCATTATAATGAAGTTTAAAAAAAAGTAATTTCTTAGTCCAATCCCAGCTGTTGTTACACATAGATGCTAAAGATTCTTTGAGAACTCTATGTGACCTTTCTATTAGTCCATTAGCCATAGGATAGTAAAATGAGGTTTTACGATGTTCAATACTCAGTGCCCTAATAAAATTTTCAAACTCCTCCGAAGTAAAGTTAGTACCATTATCAGAAATAATGGATTGAGGCAAACCAAATTTGGAAAAATATTCATTTAAGTTATTGATAATTGTAGAAGATTTAATGTTAGTTAAGGGTATTGCCTCTAAATAACGTGAGTAGTTGTCAATTATGGTTAAAATAAAGAATTTATTATCAATTGATCTGGGTAATTTCCCTACAATATCTATTGATAAAATTTGTCCTACACTTAAATCACCTTTTTCAATTAATTTTGTCTCAGTTAATTTAGCCTTAGGCTTATTTGCCAAACATGCATCACAAGATTCTACAAAATTTTTAGTATCTGCTAACATTCCATACCAAGCATAATTTTTTTTTAATAAATTATAAGTTTTAAATACACCAAAATGTGCTGCATGAGCTGCCTTTAAAATTTCCCCTCTTAATGAGATGGGTATAAAAATTCTATTCAAAGTCTTATAAGGGTGTTTAGGTGGTCTCACCTTCATCATCAAAATACCATCATTATTTAAAAAAAATTTCTTAGAAGTTAGTTTGTCGTTATCATTTAGTTTTTTAAAGATTTCCTGAGTTTGTTTACAATTTTGTTGAGAATTTTTTATATTCTCTATTTTAAGATTATCATTAACTTCAAAAATGTTTGCATTATTTACTACAGCATTATCATTAGTTACTCTAGATAGATAATCAGCAGGATTTTTAAAACCAGGAATATGTTGAATTGTGTAACTGAATTCCTGCATATACATTAACCATCGACTTACTATTTCAGGTTGTTTTTGTAAATTTATATGAAAAGTTAGAGCTTTAGCATCAGTAAAAATAACAAAATTTTTGCCATAAAGAAACTTATCAAAATACTTAATAGAATCTACAATGGCTAAGAGTTCCCTCCTGATAGATGGGTATTTAGATTCAGAATGGGTTAACTGCCTAGAATAAAACTCTATTGGGTCAAAATTGTCATTATTTTTTTGCATTAGAATTCCACACAGAGCATTGCTAGAAGCATCAGTTACCAAGTAAAATTTTTCTTCATCATTTATATTCTTTAAAGTAGGTTTAAGCAATAATTGTTCAGATATATTTTTAAAAGCATCCTGACAGTCTTTATTCCAATTAAAAGTAACATTCTTTTTCGTTAAATTTACAATAGGTTTAACAATCTCTGCGAAGTTATAAATCAAATGTCTGAAATAACCAATCATACCTAAAAACGTTTGAACTTGTTTCACATCTTTTGGAATAGGAAATTTTAAAATCTTATTTACATTTTCAGATGCAGGTGAAAAACCATTTGAATTAACATCAAAACCTAAATATTTAATTTCAGACTTGCAAATTTGTATTTTAGCTGGATCAAGAGTTAAATTAAATTTCTTTAATCTGTCAAATACCTTAACAAGTAACTGTGACATTTCTTCCATAGAATTTGCAGCAAGAACAATGTCGTCACGGAAATATTGCAAATTAGGTCCCTTAATATCGTCTAAACATTTAGAAATTAAATTATGGAAAAAAGATGTACTGTTGCGAGAACCAAAAGGAAGGCGAGTAGGTTGAAAGTTGCCTATCTCACAACAAAATGCTAATTTGGATTTATCCTGTTCTTTTAATTTTATCTGGAAAAATGCACTCTTGAGATCTAATACACTATATAATAATTTTCCAGAAATGTTATGTAAGATATCATTGATTTTTGGAAGACAAATTTTAAAAGTCTCAGTAACTGAGTTAAGTAATCTATAATCTATTACCATCCTGAATTTTTGTAAGTTAGGATCATTTACATAAGGCTTTTTCTTGACAAAAATCACAGGAAAACAATAATTGGAAGAAGATGGTTCAATAATTCCTGCATTTAATAGATCATTAATCTCTTTTTTGGCAAAATTTTTTGCAATATTAGGAATCGGATATGGTTTTGTTTGTATAGAAAAATTATGCAATAAGTTAAATTCAGGTATTACTGCATCAGTAGATCCTAAAGTTGTATAAGATTGAGAGAAAACTTGATAATTGTTTAACAAAACTTGAAGTATCTTATCTGCATCTACCTTATTTAAATGACTCAAATCAAAATCAGAGGCATTAAGTTCTTTTTTTCTCAGTTGATGAATTTCATTTAGATTTAAATTGTTAATTTGGTAATTAGTATTTTCTTTAGGTTTAATTATATCATCATCTTTAATACCAATAACATTTCCTAATTTTGTACCTTTATTAATCACAATCTTATTATCTGTGTTATTTTCAATTAAAGTACTAAATTTTTGATCCTTAAATTCATTAACAGATTCATAGATAGTATAATTTAGTTTGTTCTTGGTTGGAGAAAAAAGCATTTGATTACTATCTTTCATATCTTTAGACATACATAATTGAATTAAAAATTGAGAATGGGGTTCTATCACAATCTTTTTTGGTGCAAAAGCAAAATTATTTACAATCTTTACATCACTTAAAACATTATTTACAATACGAGGAGTATCTTCGAGAAAATCAAAAGAATCATGGTTCACTATAAGTTTTTTGTTGGGTATATCTAAAATAATTTTATTCTGTTGAATGAAATCATACCCTAAAATTATTTTATATTTATAAGCCCAAGAATTCTTAGTTACAAAAAATATCCCTTGAAACCATTTAGTGTCAATTTTGAATTTAGAAGAAATTGCAGACATATAAGGAACAGTATTGTTGTCGATAGTATGAATTCTTACAGATCTAGATAAATAACTTATTTTAGTGTTTTCTTTAATTTCATTAAGAGTGATAGGATCAATTAAACTAAGATTTGCACCAGTATCTAGTAAAGCCGGAATGGTTAAGTTACCAAATCTTAACAAAATAATAGGTAGAGATTCTGAATCGTTACTGTTATTACAGGTCATTACATGTTTATTTACTTTTTCTACTCCTTCATTTGTATCTTTTATTTTACTATTTTTTTTAGTTATATTCTCTTCAGTTACCCGATTACTATTCTTATTGTTATTAGAAATTTTTGAATTATATTCCTTAACCTTATCATAATCTGAATTAAAATTTTTATCTTCAAGATTACTATTGACATATATTTTAGTTTTATATATTTTGTTCTTATCATTCGGAAATCTATCTTTTTTGCCAATATTTCTCTTTTTTAACCTTAAGTTACCAGTTAATTTTTGATCATTTGAATTTCTACTGGTTCTTGTAAGCTTTGTATTTTTCCACTTGTCACAAGAACCATTAACTAGTTTAAATTATTTTGTCTTCTGTCCGTACTGTTGTTACCCCTATTCCTAAAATTTCTATTGAATCCTCTTCTGAAAGAGCTGCGGCTTCTTTCATAAGGCTTAAATTTGTTGTTTACATTGGAGTTTTTAGGATAATACCAACATTCTGTGGTGATATGATTTCTACTACATATATGACAAGTTATCTTTGGTTGATTCAATTTGTTCGATTGTGAGATGTTGTTGACCGATTTAGTTTTAGTTAAATCATTTATTTTTTGAGTCAATTCCTCAATTTTTTTGTTGCTTTCTATCTGGCTTCTTAATAAAATTTCAATTTCTGATGATTTTGTTACATTATTCAGATGGGCTTCATTCATTGAAATCGCATTTTCAATATCTATAGCAATTTTGCCTATTTCATTGAAATTTGAGGCTCCCCTTTTCATAACCTCGATTCTAATATCCGGACGCATGCTGTCAAGCAGCTTTTGTGATTTCATTTTCCTAGCTAGACTTAAAGTTTGCTCATTACTATCTCCATTGATTTCTAGATACTCATTAGTAGCCTTTTCTACCTCTTCAATTAAATTTCTTATGCTTTGATTTGGTTTTTGAATCAATGAGTTAAATTTACTTTGTAACTCTGCATAACTTAATTTCCTAGAAAATTTATCTTTTAATAATTTAACTATGCATTCGTATTCCGTATCAACATTTGTTTTGGCCTCACTAACTACTTTCAATGCTTCTCCTGCAAGATTTAACTTTAATATCAGACTTTTTTTTTTGTTGTCCCATTTTTCTAACTGAGCGATTTGCTCTAAATTATTCAGAAAAAAATTTAAATTTGCATCTTTGCTGCCATTGAAAGCTTGTAGCGAACTCGCTAAAGAATGTGAAGATTTAGCCATAATGTTTCAATTTAGATTTAAATCACAGAAATATTTACAGAAGTAATAGCTACCATTAAAATATCAATGAAAAAATATATCAACAATTAATAAATAGCATCAATTTTTGAGAATTCTACTGTTACACTGAAATATATATATATATATCATAATCATCATTTCAAATATACACATAAAATACACCACTGTTTACTATATTCCCAAAAATTTTCAGTTTTCTATTTAATGAATTATTAATTTCATTCTAAATTTTGCAAACAAGAATGTTATCACTCAAAAAATATATATACAGATTAATAGGTATCACATGAAATACTTTGTCATAATACTGATATTTAGAAATATCAAAACATATGTTCAAGTTAAATTATATTTTCAAATATTAAAAACAATATTCCTTACAAGGAAATAAAGTATAAATTCACAGTAAATTTATCAATGATGTAATATGCAAAATATTTATCTGAGAGAGAGTGAGAAAATAAATCATTAAAATATCCTAGTGTAATCATCACTAGAGTAATAATATATAAAAAAAATTATTTTCACACATTGATTACGTTTAAATTTAGAGCCAAATATCTAGAGAATTGAAAAAAAATTAAACTAATACCAGGTTCTGACCATAAACGGCGCCACATATTACACGTACCACATATATCACACGGTGAACATATAACACGTGGTTGTTTTATTAAGGCATTGCATAATTAAATATTATCTATATTTATTTATCCATTGATATATAATACTTAATGATTAAATTTAAATATTAAAATTTAAGATCAAGACTGACTGGCCGAAAAATTAATCAGTAATCAGCACGTGTATAAAATTGAGAATAAAAGATAAATTTAAAACCTAAGCATAGAAACTGTATAATGAGAATAAAGCTGCAATCAAAAACTACTCTTAAATTTTATGCTATAAAATCATTTATAGTGATGGTAACACGTGCTGCGAAATAAATTAAGATCATAGGGTTAGTACAAAACATGTGAAACGCTCAATTCTCTAGAATAAAAAAAAAAGATTTTAGAATAAGATCAAATCAAATAACTAATCAGTACAGAAACATCAAGGAGAATAGAATCAGTATATACTTACAAAAACATTTTTATTTTCTTGGCTATAATAGATAAGTACTTTAAGTACTGTAATTTTACATCAATTTTATGATTTCAAAACACCAAAATAATTTGCCATCGTATATCCATACTGGCAATGAAATTTAGATTGCTAAAACAGCAAAAAATATTAGAAAAAGATTTTGAGATGAGAAGAGATTGTTCTCCTCATTGAAGAATTTACTCCCTAATACTGGAGCTGCACACTCTCACACTTTTTTTTGCTAAGGGGCCGAAGCCCCCTCGCCTCACGAAAACCAACTACCAACTCTTTCTTGTTTCAAAAGCTCGCGGCAAGGATGAAAATCAGACTGATGCCAACAAAAACGAAAAGTTTTTCTATTTTGTCTTCGGCTTATCAGCCTTACACTCAATCGCCTCATCTTAAGCGGAATTCCAAGAGTCTCATTCCTTCATCTGATTGGCTCCGCTGCCGATCCATTGTCCAATAAGAGATGAGTGCATCCCGAAGATTTGCTTTCTTCAGACACTGCTTTCCATGTTGTTTTGTTTACAAACTGAAACTAGAATGTCTTTGAAATATGTGAGAAAAGATTTGTGAGTTCTTGTGCAAAAGTGTGATATAATTATTAGCAAGAGTTACAACACTAAATGTTAAATTCCTATTTAACACGTCCCTAGCCGAGTACGACGACATATCCGGTAATGGGTTCCCTGATGATGTATCTTAAGTCCTATAGAAATTTGACGCAATATTTACGTGACTCACCCCCCCCCCCAATTACATATAAAGTTTAAAAACTTGCACATTTCGGCAAAAAACAAACTATAAAGGTCAATTTAAAAAAAATCTGTAGCTTTAAGAGCAAAATTTATTCACGATTTGAATTCCATACACTTAAATTAGGCAGGTATTTGCATAAATGCTATAAAAAATTTATTCCCCAAGAAACGTAATTATATTATTTGAATATTATAACTATCATCATTTTCAAAACTAATACAACATTAACTGCCATTTCAAATTCCAATTGCAATTAGTATAGTCTGGTATTAAAGCGAATTGATAAATTCAACCCACGTTAGCAGCAAGCGTAATAAAGCATTTAGTTTCACGACAACAATATACCAAGTGAAAGTTTCAAGCTCGTCACGGACGGACTTAACGACAACTTTTATCAGTTGAAACAGTGGTCGCTCTCAGTAATTAAACAAATTAACAGGAGGAAAAAGTATTCGAATGATAAAGATCCACAAAGCAGCTGGATTAAACCACGAGGCATGAATGGAACATTGAGGAACTTGTGCCAGGACACACTTTACACCGGATTGCTGTCTCTACAAATCCCAGATCACGGGATGATATGCAGAAGACAATTAAGGAAGCCGTAAGTGGCAACGTTCCAGATATTAATTAAATGAGTTGAAAGGAGACTTAAAAACCTACACAGTTATCGGTTGTCTTATGTATATGATACTGAAAAGAGAGATGCCATTTTCATTGGAACCTATTGATGATTTCCTGAAATTTATCTATGGGAAGTAACAAAAAATTATATTTAGAAGTTATTAGCAATAAGAGATATAATAAGTTAGTCATTTTTTTTTTTTTTAGTCGTATGTTATTTTCCAGGGTTGGCTTTTTGACGGCAGAAACTGATTTTTGCCAGTGACAGAAACTGGTTACAACCGGCAAAAACTGGCAGAAACTAAGAAAACTTCTATATTAGTTCTAGTAATTACTTAATGACATTTTGTTTAAGTAAACTGAAAAATGTAACTCCATGTAACTGTAACTAACTTTTTAGTTCATTGTTGGGAAATATATATTATTTTGTTTATATTAAATATAAAGAGTGCAGTATACCAAATATTTATATAAAATAAAGAATAAATGTAATAATAAATATAAATACTAGATTTTAGTTTATTATATTAAACTCTGAAATTCAGTAATTATTATCATTTAACTCTTAACATAACTGAATAGAGCTATTTTCAAATAGTTTTTTTTCTTTTCAAGACATAATTTGCATGGCAACAATCCAATTATAAAAGTAAAAACTTGTCTTTTGTTGTAGATTATTTTAGAGTGCAAACAATGTAATATTTAATTTCGAATGGTGATAATTTTGTAAATAAATTGTACTTTGTTTAACATTTAATTGTTTTTTCTATGAATTATCCATTGTATGTCAATCTCAATACTTACTTTTATGTTATTTTCTGAATTTCTGCCAGTTTCTGCCACAAATGTGGCAGAAAAGGGTTTCTACCATGCCAGTTTTAACCGGTTTCTACCAGTGGTTTTAACCACCTCGGCAGAAACTTGCCAACCTAATTTTCCTATTAAAACTCATAAAAAAGCTAATTTCTTTTTTGGTGAAATAATTTCACGATCGAATTTAATGCAGTAAAATACTTGCAGAATACTTATTGTAGAATGGTGGTTTTTATAAGTGAAGAAATAGAAAAAATTTAACTTATGCATAAAAATGCGTTATGAAAATTTTAATGCTCTCTTAAATAAAACAAAACATGCTTTAATAAACATTAGAAAAACAAATCAAGAAAAGTTTCAGAAAAATATTCAGAAAAGCAATAGTAATAAAAAGTAAGTATATAATCAAAAAAACAAATAGAATTTCGAAACGAGCTTATGATGGAATCTCACAAAACTGTCAGTTACATGTTTCGATATTTTGAACGTAAAATTGTGGACCAAAAAAAGGGGGAAAAATCCACATTTTTTTATTTATTTATAATTAAAATGGACCCTTGAACTATTAATGCTATAACACCCGAAATCGATAAATAAAAATAATGAAATAAAGTAAATATTACACTGAAATTAAATACGGTAAAATGTTATTAATTTAATAAAGCGTTTAATGAAATTTATCCAGGCGACATTGAGAGTCCCCTTCAATAATTTGAAATCTCTAAAAAAAACTTCAATATTTCAGACAAATAAAATTTTTATAAATCATCATCGATTTACATTCATCTTAGTAAAAAAAATGAGAAAGAGATAAGGAAAAAAAATCTTTTTTTTTTTTTTTTGCAATTATTAGAAGACATGATAAGAATTTTTTCTTATGTGTGAAATTTAGTATTTTAATTTTATCCCCCTCAAAAATTGGACCCCTACGACGCCTATGAATTTATCTTTTAACTTAGTTAAAAGAAATTTTTACAAAAAAAAAAACATAATAAATAAATAATGATAATACTTCATCGAAAAAAAAGTACAGAAGAGTTTCAAAAAGTGTAATTTCAGTTCGAATTGCGCGTCATTATGTTCAATTAATACCATTTCGTCAAAACGAACATAACAGTGTTAGTGTTACTTTTTTTTTTTTTTTTAATTTTACTTCAAACAAGCTACCTTTAACCTATTGATTTAGACAACAATCGGCCTATTCGTAAAACCAGACAGAATAAATATTAGTTCATGAAAAAAAAAAAAAAAACTGCAATTCTAGCCACAAGATGAGTGAACGATCATTATTAAGACAAACATTGGCGGCATTTCGCCAGAATTGGACAAAAGAGCTTTCACTAGTTCCAAAAGACGTTAGAAGAGAGAGAGCTCTGGCAGAAGAAAAAGATATTCAAAGGGTTTCTGCGATTGATTCAAAACGTTCCATTTCGCCTCCAAGAAAAGCTTCTCTAAGTACAAAAAAAGGAGAAAAGTGGCAATGAGAATGAAAAGGAGATGAAAAGTTTTATAAATGAGCTTAGAATAGTTTATATAACATATAATTGATTAATAAATCTCTAACTACTATGCATGAATGAAATAAAAGAACGCGTATCCCAAAGTAATGTGTAAAATATAGTATATCCTTAAGGAATTAATTCATTTTCACAAATGAAAAATTCGAAAGAAGAATGCCTTTTTTGCCCTTATTATTTTCGCCGTACAAAAAAAGAGAAAAAAATCCTTAGATAATGGATAATCACGTGTCATAAAATAAATTTAATAGTTTAAGTAAAAACATCTTTTTTAATAAAGTAGCTATTTAATGAAGCATAACATTAGCTAAACAGTTTTTATCCCGCTATTTTTTTATATTTTTGCATTAATAAACAATCACAGAAATTTTAAAAAAATATCAATTAAATGGAAATTTTTAGTAAAATTCAAATTCAGTAGAATTCAAGTTATGGTGACTAAACCAAACTGTCTTTTTTTTCCTCACCACTTATTGAAAACGCTTTACTAATAAAAAATTTGCAAAATTCCCTTTACTATTATTATAACGCTTTGCAAGATTGAACTTTTTTTTTTTCTTTCTTCATGAATCTACATTCGATGAAGGCTGTGGCAGAACGAAGAGGAAGAGTTTCACTCCAATAACTGCACTATTTTTTTTAAGGTAAAAAAAATATTCTAACTAGCAAAAAAATAAAATCTATTTTTAAATAGTTACTATTAAGACATATAATTTTAAGATATATAATTTTAAGATTTTAATTTAATTAAATCTAGATAAATTTTTATGTTCCAATCTATGCAAAATTTAACTTCATGTCTAGATATGACTATCGCTAAAATACTCCAAAGTCTGGTAATTGCCCAAACAGGTAACATTTGAAATCCTAAAGAAAAAATTATAATAAATCTAAAATTCTGGCCAATGACAGCAAACTTATTTAAAATTGTTTTCATAGACCATCAGCAGTTGCGAAAATTCGGAGTTAGTCCATACTAGTTAATTGAAATATTAAACATTGTAGAGTGATTTTAGACCAATGAAAGTTGTAATACTGTAAATTCTAAGATAAGTTCAGACCAGTAACTGTTTAAATACTCAAAATTCAAGGGTAAGTCCAGACCAGTAACTGTTGAAATACTCATAACTTTGGATTCAGCCCAGACGAGTAACAGTTTAAGTATTCAGAATTCTTTGGATTGCCCAGACCGATTAAATAATTATAAATTCTAGCTCATCAGAAAACGAATTTCTAAAAACATAAAATACATACAAAGAATAAAGGTTTCGTGTTTCTAAAGATTCTAAACTAAAATTTATTAAATATTAGATTTTTTTTTTTAAATTGTTACAAATTTTTTGTATTGAAAATTAATTGATAATCTAACTTAATTTCGATACCTAAACCGAAACCTAAGTGGAACCCACCACACCAACTTCAAAGAAAATTAATAATAATTACTTTTCATCACATCAATTTATCAGTATTAGGTATCATGCATTGTACCTCTATCTCAACACTGAAATAATAAACCACCAATAAGAGAGCAGAAATGGAACAGCTGGTAATGGAACATTCGAACATCTGCAATACAGAAAGAGAAGGGAAGAAGAAAAAAAGAGATGTGGAAACTATAGAGAGATGAAGTCATTGCCAAGGACTTCAATGCAAGAAATCAAGAGGTTTCTTTTTTTTATATTTTTTTTTATTACCCCTCCACCGTGCTCTCTTTAAAGAATTTTTTTTGATAACTCTAATACTTGTTTGAAGCCAATTTAGTTGGAGAAATGGGATTAAAAAAATAAAAAGAAAAGAGCACGTGATGCGCTGAGAGTGAAAGAGAGCATGATACAGAGCGTAAGAGATTGATTCATCATCGAAATTTTTATTGCATTGAATAAAAAATTATTCAGATTGAATAAATAAAAAATGATATATATAGATAGATATATATATTACTGCTAAAATTAGGTAATAAATTAATGCTATTTTATAATTATGATTTAATAAAAGAGTAATCATTTTTTTTGTAAAGCTTTGATAAGAATTTTATATAGGCTTGAATAGTTTGAGGAGCTCTTTTAAAATCTTATTATAAAATTCTGCGTTTGAAAAAACAGAATTTATGAGGTCTTTTTTAATAATTTTAGAACTACAACTTATTAAAATGCATGTTTTTAAGGAAGAAAAAAATACGACTTCATCTTAAGGTATTCACGAAAATAGGAATCTGGCAAACACAACCTTATTCCAAGTTAATTTTAGATCCAAAAAAGTAATTAATTCATAAAAAAACTGAAATTTTTCAATAAATCAAAAGGGGGAAAAAATAGAGTATCACTTTTTTTCTCACAAACTCACAAAATTATGAGTAGATTTTTAAAAATATCACGAAACTTATCGTAAACAAAAATTGTAGAATAACTACTGTAAGAAGTTACAGTAGTTATTCTGCATTCCACAATTTCACGTATGCTAAAATGTACTCAACACGTCTGTTTCAACCTTTTCACTACCTGTGTTCTCACAAATTCTCCTTTAAGTTGGAAAGGGATTTATTTTTTTTTTAACGTTTTTAACAAACAAAGCAACGTTGCGTATGCGTTAACTACAAGTTTGATCGTGGCTTTCGCTTTTATTTGGAAATAAACAAATCGCTTTTCCCAAAATTAACGCTTAGAGGTGGTTTATTGACATAAATAGAGGTTTTATTATTATTTTTATTGTTAATTATCTTTTTTTTATGTTGCGTATTAGTAACTTTTTTATTATTTTCTATTTATTTACAATAATAAAAAATAGAACAATCGTCTCAACTAGAAATTTCATTTCTCTGTTAGGGGAAAATAGACTAAGGCTGCATTTCAATAATCGCTTATTATAAAAGGAGAGTAGCCATATTTATAATAAGGTGAATAAGATGTTTATAAAGGTCATCAAGTTTATTTTATAACTAGTAGGTTTGAAACTATACGTTTATATGCTAGAGGAAGTGCGCTATATTATGCAGCATATACATTATGAGCAGCATCATTGCAATGCCTGTATCAAAGTGGCTGATAAAAACTTGGAGCAATTCTGGTTGTATGTATGTAAAATGTGTGGGAACATAAAATAAATATATTAGTGTAGCATGATTTTTGTTTATTATCTTCGGATGCAGAAAAAATAAAATGAGGTGGGACAAATAGTTTCAAATAAGGGAGGAATAAACAATAAAATGAAAATTTTCAAAAAAAAAATAATATAATAATAATTTATATATATATATATATATATATATATATATCAAATAACAGAGCAAAACCCCGTTATTTCTGTGGGAATACTAGTCAACATATCAGGAAATATCAGTCCAGATTCTGCACAATCTTTTATTTACTAATCTATGGTGAACTCTCAGCCCCGCTCCAGCAGGAGGGGGAGAGACACAGATCTCGTCAAAACTGACGAAGTTCAGTAGGTAATCATTAAACACAAAAAGCCACGCAAAAATCAGCGCTCCTGGTTTTATACATGGGTAAGAAGTCAGTCATATTGCATACCTTGTATTCCTACGCCTCACCACAAATAATTTAATACTCATCGAAAATCGTTTAATCCTTCCTTATAAGGAAGTGAAAGATCTTAAAATAACTCTTCTTTTGAAACATTAATCTAATAATAATTTATTGGCATGTTTACAGCCTTGAATTCCCAAAATAGAATATCTGTACTCTAATTTTTAACTAAGACATTTTATGAAAATGAATATGTTCCAATGCTTTTATTAATACAAAAGTAATTTTATAACTTTTGTATTACATCCCCCCCAAAATTTTGGTAAGCCAAAAAAAATTAAATTTAGAATAATATGAATTTATAAGCTGTATTTTGGTATGACTGTCCTCTTTCCTACAAATAATCTTTTTTCAAAATGTGAAAAAAAATTATTTACAGTAACAAAAATAAAAACATAATAATGCAATTTATCTGTTTAGGCAACTAAACAGAAAGAAAAATGAAACATGTTTATATAACTATTCTACTAAAATTTTCAAAAATTTTTCACACAAAAATATACAAATTTTTACTGTGAAATGAAATGGACAACATGTGTCATTGATTCAGAATTTAGGATTCTGTGTGGTTAAGGGGATTATTTACTTGATGAAATTCTGTATTCCCCGTTAAAATGGAGGAAAGCAGAATTTCATGAAGTACAGTGAAAATGAGAGATCCAGAGTGGATAAAACAAAAATAGTTTAGAAAATTTTTCTCACTGAGTTGAGAAAAAAAAAGTTCAAGTTACTTCGCCCTCACTCCCAACTGATGCTGAGGTAAACATCTTCACACAACGCGATTCGGATCTCTCAAAAATATAGGGATCACTTCTTCCCTTGAAGAAAGTGATAATTTTTCTTTTGGACACTATTCATGATATAATTTTAACATTTGTGGGCTGTGATATTTCCTAAGCTTTGATACATGTACTATTTCAAAATTTTGTTTACTCAAAATATTCTTTTTATTTATTTTGTAATTAACATCTGAAATTTTTTGAAGAATTTTATACGGTCCACTAAAAGGAGGTGACAACTTCCTCGTATTAGGATAAGTAAATTCTTCACACATAACTAATTCATCATTTTTAAAGTCTATATCTGAAAATCTAGCATCATAATAAATTTTATTTCTTTCATGATATTCTTTAGTTCTTTGAATTGCTATTTTTTTAGCTTCCTCAATAGGTGGATAGATTTCTTCATTTAAGGGATTTTCATAGGGGAGTTTACCATGCATGAGGTATGCAGGTGGAAATTTTGTTACAGAATGGGGAGTTAAGTTATAAGTATTAACTATATCTTTTAACAAAGAAGGCCAGGGAGTTTTAGTAGGTTTTTCATTAATTTTACATTTTAAACGCGTAATTATTGTTTGACCAAGGCGTTCAACCTTGCCATTAGACTGCGGATGATGTGCAGTTGTCAATAATTGTTTAATTTTATTATGTTTCAAAAATTTTTTAAAACGAGAAGAAGTAAAGGCAGCGTTTCGATTACTTAACAAGGATTTAGGTATTTGATTTTGAAAAATCTGATGTAAAAAGTTAGCATAGGTTTCTGAACTAATGGATTTTGATGCGAAAGCCCAAATGTATCGTGTAAGGTGGTCAATAATTAAAGTTAAATATTTTTTTGTTGAGTTATAGTAATTTAATCCACCAACACTATCTATTGCCAGTAAGTCAAAAGACTGATTCACAGGGGGTAAGGATTGTAATAATCCAAATCTTTTTTGTCGCGGTTTTTTATTTAATTGGCACGTATGACAATGTTTACAAAATTTTGTTATATCTGAAGTTATGTTATTCCAATAATAAACAGGGGTTATTAAGTTAATCATCTTTTGCACTCCTGGATGATTAAATTTATCATGAGCAATTTGCAGAAGTTTTAATCTTAACGAAAATGGAACAACTATTTTAGTAAAATTTTTCTTACGTACACACAAAACATTATTGATATCAACAAACTTACCTTGTAAGTTATCATTCCTTTGAGCTTCAACTATTTCATTCAATTTTAACAAATGTGAAACATGAACATTATTATTTTTACTATTACTTTGGACAAGTGAATGTGTTGCATCTCTTGAAAGCCAATCTGCTTCAAAATTAGCAGAGCCTTTTGTGTATTTAATATCATACTCATACATACTTAACAATAATGACCACCTAAATAATCTACCTTTTAAATTTTTAACATTTTTTAGCCAAACTAAAGCAGCATGGTCAGTATGTATGGTGAATTTTTGGCCAAATAGGTAATGATGGAATTTATTTAGAGAATCAACTATAGCAAGACATTCAAGTTCTGTAATTGCATAATTTTTTTCGTAATCTCTCAAGGAACGAGAATGAAAAGCTACAGGATGCAATACACCACATTCATCTGTCTGTTTTAATACTGAACCTATTCCAACTAAGGATGCATCTACAAAAAGATGACATTCCTGATTAGGATTAAAAATTTTCAAAATTGGTTTACAAATAATAGCATTTTTTAAAAGTTCAAAAGACTGTTGACATTTTTCTGACCACACCCATTTTACATCTTTCTTTAACAGGTTGTTTAAAGGATATCGTATATTTGCATAATTATCAATAAATTTATTGTAAACATTTATTGATCCAAGAAATCTTTGCAATGATTTTACATTTTTAGGGGGCATTAATTTTTTAATCACCTCAATATTATGGTTATCGGGTGATACAATCCCATTGCTTATTTCATATCCTAAAAATTCTATTTGTTTTTGCAAAAATGAACACTTTGAAAGTTTTAATTTTAAGTTTTCTTGTTTACAAATATCAAAAATCTTTTTAAGATGGGTTAAATGTTCATCATAAGAATTAGAAAAGATAATGATATCATCAAAGTAGTTTGTAGCAAATTTAATTTTATGTTTATTTAAAATTCTACGAATTGTACGTTGAAATATGCTCGGGGCATTCTTCCAGCCAAAAGGTAATCTTAAGTATTCAAACAGACCATTGTGAGTAGCGAATGCTAATTTCTCAGTGTCATCAGGATGAATACGAACATGATGATATCCCTGTGATAAATCTATTTTAGAATAATAACTACTATAAGACAATTTTTCAATTAAAGATTGTATTAAAGGTATGGGTTCAGAATCTGTTTTTGTAATTTGATTTAATTTCCTAAAGTCAACACATAAACGACTTTTTTTATTTTCATCTTTTTTAAACACTAAAGTTACTGGGGCAGCATAAGGGGATGAACTTTCTTTAATAATTTTATTTTTTAACAATTCTTCTATTTGTACATCAATTTCTTGTTGTTGTTTTGGGGATGTTTTGTACGGCCTTAGAGATATAGGTAAATCTGAGGTTAACCTGACTCTTTGTGGTTCCATTCTGATTTCTCCCACGTCGTGTTTATGTTTTGCAAAAATATCATCATAACTTTTTAAAATTTCTTTTAAGTCATCATTTTCTATCTCTTTCTCATTTTTTATTTTTTCGTCGATATTAACCTGATAATGTGTGCACCCATTACCTTGTTCTATCTTCGAAACTTTTGGACATTCTTTCTTTTTCCTATTTTTCCTTTTCTTTTTGTTACCCTTTACTTTATTTTTTTCAATGTTTACTTTTATTGAAACATCTTTAACTTTTATTTTTTCACAATTTTTAACCTTAACATTTTGGAGATTTTGCTGTCTAATGTGCAAAGATAAGTTGTCACTGTTAGAATTAGCAGAGGTGATCAATCTCTTACCAAATTGAGTAACAACTGGCCCAACACAATCAATAGACAAACAAAAATCTTTGCAAGTTTGCAACCCTAATAAAGCATATGGTAACTCAGTATCAATTATAAAAAACTTAGCTGATTTAACAATTTTGCCTATCCTAAGGGGAAACTCACAAATTTTGTTAAGTGTTAACTGTCCTTTCGTTTGGGTAACTCTAAATTCCTCAAATTTTTTTATAGGAATATTTAATTTTAACACCAAATGTCTTGGTATTATATTCAATGTTGACCCGGTATCAACATTCAACATGCAAACGGAAGATACAGTGAATCAGGGGAAGAGGCTCTTGGAGAACTACTTGCAGCACACTTCCCTGGATCTCATCCTGTGGAGAATGATAATCCACATATTACTACTACCTGTAACAGGTATGACTGGGAGGCCGCCAAGAGGGTGGTCTCCTATGAGAAGGTTGTATGGGCTATAAAGTCGTTTAAGCCCTACAAGTCACCAGGTATGGATGACATCATACCAATGATGCTTATTCAGGGGATAAATACTTTAGCCCCTACTCTATGTAGAATTTTTCGATCCTGCATAGCATACGGATATTTACCTCTCTCTTGGAGGAATACTAGAGTGATTTTCATACCAAAACCAGGTAAGGAGAATTACTTTGAGGCTAAATCATTCAGACCAATCAGCCTCACTTCGTGTCTGTTGAAAGCGATTGAAAAGCTAATTGACAGACACTTCAGAGACACTGTGCTCATAGAAAGGCCATTGTCCTCCACACAGCATGCCTATCAACCAGGCAAGTCCACTGACACAGCTCTATACGAACTATCCTACCTGCTTGAGAAATCAATAAAAGATAAGGAGATAGCTCTTGCAGTATTCATTGATATTGAAGGTGCTTTTGATAAAGTCCCTTTTGAGACTATCATCAATGCACTTAGAAACAGAGGCATTAACTCAGTCATTACCAGATGGATAATGAATTTGCTATCCTCTAGGTATGTTTGTTCCTCTCTATTGGGTGCAAGCATGAAAGTGCAAGCAAC
This sequence comes from Parasteatoda lunata, assembly GCA_949128135.1. Lineage (NCBI taxonomy): Eukaryota > Metazoa > Arthropoda > Arachnida > Araneae > Theridiidae > Parasteatoda > Parasteatoda lunata. The sequence continues at coordinate 36,759,560 of OX421976.1, read as the reverse complement.
CTCAGGATGCCCACAGGGAGGGGTTCTGTCCCCTATCCTATGGTGTATGGTAATGGACTCTCTGCTAGTTCGGTTAACTACTCTCGGCATTCCCTGTATCGGGTATGCTGATGACGGTGTTATTGTTGTCAGAGGTAAACATGGAAAAACAGTCTCTGATATCATGAATAATGCACTTCTAGAAGTAGCTAGATGGTGCTCTGAATCAGGCTTATCTGTCAATCCATCCAAGATAAGCTATGTAGCCTTCACACGAAAAAGGCAACTTGGTCTAGGTAATGTATACTACCTGAACCATAAATTGGAACTCAAAGAGAAAGTCAAATTTCTCGGGGTTTACTTTGACTCCAAATTAAATTGGGGCCATCAACTTGATTACTGTACCAACAGGGCCAGAAAGATTTTCTGGTCCTGTAGAAATGCTATTGGTAGAACCTGGGGATTGTCCCCCAAAATAGTTTACTGGATCTACTCAATGATCATCAGTCCTATAGTCACTTATGGCGCAGTCGTCTGGTGGTCAAGGACTAGATTGAGTTCTGCAAGAACCAATCTAAACAAACTTCAAAGAATGGTCTGTGTAGCCCTGTCAGGATGTCTCAGGACCACTCCTACAGCTGCTCTTGAGAGCTTACTCGGGCTTCTTCCTTTGAACTTACGCATTGAGGTTGAAGCTCAAACAGGCGTAAAGCGTCTTATGAACCTTGGCCTATGGAAAGAGTATTCCAAGCACTTGTCTTGGGGACATCTTGTTTCACAAGTGATGGGAATACCCACTTCTATTATGCCTAATGACCTTATGTCACTAAGATACGCGTTTCATAAACCCTTCAAGATCCATTTTCCTACTAGAGATGAATGGTTCAACTCTCCTCGGTGGCTTAAAGGCAAATGCCTAATTTGGTACACTGATGGTTCTAAGATTGGCACCAAATCAGGAGCTGGAATTTACTGCTCCAATGACGGTACCAAACTTCACTTTCCCCTGGGTAATTATGCCACTGTGTTTCAGGCTGAGGTCTATGCCATTATCTTGTGCTGCAAGTTATGCATAGACATGAGATATCAAAATAAGACTATCCGCATCTGTTCTGACAGTCAGGCTGCTCTCCTATCACTGGCAAGATGTAAATTCACCTCTTTGTTAGTATGGGAATGCTTCTCGGTCCTCTGCGACCTGTCCGCTCATAACAAGGTATCCCTGCATTGGGTACCTGGACATATGGGTATTGGTGGAAATGAGTTAGCTGATGAAGCAGCACGGGCTGGCTCTAATGCAATTTTCTGGGGCCCTGAACCTGCACTGGGAATTTCTCCCTCCTCATTTAGGGCAACCATATTCAAGCTCTACGGCAAGATTGCCCATGAGCAATGGCGCGCTGCTGACGGTCAAAGACAAGCTAAGGAGCTGAATCGAGACTGTCCTAGCATACGTCAAAAGGAGCTCTTAAAGCTTAATAGAAACAGTTTAAGGAAGATCATTGGTCTTCTTACTGGTCATTGTATCCTCAAGAGACACCTACACATTATGGGTATTGAATCCAATCCTATTTGTCGGGGTTGTCATTTAGAAGAAGAAACATCACGACACATACTTTGTGATTGTGATTACTATTCCGCTCAAAGATTTGAGCACTTAGGGCAGCACTGCGTCAAAGCCTGGGAACTGCAAGAGGTTCCTGTAAGGTGTCTGCTGAATTTTATTACAGCTATAGGGCTTTCTTGCTAATCATGATTAGGGTTTGGGTACAATAGACCTCTGGTCGATGTGCCCTGCTCGTCGGAGCTGCCCAACCTCTAAGTCTAAGTCTAAGTCTATCAACATTCAATAATATCTCTTTGTTTACCTTTTCATTTTTATTTTGTTTTGGACGTCCCTTTAGGTTTTTATTTTCAACTTTATATGCATTTTCTACTTTATATCCATTTAGGTATTTGTTTTCTACTTTATATCCGGATATTAGTAATTGCTATTGGATATTTGTCATATTTTGGACATTCACTTCAGCCACCTTATTTGGGTTGTTTACACAAGAGGAGCCCATGTGAAATTGATTCAAAAGTCCTTTCTTTGAGCAATATTTACACTGATTTAATGGGTTCTCCTGTGCTGTGTGATGTATTTTGGGTTTAGTCACATTCGGGGTCACATTTTTATTCTTAGGACAAGCCGGGGCTTTATGTCCTGGTGCATTACACTTAAAGCACTTAATGTCATATTTTGGGTTTTCCAACTTCTTCATATATGGTCCCTTATTACTTTGAAATTTATTTTTTTCGAAGTCACTTTTAATTTTTTCATAAATTTTAAGTTTTTGTTTAAGTTCAAAAAGATTATTGGCTCCATAAAGAATTGATTTATTATTTGTTTGGTCAGGTATTCCTTGAATTATGTAAGTGATTAGAGCTAAGTCATCAATATCACTTTGAGTAGCAATCTCTTTCATTTTTAGGAAATATTCTTGAAGAGTTTCATTATACCTTTGCTTTCTTTTTTGCAACATTGCATGTACTTCTGCACTATTGCAACTAAGTCCAAATTCTTCTAGCAAAAGATTTTTTAGTTTATCATAAGAATTTAAATGAAGTTCACTTCTAATTAGAGTTAATGCATTACCTTTCAAACATCTTTTTGCAAATAAAAATTTCTGCATTTCGGACAGGTTAAATAACTTAGCATGAGTTTCAAAATTTTGAAACCAAGAATTAATATTTTCATGCCTATTTCCATTAAACATTGGGGTAACTGCTTCTATATCAGAAAAGTTTACTATTAATTTTGTTTCTGATTCTCTATTCTTTATATCATTACTAGAAATTTGATTATAGGATGCCATATCTTTAACAGTATAAACATAAGTTTGTATTTCTTTATCAACATATATTTTAGTACTTGAACTAACTTGTGTAAATTGATTTACAAAAGTTTTAATTGATAAATGTGGTTCAAAATCAGTTTGAGTTTGTTTACATTCAAGCTGATTTGTTTCATCCTCATCTTCAGAGGGATTTTCAATTACTATAGAATTTTTTAAATAATTGAAATCACATAAACAAGTTAGGATGTGTTTAGCAATTTCATTCTTATTTCCCTCACTGGAAATACTAAGAATGTCAGAAATTTTAACTAAATCCGAAAAATTAAAATTATCACAAATTTCTTTAAGTTTATTAGAAAATTCGTCATCGTTAGCATTAAAAGAAAATTCTGAAAAATTTAGAATTTTATTACGATTTAAACGTGATAATTCATCAGGAAATAAAAGTTTAAATAATAACTTAATTTTGTTTGCCTTCACTACTTTAATTGACGTTTGAACCACATCTATTTCTTTCAAAAACATTTTAAATGCACTATAAATACACTAATATATCATAATTTAAAACAAAAAAACAATATAAACATAAGTAATGCAATTCAACCATTGCTAAAATTACTCATTCAAAGATTCGTAGATTTAGATTACTAAAATATGCAATAAAAAAATTATTCGTTATGAAAGAGAGAAAAAAAAATATATGCAGATATGCACGGATTTATCTTTCATTCGCACATAACTCATCATAGATCTTCATGACTATTCATCTGCACTTAAAAAATAATAATAAACACTTTTCTCTTTCCACCCGTTGACCTTCATTTTTATGAAGAGAAGGAGGGGGAAAAAAATCATTTTCTTATGAAAGCTCCTCCAAATCGCACTCGTAATCGGTGTTTCTATTTCACAAACACTTTCACCAACACACTTGAGCACTAAAAACCGAATCACAATATTTCAGGCAAAGGGATGAGGTTTTCCTAATCCGTTTACGTCTGATCAACAACTTTTTCTCGGTGTTGTTGATGGGAATTTTCCGTGTTTGCAGTCGTAGAAGGCTTGAGATTCAACTTTCTTCCGATAACGGCTAGGTATAGGAATTGGTACAGGTAGAGAAACAGATTCATCGCTCCTTCACTGTGGATCGACCAGGCAGTTTTCTGTTTTCTCCGGGCATGGTGATGGGATGGGGAAAACTTGGGGTAGCAGCCAGCCTCCGTTAAGCTTAAAAATGCATACGTTTCCTCCACAAAGTAAAAATCCTGTCGACTTCAAATAACAGAGCAAAACCCCGTTATTTCTGTGGGAATACTAGTCAACATATCAGGAAATATCAGTCCAGATTCTGCACAATCTTTTATTTACTAATCTATGGTGAACTCTCAGCCCCGCTCCAGCAGGAGGGGGAGAGACACAGATCTCGTCAAAACTGACGAAGTTCAGTAGGTAATCATTAAACACAAAAAGCCACGCAAAAATCAGCGCTCCTGGTTTTATACATGGGTAAGAAGTCAGTCATATTGCATACCTTGTATTCCTACGCCTCACCACAAATAATTTAATACTCATCGAAAATCGTTTAATCCTTCCTTATAAGGAAGTGAAAGATCTTAAAATAACTCTTCTTTTGAAACATTAATCTAATAATAATTTATTGGCATGTTTACAGCCTTGAATTCCCAAAATAGAATATCTGTACTCTAATTTTTAACTAAGACATTTTATGAAAATGAATATGTTCCAATGCTTTTATTAATACAAAAGTAATTTTATAACTTTTGTATTACATATATATATATATGTAATAACAGTGCTTAAATAATGCAGTCGTAAGCCATGTTACACACAAAATATCTTTATTAATGGTAGTAGGCTGGTATCGATAACAGTCCACATCCACACTCCGCAAGGGAGGGGGTGGACAAGACTTAGGACAATTCCGGAACAACTTATTCAGATCAGAACATAATGAAAAAGCCATGCGAAAAGCATTGCTCTCGCTTTTATACTAACACAGATTTGAGTAAACAGGCACAGTCGTTGGCATACTTGTATCCTTACGCATTAAGGAAAATCATTTCATGCTTCCTTAAATGGAAGTGAAAGGGGGAGAGATTCTAAAAATAACTCAGTCGTATGTTATTAGCCTTGACTTCCCAAAATAGAATCTCTCTACGCTTATTCTTTAACAAAGACATTTTATTAAAACGAAAGAGATTTAATTCTTTTATTAATACAAAAGTATTATAATTTTTGTATTACATATATGTAATAAAAGGGCTAAAATCCCTTTTATCAGTGTTATAGTTAGCTTAAATAATGCAGTCGTAAGCCACCATACGTTCTAAAATGGTTTATTAACGGTAGGTTGGTATTGATAACAGTTTACATCCGCTCTCCACAAGGGAGGGAGTGGTCGAGACTTCTGACAATTCTGGAACAGCTTATCAGGACTTGTAAAAAATAGTGCTCCCAAGTTTTATACAAACACATTTTGGAGTAAACAGGCACAGTCGTTTACATACTTGTATCCTTACGCATTAAGGAAAATCATTTACTGCTTCCTTCTATGGAAGTGAAAAGGGGGAGAGATTCGAAAAATAACTCAATCGTATGTTATTAGCCTTGACTTCCCAAAATAGAATCTCTCTACGCTTATTCTTTAACAAAGACATTTTATGAAAACGAAAGAGTTTTAATTCTTTTATTAATACAAAAGTATTATAATTTTTGTATTATATATATATATATATATATATATATATATATATATATATATATATATATATATATATATATATATATATATATATAAAATACTAATAATAAAATACTAATGAATAATAATTATAATTTTAAAAACTTGACACAAAAAAAATCAGGCGTGAAAGGAATAAAACATTTCAATGGTAATTATTCAAACAATATAGATTTTTAAAAAAAAGGAGAAAATAGCAAATAAATAAAAGAGATTTGATATTGAAAAAAAGAAAATTAAAACATGAGTAAAGAAAAATATTTAATTTCATAAAGTAATGTATTACTCTAACGCTCAGGCTTATATGTAAGGCATCATTAAGCAAACAAAAAGTAAAAAATAAAAATAAAAACATAATAATAATAAGGCGGGGGAGAAAAAAATTCAGACCGTCAGTATTTAGAGATAGACGCAAAGCAATGAGCTGAGAAGGACGAACTCAGTGAGACAATGAGCCATTTCCCATTGTTGTCAAGAAAATAAAAACTTTCCAGTGTAAAAAAAAAATAAAGAAAAAGATTCTTTGACGAAATCTCTTAACTGGGATGAGTCAGATAATTCAGAAAAGTAAAATAACATATAAATTAGTAATGGTTCAATTAACTATTTACTTCTCTAGTGCGATTTAAACACCAGTTTAAATCTTAATAATAATCCATATTAATCAATGTAATAAAACAGCAAAGCTAAGTGGCATTTTGAATATACATTCTATAAAGTTAAAGTAAAGCGGCACTGGTATAAATCGGTATTTTTTTACTTTCATGTTACGAGCTTTATTAATATTAAAAACAAATACAAAAATCCAAGCCCAACTAAAATAATAAGTTTGAAATTGAAAATTTAAAACAAAGAATTATATTTTAAAATCATCGCGCATACGAAAGGGGAAAAAAAACACCATATTTTTAAACTTTCAGATGCTATTCTACTAAACCGATAAAACATAAACTTAGCTTAAAAAAATAAAAATAAAAATCATCCGATAACGAACCCTCAATAAAACAAACAGAAGTTCCTAAAAAATCATTAACAATAATTTACCTGTAACCATTCCCGTTTTTTCAAGCATTAATGATTATCAGCTTAAAAAAACATGCAGGTACGATATAGAAGGGGTAAAAAAAATAATAAATAAACACCTTTTTTAAAAATAGACCCGCTAAATTCCAAAAGAGCGTATCCATAGCTACGTAATATAGCACAGTAATGGAGTACATGACGCGGGACCTAATTGTTCTGGTTCACAAATTATTAAAAAGACACCGTTTCGGGTGAAGGTCTGTTTTTACGGCGTGTCTCACAAGTAAAGGATCGCTGACTATGATCTGATGGATGATCCGCTGTTTTTGGACTTTCAATGTCAGTCCCACTCAAGAGATTGCCCTGACTCCAGCAGACCATAGAGACCATCATGAAAATCCGTTACGATTGCGATGATAGATTATTTTCTCATGTGAAAAAAATTATGTTGAATTCAAAGAAAAGTTTATTTTCTTATAAACGGTAGGATAACATAATCAAAACAAATTAATCAGTTTAAAATTTAGATATTAACGCGTAACTTGCAGACGATATTTTAGTGGCCAGCTGAATTTTCATTCGGTTTAAAACAATAGTTCAATATGAAAATAAGAAGCCATTGAATGACAATTATTTTAAATAACTAGTAGAGCAATATTCGTAGACGGATTATATATTTATGCCGTTAAACGTTAAGACCGAAATCACAAACCTCTTAACTGACTCATTCAATTAAAGAACTATAAATCGAAAACAAGAGCACGTTTGACTGATCTGAATTTAGAGTTTAGAATATACTTAGTGAATTGTAAGTATTAACAAATATTTCACCTACATGATATTGATACTTTAGTTAAACAAAAAACTTTAAACTTTTTATAGTATGTCTAAAGTATTCATTTCCCCCCCTACCAAATATGTCTATAGTATCTTAGTAATTTAGTTTAATCACATTTTGAATGTTTCAGGGGCAACTAACAAAAATATAATACAAGGGGGCTAAGCCCCCTGTTCGCTGCCGCTCACCAACCCCGATGATTGCTTCGCAATAATTGTCTTTTCTTGGCAGAAAACAGTTTTTTATATAAGTTAAAATTATTCACTTAACATATATATACTAAACGGAATTCTGTTTGCTTACTCTTGTGCCTCTACTTCCCACGTCCAAATATTACTATTATAAACATCTGGATCTCTTGGTGAACGGAAGTGATTTTTCGAAGTAATCATTTTTTTAAAATAACATTTATATTCTTATAACATTATATTGTTCAAACAAATTTGATGAGTTCACAACCATAATTTAATATTCTCGCTAATGATAGCAGTACTGGAAAATAAGTTTAAATTAGGGATAGAAAAATATTTAAAGAAAAACATGCTGATGACAACCAAAACAATATGGAAATGAATGAGGGAAAACTGGATCCTACCACAATGGAAAACGGTATCAGACTATTATGATTTTATATTATTAGAGAAACTGATTCGATTCAAATTTTATTCAAAAAAGCACATAAGGTTGCAAACCTCTCATTTAAAAAATTACTAAAATCAAACACCAACTGTGTTTGCCAAATACACCAAATGTAAGATATAAATTAAACATAATTAATGGACTACCTGATTTAATACTAAATTAGGTTTAAAATCAAGCAAGTAAACTCATTTAAAAGTATTTGAAATAAATGTGAAAAAGAGGAAATACGGGTTATTTGATTGATAGGGTTTTATTTAATATAAACTAACAAGTAATTCCAGTAATTGAAGATTTCAGTGGAAAAAGGTAATTAATGACAAGACATTCAAAAACTACTTAAAATTTAGGATTTAAAATTTTTTTATTGTGAAGCACTTGATATTTTAAGCCAAGCTTTATTGAATCGATTTGAATGGAGAGGAAAAAAATTTTTAAGCAGCTTTTTACTGTTTCTGTTAGTACTTTTTCCCATTAAGATTTTCAATTATCAACCACAAACAATCAAATTCAACTTATTAACGAACATTAACGATTTGGTTCTATTTAAAAATAATTTAGTATAATATAATTGTAAAATTTTTTTTTCCTTAAATCTTATACAAATTTAGAATTCTTTGATGTGGGATATGAAATCAGAATTTAAAAAAATTCAAATATGTATAACTTCTAACTGTGATAAAAACAATAAACTAACCGTTTAAAATTTTATTCAAATAAAACACTAGTTTCTATACTTCTATGAAGTTTCTTCTTATTCTTTGAAGTGATTTGTCCCTTTATTTAGTATCTATTATAATATTAATAAAAAAATATTAATGAAAAATTGAGGCCATTATAATGCCAGATGAGTCAACAGGTACAAGTAAAAAATTGTTTGTTTTTTTCACACGAAACGCTTATAACTTCTAAACTATTTGTCCCATCGCTCACAATTGATCTCTTTCAATTCAGCGTGAAAATATACATAGGAAATCCTTACTTACCGGTCTAGAAGAAATTCATTTCTCTCCTTTAATTCCCCACATTTTTTTCAATAAAACGTCAAATGAGAATAACGTACGTTTACCTTTGTACGTTTTCAATAAGCGTACAAAGAGAAGGAAGATTTACAAGTATCTTTCATACTAATATAACAAAGCTTTTTATGAAGAAAAAAAATCTTCAATATTCATTTTTTCGAAAAAAAAGTCTAATTTTAACTAATTTTGATTATAAGAGATTAATAGTGATAAAAATTACAGTTTGTGACTGTCAGATTAATTACACAATGCTACAATAGAATAAAATAACTAAAAAGGATGTAAAAAAAAATCCGAAACAACGAAAAATAATTTTACTAGTTGAACGATTTAGTGGAACTGATTTTATTGTACTCGCAAAGATGATTTATGAAGCTTTTAAAACTGTGGTGAATTGCTCTTCATCCGCGACCTGCAAAATAACGAACGAAAAAGATGGAGTACCTCGAAATAGAATATTGATTTTTCAATTAGATAGCATATGCTTAAGAGTTCTTCGCCATAGAAATTTTCTTCTGGCGGTGAATGTGTTGTGTGTTGATTTACAAGGAGAGAAGAAAAAATTATTTTTATCATTTAGGAAGATCATGTTGCTATTTAATTGAATATTAGCAAGCAACGAAGTTTATTATCAGATACGAAGTAAACTATATAAATGTCTGCCCTATTTTTTCTCTCTCCTTAATTTATAAATAAATATAGCTAAGATTTCTAATATCTTACTTTTTTATATCTAGATTGTAAGTTACATATATGTTTTCTTAAGACACATAATGTCTGGTTTGCACTAATAACATTTAAATGAATGGAGAAACGAGAAAAGAGGTACTTTTGCTTAGAAAACAGAAAAATTGCTTCTTTTTTTTTATTTTCAGTATATTTTTGTAATAATTATTATTATTAGTTTTTTTTTTTTTTTAAACACATGGTGCTGCAATAAAAATAACATGAAAAAACTTCAAGTATTTATTAACAACAGTTTAAGAAGAATCTTACGTATCAAGTGGTTCCATAAAATTTGTAACGTAGAAATCATTAAAAAAGCAAAACAGAAACCGATTGAACTGTAAATTCAAAACGTAAATGAAAATGGATTGGAAATGTTCCACGTAAACTGAAAAATTTTAGGTAAATTAAGTTTTGATTTGAGTCCTCAGCAGGGCAATAGAAATACAAGAAGTGCTAAAAATACCTGGCTCAGGACAATTGTAATGTACGTGTATTGAAAACGATAGGAAAGGCATGGAGAGAAGCGAAATATCGGACCACAAATAGAGTGGGGTGGAGAGCCAAGTTACAGAAGCCGGGAAGAGTAATATTTATGTGTATGTTTTCAATTAAAAGCTATCACATCTCCTAACTTAGGGACCTGGTAGCTAAAAGTAGTGATCTGCAGCACTATCTTCAAAAGTCTAAATTTGTCTGCGAATTTAACGCAGTAAGACAGAGATTATTATAAGCTTAATCTAATCATTATTATTATTTTCCCAATTTTTCAATTTTTTTTCACAACACTTAAAATTAATGCATACTGACAAGTTGTGAGATGGTCATTAATGAGTTAATATGGATCAGTATTATTTAACCATTAACTTTCTAAATTAAGAATAGTAATAGAATCAATAATAACCAGAAATAAAAATAAAAACTTTCTATTAAACGTCATAACTAGATTTTTATTGAGAGTAAAATTTATTGACACATGAGCTGAGTGCGACTATATTGCACCAAAAAATTTAGGATACTATTTACCCAAAGCAGTAAAATGAAACTAAGGTAGAAACCAGGGTTGGGGTTTTAGACGTCCTAAACTGGTTTTGGACAGGACACGTGGGTTTTACTGTCCTAAACTGGGTTAAACTGTCCTAAACTGGGTTAAACTGACCTAAACTGGGTTAAACTCTCTTAAAGTGTCCAAAACCTTGAACTTTGGTAAAAGGTAAAAATTCTATAGGTGTAACCATTGCACACATAATAATTACATGTATCAATAAATATTTGATATTTTTTATACTATTTACTTTAATTTATTAAAGGAAAATAATATAATATAATAGAAAAAGGTTCATAATTTATGAAGCTCCACAATTCATTGAACTACAAAAGTGAATACCTTATCCTATAATTTGCTTTTAATACTGATAAATTATGTTTTTGCATAAGGATAAATAATGCAATAATAAAAATAATAATATATTTTTTTTAAAAAATAATAAATTTGTTTAAAAATTAACCTTTCATTTTTCACAATATTTTTTTTTTAAAAATTTTATCATTTCTGCATCACAGGATGATAAAAAGGACATCTATTAAAAAAAAATTGTTTTTAAATATAAATATATTAGTTTAAATTGGAAATACAAAGTAACTGAAAAATGTATTAACAGTTTTGAAGGGCATAACATCAGTTTCAGTTACTGACACTGGTGATGTATCACCATTATGCTAAAAGAATCGAACATGAATGAAATAAAAGTATTCTTGAATATTACTATAGATAAATAAACCAGTTTATAACTAACCAAGCACTTAGTCTCTTATAGCTTAACCTGTATGGTAAGGTCAAACTTCAGTTATGTACCATTGAATGAGAGGACCAATTGAACTTGATTACTGATTAATCTTCCTTTGTTTAATGTTAATTGAAGAGTCAAACAATATTAATAAAACATTATACTTATAGAAACAAATATTCTCTAGTAGATTTAATTATCAATATGTTATTAGTTATATGTTTATTTTACCTTTTAAATATTGTTCAGATAAAATTGTGGCAAAATTTGAGTAAAAAGGTTTTGGACAGTTTAAGACTTTTGGACAAAGGGGTTTTGGAGAGGACGGTTTAAACCGTGGATTAATCCACTCTGTCCTAAACCTTGCCAACCCTGGTAGAAACTATGCTAACACAAGAGTAAAAGTGTTAACTGGTAGGGTGTATTGCAACGAAATTTAATTATTATTTGAAAATCAACTAGCTATAACACAAACTATTATACAGTTTAGAAATGATTTTAAGTAATTATCTTTTGCCCTTTCCCAAAATAATTTATTCATTAAAAATTTTATTTCTTACTCAGTAATCAATTTAATAAAAACAATTTTATTTTGTTTAAAGATTCCATGTTTAAAAAACTTAATTCAAAAAACAGAAAAAAAGTTAATGAATGTTGTCTCTATGCTTTTGCTAGTCAAGATTTTATCCAAGAGTCAGGGATATTTTAAGATAGAGCAAATAGATAGGATGAAATTTCTCTTACAGCTGCGAGGCTGCACTTATTAATATCATGTTATAATACATCTACATTTTTACAGCCAGCTGCCAATTCATCTCTTTTGATATATTTCTGACATAAGAACTTGTTGGACGTAAAACTGAAAGATCTTAAGATTTTAGATCTTTTTTTTTTTTTTTTTTTTTTTAAACAATGAAAAAGTTTTATACCTACTTTGCAAAAAGTTCCGTATCACATTAAGGTATAAAAGTTGAATCAACCGTAAAATTCATTTTACCATAAAATCAATTTTTACAGTAATATTTATTTAATTAAAGTGATTCATTGGTTTTACGGTAATCATTGTGGATTTTACGGTAAAAAGTAATACTTATGAGTAACTGTTGTTAACAGTTATGAGTAACTGTTGCATATTCACAGCAGTTATGAAAATAGAATATTATTCGCAAAAAAGCATCATCTCATATGACGACGGAGCCTTTAAAAATAATGGTTCAAAGGCACCGGTACGGTTAACAATTTGGACGACTGACACAATTTTTACGTATACAAAATTGTGGCATTTCAACAATTTTTAAAGCTAATTTGTTTCTATCATTCGCACTCTCGAGTGTGAAAAATATTTTGACTATAAACCTATTTAACAAAAAATTTTATATATTAAAAAAATTCTTTTATTATTTTATAAATTCTAATACAAATATTATTTTGCTGTTTGAATCACAAAATAGCGAAAACCTAATTATGGAATTACGTCTTGGTAGCAAAAAAATACAAGTAAACAGGAAATAAACAAAAAGGAAATGAAGAACATTCTAAAATAAATCATTGAATCAAATGTGATTGCTATTGTTGTTTATTGCTGACAATTCTAAGCGTCAAACCAATTACAACAGGTGAGCGGGCGCGGGGTTTTGTTTTAACAACAATCATAACCGAAAATGAAGTTTTACGTAAGTAAATAGGACAATAAAATCTTAATTGCTTGTGCATAAAGATGGAGGGTATTCTTTTCTAGTTAAGTTTTCATCCAGAACTCATCTACGTTCATTGAATTGTAATTTTAAACTTAGATTTGATGATAATTCAATAATTTCTTTTTCTGGTGCAGTTAGATTGCGGACACGTGAAAAGTTTTTATCAATGGCACCCTATTTTTTTCCCTCCCGACTATGGAACCCGATATGAACAACAATCTTTTAGTGGACCATCTTATAGCTAGAGACTTAATACATTTATAAATAAATAAAACTATGTCATGATTGAAAGCTTATAAATTATTTTGAAAATATTTAATGAATGAGTAAGAGCTCGCGGTCGCTCAGGGGATAGAGCGTAAGGTTCCTCAATGAGGTGACCCAGGTTCGAAGTTCGAGTACCAGCGATGGCTGGTCGATACGAAATTCTTCTTCCAGCTCCCACTAATCACAGTGCTAACGTAAAATATCTTGAGTGGTAGACGGATCATGGGTTAGAATCTCCTTGCTGTCAGCCTAACCGTGTGAGGTTTTCATGATTTTCCTCTCCCTCTAACGCTAACGCGGGTTAGTTCCTTCAATAATTCCGCCACGAAGGCTAATTTACCCCCATGCTTGATTTAGGAGCTTTTTGTTTTCTGGATTGGAATGCAAATTATAAGGCTACGGAGTTGAACACTGATAGCCGTACACTGATATACGTAGATAGTTTCGACGGCTGTTCAACTCCGGTTATAAAATGAAACAAATAGAATTAATAAAAAATGAAATTTTTTTAATTGTATCGTTCTATCAATACTATTATGTCAGAGAGTTGAAATTATAGGATGGAGCGGCATACAGTTTTCGAATTTGATTTTAAATTTAAACTTTAAAGAAGTCCCAACTCTTGGTACCCATGTGACTTATCTACGAACCTTAAGGAAGAAACACTAGAACACTCCGAGAAGCACTATTTGGGAACTATTATTTTATTTATATATTAAGCTTGGTTTCAATGTAAGTTTAATCTACAAGAAAAGACTATAAATCAGCGGTTTCTAATGTTTTTTTTTTTTTTTTTTTTTTTTGCTATGGAACCCTAAATGATCAATCTTCTATAAAAATCATTAGAAATTGTGAACATATTAATCAATAAAAAACTTAATATTTCGAAAATGTGAAATGTTTTCGCCCCATCTTTTTATTCATATTGTCATAAAATTAGTTTTCATATCGGACAGTTGAATTCACAAGTCTGGAGGGACATCCAGTATAATTCTGAATTTGATTTTGTGTATGCATTATTAGCTGAATTATTGTTTTCATTGAAATGAAAACGAAAACCATAAATGCTTAAAAAAAGTTCTACCTATCGGAACCCTATGGTTCCGCAGAACACCTTCTGAGAACCGCTACACTAATTCATAAACATAATCTAAGAAATAACATAAACCGAATGGTTCCTAAAAATCATATTCTTTTCGATTTTTATCAACAAAAATATTTTAAGAACGAAACGTTATATAAATCAGAACAGAAGGAATAGAGGAATATTTCTGCAAGCACTGTTCCTGGTTACTTTATATTTTTATCCAAGGCTGAAGGCACCTTCAATTTGCATAAAAATAAATTTTGAGGAAAATGAAAGAGAGCGAAAGAGTATGGAAGGTAAAAGCTTACTCCGGTAAACTGCTCTTTTCGGAGCGAACATTTTTTATTTTGTTTAACCGAGTCGAGGAGAGTTATAAATTTTAAAAGAAATTTTGAAGCGTTTGCTGTGCAATTTGCTTTTTCCTTTGCACCAAATGGAACGCATTCGGAAAGCGACTTTAATTTCGGATGCAGAAGGAAAAGTGTGTGAAGTAGTAAGTCTAAAATGTTTTTTTAAAAGAAAAAGAATTGTACTCGCAACACGAAATAGAAATAATGTATTCCTTTTGTAGTTTCGACTGTTGGGCTATGTTAGTCGATATATTTTATTTTAAGTAATAAGTGAATTGCTTATTAATGCAATTGCTTATTAAGGTGATGCATCACTTATAAATTGCTTATATCAAACGGAATACATTCGGAAAGCAACTTTAATTTTTGGTACAGAAGGGAGAGTGGCTGTCCAATTGATAAGTCTAAAATGTTTTTAAAAGAAAATGAATTCGAGGTATAAATTATATATTATTTTTGTATCGTCAGTTTTAGACTATGTTAATCGATTTTTTTTTTTTTTTAAAACAAGAAGTTGATTGCTTCTAAACTTAATAGCTGTGGTATCAGTTAATAATTTCCATATCAAATGGAACGCATTCGGATAGCAACTTTGATTTCGTTTGCAGAAGGGAAAGTCTGTAAATTGCTTAAGTTTAAAAAAAAATTTTTAATGAAACAAAAAATTTTACTCGTAACTGGTATTCGAAACTATGTATTATTTTTGTAGATCCAACTTTAAAGATCTGTTTAACCAATTTTTTATTTTAAACAATAAGAGAAATTCTTGTAAATAACTTGTTACTAGTTGCACGGAAAAAAAAACATATCGAACGCATTCAGATAGCAATTTTAATTTCAGATGCAAATGGGAAAGTGTGAAAGTACTAAATGCGGTTGCCGTACCTCCGATCGCTAGCGAGAGAAAAAGGGAACCTGATTGGTGAGTTTTTCGCAAGATCACCAATCAGTTTCACGTATTTTCCCGACAGCGATCGGAGCTGCGGCAACTACTTTCGGTGCGAATGCTCCTTAAAATGTTAATAGAAAAAATAATTGTACTTGTAACTCTTAAGTATAAATTTCGTATACTTTTTGTAATTTCGTCAAGAAAGTCAGACAGTTTAAATTCGATTTCTCAGGAACAATTCAACTTATTTTGCTCAAATTTTGTATTTTGCCAGGGAAAACTATACTTTTTAAAATGATGCAAAAAATTTTATACCTTCAAAATATTTTCGACTGTTATTAAATAAAATCATAAATATACTAAATAATATTATAAAATTATAATATTTACTAAAAGTTATTTGTTGCATGAATAAACAAATTTTATAATTATGTGCAAACAATTTTTAAAATCGCTTAAAAAGTTCTCGAAATATAGCGAAATACGCAAAAAAATAAAAGTAACATTAAAGGGTCCAATTTTTGAAACGCTTTCCTGACCTAACTTTTGGGATCAAATTTCCCAGATTGCGACTACCCTTAATATTTTGGGGGTGAGAAATCCGAAGTCATTAAAAAAGAAGTATGTTTATTCATATGAAGTAGGTATTTGTCACCTGATTTCGTAACTTAAAATATCGCCTGCACTTATTAATTAGCATATTTGAGGTCATCCCCTCAAACCATTAAGATTGAGTCCTAGAACGTGAAGATCCGATCACTAGATCAAAAGTTATTCAGGGTGGTCCGTTTTATTTTACTTTTTTTTTTCCTCTTACACGCTGTACATAAACAACATATCGATAACGATGGATATCTTTACAAATGGCTAAAATGTTTGTTAAAATATGATAGAGTTGAAACAATTGGGAAATCAAACACCAGTAGATAAACAAAACATTTAAATAGAGAAAGAAGAAAATTTTTCGCAAGGGTTTTCATTAATAACCTAAGATAAGTAATGTGTGTCACTCGATGTAACTTGACTACATTAAAATAGAATGTTGCAAAAATGTTATCTTTATAAGTAGAAAAAAAAATTATAAAAAAGCAGAAAATTTTCGCAACATTCTATTTTATTAACAAGCCTTGACACAATCAAAACCAACGCTTACCAAACTAAGATTTAGTTAAAGAAAATTTAATGTATTAAACCTTATTAAAAGCCATTATTATTCTCATCTCGTACAAAATTTTTGAAAATGTGCGTCAATGTAAATTCGAAATTCCAATGATGCAAATCCAACAAACGCATGAGTAAACGACTTTTCAAAAAAAGGAAAGAAAAAAAACAAACATTCAAACGACTTCCAGCTTCCAGCACGAATCGAATAGACAAGTACGTGACTTCGATAAGAACACTGTCTTTCAACGACCCCTTTTCCCTTTCTTTTGCTAAAAGCAAAATACTTAAAACAGCCCTCTCAAAACCCCAGTCACATCTTTCAGTTTCCTCTGGTTCCTGTTTGACTTCAGCTTTCATGAAGTGGGTCAAAGTTGACGAGGAGAAAGCCTGCTAAACATGATTCGCACGAACCCTTTTCATTCATACTATTTGAATAAAACAGATTTTCGGTTAAAAATATGATTATATTAGCAAAACCAGAAAATTTCCGCTACGTATGTGGATGTTTGGTGCATTGTAGCAATCTGATACAATGAATTCGGTTCGTTTCGGATTGGCTTTAATTGCAATAGTAGATAAATACAATTCAAAAATTCTCCGCCAAATTCGAGATATAAAACACAGATACGTGTACATTTTAAAATGGAAATTCAAAGGGACTATGACTAATGTAAAAATAAGAGAAGGGAGAAAAACAAGATCAGTTCAGACTTTCTGTGAAAGGGCTTGCTTCTGTGAGCTATAGAATCCATAGAGTTGAAATACTATAATAGAATCCATAGAGTTAAACTTTATGATAGAATCAGATTCTTTCTGCGAGGGACCAGTTTTTGCGAATATGAGAAAACTGAGTCCCGGGTTTTGAGGGGGGGGGAACAGTAACCATGTAGATTTAAAATTATGAATTGAAAAACATTGGGAAGAGTTATTTTTGAGTTAAATATTTTGCGAAAAATCCGTTGGGGATATTTCGTTATCGTGATCAGTCGCACCAACTACAATCGCCAAGGTGCCAAATAGATTTTAAACTTACAATTTTCTTTTCTTTTTCTTTTTAAATATGTAGATGTTTGCCAAGGGGTGGATATATATATATATATATATATATATATATATATATATTCGCCAAGACGTGGCGATTATTCTGCCACAAATCGCGATAATAAAATGATTCTCGACAATACACAACTCTCTCACAAAAGAATACTCTGCCAATATAAACCTACCTTTCTCCAACTGTATTACTAAAACTAAATGCATAAATGTAAAGCCTTTTGACCCAAGTGTCACCATGGTATTTACCAACATACGTGACACTATTAAAATCAAAGATAATCAAAATTTCAAATATCTACAATTTTTTCTTTCGCCAAGCAGTGTGTATTCATGATAATTTCGCCAAATAGTTTATTACAACTCAACCAAGTAATGAACATGGATCGAATGATCAGTTAATCAAGTCATTTATCACTCCCAGAATCGATCACTCAATTCATCGACATTCCTTTCCGAATCGATGGAAATGACGCCGAAAAGTCGGTCTTTTGACTAAAACTTAACGAATATTTTTCATGCACGTGACTTGAATTAATTAGAAGACGAAAGAATGCAAGAGAAGAATTACTTCCGCTTGTGCTAACGTCCGCTGCAAAAGGAAGGGCGGTATATGCTTCAAGTGCAGAACTGAACAGGATTAGAAGGAGCTTCTCCCAATTTTCATAAGACCACAAATATTCTCTTTCCGGAGCACAGGCAGAAAGGCCTTTTCTATAGGCGGAGTCTCGCCCTAGAAAATCGATAAAGGACTAGATCCAGAGGGACTAGACTAAGAACAACAAACGAGGAGTGGCATGAAAATTTTAGTTATACACTAGAGCACAACTAGGACAAGACACTGTCAAAAGCTTTAAAAAAAATAAAAAAAATTTATCACTGAGATAAAAAAAGTCGGTTCTGATTTTTTGTAAAAGTTCCCGTTTTTGGGAAGTAGTTTACAAAACTATGAAAGGATTTTTCACTAAGTCTTCACTGTGTCTCTGATTTTTCACTGTGTCTTTTTTGTGTAAGGTATACTGCTTTTGTAAATTTGCAAATGTACTTTTAATTTTGCGAATATTAAGTTAACGTAAAATCGTGTTCTTTAAGCTAGGTTTTTTTTTTTTTTTTTTTTTTTGAGAGAGAGAGAGAGAGAGAGTATGTGAAAAATAAGATCAGATTTCTATGAAGAAAAAAAACTATAGAGTAATAGTTTTTAAATTATGAATTAATGACGTCATGGGCACTGTTTTTTAAAGGAAAAATTATGTAAAATTTAGCAAAAATATGAAGTCAGGGGTCTGTCCAGACATTTTGTGAAAGGTCCGTTTTTGTAAAAATTGTGAAAAAATTACTCGTAATTTGTGAATATAAAATAAACGTTAAGTCACATTCTTTCAACCAGGGTCCGCTTTTGTGAATTTGTGAAAATAGGGTCCGTTATTGCTAAAACAACTTCTTCAAAGAGTTTTTAAATTGTAAGGACATACAAGATTATGCTCAACATTGTAAAATTATAATTAAAAAAATTAAATTTTAAAAAATAAACAGCAAATGCAGCTACTAAATTAGCGATGCAACATACAAATGTTTGTTATTTAGCCTATACTGCTGAACGCTGAATTGGCTAAATTACGTTCTATTCGGACGAATAAAGGAAGAAGCGTCTGCCGAAGACAAAATTTAGTTCGTTTACATCTGTTTTTCTCCCCTCCCCCTTCCTGGGAAGGGTTTATTCGATTAACAAAACAATAATGAAGATAAACAAATTTGTGAAGGGTCCGATTAAAAGATAAATTATTTTGTGAAGGATCCGTTTTTAAGTTAAAATGTTTAGTGAAGGGACCGTTTTTATGAAAAGATATTTTGTGAAGGGTCCGTTTTTATGAAAAGATATTTTGTGAAGGGTCCGTTAACGGACCCAAATTTCTTCTAAACAGACCCCTGGAAGTTAAAATGAAAAATATGAGTTGAGTCCATTTTTACCGATTTAGCATTGTCTCCTCTTTATAGAAAATGAACTAATAAGTGTACCCTTTTCTAAGGAAACGATTTCGTTAAAGTTCACTGATATCGAGAATATCCAGTCATGGTGCTTTTGCACTGGATTATATGACGGACATACTTCGTTCTTAACATTGCATCGGTTCAGGCAAGATACTGCTAAGGACCAGTTTAAAAAACAAAACAAAAAAAATGGAGTACTGTTTAAACCAAACTAAAATAATATAGAAACCCAAACTAAAATAATGATACAAACTTTTACTGCACTTCAAGTTTAAAATACTATTAAGAAGTAATGAAGATAATAAAATTTTAAGGAAGTCAATCTGAAAAAAATTAATTCAAAATTTTATCCAAAAGTCCAATTGCCTTTCATAATGACGCTGTTAAATCACTTAAATTCGAAAATATGTCAGGTAAACAAGAGCATTGAAATAAACACTGATCAACTTTTGAAAAACAAACAAATCTTTCCACAGCATTTCGATCATTCTGTAAAAAGAAAGCCAAAAGTTCTGTTTTTAACTCCAAAATACCTGTTAAATCTCTTGAAAGCCAGCGAATGTTCGTGTGAATAAGTAGCGAATAGTATTTACTGCCCATTTCTTCACACGCTAAAGCAAAAAGTCTTTATTGCCGAGGTCAAGATTTTAAGTGGTGTATTATTTTAAACCACCTCATTCACAGTGTTTTAAGGTCAACTGGAATTATCTTCCCAACAAGAGCATATCAGTATAATATGCAATAACTGTTTATGCAGTTTAGGAAATCGCTCTTATACTTTCTACTTCCCTATAATAGTTGCAGCTCCATTTATCAGTATGCATTTCCCAATTAATATCATTTTCTGAAAAATATGAGGTTATTAATATAGCAAAGACAAGCGAAAATACCAGTCAGCATTATTTTTGCTTTCATCAAATCGCAACGAAAATGTTTCGCATTATTTTAGTTACTTAACAGGTTCTTCAATGAAGTCTGATATCTCGGTAGTTCGATTTAAGACTGTATTGCACAAAAGACATGAAATCTTTTACTTGCATCGTCATCCAGCATACATCTCACACAGTAGAACTAACAATGACAAATGATGGAAGATCAAAAGAAAAAAAAAAGTATTGATCAAGATTATCTCTCTCTCTTATTTCACTCACAGTTGCAACTTTTCCTCGGAAAAATATCGGAAAGGAAATGCGTTACTAATTGTATGAAGCATCATGGGACAAAAACGGAATGAAGAAAGGCGACAAAAAAGAATGAGAAACAATATTTCAAATGTAAACAGGTGTGAGGAAGGGTGATGCCCTTCCTTCACATGCTTCATAAAATTTTCAGATTACCCCAGCTTTTTTTTTCTTCCAAAAACAAAAAAAAAATTACCTGCCCTGCATTCCAGTTTGGGAATCCCGAAATTAATGCATCATGGTATAGTTCGTATAATG
The DNA here is from genome assembly GCA_949128135.1 of Parasteatoda lunata. NCBI lineage: Eukaryota > Metazoa > Arthropoda > Arachnida > Araneae > Theridiidae > Parasteatoda > Parasteatoda lunata. The sequence goes on along the minus strand of OX421976.1, from coordinate 36,738,013 downwards.
CAAAAGTCGTACAGTTTGAGGACCTAAAAATGTCAAACAGTGAACTTTAATCTTGAAAATGTGGGGAAGGGGACAAAAACTCTTGCTGGTTTTTATTAATTATTTTGTGAAAATATCTCCTTTGGAAATTTAATTTGGGCGTATAGTTTAAAAACTTAAATAACTTTTATACATAAGTAATATTAAACTATGGTATAAAATCTGAGTAAGCGAGTGCTGACCTTTAAGGGTGCAAAATAGTGTGCACCATTAAAATTTGTCTAATATTTTTCAACGGATTTATACATTGCATTTGTGCACGTAACAAAAACCTTACGTCTACATGTATAAAAGCAATTGCGTTTTTCTTCCTTTTTTTTGCGTTCTAATAAATTTAAACATTTATTAAGTTCAGAGTCATTAAAGGATGACGATATTTGGTTATTTCCATCATGCTCTAAAAAGTGAAATAAAAAAAAATAAAAAATACGGTAAATATTATTTTAAAAAGTTAAAACCAAGTTAATCACATGTTTTGACAAAAAATGTCTTTCATATTTGAAATACATGATTCACGTTTTTCTTTCATCAGGTCTCTTGAACCCTGAAGATAAATCATCCAAGGAAGCACGGTTTCTCAAAATTATGAAATGATAATGTATATGTGTTGGGTTTACTTTAAACTGCGGCGCAGTTTCACACGTTTTACTTTTTGCGCTCCATTAAAACTCAAAAGTTTATAACGGACTTCCTTTCGCGTGTGTACACGAAAAAAATTATAACTCGCTGTAAAATTTATAGATTTTTTTAAGTACATCTTAAATCTATTTAATATATAATATACATACATTAGCTTTAAAAAAAAAAAAAAAAAAATCCCCATAACGGGTTATCTTCGATCGATCGTAATTCCGTAGGTTATAATCGATGACTGATTTTGGAGAAGGTATTATGGACCACGCCTTGCCATAAAAATGGGGAATGTTCTAAAGAATTTAATAACAAAATGTATGTAAAACGGGTGAGAGGGGCTCCTGGAATCAATGTTCATCGGAGATCCCCTCTCGCATTCAATGCAAATCACTCCCCATTAGGCAAAGTTTTAAAAAAATTTTTTGAAGGTTAAAAAAAAGTTTGAATAGCCAATACACGGCTTTAAACTTTCCAAAATCGGGAAAGTTCGAGTTTTAAACTATTAATCTACCATTATTTTATCTAAGAATTATAAGGAATTAAATGTGTTAAAAAAATTTTTTTAGTATTATTAAATACAATAAGAATAATAAATGTTTACCTGATTTTCTTTTTAATGAATCACCTCAAAATTTCTTTCTTTTGACCTACCTCATTTTCTTCTAATACTTTCAATTAAAAAGTTACAAAAAAAAAAAAATAATAATAATAAATAAATAAAAATAAATAAAACGAAACTGAAGTTTTAGGGTGATGTAAAAATGTAAAATGTAAATTTTGAGTGTTGTGTCATAAGTAGCTGCTTAATTATTAAGCAAACATATTTTTTATGAGCTTTGACCCTCTCCCCACCTTTTGACAGAAAAAAAGAGCAAATTTCAACCCTTCAATATTGCTTGTTCCAAAATCCAATAATTTTTGCAATTTACAGAGAATTTTGATTTCTACTTATTTATTTATTTATACACAAAGTAAATTCATTGTATTACTCATACTTTCATTTTCTTCATGCTAGAAAAAATATATAAACCTTTTCTTCGTCTACGCCGTACACATTAGCTCTAAATAGTTTTTCTCTGGTTCGGCACCCTGAACTTAAATCTGAAATAACACACTTTTTTAAATCGTAAAGTCTGAATTAAAAAAAAAAAAGTATGATATAATGAAATAAATAAAATTACTTTGAGTACAGCGTAATTGTAAAACATAAATCATTTACTTTGTAAAACAAAATAAAATAATTCTATGAATTTTCCTGCAAGTTTAATTATAATATTGCATAATTAAGTTTAAGAAGTACGCATTGAAAAAAAATTATTGTCTTAACTGAAAACTACCAGAATACGATAAAAATTATCGTGTTTCTGACTCTAGGTAAAAAGCTCAGCAATTTTTACGTTGTAACGCTTTGCTAATGATTTATTAAAAAAATAATATATATGGTTTTAAAATTCGGTAATGTGGTGAAATGTGATAATTTTATCATAACTTAAGACTTAGAGCAGGTCATAAAAACCATTTACTCGGTAAAAAATTTACCTTTCAGTTTTGTATTTTTCACTGAATGCGTGGTAATAAGAACTATAATTTTGAAAATCAGAATTTCAGATAAACTATTACCATGTGAGCGGAAAAATTACTAAATGAATGGTTTAAATACTGCATATTTTGGTTTTATGAATCAGAATTGCGTTTCCCCCCCAGAAATGTCACTACAATGCAATACGGTAATTTTACCAGAATTTTTTTCTCTCCGTGTGGTAACATGGTTCAACTTAACACCATAATAAAGTTGCAGTAAATTTGAGAAATATTATGGTTCAACAGGCATCAATTTTCTTAGAGTAAACATTGTCAAAAATGGGATACTAATAAAATGTATATTTGTTAAGCAAATACTTTTTAAAATAAAAAGGCACTACAAGGCACAATTTTGGGAAGTACTTTTTATTACAAATGAAACTTCTTCAACCAACAATAGTGCATTTAAAATTAACAAAAATCGCTAAATTGTTATACCAAAAGTAAAACATACAGGTTATTTTGAAGTTTAATTTCCAGAAATATATTTTTGCTTATCAACATATCTCTAAAATATTTATATGCTTAGAAAGAAATGCAAATTTCTAATGTATTTTCGACGAGACTTGTGATAAACTGACAGCCGTTCCGGACAAATAATGCACTGTTTGTCCGCATAAATAAAACAAAATCGATAAAAATAACAAATTTTTGATTCAGGAGTCGACACTGGTATGCAATAAACTAAACAGTCGAAGCATTGAAACCTACTGAATCACCAATGTAACAGCTATTCCTTTTCAATGAAAATATTTTCTTTATGAGTTACAATTTACAGTTAAGAAACAGCAAAAGAAAAAGTAGACAGATGGGGAGGGTTCTGCTCCAACAGTGGAGATTCAGCTTAGGTTTTCCCTCCCCAAAAGACCCTCAACAATAGGTACAAGGCGTGTCCCCTCTATGAAACTGCTTCCCTACCACCAAGGATTAAATAGACCCAGAAGATGCAGGGGGCTGTTTTGCCGTCACAGTCCAGCGGCCTAGGTCGGGTCCTCGTTAGAAAAAAAAAAAAGGAAACAGCTGTAAGCGGCCGTTTCCCGCCATTTCCTAACGATACGTTGTGCACAATTTCACTTTGAGCATGCACGCGACGTTTAAACGGAAAGCCATGCTAACTGCCGTCTATGAGTACTATTCGATGCAATAATTGCAGTACGCGACTCATTATGTTTGGGCGAGGTTATGTGAGATGTGACGCTTAATTGCTTTGTCAGATAATTGTTATTGCAAAAAGATACAAAGGGAAAAGTTCGTTTTTTTTCCGTTTAATTTTTAATATTGTTAATAAGTGTTTTATTCCAGTTCCCTACAAACATTTCTATTGTCAATCCAGGGACTGATCTTGAGGCAATGGAGGGCACGAGCCTGTCTGAGAGCTCTTTAGAACATACATTTGGAAAGAAAAAATTTTGATAAAAGAACCGTACTCCATGGTAATGACATTTCTGGTAAAAATAACCAAAATTTAGGTAATCGACACCAAAATATACGGCGCTTAAACAATTCATTTGGTAATTTTTTTGTTCATATGATAACGGTTTATCGGAAATTCTGGCATTCAAAACTATTCATTATATTACCACCCATTTAATTAAATTAATAAATTGAAAAGTATCAATCTTAACAAAAAATTATTTTTATACCATGTTCTAGGGCACCATGATAAAATTACGAAATCTTACCACATTTACGAAATTTTATCACACATTGTAAAACCATATTTACAACGTTTCGGCAAAAATAACCCAGGTTTTTGGTATTCCTATAGAGCCAGAAACATAATAAATTTTACCATATTCTGGTAGCTTTTCTGATATTTTTTTTTTTCTGAGTGTGTAAAAAATTTTCAAGTAACTCATGGAAACTTTCTTGCAAACAAATTTCTAAATAAAAATTTTTATGTAATTCTTTATAAACTTAGTATAGACTTATGAGTCTTTTCGGATCTAAACATTTCGTCAGCCTAATTTTAAACTTTAAAGTTTTATGATCAATTTAAACTTCAAATTGTGAGAAATAATTTCGTTCGGTTAAAATAAACAGCAATTTTCAATAAAACATTTTGTTCAGTTAAATTTAAATAGTACTATTTAATAAAACATTCCCTCCCGTTAATTTTCTTAACATTTTGATGAAGATTTAATTCCGTCCAGTTAATTTCAAACAGTAAAATTCTAATAAAACAAATCGTTCATAAATGTCACGCAAACTAGACTCATTAAAACTTTGCGCTGATATTATCATAGCTGTGAATTAAAAAGCATTGTTAGAAAGAAAACTTATTAATTTGACTGTTTAACTAATTAATCTGCTATTATGAAATGATATTAAAGGAAACTGCATATAAACATAAACATTTCTTTCAGCAAATTGGTAATAGTAATCTTCCATTTCATAAAAATAGCAAGTGTCAAATTTATGATGCATTATATTATTATACATTATTTCGTGTATTTATTAATTGCTTTTACAACAAGAAAAACTTTTATTAATTAGCCTGTTTCTCTAAGAATGTATTTCATTAAGGAGAACGCAGAGCTAAATATTAATTTGGCTTTACTTGATCATTTTAATCTTTATAATTCAGTAAGCGAAAAAAAACTAGATTAAGCAAGTAGTTTAACAGTACGAGAGCCATTTATATTTCATGAACCTTTAAATATGTCTGTTAATAATTTCAAAAACTAGTTCGATAAAAATTTAAATAATGCGGTAAAATTTTCTTAATTTAATTTCGTTTTTTTTTAAGTCTTAACTACATCCTTGCTTCTTCACAATTAATAATTAATTACTACTAGAACATTAAGCTAAATGATGAGCATTATGTGAAGTGTGGTTTATAACCTTGCCAGATGGAGAATGTTTTTTTAAGCCTGAACTCCATCATAAGATCCAGGCATCTTGTTCATGAATCATATGGACATAAAATATACAAATGAAAAATAATATATATATATATATATATAAATTTATGTAATTGAAAAGGGAGAAAATCTCCATTTTTTTTTTTTTTTCGCAAGTGGAATAAGAATCGTAAAAAGAGAAATACCTAAAAGAGTAAAAAAAAATCTATATATTAAAAAAAAAAAAGAGAACAATTTGTACCAGTCAAGGTCAAGAAATTAAATAACGGAAAAGATATTCGAAAATTGAAAAATGACACTTTCGCACGAGCTCTTTTATTCAAATGAGAACATTTTCAGTTCCCCCACCCGTAACGGGAAAATTTCACTAACCCTGCTGTTATTCTCCCCCTGCTTTTTCTTTTCTGTAAAGCATACATAAAGAGAAAGTAAGAAATAAAACCACAAAATATTTTTTTTTTCTTTAAGCTGATTTATCTCAAGAATAATGAATTATTTTAGGCTCTAATAAATAAGGAAATAAATAAATGTGATATAAACCTGAATGTAATAAATAGCAATAAAATATTAACTTCATGATAAATGTAATAACATCTCTATAATTTGAATAATTATAAATTAATAACTTTATGACAAGGATGTTTTACTTGTTAGTAGATTTGAGAATAATGTCAAATTTTAAATTATAAAAATAATTAATGCTTGCTTAGTATGATAATTTTTTCCTATGTTGCTAAGTAGTATAATTTCATTTGAGCATGCAATTTATATAATATTTCATTGAATTTCAACAGAAAAGGCATAAAAAAAATTTACTTAATTTTAACCTTTATGTTATACGTTAATCCCTAATAAATTACATAAATATAAAAATTTAGACTTAAATGAATACAAGTTATGTTTCCTAAAATAATATAAAAAACTTAATTATTTGTAAAACTTTTCAAGAATTCTATTTATTGCTGCACATTCAATAAAGTAAAAAATCGATTTGAATAAGAAAAAAGTATGATTTCAACTTCAAAAAAAAAAAAAATTAAATTTTTTCTTTCTTTTGCACCATGATGTTAGATGTTGCGAAATCAATAGAAAAATTATTGGAGGGGGGGACTGAATAAATGAAACTAGTTATTCTGAAATACAACACAAACTCAAAAAATAAATAAATATATAAAAAGTTAATTACCTTAATTTGTGCAAAGTTCAAAGAAAAAAATGTCTAAAAACATTCTTACAAACGTTTTACCAATTATCAATAGAAATTAATTAGTAAAAGTTAAAAGAAAAAGCAATACACTTTTTTGCGAGACATAGCTAAGAAGTATTTTCCAATAGGACTTTTGATAAGTGGTAAGTTTTGCCATTGATAAAATGCATTTAAAATGTACTATCGAGAAAATTTTCGTACTTTACTTATTCTAAAGAGAAAAAAATTCAAATAATAATAATCAAATTATAATAATAAGAATAAAAAGAATTCCTAGGAGCTTATGAAGTAAAGTTATATAAATCTGCATCTAAATTTAAGTAATAGAAAGGACAGCCGTTAACGCGTTAACATCATATTGCTATTGCGCCATACTAGTTGAACTACAAGAGTCGAGCTGCATAATAAACAGGAAAGCAAGGTCATCAGCCATATCTTCAGATTGCATCAAATAACTTACTAATCTTAAATTTGGCAGAGATAATTTTAAAAAGCCAGTAAGCTTTAACAAATTAAAAGAACCACTTGAATAAATAAATAAATTTTTCTTTTTACAAAATTGTGAAATATTCTAAGAAACGTCCAAGGACAAAACTGCAATGCTAGTTTTATCTAATACTTAGAAATATAGTTTATTACGTGCCAGTATAGCTAAGTTAAGGAAATTACACGTAACTGAAAAATGTGTTGTTAAAATAATAAATTTACTCAAGGTTGTCATCATAAAGAGAAAATTAAAACTATACAACAGATAATATTTATTGAAAATTCTAAAAGCTCCCAGACTACAAAATGAAAATTAGAAAGATTTTACATGCCAAAAATAACGACAATAATAAATGTAAGACATCTTTCTAATTCCACTGAGACAGTTTTTCCTAAGGAATTTATGTTATGCACATTAACATAAGATAATAAAATTAAGCACATAAACATAATAATTTGATTACCTGATCTTTTAACATAATAATCAAATTTAAAATCAATATATGGTTGGTTGCGCTTTTTTAATATGACAACAATAATACTACTTATGATTATTTCATTTTCATTATAATTATTTAATTATAATCTACTTATTTAGGAGTGCTGAAAAGATTTTAATAAAAACAAATGTTCAGAATTTTTTTAAATGATAATGAATTTTCGATTAAAATGAAAAGACTGCGAATATTAACTAAAATCAACAATCACAAGAAATTGCCCCTGCATCCCTAAAAATATGCAGCAAATAATAAGCAGCTGTAAACCATATGCACAGTAACTGTGGATAGCTAATAAGTAGCCACTGTGAAGTTGATATGCAGCAATTATGAGTAGCAAATAAACATGCAGGAAATGAGGGTAGAGAAGCAAACAAAGAAGCAACTGTTTAACAAATTTGGAGCCAGTTTGAAACAATTTAACAAATATTACATACTAAAGAAATAATTTATAACAAACATAAGAGCTTACGGCCTAGAAGACATTTGTGATTTTGCATTATATTTAGATACATTTTTTCCCCTAAGTTTTAAATTTTTCCTGTAATTACACATAAAACAAATAATCTCAGAAAATTAAATTTAATTATAAAAAAACTTATGAGCTAAAAAAAAAACATTTCAATTAAAAAATTTTTTAAACAATTAGTTAGTTCAAAATACATGGTCTTTCCTTACACATGACCTTTGGAAAAACTGAAATATTAGCGAAAAACAAGATAAAATACATAAAGCATTAAAATCTATAAATTCATTTATTTAATCGATCATAAAAATTTGAAATCGATTAATTTCTATAACATGAAGTAAATGGAGAAAAACATGTCAATTTTTCTCTACACAAGATGTGTAATTTAAAAAATAAAATAAGGCAAATTTCCCAATATCGACAATTCCACTTATTTAAGTCTAGACCTTGGCACTGAAATTTACGATCTATATTACTGATTGTGATAGATTAAAATGTTTCTTAGTGAAAAGTTCTTTTTTTATTATTATTATTCGTTAAATTTGTTTCATAATATTGAGCATGTCCGGACGAGTTCGTCACTTTAATAAATTGGTTAATTAAGAAAAACAAATGAAAAGTTTCCCTAATCTTTTTATAAGTCAAAAACCACGAAGGTAAAAACGTAAAAGTGACTAAGCCGGAAATTACATCAGATATAAGAGATCATTCTTCAGGTAGGACAAGGACAACAAACCACGAAATTCGATTTAAAAGTTTAGCCAGAAAAACCACATCAGGATACACCCCCGTCTCCCACCTACTACACACAGAGATATTTTTTAAAAGAAAAAAAAAATTGCCATAGTTTTATTTTTTAAGGTTTAAATCGTCTTGATAACATCTTGTTTTTAATAAAATGATATCGTTACGGTTTTGAGTTCAATACAGATGACTATATCAGTGACATAATTTACAGCCAAATCTGTATTTAAATATATATAACCTATAATTCTGTAAACAGTTAAGCTGCATTTGCTATATTTTTTACTGATATATAATTTTTGGCCGCATTTACTATATTTTCACTAATCTTTGCCGACATTACTGTGTCCGTTGAAATCTAATAATCCATTGTTCGTATTAATAATTTATAAATGGATAATTATTTCACAAACATATTTCATAAACTCAGATAATATCGATATAACTTCGAATTACATATAGATATATATTAGTTTTGAATAAACAAAACAAAAGCAGCTATTTATTTTAAATTTTAATATATTCTAAATACAAGATGCTCACTTAAAAATTAAAATTCAATTAGTGAGCTCTTAACGTTTTACCAATAATAGCTTTTCGCAACTTTCTTAAAAGTTTAGCATTGTTGTCATAAAACTACAATAGAAGGGTTTTGGAAAACTATGTATTAACTATAAAACTAAATATTTTTAATCCAATGGCTATTAGTTAAATATATTTTTAAGACATAGAGCAACGCTTAATAATAGTCTAATTTCATAGTTTTCATTTGTATAACAGTCTATCGCCAATGATTCATTCGATTACTATTAGTTAAATGAAACTTCTGAGGGATTTTAGCAATTTTAGACAGAATGGTAATAAATAATGGTTTGTATTATCGCTGTAAATATTGTTCTAAAACCTTCTCAACTTGTTTAGAAACTATAAACATAGAGTGCTATATTAAAATCAATTGTTAACTTACAACCAGAGATGGGCATTTGTCATTCAGAATAATGAATAAAGAATGATGAATAATTATTCAAACTCTGAATAATGAATAAAGATTTATTCATTAGTTAGAAATATTTTGAATAAAGAATAAATCATTCATTATTTTTTATTCAGTAACCTTTATTCATTAGTCAAGAATAACTGAATAATTTCACTGGTCAACAAAAATGGGTACGGAATACTCTGACTACGATTATGACAACTACAAATGAAACGTTAATCCTTTTCAAGTATATTTATATAATAGTTGAGGAAATTTATTTTTGTCCAACATAATACATACTTTTGAGAAATGGTTACATGGCAGAAAAACGTTTGATTTTTTTTAAAGTTAAAATTTTATTTAAAAATTTAAAATAAGATTATCGTTTGCTTTCAAAAACTTTAAGAAATTGTGTTTTATAGATTTTAGAACAAAATTTTAAAATAAACTTAAGTAACTAAACTGTTATAAACCTACATTTTAGCACAATTAAGTATGTTACGCTGGAGTAAGTTAAAATAACATAAAAATAAATATTCATACTTGTCTTAGTTTTATAGTTAAATTCCTAAAGTAAGACGTTTGAGAGCAAACGATGTTTTGCATCTCGTTATAGACAAAGACATATCGATTGCATTTTCCGCTGGTTATTCAAAATTTTATTCAGAAAAATTAGTCATGACTAATGAGTTTATTCATCAATCATTATTCAAAATTTTTTATGCATTTGCATAATGAATGATGAATAATGAATAAATTTTCATATGAATAATCAGTCAGAATAAATTTATTCTGAATAAATTTAGTCATGAATAAAATTTTCGTGAATGATGCCCATCACTGCTTACAACAATGTTCTCATGCTCCTAGCTTTAAAGAGGTACTTTCTTAGACCATTTTTCCCTTAGGAGGTTAAAAGAGGTCCAAAAATTAAAACACAATAAAATAACGTAACATAAAACTTATATCCTCCATACCAGAGGCCGATGTGCTGCTTTCAAAAGATAATTTACAATATAAATTTAGCACACTTTTTTGAACAGAACACATTCAAAAATTTCTACTTGGGGGGAGGGGAAAAAAGGCATATGATTCATTTTATGTGCAGAAGGGAAACTATTGTCACATGGGTGATTAGTTCCTCACTACTGCGTAAGAAATCGTCTCCCGAGATGAAGTGAATAAAAAAGTAAAATGATAAAAGGAATAGAAAAAGTTATGATTGTGAAAAGAAAAGAAGAAGAAAAAAAGAAGGGGTTGATTCAGAGTAGATGAGTAATCCCTTTACTTTTTTCTTTTGCTTTCTTAATCTGAAGGAGAATTTGAGGATGAACTAAAAACTCAGAATGATGAATCTTAAGTAAATGGTATGCGGAAATGGATAATAGGATTTTATTCTCGTTATTGAATATTTTATTTATTTTTTTAAAAAAAAAAAAGAAGAAAAAACATTCAGTGGATAACAAAAATTTTTCGAAGGGTTCAAAAATTTTATAAGATTATGTTAATTAATGCACACAAATGCGCTTCTTTAAACGTAAGAAAATACAAGTTTGTTTTTTTCTTTAATCATCAATTATTTATATCTTTTTTTAAAAAAATTACTGTACTTTTCCTCGCTTTTAAGTAATAATGTTGAAGACAAGGCTGTACTCCATAAATCTAACTCTCTCATACTTTTCCAGTCTTCTCATTAACAGATAAATATGAAAACATATTTTAAATAACGAATCGACTACAAATCTTTCATCGTTAAAATAAAATCCCACTACATTAGCATTATTTAGTATATTTAATAGAGATAACTGTAATATTCTCTATAAATTTGACTCTTCTTCTCTTTTCCACTATTTGAGATAATAGTTAAATATAAAATAAGATTATAGGATATTTGTAAAATTTCATACACAAATATAATACATTCGATTTTCGACCCATCGATCTTTTATAGATAAATAGAAATCTGACCGATTAAAAAAATTTTTGTTAATAAATAGACTTAACAAAAACTATAAGAAAAGTGTCACTTTTTTCTAGTAATTTAACAAAAATTGACTAACACTTTGTTACACTTGATAGTTAATAGTTTGAAATAGTCATGATTTTCTTTCAAAGTAATTGTAATAATTAATAACTACCCTGTACTTTTTTCATTTTTCAATGTAAATCGTTAAAAGTTTAGAAATTTTAAAGGTAATTAGAAATTTTAAAGATAATTTGTAAGTCAAGCATAAGTTTTGGGAAGATGCAACAAAAAGATAACAAGATATAGTCTTTAAAACCAACTTAATTTATGAATAGTTTTAATAGTTATTAAAAATTTTTGAGTGACAGATCAATTTGCAACCCAAAAACTATAGTATAACTATAACCATAAAAAAGGCAATTTATAACAAAATTCTCATTATTAATAATATATTTCATCTGATTATTCTTTTTCTCTTTATTGCAAATTAAACTATTCATAAATCATCATTTCTAAATATTATTTAAAAATATTGAACATCTAAAGGTAAAAATCAAGTTATTTTTTAAACAAAACAATAAAGTGCATGGAAAATATAATTGCTATTTCTTTGAAGTTGTAATACTAAACCAATTTTGCCTGTTAGACAAGCAAGAGAAATTTTAAAAATTTTGCAATGATGAAGTTTTTGAATTTTAATAAAATCAATTAAATAAATTATATCAATCAGTTGATTTATGTAGATTTTATTTAGATTGAATAAAAAAATACTAAAAAAATGTTAAAAACTTGATAGAAAATATTTAACTTTGAAATACTCAATCATTATAGAAAACATGATTAGTAATATTGGATTAATTACATTGCATTATTTTCTGCATATAACTGGATACTATACTTGATGCATTGAATAAAGAACAAAAATAGTAATGGAAAGAAATCATGCTTATAGTTTTTCTGAATTGCCAAAATTACAACAGTATATATAAATTTTATAAAAATTTCATAAAAATTAAAGAGTATTTCTATGGTTAAACATTTAGATAACGTTTAGAACATTTTACTTGTTTTTAAAGATTAAAAATAATAGTTTTTAATCAATTCTAAATTAATTAATAATAATAGCTTTTAAGCATGCTAAATTAATTTGATGCAATTATTTAATAGCTTTAAGATTAATTAATGAATAAACAATTAATGAAATTTTTTAAAATCTGACATAATTTAATTAAAAAAAATATTCTATACTTACTAAATATTAATTCAAGTAATTGGCGCCAACTGAAATGTATCTAATACATTGTAATATTTCCTGCACATAATTGGATCATATATTTGATGTGTTAAGAACGAAAATGGCAATAGAAAGTATAATCATGCTTGCAGTTTTTAGTTTCATAATGTTAAAAATAATGGTCTTCTAGTAGTATTTGCATTCTTAAATTGATTTATTGTAGTTTTTTAATAGCATTATGATTTAGAAAATACCCAGCACAATAAAACAATGAATGAAAAACGTTAAAATCCGACGATATTAAATTTTTAACAAAAATATTCCACACTTAAATAAAAATTTAAATAAATGGCGCCAACTGAAATTGTTTAAAAAAAAATTTATCTAACAATGTTTTACATGCATCTTAATCTAATACTAAAACAATAACAAATTAATATCACATAATTATTTTATCCAATAGACGATTCCGCAATCCTTGAATCGTTCAAATAAGAAAAAATGCCAACAGATGAGATGTTTCGATCCTAAATAATTTTCGAACACTAAAGGAATAGAACGAAAAAAATAAAAGCCTTCCCAGGTAAGCAATCTTTCTCCCCTCAGGTACGCTAACGTACCTGTCGAACTTGCAAAAGGAACGATCTTTCATTTTAACCGGCAAATTCTAACAAACCGGCTCACCTCACTATATACAATGTTATTGCCATAACGTATAAGAGCAAAAATCGATTAATAATCAAAATGAAACTTTACTTACAAGTGCAAAATACGGATAAGATGAGAAAGATCAATGAAATCCCTGATGATGGTGTATCCATTTTAGAAAGCAGTGATTAGTTATAACTAGATGTGTTTTTCTCCGCAAAGCACAACGTAAAATAGAAATAAACAATCGAGAACGGTAGATAACTACGAACTGCTTAACTGGATGAACCTTTTCTCATTCAAACATAAACGCGGCTAAATTTTGAGCGGAAGAATACACGAGAATGAGGCAACAGGGTTGGCTTGGCGGGATTCAGACAAAACACTGCGGTCGCCAAAAGAGATTACATGGAAAGGAGCTAAGGTAATGGATATTAACTTGACATTTTGCGCCAAGATAGATAGGAATATTTGTCGAGGTTAAAATTCTGTTCAGCAATTTGTTTCCATACATCAAAATCTCTGCGTTACATTTTATTTAAAAAGAAATATATTATAACTACCTTTCGAAAGTTTCAAATAAGCTATTAATACAAATTAAACATTTCGCAAAATTCATTTCATTTTTTCTTGCTATATTTAAAAACAAATATTTTATAAACTAGAAGAAAAATACTTTTTGTTTTCAATTGTTTCAGTATATGATATATTTTACAATAAAGCATTGTTAATTAATTATTAATATTAATTTTTGTTATTTTCATTTGTTTAATTATTTGATAATTAACCATAAGGCTTTATTAAATTACAGTTATGAAACAATAGTTAATAGTAATGATGTATGGAACGTCTATTTGTATTATATTATGTAATTATTCGTCTTATAATATTTATCTTAATGAAACGTTATTAAAAAAATGAAATAAAAGAAGACAATAAGCTTTTAATATTAATATATAACACTTTTATTTGTTTTATTTTTTTTAATAATCATCATAACAAAGCATTATTAAATAAGAGTTAGAAGACAACAGTTAACATTAAGTGTTTTTATTTTTTTATGTTATTATAAACTTTATCATAAGTCATTGTCCATTATTATTTAATAATTTAAAAAATAACTGCAATAAATTTTTATTAATATTTTTCATATTATTAATAAGAATAAAATGTGATGATTTCATTTGATTGATTGTATAAAAGACATTAGAATAAAATTGCTAATTGGATGCGTTATCTTTTAATTTTAATAATATAAAGTAATTTAATTTGTTTTATTGTAGAATAAACTAGGATAGTTGCTCAAGCATTTTTCAAAACATCATCCTTACTTGAAAAATATAAAATACGAAAAATAATAATATCAAATATTTCAACGTTCTCATAAAATAAAATAATGAAAGAAAGAATTTTTAAATTTTATACTTTTAATTTGTAAAGAAACAACGATATTTAATAATTTTTAATAATCAATTATTCTGTGGTAAAAGTAGATAAGTTAGGTATATTTTATATTTGTTATTCCGTTTTGCTTTGTTATAATATCAAATAAATGCTCAAAATGGGGCTTGCGATAAAGAAAAAATTTAAGCGAATAATTAAAATGGTAAATTTCTAATTAAAACTTCTTTAAGAGAAGTTCTAACTTAAGCATTTAACTTAGTGAAACAATAAAGAATTATTTATATTTTGCAAAATTAACCTTTTATGGTGTTTTTAACAACTGTTCGCGAAAATTTTTAATGATGTTTGTTCAAACATTCAAATTAATTCCTTCCAGAGCGAAGCAGCCTAAGTTATTAAAAAAAAAATTTAATTTCGAGCAGATTTTGCTCATTTCTTGTGTTTTATAGAGTATAAATAGCACCTTAAGGTTTGCAAAGGAAGAAAAAAAAATTGGAAATCACTTATTCAGTAATTTGATAAATAAAGCTGTAAAAAAACTCGTTAAAATACAAAAACTTTAGTTTAGTTTTTTTTTTTATGAAAGTGTTCTACAAAGAACAAATGATAGCTTAACGTTCACGGAGAAAAAAAAATTAGGAATAGTTCAATAATTTGATAAATAAAACTAGCTATAACAAATAATATGTGCAGTTTTTGTCTGTAAAAATGTTCTACAAAGTACAATAGCTTAAGTTTTGCGAGAAAAAGAAAGTTAAGAATTATTAGTTCAAGTAATTTACTAAATAGAACTAGGGAAAACTAGTCATATACAAAAGCTTCTTTACGTGCAGTTTTTGATCACAAATGTGTACTAGAAAGTACAAATAACAGCTTAGGGACTACGAAGAAGAAAAAAAATTAGGAACCACTAATTCAATAATTTGATAAATAAAACTTCCTTACGTAGAGTTTTTGTTCATAAAAGTGAACATTAGAACTTAAATTTAGGTTGGGGGGAATTTAGGAATCACTAATTTCGTTATTTGACAAATAAAACTAACGAAGAACTAGTTAGAACCAAACACTTCATTTCGTGCCATTTTTGTTCGTATAAGTGTTCTACAAAGTACAAATAATAGCTTAAGGTTTGCGAAAAAAAAAAAGTTAAAAATCATTGGTATAAGTAATCATTAGTACAAGTTCAAGTAATTTGTTAAATAAAGCTAGAGAAAAAAGTTGTTGTAAGCAAAATATTCTTTACGTGCAGTTTTTGATCATAAAAGTGTACTACAAAGTACAAATAACAGCGTAAGGAATACGAAGAAGAAAAAAAAAACTAGGAACCACTAATTCAATAATGTGATTAATAATTTAAGGTTCAAGAACAAAAATAAGTTTACTAAATCCAATACAATGCTCGTTGATCTAGTTATGAATGTTCCATTTATGGCGAACACTGATGTAATGAGGTTCACTTTTAACGATTCAATATGTCTTAGAATCACAAATTTTTGTTTATGATTAGTGTTCTATAAAATATAAAGAAAAGGGGTATAGGAACCACTACTTCAGAAACGTGCTGATTGATAAATAAAGAGCATGTTCGTTCAATGCAGTGTACTGATGCAAGAAGGAATAAGTGATGTGAAGGTAATATGATGATCATAAAGCTTACGGCACACGAAAGGTTTCGATGAAATCATACGAATGAACGAAAAAGAATCTATTTCTCCTTTTATATAAAATGGTAGATTTGTATATTAATACTTTCAAATGCTAAATTGGTACACTAAGAAAAAAAAGTTCTGTCAAAACTATCAGAATTTGGTAAAATTTACCATATTTCTGGCACTATGGACACACCAAAAGTAATGATTTTGGTAAAATTAACAATAAAATATGATTTATAATCTGAGAAAAATATGGTAAATGTGATAAAATTTAGTAATTTTATCATAGTACCTTAGTATATGTGTGGTAATAAAAATTATAAATTTGAAAACTAAAATTTCCTCTAAACTGTATGTTTAAATACCGTATATTTTGGTTTTTCTTGCTAGAATTATGGTGTGTTTTTATCAGAATTATTGTTGTTGTTTTTTTATCCATCGACAAAATGGATCGTGGTTTGGATTTGATGGCGTCCTCACACTTTTCAACTACAATAATCAAGAGTAATAGTAAACTGTGCGCATGCGTCGTCATTGCATGCGTTGCTATGGCGACCGCTGATGTTTGATAATTTTTTTAGAGTTTTTTTTTTTCACCTTTAAATTTGTTATGCATTAAGTTGGTGAGTTTATTTTTGAGATATGAGACCAGAGAGATCCCATAAATACTTCTTGAGTTGTGAATAAAAGAGAATTTCATTCTTTGTACGATATTTTTGTTTTAATTAAGAATCAGAAATTCTAACCAACAGTTCAAACTGGATCGTTTTCAATACTATTTCAGTTGAATACCACAAATAAAGAAGGTCCAAACTGATTGACACGGTCCCGAAAGTTAGAGTTGAAGCAAGAAAAAAAACGATGCCAAAGCCTAAACTTACCGAGGCTGAAAAAGCCAAATCCAAAGTACGTAGACGGGAATACCTTAAGCGTTACACACAAACGGAAAAACGAAAGGATTCCGTTCGCAAACGCAAGCATGAAGCCCGTCCCTCACAAAAGTACCAAAGTGGTTGAAAGAATTGAACCCTAGCAAAGAGCGAATGGTGGCTCTCCGAACCCCTTTCAAGCAAATACGAGAACTGGGTGTTGATCACCAGTTAGGGTTAAAAGGATCCATAGTCAACATACCCAATGATTTTCACAAGACCGTAGACTGTCTTCCACGCAATATAAATGATTCATTTACTATTCATGTTTTGGTGTATTGAAGTACATTAGTATTATACATTAGTATTGAAATAAAAAGTTAGCCGTTACATTGATCGATAGGAAAAGAATAAAATATTTTATGCATGCTATTATAAAGATTAACTTATTGATTTAATTTAAATACATTTCGATTAATATGATTAAAAAAATAAGTTTAAGTAATTAAAGATATTTTAAAAGGTAGGAAATATGTAATGCCAATTGTGGCATCACACATGTAAAATTGAAGAAAAGAAAAAAAAAGCCTAATTTTCAAATCATATTTCATGTATAAGCTTGTGAATCCGAAACGGTATATGACGCAGCTTGCAATCTCCTTCAAACACCATTGTACCAATCCGAAAATGTTAATATTGATCTCGATTGCCTGTTCAATGTCTATTCAGTCATCGAAAGAGTTTTAAAAAAATGTGTCTGAGCTGCATTTAAATATGTCTGCGAAATTGTGTACCGAGCAGTTCAGGATTAACAGTTAAAGATGTCCAAGATGAAAACACAATAAAGTTGCTTTTCCAAAAAAAATTAGACAACAAGCATTTTGCCAAACCTGTGATCGCCTTATGGCGATCAATTTTATTATTTTTTTCACTGAATCCCATTACCAAAACAGCACGGTAATTTTACTTGAAGATTTCTTTAAATTTTAACAATAAAATTAGTAATTCCTTAAATTTTGGGGGACATCGAACATTTTAATGAATTACAAATGCTTTTAAATACTTTGAAATTAAAAAGATATCTATATACTTTGTTCAGATATTTCTTGATTATAATATTGTTAGTGTATATTCCATGTAAAATCAATAAATTCATTAATCATGTAGCTAAACTTTATGCAAGAAACTTGACGTGTTGAAATGCTATTATAGATTATGGATAGAAACAAATATGATTTTTTTTCTCCCTTAAATTTCAGCAACAAATATTCAAATTTAAATCACCCCACCCTTGATGTAGATCAAACAAAAGATATTTCACTTTAGCCTTGAACTCAAAATGTTATGCTCATTGACTTGAAAAATATATCGCAGTTACGCAATTCCCACTTTTGGACACGTAATACAATTTTTGATTCAATTCACATATTCTTCCCGAAATCAAATACAATAGTGCGTTCAATCTTTTGATACATTTTATGGAAATAAATTCGATGCCATTTTTATTTCTAAAAAATGTGATATTACGTTGCTGCTTTTCAAACGATTTCTAAGGAAAAACAAAATAAAAACGATTCCGAGAACACCAGTATAGTTTTGTGCATTAAAAAAACTACTAAAGAAGTGGAAATAAATTGGATTTAATGAAAATTTAAAATAATTAATCGAAACTTTATGTATTAACTTACGAACAGTAAAAATCAGTCTGCTACTTTTAAGAATGAGATTAGTATGCGAAATGAATTAAAATGCTTAAACACCAGCGTCTGGTTTAAGGACGTTTTAAAAAATCTGCTAAAGACTCTGAATATTTTTATGGCATACATTTGGCATTTATTTATTTTTTTAATATTAATTTTTTTTAAATTTTATCGGCGCAACATAAATTTAGTGTTTAATTGGCAATCTCATAAACTCAATTATTTCCGATATCATATTTAAAAAAAAAGATTATTCGGTTTAAACTATTTACTAATTAACTTAATTGAATTCAATAAATATTTAGTAAATGCAAAATTAAGCATTTTTAAAATTTCTGAGAATTTTGATTTTCTATTTTCTTACAATTTCGCAACATGTTTTCAAATGGGCAAAGAATATAACATTGATTTATTTGTAATAAAACGGTATATATGTATAATTATTTTTCCTTGACTTTTATCTCTAATAGGTAGATTTATTACAGGTATAATAGACAGTGACGCGCTGGACTCTCGTTCGTAAGTACGGGAGTTCGAATCCAGTCGGCCGGAGACCGGCCGTGTAGTAAATAATGACTGGTGCACGTTAAATCTGTCTGGTCACAAAGTCCTCCATATTTCCATAACAAATTATACCTCTGAAGGCACTGAAATGGAGATTGACCGTTCTCTGGTTTAGGTAAAAATTAGGATCTGTGGATGAATGAATGGCTGTATGAATGGGTTCGCCTATAAACTAGTGAGAAAAAATGTGCCCTATAAAAAGTTTAGCTGAAGTAAAATTCCTGGCCATAGATGGCACCACTGGAAAACAAGAACAATCGCCCCCTTTCTTTGATGGCCTACGACAACAGCAACAACAATAGATAGTGAAAATCTACGCAGGAAGTAATAATTCAAGTAAATTAAAATTTTGTGGAAAATACGTTATATGATTCTCTCTTAATATATTTTTTGTGAACAAATTCTGTCAAACATTGCAAAATTAAAAAAAACTTGATTTTTTTAAAAAGTTAGGTAATTTAACGCAAGTGTTACTTGAAATGTTTTCAAAATCATATATTTACATGGAAGAAAGAAATAAATTAATAAAATTTAAAATTCTCATAAAATTGTAAAAAGAAATTCTTATTTTTTTATTCGCCTTTTCAACTACTATAAGTTTTATATCATATCATATAACATTTATTCTCAACTTCGTTTGCGACTAAAAATTTTTGCAGATAAACAATTTATGTTAAAAATATTACAATAATTTTGATTATTCATAACTAACTATTTGTATAATTAATGTCTCCCAAAATTTATGAAGCTTTGCATTTAAAATATCTAGAGTATGCATAGTTTATGCAAAATTAATCATTCTTCTAAGATCGTAAACATAGAATGAAATATTCAAAGTAAAATAAACATTTTTAAGATTTCAAAAAAGTCCGTTGACCCTTTTAATACATAAAAAGTACTCGTGAAATGCGTAAGTAAAATTGGAAATGAATTTGAAGTTTAACAAGCATGTAGATTGTGCAAAGATGCTGTTGAACATATACAGATAAATTGTAAATGAAAAGCTTTGAGAACAAAGCAGCATTATAATCAAGCAATTATTCATAAGAGATTTTTTAATTAAAAAAAAGAAAAGAGAAGAAAAAAAAACGCACTGATTTTTATGCGAACATTGAGATGTTTCTAGTTTTGTGCTGATGTCTTGAGAAAATTCCGGAAATTTGTAGACAATCTGTTTGAAAAAATATTAAGGTACAGTTTGATGTAAAGATTGTCACTTTTGGAAAACGTGTGGCGTGGCTTAACTCTAAATTGCCCCTAGCCTTTCAAATATAAAGAAAAACTAATTTAACAATACACGCATCTTTTTATGAATTAAGCACGCGCTTATATTAATAAAACGCGAAGAAAACGGGACAAATCTTGAATTTACCAGGTTAGTTATTTATTCTGCCAACTATCCTTGTCTAAGTTACTTTTTATGTTTGGTTATTTGAAAAAGCACATCGTGATCATCTGAATCTATCCGTGCGTTAGGAGAGAGAGCGAGAGAGAAAAAGAAAAAAAAAAAAAAAAAACGAGAATAAATCCACTCTTAACTGCAACCATTAAATAGGTCACTGTTTCTCGGCCACTTTCATCACGAACACAATCCCAGTTAACTTTTCTTTTCCCATTTCTGAGATGCACGTGTTCTTATTTAAACTTATAGTTTAATTTCAGACGATAATTGAATGCCGCTTCAATAAACACACGTTTTTAATGTAAGATAGGGCTATTCAAAACTCTAACTTCCCGGTTCGTTTCGGTCAAACGAATCAAATCGTAAAAGAAGTTTTTTTTTTTTCACATTTTATTATTTTAATTTTGTAGTAGCAAGGTCATCAGGATGATGGCACGGTTAGAAATAGTTCTTTAAATTATAGCGTGAACATATAAAACTATGTTTGTAGAAGTTTTATTCTGTTTTTGTGAATTAAAAGACACACAAGAACATTATTTGTTTGCAAGGGAAATAGCGGTCTCAAAACTATAACCGAGAACTTACTGATTGAAATCCTTGCTCGTTTGCTTATACACTCTATAACAAAAAAAATCGACGCACCAAGAAGGAGTTGTCCGATTGAAACGAAAATTGGTGGATAGAAAGACAATGTACAGAATAGTAAATGATTAAAATTTCAGAACAATTGAATAATTTATTGCAGAGTTACAGTAACAAGTTCAATAAGGTGTTGACCCGCCTCTAGCCTGGATACAAGCTGCCAAACGGCGTGGCATAGACCGACAAAGCTCCCGGATGGTCTCTTGCGGTATTTCCTGCTAAATTCGATCCAATTGTCGAAAGAGATCATCAACATTCCGTGTCAGATGCAATCGCCTTCCCATCATATCCCAGACATGCTCGATGGGAGAGAGATCTGGTGATCTGGAAGGCAAAGGAAGAGTTTGACAAGCTTGCAGACAGTTCATAGAAACACGTGCCGTATGTGGTCTGGCATTGTCCTGCTGAAAAACCAGCACAGGGCGCTGCAAATGGAACGGTAGCAAAACAGGTCTTAGGATGTCGTCGACGTACCGCTGTGCAGTAAGTGTACCTCTAATGACGACCAAAGGGGTCCGGCTGTCAAAGGAAATGGCACCCCAGACCATAATGCCTTGTTGAGGGCCGGTGTGGCTTGCAATAGTGAAGGCAGGATCCCCCCTCTGCCCTGTGCGTCTCCAAACACGTCTTCGATGATCGTCAGGACACAGTTGGAATTGGGATTCGTTGCTAAAGACTATACGTCCCCAGTCAGCATCATTCCAGCCTGCTCGAGCCATGCACCACTGTAATCTCGCTCGGCAGTGTGCGTCGATTTTTTTGTTATAGAGTGTATTTCACTGTAAATATATTTCATAATTTCCAGATATTCAAATTCTAAACTTTAATGTTTAGAGAACAACAGATTTAAATTATTTATTCTTTCTCTCAAAAACTCGTAAAATGTAAAAAAAAATATTAAAAAAATAATTGAAAAATATGTATATTTACAAAGTATGTCGTTTATACGGACGGATGCAAGTCTGACTCCGGTAGAACGGGCAGTGGTGTTTTTATGAAGACAGGCGAAGGAGAGCTCCACCTCCGACTCAGAAACCCGGACCATGCATGACATATGGATATCAACAGATAGCGAGATATTAACAGATAGAAACAGATAGCGTGTCTGTTAATAGCGATGGATATTAACAGACAGAACTTCAATCCAATATTTGGCCAACTGGCCTAGTATCTTGGATAATTTGGGCCAAGAAATCGTTATCAAATTGACTACTTTGTCTCAGATCGGCTCGGTGCACTTGCAGTGGATCCCCTCCCCTGTGGGTATTTATGACAATGAGATTGCTGATCGGCTTGCCAAGGAAGGGAGTGAACTTGCTTCTCCTTCTTCCTCTAAACTTCTAGTGTCTGAGGTTCACTCCCTGAAGTTTGCTAAGGTAAATTCAGCGTGGAAGCACCTACCAGATCATGATTGGTATGCCGCCAAATGCCCCGGATTATCCCTGCACTTGTCCTAGATTTGCTCAAACAGCTTTGTCAAGACTCAGGACCGGCCATATAAAGTGTTTGACCTTCAGAAAAGACTTATGCCTATTGTCATTGCTCGGCCATCGCTTCTCCATCTTATCTTTTGGATTGCATTGGTGCCTCTGTGCAGGGCCTGATTACCGAAAAGGCACAGGAAGCAAGTGCTTCCCCTGTAAAATTCTAGGGGGCCCCCAAATGACTGAAATTAAGGGCCCAATTTCTTATTTTTTGCAAAATAATAATAATAATAATACAAATTACAAATAGGTTACAATTTGCAGATATTATTGAAGGTTTTGCGAATTTTAAAGCGAGAAAAAAACCTATGTAATGGTAACCTATGAGTTTTATTCTTATTCTTATTTTTTTTTAAATCTTTTTTCTCTATCATGTGTGCTCAATTTAATTTTTCTCTGTTTTTTATTGTTGAACTAAACACACAAGACTTTTAAATATCTATTAGTACAAAAAATATTTTTGTTTCATGTTTGAAAATTATTTGGTATGATTTCTCTGGTGCAGTAACAATAATTTATGCTGAATTAGAATCTTGTGTTGTTTTGCCGCTAGTAAACAAATTGGCATAAAAAAAGAGATAATCTTGCAAAGAACCTTTCGTATAACAACAAGTAATTTTATAATTTAATTTAGTAAAATATTTAAATTTTGTTAACATATGTGCTAGCTACTCCCTCATGTTTTTGTTACTATAAAGCACGTAAAGAAGGGTCCAACATGATTGCATAAGATCTCTGTATTCCTTTCTAAGGTTCTAATAGTTTTCACATGGTTCTTGTTCCTTTTTAAATGTATTGTTTATGGGCGAAAAATATCATAAGTTTCTTTTGCTCAAGTTAGGGGGGCCCCAAAATCCTATTATGCTTCCCCTATTTTCAGAAGTTAATCGGGCCCTGCCTCTGTGAGGCAACTGATGAGTGATGGAGAGACTCTCTATGACTTGCTGATGCGACATGATCTTCTGGACTTGGTCTAGGGCTCTAGACCAAGGGGATAAGCAACAACAACAGGTAAAAGGGAAAGTTGTATTCCAGGTTTATAACAAAAATGTATGTTGAATTAACGTGAGCAACGCTATTCATCATAAATTACATATAACTGAACGAGAACGAAAATTTTTGCCCTTGTTCTGTATGCCTATATGAACCTAATGCCCTTGAAAAGAGGTGTGTAATTACAGCAAGGGACATAAATAAATAAATAAATAAAATTATTTGGAAAATGCAAATTCATAAAAATGAAAATCCATATTTTATATTAATTTTTATGCAAATGTAAGAGGAAATTATTGTATGCTAAGAAATTATTCTAACAAAATATTTTTAAATTTTTTCTTAAATGTAAAAGTAAATGAAATTTTTATGACCTGAAACTTTAGACTCATTATTAAATTTGTTGATAAATCACCAAATATTTTTTAAACGAAAAGTAAAATAACAGTTATTTACTTTTTATTTTATAACCATCGTAGAACAGCCGGCATAATATTGGGTTTACGACTACTAATGACGTAATTACTTCGTAACCTTGTAGTTTTGAACCCAATCCAGAAGGGAACTCCTGGATTAGGTATTGAAGGAAATTTGCCCTCGTGGAGGACTTCTTGATGGAACTAATTCCCATTTGTATTAAACACAGAGGAAACCCACGAAAACCTCCCACGGAGAGCCTGACTGTACCAGGACTCTAACACATGATCCGGCTACCACAGAGGATATTTTTCGACAGCACTGTGGTCGGTGCGAGCAACACCTCCTAGAAAAGCACGGGTAACCATAAATATCCTTCAGTAGTCCAAACGTAATGACATATTTCGTATTTTCAACCACTGCGCAGCTTAGTACCCCGAACGTAATGACATCTTTCTTATTTTTCATCAACTGCGCAGTTAACGTCGTCATATCGGACTACTAAATTCATCCGTGCTGAGGCCTTCCTTCTTCTAGGAGGTGTTGGTGCGAGCCTGGTGAAGTCGAACTCTCTGAGTCACCGCGGTTCTAATAAAAATAATTGTAATGGGTTAAAGTTTCAGTGCCGTTAGCCAACAATTACATGCTCCTCTTCGGTTGGATACAGGGGCGGTCTTCCCAGCACGCCACTGAGATTAAGCAAACATTTCCTTCATTTAGTTAACCTAAATGAATATCCATTACAAAAGCATTAGGTTAAGCATTTCGATTACAAAACGTTATAAATTCTTGAAGAAAGAAAAAATTTTCCTTCAAGAATGCCAATTTATTTTACCACATTTTAATTTGAAAACGTTGAAGTTTGTTTTAAAAAAACTGCAGATAAAGCAAGTATTTTTCTCATTTAGTTAACCCGATTAAATTTTAATCTGGACCACTTTAATCTGAATTCTTTTGCACCACTTAAATCTGGAAATGATTGAAAACAACGTGAAGAAAATCTTGTCTAGGGAAATGTACATTAATTTCTTTTACATCATTTTATTGTTTAAACTTTTCTCATAGAAAGAAAGTGGCGATAAATGTTAAATACCGAAAAACGTCAAATTAACAATTTATTATTACAAACCTTTCACTTATTATTATAATTTTAAGTAAATAACCAAAAATAGCACTTTTGGAATGGAAAATCTCATTCAGAATTGAACATATCTCGAACATTACTCATCAGAAAGAATAAATTTATTTTCCATTTGTTTATTTAAAATTTAATTTTCAAGAACGTGAGAGAAATATTCTCTCCGAATTTTTCGTTTTTAAAATACAATCTTATTTCACAGTCATTTCATTCAGTAAACAATACTTTAAAGTTTTCAAATGCTAATTACATACGGCAATGTCTGATTAAATTATAGACTTTTTATTTTACAATATGCGTAAGAATACTGGTGCGCTGTTTAATTAACAGAACTATGGTCGGATTAAAATTTCCAAGACATGTTAATGACATCAAAAGTTTTAGGTCTTTCATGTTAGATATATGGTAAAGTTATGTATTGCAGATTTTAGACATATAATGAATAATTCTCTTTCTGAAATGTCAATGAAAGCCGTATACAAAAATAATTTAGTTATTAGCGAAATACTTAAAGTATTTTAAATAGAAGAGAATATTTTGATGAATTAAAAGGATCTTTTGAAATAAGAGCTGTTCTCTGAATTAACATATAAATTTTTTTTTCTTTCGAGGGATTTGGAATATTTAAAATTGTCATTATATACATCTTTACATTTATATTGGAATCTTTACATTTTGCCACAATTTGGAAAAAAATGTTGAAAATAGTTTACACAAGACAGTGGTTGTAAGCTCGAGCCCTGCAATTTTTATTTACTTTTCCCGCTAAATAGCATAAAATATAATGTTTTTAAATTTTTATTTCTCTTTTTCTATAAGAGACTGATTCTATTCATATTTAGTAATTTGGCATTTAAAATTACATAATTTATAAGGATGTAAAAATTTGCAAACCGCATAATTTCAAATTTTTTTTACCATTATTAATATAAATAATAAAAAAAGATGAATTGCTAAAAAATTTATATTTTTTGGTAGAGTTATCTTTCGATAAACGAGCCTTATAAATTACATGCAAAAATTATATAATCATCTTATATGTTTTCAGAGATACGATGAAGAATTCAAAAATTAAAATTAATTTTTTTTCTTCTTCTTTTTAATTTCCAATAGCTCTGGCAATGAACAAAGGGAACAGGAACAAGAAAATTAAACAAAGAAATCAACAGCAACAGTAGAGTCGAAAAGTTTATGAGATAATCGAAGGTTATTGCCTTATAAGCCCTCTTGCCTCCCAATATCTTGATGATTCTGTATCTCAATGGAAAGCTCCACGGGCACACAGGTCTTATTTGTCTAAAGATTCGTTTCCTTGGTCGCAAAGGGTGACGCAATCTCGGCAAAAAAGCTTATGCTATAGATACGGGCAGCAAGGCAATCATGCCTAGTAAATAATCAAAAATCTGTTATTGCCTCTCGTCTAGGTTTGCCAGCTATTGCTGGAAGCCAATTATGTCTACCATAATTCGTTCCTATTTTAACTAAAAATTCATTCTGGTGCGCCGACTGCATAATTTAAATTAATTTAAACAATTGTTTGATAATTAGATTAGAGGTGTGAAAAGAGATTTTTTCAGTTTGTCAGCATAGCACCCATTTTGGCGACAATATCTACCTGCTCATTACCATGTAAGAAATAATTTTTTAGGTGCAATTATCTTTGGATATACATGTTCAACAATATGCATAGAAACTGAGAAATAGATCAAAAGTTATTAAGTTGTTTTCTTTTTTTATTTTGCGAGCTGTTTACAAACTTGATAGTAAAAATTCTCTATTTCCTAAATTAAAAATGTGTTTTTCATTAAAAGTTGCTTAGTAACAATAAAAAAAGTAACAGTAACGATTAAAAAAAGTTTTAAATTGAAAACAATAAAAAAGGAAAACAATAAAACGATTAAATCGTTTTATTGTTTTCCTTTTTATCGATTTCATAAAAGATGAAATCATTTTATAAAGAACTAAAGTTTGCTTCGACTGTTTTATTAATGATATTACAATTAGAACTTTTTTAATTCTAAGTAAAACAATTCCTGTATTTAAAAATAATCTGAACCCACTATCGCACTTTTCTAGATTTCAAGCATTTTTTTCGTTAAAAAACCAATAAAATTAATGCTCTAAAGATTTTCTTTTAATAAAGATTGAACTTTTGAGCCATATTCAGGGTTTATTTTTTAATGCTAAATAGAGTTTTAAATTTCGTATTTGACTTTTATCATTATCATTTTATTTAAATATACTTTTTTTCCCTCGCCTATTTTCAAACAGCATCATATGGATGAATCATTACTAATATTCCTTCTTGCACAAAGCTCTCTTTCTTTTTGACATAATTCATTCTGCAAAGTAGTTGTATCCCAAACTTACAGCTTTCGTTACATTGCAGCAAATTTTGAAAAGAAGAGGCTAATACAAATATCAATTTAAAAGTCATTGAATACTAAATGTTTACTCAAAGATTGATTTGCTTTGAAATGAATTAAAAGCCATTAAGGTTGCTTGACTGTCACTGAAAATAAGAATGTGCTTACCATGAAAGCCTTTTCTGTAGACAGTTGGTAATGGCAAGAACCTCTACCTGAAAGGCAAGGCATACTTCCCTAGACCATCAAGGAGATTGACTCTCGGTAATTTGCCTCCAGAGAGGTTACCTTTCTTTTATCCCTACGTAAGCCAGATTAGAACACCAGCTTTTATATTAAACGTGTTGTTGTTCCATTCTTTTCTGGTAGGAAAAACTACCTCGAAACCTGTCAAACACGTATGTTCTCTCCATATTGTCAGAAAGCATTTGGAGAGTTGGATGATGGATTTTCTTTGCAATACTGATATGACCTATAGTGGTGCCATACCATTGATTTTGCAACTTCTTTCTGCATGCAGACATTTTGGAATACGCGCTATATACGAAGATGTCTAATAGTGTCAGGCCCAAAATAGTTTCTAGTGCTCCGGTGGGCGCTTTGGACATTGCACCTGTGATACACAGGCAGACCAGTCTTTCCAAACTTCCTAGCTTGTCTTTCAGAGTTTTCTATTCCACTTTGCACCACCAAATCACAGAAGCATAAGTGATAGCAGGCATGACAATTGTCGTGTACATCCAAAACATCGTGTTTGGTTGTAAACCCTAATTTTTACCAAGCATGCGCCTGCATTTCATGATGCATCTCTTTGATTGATTAATTTTGTAATCAACATGATTGCTCCAGGTGAGTTTTTGGTCTAGGATTAGGCTTAAAAATTTCACCTCAGAGGCAACGAACAGTTTTGAAACATTGAACAGTTTTGGAATGAAAAAAAAAAAAAAAACATCATTTTTATTTTGCGAGTGAATGGTACGAGAGTGCTCTTCTGTGGATTTACATTCAGACATCTTTCTAAGCTCCATTTGTTTATATAGCTGAGAGCATTTTGCATGAGCTGACAAGTTATATGAAAATCTTTACCAAGGATGAGTATGACAATGTCATTCGCATATCCCTGAGTATAGTAGCCTAAATCGTTTAGGTGTTTCATTAGAGTGTTTACTACCAGATTCAAAAGTAATGGTGACGAAACACCTCTTCTTGTGGACAGTTCGGACAACCAATGCATTCCTTCTCTCTGGTGGAAAGGAAGGGGATTATCACAACGCTTCATAAATTTTTTCGAAGTAGGAAGATTTTTTTTAGCTAAAAATCATTACATACTATTGTTCCAACCAACAGTTCTAGGGTTCTTCTTTTGCCACCTCATCATCTTTAAATCAACCTTGTACCACGAATTTAATTTTAATTTCTCTAAAACTACTTAAATGCGTGGATTATATAACAAATGATAAGAAACGCATCTTAATTGTACTTTCGATTGTAACTTTTCGCATTATTTACATTAGGAGTTTGATTTCAATCTAAAATAGTTTTCAACTGTTGAGAAATTTCAAATATCACGTATTACATGAAAAGATTTGATGAACAATGCAGAACTCTCCGACTTGTATACGAGCCTAAAACAAAGAGTTGGAGAATTTCGCTCTCAAATTCTATGTTTTCAATGTGCAAATTGTTTACCTCTGCATTTGGAGCTTTATAGTAACGAATCGATAAACCATTGCTAAGTGCTTTCCTTTAAATATTCATTATTCTACAGCAAGGGGAATAAATGTATTCCTTTGAGTAAACATTTAGTATTTAATGGCTTTTAAATTGATATTTGTATTAACCTCTCCTTTTCAAGATTTGATAAAATATAACGAAAGCTGTAATTTTGTGATACAACTTCTTTGCAGAATGAATTATGCCAAAAAGAAAGAGAGTTTTGTGCAAGAGGAATATTTGTAACGAACCATCCATATCATGCTGTTTCAAAATAGGCGAAGAAAAATTTATTTAAACAAAATGATAATGATAAAAGTTAGACACGAAATTTTAAATTCTATCTAGAATTAAAAAATAAACCCCGAATATGCCTCAAAAGTTCAATCTTTTTTTAAAAGAAAATCTTTAGAGCATTAATTTTATTAGTTTTTAACGAAAAGAATGTTAGAAAGTGCTAGTGAATTCAGATCAGTTTTAAATAAGAAATTGTTTTACTCAGAATTTAAAAAGTTCTAATTTTAATATCATTAATAAAACAGTCGAAACAAACTTTAGTTCTTCATAAAATGATTTAATCATTTTATGAAATCGATAAAAAGGAAAACAATAAAACGATTTAATCGTTTTATTGTAAACATGTATTCAAATTCTGTAATTTCTAGGAAAGTTAAACATTTTTAAAACTTTTTTTAATCGTTACTGTTACTTTTTTCATTGTTACTAAGCAACTTTTAATGAAAACATATTTTTAGTTTAGGAAATCGAGAATTTTTATTATCAAGTGTATGCACAACAGATTGACCAATGAAGGACCGCATGACAAAGTATTAATTCAGACATATTGACAGCAATTTTTATATAAACATCATTGTTCTAGGCACTAAATTGTAATATCTTTGCATATAATTAAATACTTTTAAATGTTTAAAATTAGAAACTGCAAAACCGATTATTTAGGAAAAAAACAGAATCAGAAACAATTTATTAGAAAGAAAAAATTTTTTTAATAAACTTTGGGAAAATTCATGGTTCTTTTTTATCATATACAAAAGTCCATTTAAACATAAATTTTAACATTAAATTTCTTTTTCATAGAATTAAATTTAAAAAAAAAAAAATATTCTAGTAATTGAAATAAATGGAAGCTAAAAACTTTGATTTAAAGAAAGTTTATGGGGTTAAAAATTATTAAAATTAAAACGAGTAAAATTAAAAATAATGAAAAAAAGCGACTGAAGAACTACATTGAGATTGGGTGCGTTAAAAACTATTTATAATTTCAAATTTCCAATTTTTTTTCATTTAAAAAAAATCTTTTTTTAAAATTTTGTTTAGATTGTTGCCATGGGCCGCACATAGAAGGTTGGCGGGCCGCATGTGGCTCGAGGGCCGCAGGTTGGGCACCCCTAGTTTACATTGTAATGCAATGCTTACAAATAGGAAGTAATGTATGAAAAATCTCCTGAATAAAAACACATTACATAAATGTTTAAATATAAAAGTATTTTATATAAACTCGTGCAAGACATGTAATTATTAAAAAAACTACTGTGCGTCTAATATTTTGGTCTAATTATTATTAATATAATACCTGATATAATAAATATTCTATATTTTTATAATATATCATCTAATTTATCCAATCGGTGAATTTAAATTATATATCGTCTAATTCAACCAATTGATACACGAACGTATACAAGTACAAACCGGTTTCAGTCGCGTAAATACAATAAAGCTGTATAGTATTACCTGATAATTAAGATTTTACATAGAATCTTATAGTGAGTCTAATTATTTGGCCAGGGATTGTATATTCAAAGATAATTGTACGTAAAAAATTATTTCTTGCATGCTAATGAGCAGACAGACATTCTCGCCGAAATGAGTACCCTGAACACAAAAAATGAGTAAATGAACACTACTGTACGAAACGAAAAAAAAAAAAAAAACTTTTTTCACACCTCTAAACTAATTATTAAACAAATTATTCAGTCGACGCACCAGAATGAACTCTTAGCTAAAATATGGAAGAAGTAATGATAAGATATGGAAGAAATAATTGTCTTCTAGCTATAACTGGCAAAGCTAGACACATATTTTTGATTATTTACCGGGCACGATTTCCTTGCTGCCCGTATCTATCGCATAGGCATTTTTGCCGGCGTTGCGTGCTCCTTTTGCAACCAGAGAAACGAGTCTTTAGACAAAATAGGAGCTGAGTACCCGTGGAGCTTTCCATTGAGATATAGAATCCTCAAGATATTGGGAAACAAGAGAGCTTATGGGGCATTGATTAACCTTCGATTATCTCATAAACTTTACGACTCTACTGTTGCTGTCAGGGCCCGACTTAGCCTAATTGGGGCCCAGGGCAAAAACTTCTTTTGGGGATCTTTCTGATCTATATGGAGGTATTTAAATTTTTCACCTCACTATACATATATAACAAGATAGTTGACTAGAACCTAAAATAGCAATAAAGTCCCCCCCCCCTCTAATGGTATCGTTCTGTCCATTTTATTGATTTTCTGACAATTCTATGTCCATCATGCCGAATGCAGTTTTCTGATTGTTAACTTCGTCATCTAGCTGCGAAAAATTCATATCTTTGCTGACATTAGGGCGGAATACAGCTGTATTTTCGCAATTACGATGGCTCACGTAAGCCAATCAGAGGCCTGTATTTTTGTAAAATATCACATTTTGCGATATGTAAAATTACAGGCTTTTGATTGGCCAAATTTGTTCACCGTAATAGCAAAAATTCAGTTGAATTCTGCACTAGAAGGCCACGGATTTACGAAATATAGATTTTTTGTGTTCATACGATTGGGAAGATTAATGAAGAAGCTAACCTAAAACAGACGGATTTTACACTTTACTGATGTTTTGTTTAAAAAAAGTTCATTAAAGAGGGAAACCAAAAATAATACTTAATTTTTCTCCGCTTCGGTTTTACTAAGATTAATTCGAATTCCTATAACTTTCTCTGGACTACGCGTATGTTTGATTAACAAACTCATTTTATTTTAGAAAATAATGTATGCATGCATCCCAAATTCTTGAACTTTATTGATTCCAATGTGTATCATATCTTATTGTAATTAGAAATTTTAGTGTACTGAAAAGAAACATGTGGAGAATACTTTGCACCAAGTTGTGTCAAACAACATTCTAGCTGTTTCACCACACGAGGAACTATCCTTCGTTCATGGTACAGTAGGACACTTTAAGGAATAACACTTTTGTTTAAAGTAATGGTCATCATTTTTCGTCACGAACATTTTTTACAGTATAGTCACAAGTTGAAGAAGAGCAAGGACGCTATGTAAAATCTAACGAATACGAATCACTACTGTGGGAGGCAGGGCTGAAAACATCGCTGGAACATTGCTGGAGGAAACTAAGAGGTGTCAAAAAGTGATTATTAGAAATAATTCCAGTTTTCATCTGGCTATGAAAGTGGCATTTCCTCAATCCATTTCGTCCTCCTCACAAATGATTCGACTGATTTATTTATCATTTTTGTTCTTCATTCGCTTAGAATTCAATTCAATTCATTCTTATTCGCTTTGAATTCATTTTAATTCGTTCAGCTATACTTTTTAGACTTTCCA
Organism: Parasteatoda lunata; assembly: GCA_949128135.1. Lineage (NCBI taxonomy): Eukaryota > Metazoa > Arthropoda > Arachnida > Araneae > Theridiidae > Parasteatoda > Parasteatoda lunata. The sequence continues at coordinate 36,704,699 of OX421976.1, read as the reverse complement.
TTTGACGAACATACTAAAAATATATAGATTAAGTGCAATCGTTACATAACATCTTGTATACATTTTTCAATTTGATGCAGTTACCAAAGCATCCCATTTTTCATTCATTTATTTATTTTTTTAAAGCCTGTTTACCTCTGTTTCCTCTGGCAGCAAGTCCTGGCAGAACGGGAATGAAATATACCTTTTTCTTCACTTCTTTACCTCTTTATCCTATCGATATATTTTTTCCACCTCTTGTAGGTGACTTTTTCTTTTCTCGTGGAATTGAAGTACGCTTCGTAAGTTTTAGAACAAATCTGTTGTTTTACGAAGATTTTCACGATTCGACGCCCGGACTGTGCTAAAGCAAGAGCTAAAGAAAGTTAAGAAAAAGTTGCTAAGAAAAAAAAAAACAAATGTAGGTTCAGGTCTTGCAGAATGAGTAAAATAAATAAAGCCATAGATGAGGAGCCAGTAGAAGACAAAAATTTTTAAAAAATTTTGTGTTGCATTTTTATAAATACTTGTTCTTGCCTAATTTGGGTGTGGGTATTTCAAATATGAAATTAGTTTTGCTCCTAAAGCTGCATATTTTTTTAAATGTCATTCTTAGATTTTTTTTCTTTCGAAAAGTGCAAGTTTAAAAACGTTATTTATGACAAGTGATTGAGCCGCGATGGCTTAAGGCAGTGTTTCCCAAAGTGTGGTACGCGTACCCCCAAAGAAACAGTTTAGCGGGGGTACGCGTTCTTATGCAAAATATCTTGCAACAAACGAAAATTTCACAAATTTTTATTTAAAAGCAAAGCTAGCCATGAAAATTTACGGTTACGTATTTTTCTATTGGCAATTTTTTGCAGAGTTAATAGTTAATAACTAATGGTGTCATCAGCCAGTTGTGATGTTTAACTTTTGTGCAATTTTTATAGTAAAAAATACATTCATTTTTTTATTAATGGTACACAGAGTTACGAAAAATTTAGAAAGGGTACACAAAAGTCACAAGTTTGGGAAACACTGGCTTAGAGGATAGAGCATTCGCCTTCCAATGAGGTGAACCGGGGTTCGATCCTGGCGATGGCTGGTCGATACGAATTCCGCATCCGGCTTGCACCGACCACAGTGCTGACATGAAATATCCTCAGTGGTAGACGGATCACGGGATAAAGTCCCCTTGCCGTCAGGCTTACCGTGGGAGGTTCTCGTGGTCCTCCTCCCCACGTAACGCAATTGCGGATTAATACCATTAAAAAGTCCTCCACGAAGGCAAAATTCTTTCAATACTTGGTTCAGGAGTTCCCTTGTCTTCTGAATTGGGTTCAAAATGACAAGGATACGGAGTTGAACATTAGAAGTCGTAAACTCCCCTCCCCTCCTTCAAAAAAAAAAAAGAAAAAAGGTTGGCTGTCTAACGACGGTTATAAAATTACAAAAAGAAAAAGTGATCACGCAAATGTGGAAATAAACTGCTTCGATGGGAGTTAGGGCAAGGAGTTAAAGGGAATAATTATGGTACTATAATTTAAACTTCGTTTGTAGACACTTAACAATTAACAAAATTCGGTGTGTGAAAAAGAAAAAAAATTTACTTTTATATCTTTTAAATTTTCTTCTTCAAAAACTAATACGGATTTACAAATTGTTAATGAAATTTATAGGGATCATTATCAAAAAGGAGAGGCATTTAGAAAAATTTTCTTTAAAAATAAAATATTGGAAATATACTCTTAAAAATTTCAGTTGCAATTTGAAGTTAGGGACTGCATATACTTTCCATTAATAATTTAATTTTTATATCCTTTTTTTTTTTAACTCAGTTATAATCCCAAACTTAAATTTTAATAAAAAATAAATTAAGGTATCTAACCTAAAAATTCATTCAATTGCTTTAAAAATATTAAGAAACTTTTTTTTTTCATAAAATTTAATAACAAATTACCTGAAAAATCATACAATTACTTTCAAATAATCGACGAAAAATAAATTAAAACTTTTCCCTTTGACATAGATTAATGAACGTTTTATGAAAAATTAGGTAAACCAGTTACGAATTACTTAAAAATAATCTCAACCAAGCGATCGGTCGCCAAAAACACAACCCTACCTTAAGGTGTCAAACCGATTTCTTACATTAGACCTTTCATGTAACAATCCGCTTAAAAAAAGGAGTACTAATAATATATAGATTTAACTTTTTCCCAGATCATCTTGTTCATATGAAGCATTAGCAGACAATGAGACGACACATCTGCTTTTTGGAAATTTAAAACCAATAACAAAATATGAAAGTTTTAATTTACTACAAATCAACGAAAATCTTAGCTTAAGCATGGTCACGTGATCATCCGCAGTAGCTTGGAGGAGCGCAAATTTATTGGTACTTCCGCCATCTGTTGCCGAACGTCATAACTAAATTGTCAAATCGTCGATTCTGTCCGCAATTCAATAAGCGACCTCGGTTTCAAGGAAAAAGAGCGACGCCTCTTTTGAGTAAACGAACGTAATCTAATTATTATTTTTGAAAATGAAAGAAAAATTGTATTATTTTTAAGTACTCATTTAAGGTAATCAAATGGTAACTTTTTTTCAAAAAGGATTTTTTTTTCTCGGTATTATTGTTAATTATTTCAAGTGATGAAAAAACATAAAAATCGTTAAAAACAATTTTAAAAGTGAAAAGTCCCCCTTTATAATTTAATATTGTCCCTACTTCATAGACTTGACACTTGTTTGTTTCATAGCATTTACAAGCATGACCACACATACCAATAATTAGAATTTTTACATCTGTGTTTGTATCAGATTTAAGTAAAGGTTTTAACCCTTTAAAGCAGAATTTTAATAAACAGATTTTTCATACCTTTTTCATTACTTTGTATTAATTTCTATCAAAATAGATGAAAAATATCAATTTTGGCATTTTAATTATTTGAGGTTATGAAATACAGCCTGAAATCTTTTTTTGCGTTAAAAGGTAAAATTTTCCAAACGATAATTTTTAAAATTTTCACTGTTTTGTAGTTTTTTAGATCTAAGAAGAATAGTTATTCCTTATTAAAAATTTTTTAATTTACAAAATGAATTATTGATAAATTTTTGAATGCGAATGAAAAAAATAAATAATAATTTCAAACTACTTTTCCTGGTTTTTATATTTGTACTACAAATATAATTTCGATAACCTGACAGATTTTTTGAGTATCTATTAGAATTAGACTGTCTTTAATAATGGGATGCCTGCAAGTGACGGAGGGTGGGTATCTCGACCCTGATTGGTTGTTGAAACGTGGCTTTTGTTTATGTTAGCAGCTGTTCTTTCCATTTATTTTGAGTAAGCCAAGCCAGTCAGGTACCAATTTTCTTAAGTAATACAGCCTATATTCTTTCACAAAGATTTCAACTCTACCACTATATATTTGCACAAAGACAGGCACGAAGCCATGTAGAACATAAACAAACTTATTATGCATCGAAGTTGTCAGGTACACAAAACAAAAATATATCATATTTGAAATAAAAAAAATAATAAATCTAAGTTAAGTAAACGAAGTAGACTGGAAAGAATTATATTTCGACAAATTCGATGTGCTATATTGCTCCGTTTTTAATTAGCTTAACGTTATTTAACTTTTTAAGTCATGTAGATAAACTGAATACTCCATATTGCTGTTAAAGATTAGCTGCTGCTGACGTCATAGGTCACATGCGCGGGTATTGGTTGTCTTCTTCTTCTTGGAGAGCAAGTACCCAATTAAAAAATACCATGGTTTATTTTTGCTTGTGATTAAAGCGTCAGAAAAAAATATATATAAATAAAAAGAACTCCAAAGTTGAATCAAATTTATTTCACCATGAGTAAAACTGATCAATTTTGGTACCAGTTTTTAAAAATCAGGGTAATATCCCAAGCCAAAAGCAGCGCTACTTTGAAAACAATTTGAAGCTAAGCTAGTTTAAAGTAATTGAGTTAAGCTAATTTAATTGCAAGTACATAATTAAAAAATACCATGATTTATTTTTGCTTGCGATTAAAGCGTCGGAGAAAAAATATATATGAATTAAAAGAGCTCAAGTCCAAAGTTGAATCAAATTTATTTCACCAAGAACAAAATGGATTAATTTTGGTATCAATTTATAGAAATCAGGGTAATATCCCTTGCCAAAAGAAGCGCTAATTTGGAAACAATTTTAAGTTAAGCTAATTTAAAGTAATTTTGAGAACCAATTTAAAACTAAACACTGCATAACATATTTTTAAATTTGTAATATAAACAAATATTCCACACTTGCGCATCTTATAATATTTAGGAAAACAGAACCAACATCAAGTAAACAAAACTTTTACTTCCATGTTAACCAATGGAGAATTACATGAAAGAAGTTTCCTAAAATTATTAATAACCAATCATTCTATGAAGAAGTCAATTAGCAACTAAATAGTTACTATTCAATCAATATTTTGGAGAATTTTTTGTTTCGTTTTATTCATTGAAATATGTAAACGAAATCTAGTAAACGAATTTTAAATTCACAGAATGTAAGTATTCTTAACACTAAACAATACACACACTTAATGTATTCCTATTTCTACCATAATCAAAATTAAATGACCGAACTTAATGTTTCTTAATTGAAAGTATGAAATATGGATGTTAGGATGGAAATAAACTATATAAAAAAACTTTATTATAATTAACAAAATTGTATAATGCCAATTTTTATGTATTATAAACACGAAGAATAAGAATTTTTAGATCATTGCTCAATGCATATTTTACCTATACAGAGTGTTTCCATTGCACATTTTCCGCAAACATATTTCCTCTAATTATTATTATTTCTATAATTATTATAATGATTCTTATAATTATAAGAATATATAAGAATTATAATTCTTATAATTAATATTATTCCTTCTAAGAACTTGTGCTGTCTTGATTGTTTTGATATTTTTCTGGGTAAAAACTAACAGTTAGTTAGAAATGAAGTGAAGATATCAAAATAAGATATAAGCTACTTACCAAAAATGAATAAATGTTTTGGTAAATCACTTTTTACTTTGTCACTTAATCTTACACAAAAATGCCAATCTAAAATTTTAGGTACTTTCTTGAAATTTGAATTCACAGTTATTCTGATTGAACCAACTATGCAACAGTCTTTGCAGAAATGTGCATCTAATCGAATGCAATACGTTGAACACGTATTACATCGTAATTTCAGATCCCTTTTAAAGCAAGATAAACTTTTAAAGCAAGAAATTGTTCTCCCGGTCAAATGACTGGTTATGGTAGAAATAAGTATACGACAAATATTATTCGAAAAAAAAAATACAAATAAATAAATAATAATAATAATAGAATATCAATTGTATATAATTGTTAGAAAAAGTCATATGTGCAAAAACGATAAGCGCATTTTCGAGGCAAAAGTTCTTAAATGGTCATTTGACCGGTTATGGTATGTTTAGTGTAAAAACTTTTTCAAAGTTCAATGTAATATTAAGGTAATTTAAGACCTTACATTTTTGGTGATTAAACCCAAATATATCCGCTTTGAATGAATAAAATGAAGCAAAAAGTATTGTAATATGCTGATTATTTACTTTATAAAGAAGAAAATTGTGTTAGTATTAGGGGGACCGGAAACTAATGTCTTTTCGGTGCATTTTAGATTTTTTTATCAAGATTTTAGTCTTAATCAACAATGTATTTACACTCGTTTGCAACAACTTTTTAATGCCGAATCGAAAATGAATCGAAAAAATAAATTGATTTTTAAGACTGACGAACATTTAACGCGCCGAAACGCCAATACTTTCCGGTCCCCTTAATATGTTTACTCTGAAGGCTGACAGGAAGGAAATAAAATCTCTTTTGAATCTCGTCGGAAAGGAAAGGTTAGTGTAACTTTTTACAAATTGAAATCAGTCAGTCTGAATTATAATTATCGTAGCAACATTTTTTTTTCCTACATACATTGTGAACCAATGACTTTAAACCAGACTCGTTTTCGTTAGTAAAGTTGATTTAAATTTCAAAATTTTATTTTGCGAAATATTTACGGTTTCAAACTATGCATCAATCTAAATGTGATTAACAGGCGATGGAATTTTTATGTACCAATATCCGATATATTTATTTATTCAAGATTTTACGAAATGAATAGCTAAAATATCAAAGATATAGAATGCTTGAGTGTTTAATTGATAATATTCACTCGATTCGAGCTGCATAATAGACTGTTTGCAATGATCTGGGAAACAACCTCGGAAAGCTCTCCCTCATTAGACATGGATATTCAATGTCATCGCTTTTCTTTCACAATTAGGCATACTATATCGCGAACATCACTGTATCATATCATGAAAGATAGTGCACATATAGTTTTTTTTTCTCTCCTTTTTTTTTCTTCCTTTTTTTGTATAATGTGACTTTTACTAATAATATTAGTGAAGAGTTATAAAGTTATTTACTATTCATTTCTTTAATTCAGTGATTCTCAACTTTTTTTGGGGGCGGCACATTTTTAACGATATCGAAATTTGACAGCACACAATGAAAAAAATTAGCTTGAAAGTTGTTTATACTTACCTATAATACACTGTGTTAAATAATTTGTGATAATAATTTTAAATGTGAAATAAAATAACATGTACTACAAAAGCACGTTTATTAAGGGATAAAGGCGTTAAAAAGAAAGACTAAGATCTTACTTTATAAGGTACTAATAAAGTCAGTTTTGACTTATGCTACAGAGACATGGACTTTAACGAAAAGGGAAGAGAAGTTATTAGCAACCTTCGAAAGGAAGGTCCTACGAACCATCTTTGGCGCTATACTCGGTAACAACAACTGGAGGAAAAGATATAATTTTGAAATATATAGGATCTTTAACAGTGATGACATCATTAAATCTATTAAACTAAGTAGAATGAGATGGGCCGGGCATGTAGTGAGAATGAGCCTAGAACGAACAGCATTGAGAGTCTCTGATGCAACCCCCTCCAATAAAAGGCGAAGAGGATGGCCCAAAAAGAGATGAAAACACTGTGTGGATGAGGATTTTGCCATCCTAAAAGTAAAGAACTGGAAAACAATTGCTGGGAGAAGGACAGAATGGGAAAGGCTTCTGAGGAAGGCCCAGGCGCACAAAGGGCTGTCGTGCCAATGCTGATGATGATTAAGGGATAAATTATTTCTTTCGACTAATTTTTTTATTAGTTAGTAACAGTTATATATTTTTGCTAGTTATTAATTGTTAGTTTGTTTTCTTTAGTTATTGACTGTTAGTTTTTTTACATTGTTATTTTTTGTGGTTTTTTGCTAGTTTTTTTTACTTATTTTTAATTGTTAGCTTATTTTTTTGTTAGTTATCCTTTGTTAATTTGCTTTTATAACTATTAATTGCATAGCTTACTTTTATTTCCGTTTGAAAGTTAATATTTAGCTTTCTTTCTTTTGCTAATTAATAACTGTAATGGTCATTAAATTTTGTACTTATTTCAAAATTTGTTAAAATTGCCAAAAAACAATTTAAACGCTTCCTTCTTATTTTAACTTATTTTAAGATTGTCAGAGACAAGACAATCGCCGACCAAGATGTTCACGTGGTTAAAGACTGGAAAAATTATAAAAAGTGTATATATATATATATATATATATATATATATATATATATATATATATATATATGTAATACAAAAAGTATAATACTTTTGTATTAATAAAAGAATTAAATCTCTTTCGTTTTCATAAAATGTCTTTGTTAAAGAATAAGCGTAGAGAGATTCTATTTTGGGAAGTCAAGGCTGATAAACATACGATTGAGTTATTTATAGAATCTCTCCCCCTTTTACTTCCATATAAGGAAGCATGAAATGATTTTCCTTAATGCGTAAGGATACAAGAATGCCAACGACTGTGCCTGTTTACTCAAATCTGTGTTAGTATAAAAGCGAGAGCAATGCTTTTCGCATGGCTTTTTCCATCATGTTGTGATCCTGAAAAGTTGTTCCGGAATTGTCCAAAGTCTTGTCCACCCCCTCCCTTGCGGAGTGTGGATGTGAAGTGTTATCGATACCAGCCTACTACCATTAATAAAGATTTTTTGAGTGTAACATGGCTTACGACTGCATTATTAAAGCTAAATACACCACTGATAACAGAGATGAAGCTCTGTTATTACATATATATATATATATATATATATATATATATATATATATATATATATATATATATATATATATATATATATATATATATATATGTTACGGCCAAAGCCCGAAGTCCGGCCAGATTGCGAATTGGCTGGCCAGATCGTGAATTGGCCGGCCCTCTTGGCCAAAGTCCGAATTTTTTTTTATTTCGGGAATTGGCCGGCCAGATCGCGAAGTGGCCGAGGATGGCTGGCCAAAGTCCGAAATAATTGAAGCGATCAGTGAATATTTTACTTTGGCGGCCTTTTATAATTATATAAATAATTCTTATAAATCTTCTACTTTAAATATATAAAAAATAGAAGTTTTTAAATTGTCTATTAAACAATCATTAATTTAATAATCATTATTAAATTGTCTATTTAATTGTCATGCATACACCAAAGGTCTTGTCATACTATGTCTAGTTAAGTGCCACTGCCCGGTATACATATGCCCGGTATACCCTATACTGATGTTTTTTTAAGGTTCAGTGCCCCTGCCCGGTATACATTTGCCCGGTATATCCTACACTGATGTTTTCTTAAGGTCAAGTGCCACTGCTCGGTATACATTTGCCCGGTATATCCTACGCTGATGTTTTTTAAAGACAAGTGTGACTGCCCGGTATAAATTTGCCCGATCTGGCCGGACTTCGGGTTTTGGCCGTAACATATATATATATATCTCATATCATATATATTGCTCAGAATAATGCTAAATTTTCTTGCACATTTTATATTTGTAGTGCTGATTATTTCTTTGTTTGAGTGCTTCTAAAATATTATTCTGACTTATACTGTAAAAATTGCTTTTGATTATTCATTTTAATTTTTACTTTCGAATATTCATTATAGTTCCTCGAAAATTTACCTTTGTCTTGTATTGGGAAAATTTCTTTTGATACTATTAAATTAATCTAATAAAAATTTATTTTGCTTCGATCGTGGAGATTTTTTTGATTCTAGCAAGTAATTCTTCAAAATTTAAATTCTTACTCGAATTGGGAAAATGTCTTTGATTCTTCCTTGCAATTTTCTAAAACTGAATTATTTCTTGAATTGTAAAAAATTTATCTGATTTCTGCTATTTTTCAAAATTTTATACCACTTCAGGTTTGACCTTACCATTCTCTGATGAGATTATAAAACATAGCTCACAGTTACTGCAAGCAGGGATAGACATTATGTGACATTACCCTTTTTTTTTTAGATACCAGCATATTTTTTAATACATGAAAAGTAGCTAAAATTTTAGACACAATTTAATTCCCATGGTGACTGATATTTCATTTTTAATTCTACAAGTACACTTTACAGAAGGCTATGCTAATCGGCAAAAAGGATTTTTTATTGACGAACGTAATTAATTTTATCAGCGAAAACTGTAAAAAATGTTTTTTATTCATTTACTGATTTTTTTTTTTAAATAAGATTAAAACGGCACAATTAGACAAAGTGAGTTGCAAAATTTGCGAAATCAAGCTGTCGCACAATCTGAATGAATTCGTCTGCTGACCCTTCAAAAACAGACTATTTATGTAAAAACCAAGCTTCACGTGTCCAACAAATTTTTTTTATTTTTAAAAATTTGGTATTTTAATTAATCTATTCAATTTTCTTCATAACTATATAACAAATATAGTGAAATGTTAGGCACATAATAAGTCATTTCAAAACTTTATTTTACTAAGTTAAACTTGCAGGGAATTATTTATCGACCATGTCAACCTTCATCTATCATAAGGTACCTCAGGATAGAATCAAATTAACATGTCTTATATACTAGTGAATTCGTATTTATTATTTGTAGTGGTAGTTAGTTACACCACATTACTCCCCTTCCAGAATTTTATCAGGGATAGAATTCGATGAACGGTTACCACTAGTTGATTCATGCTATTAATATATTAAGTTAATTTTTGTTCATTATATTTTTGCTTCATTTTTTTTTATAGCACTTTGCTCATTATTTATTTTTGTAGCATTTCGCTCATTTTTTCTTCATTATTGTTTATTGACCGGGAGACTTAAATTACTTCACCGGATATTATTATTATTTTTTTTGAGCATTTTATATTAACAGCAAATCAACTGTTTTAATGTGAACCATCCAACGAAGTAGGCGTTACTGTTGAGATTTCTGCGAAATGGGCGTTACTGCGTGTTCAAATCACGTCCGCAGGTCACCTATGTGGGGATTTTATTTATCGACCATGTCAACCTTCATCTATCAAAAGGTACCTCAGGATAGAATCAAGTTAACATGTCTTATATACTGGCGAATTCGTATTTATTATTTGTAGTGGTAGCTAGTAACACCACAAACTAAATTCAGATTACAAAATGAATAAGTTAAGTGCTCACAGCTTTTTACCTACAGATCGACGGTGCGAAACAAATAAATAAATAAAAAGTATTTGTATAAGCTCTCAGGATTTAGGAAGTACTCAAGCGCCATTTAAAAGGCTCACGTAATTTTTTAAGTAATCGAAGTGCTGCCATCTACTAGCCAATACTATAAGAAACATGTTTGCTGTTTCCTTACAAAAAAAGATTATGAAAAAAAAGATTATGCAAAAAAGATTTAAAATAACAAATACGATTTTTTTTGTTGATATTATGTTCAAGAATTCCCCTGTCTATTGAGTTAAATTCAAAATTAATGCGAGGTTATTACTAAGAGGTGGGTTAAATTCAAAAATGCGATAAAAATACTCACACCTAATGAAACTTGAATTTTTTACTCCCAAAGTCAATCTTCACCAGAGAACGTGGTTTATTCTTGCCTAGAATTTATTAGCTTACTAGAAAACTTTTTCTTTTTAAGAAATACTTTTTACTTTAAGATGTTGGTATTTTTATTTATTTTTTTATTTTTTGAATGAAAATCTCTTTTACGAATTTGAATGCATCAATAGAACAAAGCAAAGTGTGGTGTGATTACAAAATCTATCAAAATTTCAGATACATTACGTTTTCCATCTCTCCATTCATCTTATTCAAAAATTTAATCTACAATGACATAAATAATTAATTACAATTATTTTGATTATAAAATTAATTTTTCCAAGAGCAAATATTTGGTTTTAAGAAAATATTTGATTCGGAATGTATGTAATAAAATTTTTTAGATAAATTTTATAGTTGGTTAAACAAGAGAAATACTACTTATGAAATTTGTAAATATTTTTTATGTTTCAGAAAAAAAATAAGGGTATTGTTGTGTTGGAAATAATTTATTTTTCCATTAATGTCTGCTTATGGTTTAGATTTTTATGAATTATACGTTTTTACATTTTTTTTCTTCTTCTTTTTAGTGAAATCGGGTGTCCTTGTGATAAACGCTCTCTCAGAGGGCATTTTTTCGAAGAATATACCCCGGACATCCCCACACATCAGCAAGCCTCTCTAAATAACAAACATATAATACGAATAACATAAGCAGAAAAAAATTAGTGGTTGAAAAACGTTGGTAGCCAGCAGTAAACGTCTTATTTTTAATTTTAGCAAGTAGATGGCAGCACTTGAAATATTTTTTTAAAAAATTTGCGTATATTTTAAAATGGTGTGCATACGAACAAATCATCCATACGTGTTCAGCAATTTTGTCAAATATAAACCTTTCAGTTCAATATTGCTTCGATGACTTAATTAAAAAAAGGAGCCTTCCATCCATTTTTTTCCCTTCTTTTCCATTTATTTAAACTATATTCTTTAGAAGTAAAAAGAATAAATAATGTTTTAATCTTTAATTAACAAAAATTTCAATAAGCTTGCTTGAACCAAAAATAAATAAATAATCAACGTAAAATAATTAAGTAAAGTAAAATAATATAATTAAAAAGCATTAAACAAAACCATTAATGAATGTTTGAAACTCCCTTAAAACTTTTGCGTTTTGGATAGTAATGTGCAATTAAAAGTGTTTTCTACATATATTATTCATTTTCATTTTTTTTAGTATTTTTTATTATTATTTAGTTATTTATTATCTATTAATTTATTTTCAGGACTGATTTATTTATTTTTATTATTAATTAATTAATATTTATTTATTTTTATTATTAATTTTTATTATTAATTCTTTTTATCAGTTCATTTTTTATTTACTCGATTTTTTTCTCTCTTTTTTTACACATAGTTCTTTTCCATTCTTTTCTTTTTAAGTATTGTAATTTCAATTTTCACTTAATGATACTATTCGCCGGAAAGAACTGTAATATAATAATAATTTTATTGCAATTAAATTTAGATTATCGATATTTAAATGAGAAAAAAATTTTTCCAGTCCATTTTGAAGTAAGCAAAAAAGATGAAAGACATTAAAGAAATCGAATTGTAAAGGTAAGTACAACATTAAAATAAAATTAAAAATGTATTTTAAACGTATATTTTTGGGAGATGAATTAGTCATTGGTGTCAGAATTTACATCATTCACGTACTTTGCATTTAAGTAATAAATGTTTTAATTTTTTTTGAAAGAAAACAAAAAAAAACAGAGTGAAATGTCGAGTTTAAGAGATGGAAGCAGGGATTCTTGCAAAATGTATAATTTTAATACTTGAATATTTCCTTCGAGTTTTCTTCGTTATATCGGTATCATACACTTTGCATTTAAACTATAAATGTTTTCAAAAATGACAGTAGAATATTAAGTTTCAACGATGGAAACGTGGCTGAAAATAACTATTAAAAGCATAGAGGATACTTAAAAAAAAATTTTTTTTTTTCAAATTAGCACCTCAAAATCAATATTTTTAGCACATAAACACTATCTTTCACTCATGAACATAATAAGTTTTTCGTCAAATGTTAACGTTATAAGAGATATTTAAAGATATGATTGCACATATTTACGTCGTGTGCCCAATATTTGTAACAAATGTTTCAAATATTTTGCTGTATTACAAGTTTACAAGTTTTTTTTTTTTTTTTTCGAGTGTCTTTGTTATATAGATGCTATATACTTTGCACTTGCAATGTAAAAGTTTTAAAAATGACTGTGTAATATTGAGTTTCATTGATGAAAATGTGGCTTAATTTGTCACACTTCAGAGGATACTTTGAAAAATGTCTTAAATTTTCACAGCAAAACCTTTATTCTAAGAAATAAAGAGTCTTATACGAATGCCAATCTCTTGCATGATAACAGGCACCTTGTGTTTAAGATGCATCTTTTTATATTTTTTATATAAGAATTTATAAGCTAAAGTTTAAACTGCGCAAGTGTTACGTATAAAATTAATTTTAAAAATGTGTTTCAAGAATTCGACATTTATAAAATACAAAAAAAAATTTTCAAATTGAAACCACGAAAAATGTACTTTTTTTTAACATCAACATTTTTAATAAGTACATCTTAGTTTTAATTTCCTTCCTAATTTGCTGTTGAATTTTTATAACTGAGAATGCGACTAAATTTTTAACGTTGAATGGGAGACCTAAAAGTTAATTTCAAAAATTTATACTAAGAAACCTTTAATTTTAAGACAGACATATTTTTATAAGTACTAACATAATCTTGGGGAGAGCTTGAATATTTTTATTATGTATTAACCTTCTTTTTTTTTTTTTTTTTCCATAGATTTAAAAGAATGCCATTTCGGCATCATGTCCTATTGACGAATTTGTGAAGATCAGCTTGTCGTTGTTGTTGTCGTTGGTCATTAAAGTAGAAGGGATGCAATTGCTCTTGTTTTTCAGTGGCGCCATCTATGGCCAAAAATTTGACTTCTGCTACACCCATACGCCACACCCGTTCATAGAGCGAACCCATTCATACATCCATTTATTCATCCACAGATCGTAATTTTGACCTGAACCAGTGAAAGATCAATCTCCAATTCAGTACCCCAGTGGTATAATTCGTAATGAGAACATGGAGGACTTTGTGACCCGAAAGATTTAACTTGCACCAGTCACCATTTACTACACGGGGAGTTTTCGGCCGGATGAGTTCGAACTCCAGTTCTCACAAACGTGAGTCTAGCTCCCTGGAAACTAAGCTTTCCCCGCCGTGAAAATCAGGTCCGATAAGAGAATATATACGTCGAGGAATTTGGGACAGAGAAAACCCCAACTGCAAATATTTGCTGTTACTTCAAGCGTTTGTATACTCTGAGACTTTTCTGTGACTTCGAAGAGCAAACCTATGGCTTTTTCTGTCATTAATTGGAAACTTAGTGTGTCATTCTATCACTGAAGAATTCTAGTGCTAATAAGCAAATTTCATGCACGAACTTAGTTTTAGAACTAGACTTATCTTACATTGCTGAGAGGTATTGTTCCGTCAAAAGCTTTGAAACATGGTGGTAGTGGGTTCGAATACCACAGTAACTCTCGATGTATCTCTGTGCTGACCTTCTTTAATTTGTGTTTCTTATGAAGTTTTTGTTAAGTTTTTGTAATATTTGTTTAGTGTTTATAAGCCGTTCTTCGTTCAGAGCACATATAAGCTTGCATATGTCTGTGAATAACTAAATAAATGGAATTAGAAATGCGGGTTTAGTAACTATTTCGTAATCTGAAGTCTACGAACTATTCGTCAGTAACTATTCGTCAATAGTTACTAAGCGGCTTTAGTAACTATTTCGTGAACTTAACGTTTTTCAGGTAAATTCATGTGCTACGAACTCCGCATTTCATAAATCTTACCCTTTTTTCATTTTGTTCTATTTTACTTTTGTTTATAAAACAGAATTTGGTTTTTATTTGTTTATTTATACTTTCATGAACATATACAGACTTGTGTGCTCAAGACAACGAAGTTCAAAACAAACAGAAACTTTTGTCAGACTGAAGAATAGATAGCCAAATTAACGAAGGAGAGTCCAAAATGTAGCCAGGATTGTAATGGGATTCGAGCCCACTACTTTCATACTTCAAAGCGTTTGAAAGGAAGCACAATATCCATCTATCTCGTTGGTTCTTTTATTTTTAATTGATTTGGTAAATTAGAGCCGATTCTTGTGCTATTAAACTTTACATCCTTTTAACAACCCACCCTGTCTATCTTAAACGCAGGCTGTACATTTCACGTATAGCAGCAAGGGACAGTACTCATGTATAGCCATATTGCTATACATGAGTACTGCAAGTTTACAAGTAAGAGTTGTTTTCATGAAGAGGTAGAAATTCTTTATTGGTTACAAAGCATGAACATGTTGGGATAAGGTTAATTGGATATAACTGCATGAAGAATGTTTTAACCGCTAATCTGCGAACGAAGTTCAGATCAGTTCGATAACTCAGAATTATTTAACAATGGTCTTTTAGCTTGAGAAAGTGTCAATCAAGTTTTCCTCAGCTTTTCCAAAATATGTCCGGCACTTCTTGTCCCAAGACTTGTGACCTATTATCTGTCGCAATAATTTTGTTTTCAATAGGAATTGTGCAGCTCCTTGCAGGAATTATACTTCTGAAATCTGAAAATGTTTATGTACTTTCTAGTACTGACTTTGCCGTTGCTGCGACTGTGAGTATTATTATATACAACTTAAAGTTATTAAAATTGTATACGCAAGATTTGTAATTTTTGTTCTGAAAATTAAAATTTTCTAATACGAGTTTGAGGTGAACTTTAATTTTTCTAGCTATTTGGTTGATGTACAAACTTTATTAATTTGTTTAGCCACATTTTAAAGACAAAAATAGTAAAATATTCCAATCTAACTGGAATATTTAAAATTTGTGACATTGCAGAGTTGAAATAACTTTAAAATTCGGATGTACGTTATATAAATGTTAGTTATAGTTAAAAATGATTGTATCTTTCAATATTTTTCATAACATTTTTCCGTAATTCAAATATGGAACTGGGTGTTTTTAAACAAGAAGTGAGGATAGCTTACATGGAAAGAAATTGTTTATTACTGTTATAAAAAATAAAAAAAACCAAAGACTCTCTTCTGAAAATTTTGCAATTGTGGTTTTTCATTCTTTGTTAAGAAGTCTTTTCAGTATATTTCTCATTTCAGAATATCTTAGTTGGTAGTTTATTGGGAATCGCTGCAAGCGTGTGGGAAAAAAAGGAAAAGGTGGCTTCTTGCAAAAGGGTATGTATTTTCTTATAATATAGAAATGTTTCACTGTGTTTTCATACTATTTTATAAAAGGGTTGCTCCAATGAAAAGTGGACACGCATAAATAGAGAAATACAGTAGCTATAGTGGAGCCTTCTGGGTTTTAAGGTAAGAGGGGTGAACGGAGAAAGGAGTATATCTAATTTACCATTCCACAGAGTATTCAAAATGAATGTAAGGATCTAGCTAAGAAGGATTCACCCGAAAAAGAACGCATTATAATATGATTTTAAGGGGCAGGAAATGACCATAATGCCAACACTTATCACCGTATGATTACTATTTATGGCAAACCAACTGTGAACAAATTGCGAAAAAGTTTTCGTGAGGGAGTTTACATCGATCTGCCAAGACCCAGATCAAGCAAACTTAATAATATCCAATAAGTTCTTTGTTGATAAAATGAAATGATGAGCGCAAACAATGTGGGGGTCAATACTCTGATATCTATGCTGCATTCTGTCAGATATAAATAAATGAATGGTTCAATTACCCTTTTGCCACTAAAAAATCTGAGCGTTTTTGTTCTGGACGCATCCTTCTCAGCTTTACTTTACATTTACTTTAAATGCTTTTATGTGAATTAGTAAATCAATTATACGCCATGTGCGGTGCACTGCTCTTACTTCCCTACATTAAATTTATTAGATATATTTACGTCCAGGGGCTTTTACCTCTGTATTTTGTCAATATCTAAATTCGATACAAAACAGTATCACTGTAAGAATTAGCAAATTATTGGAATACTATAAATGAACCATTTAAATTAAAAACCAGAAAAAATAAAAAGTTTAAAAGATTAGTATCTACCGAATTTCGGTATCCGAAAAACTGGTATCCTGCAGAGTTCTCAACAAATTTGAGCGATGTCATAATTCAATGATTATAAATTTAATAGTATGTAATTAAAATAGGAAAATAGTTTTCCAATTAAGCTTCGTTGATCTACTTTTGAAGTTTACCCGTCTCAAATTTGAATCTCGTCGCAACAGTTTAAGGAAGAGTTAAGTTAAGACTCTTGAAATACGAGGACAAATTAGTGACATACAAAAGAGAAGCTCGTTCAATTTTCTGCGAAGCTTAATTTAAGAACTATTCTGTCTTCTGAGTTAAATATCAGATACAATGAAAGTTGTCCAAATCAAGAGAGCGCTCAATTTATAACGCTCAATTCAGTTATAAATTAAGGTAATTGTGTATGGAAGATTTCGTATAACTAATTAATCAGCTCGCATGAGAGCAATCAAAGCGAATGTACAGTCGTCTTTTTAAAATATAAGAATTTCTCTTACATTTGTAAGAAACAAAATTTTTGTCTAAATTTACCAGCATCTATTTCCACAGAATTACGAAGGTTTCACATAAAGGTGGGACATCTAGACTTAGCTCTATTTAATTGGGGAATATAGCGCTTGATATCTTTTGGAGTTAGGAATTTTTAACAAATTAAAGTAATTGAATTATTCATTTTGTAGTTTTGAATAAGTAATTTAATTTTGCATTTTTTTTGTGTTTAGATTTTTAAAAAATTGTTTTTTTTTTTTTTTTTTTTTTTTCTAACTAGGGATATACGATTTGGATGAAGCTGAAAATTTTTTTTACCTTTAATTATAAAAAGAATTTTCTTCTTCTCAAATATCAATAAAGATAAAAATCTAACCTTCCTTTCTAAAAAGAGAAAATTAAATATTGATTAAAAGCAGATAAAACTTTCCTCTTTTGACGTTTGTGTGGCCCAGAAAAAAAAAGTCTGTTAATGGACAATTTCCTAAAATTTGTATTAAAATCTAATTTGATTAGAATCACTAATATTAAGGCAGTATGATTTTATTTTTAGCAAAATGTTCTAGCTTGTTTGTATATAGCTGCATTGAGTATGAATGCTACTGGGGCTATCATAATGATATTGGGGGACGGTAGCAAATTGCTTATGTCAAAGGACAAAGAAAATGCTTCCAAAGACTTCATGTTTGAAATTACAGCATGTGGTAAGTTAAACTAACCCTCGATTTTATTTTACTTTACCTTTTTATTTTTAGTAATGTCATGCTAAAATATTTCTGGGATTTATTAAAATTCATTTAGTTTATTTCCTATGATGTGATTTTTAGAACCATTTTTCTTGGTGGAAAGGTGGGTCTGATCAAAATTTTATCTGGTAAAAATTGACCATAAACTCTAATTTTTGTGTTTATAAGAAAATGAATTTATAAATTTTATTCATAAATACAAATAAACCATGAGAAATGATTAAATGAACGAACGCATAACGTACAAGAAAAAATAATCCCGAATGTCAGCCTCTTTTTGATCCCACGCAAACTTTTACTGTAAGCCAAATTTATGTTAGAGCCACACTTCATTGGCATTTTTTTTTCTTCTATTTTTGTAAAATTATCAATAAATGGCTTCGCAAATCATAAGTGGGGAAATAGTTTAAACTCAGAGGAAAATAGGGTAATCTCAAATATGCTACTTGATAAGTGCAAACGTAAATATCTAACTTTTTTGAAATTCAATTTCTCAGGAACTATGCAACCGATTTTGCCTACATTTTGTATTTTGACAGGAAAATTTCTTTAAAATGATGTAAAAAATTGTATACCTTTCAAATTCAAAATTGTTTCGACTATTAATAAATAGAATATTTCCTAAAAGTTTAATTTTTGCAAGGAATTATCTTTGGATAAACTAATTTCATAATTGTGTGTGCAAAAATTTTTTTCCAATTCTCTTCAAAAGTTCTATCGATATTTCGAAATACGCCCTATGTCAGAAATCCAAATCCGTTGAAAAAAGGGTATGTTTATTCAGAGAAAGTAAGTTTTTGTCTCTGATTTCGTAACTTAAAATATAGTTTGCACTAAATAATTAGCATAGTATATTTTAAGTTACTCCCTTGAACCTAAAAGAACGTGCAGTTCATAAAGTAATCACAAGATAAAGTATCGTTCGTAATCACAAGAAGTTTCAGAAAGTGGTAATTTTTAATTCTACGAAGAAATAAAACTCGTTCAATTTCGTTATATTTAGTAGGTACGTAATAAAATTTGGTATATTATAGCAACTTCCGGTTATTATGTCCTTAAATTTTAGATTCAAAGACTCGTTGAAGTTCAATTTTTCTTGGTATACACGAGTAATTTAAGTATACATCTTAAATACTCAAAAATCTGAAGTCTGTTTTAGTTGTCTTTAATTTCAAATGTAGTATTTTTTTTGCCATTAGAAGACCACACTTTTCAGGCTTTAAGCCGGAGATTTTCCCCAAATACTTAAAGTGGTAGCAGATTTTCTGCTTTAACCTTTGCTGTAAAGATTTCAACATTCCCAATTGATAAATTATGAAAATATGCACAAAATACCAGAAAAGCAGACAGTATTGACTTTAAGTGATGGCGAAATTTTAATAATTTTTACTTATGCATAACGTAACTACAACTGTAAGCAATGTCGAGAGGTAGACCTCCGGGTTAGCAGTTTTGCTCTAGTTTAGCGCAGTATAGTCATATCCAGCCATTGTGCTCTTAAAATTTCGGTAAATTGTTCAACCATTGTTACTCGAGCGAGTATTTTCAGAAGTATTTAATTTAAAAGTAATTTAAAATAAAATTTTAAACTACTATAAATAAAAACATAACTTTTTCAAAACAAGCAAAGGAAAAGAGATGCCATTGATAGCAGTCGTTCGCTTCGCGACCATTTTGGCTATCTTATCGACTATGGCTAAATTTTTTGAAGTTTTGAGGCTGTAGAGGCAGTAGGATGACTTTTCTTTTACAAAAACGGGTCATTATTAACCAATTGGTTTTTGATGTATGAATTAAGTAATTTTTATTCATACAGAATCGAAGTTTTCATCTAGGGCATAGAAAAAAAAACGTTACAATTTGTTGTACAATGTTATCTTTTCCTATCTAGTAACTTTTTAAAATCATGTAATCTGTGCTTTACACTTTAAACGAGAAATTTCTTTTTATCGAAACCTAAGTATATTATGTTTTAAAATAACATAATCAAAGGAAGCATCTTTTTAAATTAATAAAAATGCAAAGCATTACAAGATTTCAGTTAACAATATAATGTCGATGTCTCATTTAAATTGATTCACTATCTTCAACGATATTTGCGCTTAACTTTTGTCTTGAAAAAGTATCCAAATTATTTGAATTTTCTCTAACTTAGACGTGAAAAAAAAAGATGGACGAAATTAAATAACCTTTAAAAGATGGAGGGAAAAAAATCAGGGTCAGTGTTATTTAAAGTTGTTTTTCTGGACTGCATCATAAGGCTGAAATACGAAATCGCTCACTTTTTCGTTGCTAGTTTTAATCAGTCAGATCTTGCGAATCATAAGTTATAATCACAATCATATTGTTAATTATACTGCGTAAACAAAAAGTTTACAAAGTTGCCGCAAACTATAAAATGAAATCAGAAAAAATCTTTGTTTTCATCCTAATATTTCTTCATATTTTTGTAAAGTAAATATTAAAACTGGATATTTTCTAAACCTTCATTATCTAAGAAATATGCACCATGTTCACTTCGCCAATTTAATATTCTCACAACTATAAGTATTGATGTGTGTATAGGTGCAGGACTAATTTAAATTTTTACAGTGCTTATGCACTATCTATAAGATTAGTTGATGGTATAATTTAAATTATAATTCGATTTATTATACATCGTTTTTGTAGAAAATAAAATGAGATTAACTATACCGCTTTGATTTATTTTGCAAAGTCTTTAAATGTTATAGATCTCTATAAATGATTGAACTAAGTGATAATTGTACTGTAGAAGATGGTTCTTAGGCCATTCGGCAGCAAACATTCGACATAGTAACCTTAGAAAGCATTTCTTTTGGTTTGGTACCAAATGATTAACGTAAGGGTGTAGACACTGGACGCTATGACGTGAATCGTTTAAATTCATGTTAATGATTTATATACTTCACCAAGTGGACAAGAAATAATCCTTATTTTATAGCGTCAACATAAGAAAGTAACCTACACAAAGTTCTTAGAATTTGACTAAAAACATTCATGCACTTACCCCTTTAATTATGATTATGAATAAATTATGATGTGTTATAATTACATAAATTAGGATTTCTGTGATATAATTAATAAAACTATTATAATTTCTTTATCATTATCTTTATAGTTTATTATTTATGATCATATTTGGATTAATTAGAATGGCTCAATTTATTTGTTCATGATATAAAAAAACAGCTTTTCAATGTGTAAATTTTGTGTAAATTGAAATGTTTATTCAGTTGAATTAAGAACTATGTCACGTTTTATATGAACATTAATTTCAATAATGATCATGATAATGTGAATGATAGTCTTTTATTGATTTATATGTCATAATATATAAAAATAGTATTAACTGCTTAGGAATGTTTGTACGCATTACGCAACAAAATTTTTAAATTCTAAATGTAATCAGGCTTTCTTTAAAAGAATCAACTAAATACTACAATGGTTTTTGTTTTACTTATGAGAACTTATCAGATTTTTGAATTTTATTAAAACGAATATCCTATTTAATTTGTCCAATCCTATGACTTTAGAATATGATTCAGTTAAAAAAGAATTTTTTTTTTTTGAAGCTTACGTAACTTCTGTCTGTTCGCCGATAGTATGCTTGGTCATAGCTCTCGTCTGTTTATCTGGGATTAGAATTCAGATTTATGACAATATGAAGAAGAAAAATAGTGTAAGTTCTTCCAGCCTATTTATTTTATGAAAATTAACTTATTTGAAACAATATAACAATAATAATAAATGTATTAACCACAGATTATACTTTTGAACTTGATAAATTTTTTCTGTTATAACAATTTTTTAACACTATAAATGTAAAAACATTTTTTTTAATTAAGCAATTCGATTGCTTTTTTACTAGTTGCTTTTAAATAAATTGCATTAAAAACTTAACATATTCCATTCAGTTCTTAACTATAAATTATTATAATGGTGTGTGATATTACTTTCGAAGAAAATGTTTAAAGTTTAAAATGCGTAATTTGTAGTTTAAATTTTAAGATATGTGATGTAGAAACATTTTAAAGTTTAATTTAAGATAAGTTATTCAAATTTAATTAATCTTGCTTCTGAATTTTAATTTGAAATCATTGAAATAATTATTTATAATACTATTAATAATTTCTAAGAATAATAAATTTGATAGAAATAATAATTAATAATTTGAAATTAAATAATAATAATTAGTGATAATATATAATAATTTGATAAAATAAATTTAAAAGAAAATATATTTTTCATAAAAAAAAATTAATGTCAACAAATTTTAAGGAAGCTTATGTACAAAAATATTGCAAAACATAAATTTTACAGGATAGAACGTGGCTTAGAAATTGGCACAAAACATAAAGCTAAAATTAACAATTTATAACAGTAAAAAAAATCTTGCACCTACTTACAAAAAAAATTTCGAACATGCATTCCTTTATTATTCTTTTAATATCAATTTGTAGAATAGAATACTTTATGCGACGCCGGGTGTCAGATTGGCATTTTATGGAATCTATTTTAAAGCAAATTTGTGTAGGTCAAGCAAGGATTGAAGTAACGAGAAAGCAAATACAGTAAAGAAAGACGTATCTCTTTATTAAATTCTTTTTCCTCACAAAAATAGAAAAAACTACATGAGTAATATTGAAATAAAATTAAACAAAAAATCCCTTATAAATAACTCTCAGCTATGGATTGAAAGATATTATCGTATCTCTACTGAAAGTCATATAAAAAATTAAAATTAAAAAATTCTCAAAATTAAAAGTTTAAGTCACTATAAAGAGACAACGTTTAATTTTGGGAAGATAATTCAATATTAAGGAAATAAGATTTCTAATTGGAATGAAAATTAATACTTTCTCGATTATCAATGTTAATCCTTTTTATACTCTGTTCATAATCTGAAGGCTAACACAAAACGATTGCCGGGGGGAGGGGCTTAATAGGGGTGCCTTAAGAGTTGCACACAAGTTGCACAATCATTTTAATAAGTAAAATACAAATTAATAACTATTTTCGAATAAAAAAAATCTGGTCAACCCTCCGATTATACTTATTAAATTAAGGAATTTTAATTAAAAGAATTTATAATAGATCAGTTAGAATTTAACGGTATGTGTTTTAACTTTGGCCTCTTTCTTTAGATAACAAAAGCAGAATCCTATGGATGGGTGTTTGAAAACAACCATGACAGTCGCACAAGAAACCTTAATGCTCTTCTTCAAGATTCATCCAATGGAAATGCTTCAGTTTCTGACGATAATGTGTTCCTAGAGCAAGGATCTACAACTAAAAAGTTATTGAAGGTAAAGCCTTCAAAAAAGACCAAATCGAGAGATTCTGTTACCTCCGTCAGTGAACTTAAAACTCCTTTGGAGATTTGGACTCATAAACGCAACAAGATGATAAAAGAAATAACCTCGCCGCAACCTATATTTTTTGCCGATGATTACCTTCAATTTCCAGACTTTAAGTATGATTCTTATATAGGATTTAAGATTCCAAGAATCACCGAAACTTCTTTCAACCGACCGGGTAGTCGTGGCAGTAATCAAACAGAAAGTTCCATGAACTTGGAACGCCAAATAGAAAAAATCGAAAAGACTATGTCTTGCAAACCTTCAAAACCGCATTTAGACGAACTAAACAGTAAACTTGCTTCCAGACGATTGAGTTATCCTGACTCTGCGCACCTTGTTGGAGAGTTTGAGTGTAATGGGGAAGAATTGGAAAATTTGCCTCAAACCGCATTAGAAGATCAAAGAAAATCCATTGTAGAATCAGATGCTCAAACTTCTCATCCAACTCACGCCAAATTGCAGAGAACTCAAGCAGATTTAAATCATAAAATTGCACCAAAACATTTAAAACAGCAATCAGCATGTTTCGATTTTGAAGCAATCTGTTCGCCTGAGTTGCATTCTGAAAGTTCCATAGTTGGAAGCCTAGATTGGCTTCAGGGTTCACATAAAGCACGACGAAATTCAAACGATTCGGGTTCGTCAGGTTTGACAGCTGAAACAATCAGCGAGTTAAAAGCAAAAATTAATAAAATGAGCTTTCCTGAAGACGAAAGCCCCGAACAAAATAAAGAATTTTTGAGATCATTCAAGCAGGACGGTAAACGAAAGTCTCATTTGTCTGAGTCTGACGTTGGATGTAACCTAAGTGCTTTTCAGAAATTGCATGCCCAGTACGCAGTCTTTTCACAAAACTCTGAAAGTGAGTCTAAAACCACGTTAGCTGGTGAAGTCGTTCCAATATCTATTAGGCCAACTGCAATCGACAGAGCCAATAGTGTTCCTTTCAAAACAATTGGCTCACAAACTGCAAATAGATATTCTGTTAATGTGAAAAACATGTCATCAGACAAAAGACTGGATACGGACTCGAATGATAGCAAATTTTTACTTGCAAATGGTGAATCTCGGCCAAGTCAAAGAGCTTATCCTTTTCCCAACAGTTTTAAAGAAAAATCTACACACAAATCAGATACAGAATCAGATGTAAGTGGTAATATAAATTTTATTTTTGTACCTGTTGAATACTGTATTGGTTAAATATCATATATTTAGAAATTATTAATCTCCATACATGCTGGTACTTGAGGTGCTTTCAATGTAAAAAATAAAGGGCCAATAGACATTCAAAATCTTAAAAAATAAATTTATTTTCATTAGTAAATATCTGTACAAAATTTTATTTTTTGTGAAACTAAAAAAAAAAAAAAAAAAACGTTATATTAAATTATTGATAAATTTTTTAATAAGAATCAAAAAATTGTTTTTAACTACTTTTTTAGGATTTTATATTTTAGTATGAAATTCCGAAAATCTAACACATTTTTTTGCAGCAATTATTATCAAAGCGTCAAAGGATTAAAACCAACAGTTTTAAGAATATCATAAATGTTATCCTACCATTAAAATGTACGATAAAATATGGCATAAACAAATATAAATGTATTTGTTTATTAGATAACCAAAAATAACCACATTTGTGTTTTTAGAAATGTGGTCAAAACTAGTTTTAAAATCTTTTAAAAATTATCCATCATCTTGCAATTAAGCATAACTTTTCAAGCCCAGGCATTTTTTACCCTATCAGAAAATATTTTCTTTACAAAAGATGAAGTACTATTAGTTATTATTATTAACCTTTCATATCTGAAGATTTGATTTGAAAAAGAAAAATCTCTTGCATTAGAATAATACAAGCAAATACATACAAATTTAAATGACAAAATTAAAAATTCATTGAAAAAAAATTGTTTATTGTATTTTAAGAATATTATGCAAGATTACAAAACATTGATAGTTAAATTTCAGAAATATTATGAAACAGGACAGTCAAATTCAATTCTATCCATTCATTAATTTCAATTATATATTTTCATTTTGAGTAATATTCGAGGAACAAATGTGTGCAACTATGTAAGCAACAAATTAAACTCCAAATCTAAAATTCACCGCTGTGTTGCCATGTTGAAGAAATAATTTGAACAATTGTGAGTATTGCAATAAATTCGGAAGTAGCCCTATAAAACTCTCGTAAAAATATTTAATCTTTTTGTGTTAGTTGCATACATGCAACACGGTGACACAAATAGTAAGTTGTCAGTTTCTTTCGCCATTGATACTATTGCTGTTTTCTTACATTTGTAATTGCATTAATATTTTTCAGTAAATTAAAAATTCTCATAAGAGAAGCTTATAATACTTACCGATATTTTTAGAAATTCATTAAAAAGTAATATTTCTTGTAGAATTCTTCCAAACATTCAGAGGAGAGATGCCATTTCAAGCAAAGAATGTCTATTATGGGTTCTATTGCAGAATCTCCTACAGAAGAATTCCTTCAAGACGTTTCAAAATCTGAAAAATCAGATTCTGAATCATATAATTCACCACCTGAAACAAATAGCGAAAGGGATTCGCCTACGAATGGACCAAGACTGGCAAAAAACTCATTTTCCTTAAAGCGCTTATCATCTAAGGCTGCACCAAATTTGCTGAATAGGCTTTGGTATGTAATGTTCTAAAATGTCATATTGCGCCTTTCGATCAGATTTTCTAGTACTAGGATTTAATTTTAATGGTTCACGAGGTTGACCTCAAATATGCTAATTAGTGCAGACGATATTTTAGTGCAGACGATATTTTAGTGCAGACGATGTTTTAGTGCAGACGATGTTTTAGTGCAGACGATGTTTTAGTGCAGACGATGTTTTAGTGCAGACGATGTTTTAGTGCAGACGATGTTTTAGTGCAGACGATGTTTTAGTGCAGACGATGTTTTAGTGCAGACGATGTTTTAGTGCAGACGATGTTTTAGTGCAGACGATGTTTTAGTGCAGACGATGTTTTAGTGCAGACGATGTTTTAGTGCAGACGATGTTTTAGTGCAGACGATGTTTTAGTGCAGACGATGTTTTAGTGCAGACGATGTTTTAGTGCAGACTATATTTTAGTGCAGACGATATATAGTGCAGACGAATCATAAAGAACTTTCTCATTTTTTCGAAGGATTTAGATTCCTTACCCTCAAAATATGGGGGTGTAGCTGAAATCGGGAAAATATGGTTCCAATTGTATAAGCTGGAGAATGGTTCTAAATTTGGGCCCCTTAATGTTGATTTCAATTTTCGCGCTTTGCGGAATGTTTCGAACTTTTTCAGATTTTGCATGCATTCATAAAACTTGTTTATCCTTAGACAATCCCATGAAGAATATTTTTAATTTATTTTTTATTTTAGTTAACAGTAGTCTAAAAAATTTTGAATTGTAATTTTATTTATTAAAGGACGTTTTTTCGTGCAATTTTTTTTTTTTTTTGTATCAAGAAAATATAAATTGTTCACTAATAAATTGATTTCAAAATTGTCTTTTAAGAAAACTATATACTATTGTTTTCAGTAAAAGTTAATTTATTCCATTTTTTTTTTAATTTGTAAGTTTTTTTTTAATGGTCCTATATTTCATGTTCACTTATTCTCAAGTAAAACTATAATTAATTATATAGTTAATTAGATAGTTAATTCAATATAGTTAGATATTTACAAGTAATTGTGTTATTACTAATTATGTCATTTTATTTTATGAATTTCATTTCTACAAAGAACGTCATAAAATAGTTTTTTTATAATTTTCGTGGCATTGGACAATAGTGTTAAGCTGCTTATTATGCAGTATAGGTCCATTTTGGATTAAAATGTTGTATATTGGCATTTTATATCTTTCGGTGAGCTCATACAAAATTTTACTTAAAATTTTTTACGCGTAGACCCGCGTAGTTTAAGTTTAAAAAAAAATTACAATTTCAGAAAATTTCTACGCATTTTACCTTTATGCAATATATTTACAAAGCAAACTTCTACTCTTGATTTTTTAAACATATTCACATGAGTTTATGTTAATATCCTGATTTTTTTCCCACGTAAAATCTTAGCTTTTATCAAACTCCGATAGACTTTTATATTCTAAAATATTCAAGAAAGTGGATGATTAAATATTTTAAATAAAATAAGATTTTTATTGATAAACATTAATGTCTTCGGGAAGTTTTTAAATCTGGACACTGCTCGAAATTAGTTTTTACGAAATTGATTCCGTTTTTCAAATTTTTGTGAGAATTTTTATCTTTTTAAAGAAGAAACTAAGGAATCCAAATAAATTCATATTGTCATATCTGGATACAGTTAAGTCACCTGAAAAATTACATCTGTGATATAACTACCCACCTTGACCCCGAAGTCTGGTTCTTTGCCCCGTAAAGATTATGGTGCTTAAATAAGTAAGGAAGAATAAACACCTAATTTCTCATTTAGATGTTAAATTCTTAGGTTGAAAACTGAGAGAAAAAAAAGTGTTTCTAGCTGTTCATTTTCGTAAACACGCACTATGAGCTGTTCATTTCCGTAAACACGCACTTTGAGCTGTTCATTTTCGTAAACACGCACTTTGAGCTGTTCATTTTCGTAAACACGCACTTTGAGCTGTTCATTTTCGTAAACACGCACTTTGAGCTGTTCATTTTCGTAAACACGCACTTTGAGCTGTCCATTTTCGTAAACACTCACTTTGAGCTGTCCATTTTCGTAAACACTCACTTTGAGCTGTCCATTTTCGTAAACACTCACTTTGAGCTGTCCATTTTCGTAAACACGCACTTTGAGCTGTCCATTTTCGTAAACACGCACTTTGAGCTGTCCATTTTCGTAAACACGCACTTTGAGCTGTCCATTTTCGTAAACACGCACTTTGAGCTGTCCATTTTCGTAAACACGCACTTTGAGCTGTCCATTTTCGTAAACACGCACTTTGAGCTGTCCATTTTCGTAAACACGCACTTTGAGCTGTCCATTTTCGTAAACACGCACTTTGAGCTGTCCATTTTCGTAAACACGCACTTTGAGCTGTCCATTTTCGTAAACACGCACTTTGAGCTGTCCATTTTCGTAAACACGCACTTTGAGCTGTCCATTTTCGTAAACACGCATTTCGAGCAGTGTCCAGCTTTAAAAACTCACTGAGGTGCTTTTTTAATACAATATTAAAAGTTTTTAAATATATTTTCTGGACAAAAGATAGCATTTATAATGATGCCTTATTTCCCTAACTAAAATATTTTTCTACATTTTATAGTGTTTTTTTACTTCATCCTTGGCAAGGGTTAAAAAAAACATGTTAAGGTTGGTTAATACAACACACCTTGTATAAATCTAGACACGAATAATTGAATGCGGAGTAAATGAAATTTTCTTTTCAAGGTCAATGAAGAGGTCCGAAACGAAGACTGATTTTAGCAGTTTAATTATGGATAGTGATTCATTGGTGGGTTTGAATGACGAGGAATTAATGGCCAGAACAAGCAGAATACGCCAGTTACGAAAGGTAAATAAAATTTGAAAGATTTAGTGTCAAAAAAATACTAAAAAAAGGTCGTCATTGTTGTTTTTTTACCATGCATGACATTTAATAGTTATAAAAACCGTTCCTTCAAATCTTAAGAAAGTAAAAAAAAAAAGAAAAAAAGAAACTGAGTTACGGTAAAGCAGAGTTTGGTCACTTTCTTTCTTTCATTTCTTTCATCAAGTAATGTAAGTAGAGTTCTAAATATTTTGCGAAAGAAAGTTCGGCACCTTTTTTTTTAAAAGTGGTTGAAGAAGCTATGTACAGTGCACTAGGAAAAAAAAAAAAAACGGACCACCCTGAATATCTTCTGATCGGATGATCAGGTTCTAAGACTCAATCTTGAATGGCACGAGGAAGTGACTGACCTCTAATATGCTTATTAATAAGTTCAGACGACGATGTTATAGTTACGAAATCAGACACAAAAACGTACTTCACTGAATAAACATGCATTTTTTTCAGACTGATTAGGATTTCTGACTCCCAAGATCTACAGGGTAGCCGCAATCTGGGAAATAGGGTCCTCATACTTTGGTCAGGAGAGCGGTCCAAAGTTTGGACCCCTTAAAGTTATACTGTTTACGTATTTCGCCATATCTCGAACTTTTTAAGCAGATTGAAAATTTTTTGCGCACAAATTTAAAATTAGTTTACCCAATAATATCTCGCAAAAAATAAATTCGGTAAATATTTCATTATTTTATTTTAAAATAGCCGAAACGTTTTTTTTTTTTTAACTGCAAGGTATGATTTTTAAATTATTTTCAAGTATCTAATTTTACATGGCAAAACGCAAAATTTGAGAGAAATCAGTCGAATAGTTTCTGAGAAATCGAATTTTTAATATACGCCTTTTTAAAATTAGATTTCTCAGGAACAATTCAACCAATTTCGCTCAAATTTTGTATTTTGCCATGTAAATCTGAATACTTTAAAAGGAAGGAAAAAATTTGTTTACCTTACAATTCAAAATATTTTCGGCTATTAAATAAAATAATAATAAATATATACAGAAATTTATTTTTTTGCTTGGAATTATCTTTGGGTAAATGAATTTTTTAATTGTGTGCAAACATTTTTAAATTTGCTTAAATTTCTCGAGATATGGTGAAATACGCAAAAAGTAAAAATTATCATTCAGGGGTTCAAACTTAAGAACGCTCTCCTGACCAAACTATGAGGACCATATTTTCCAGATTGCGGATACGCCGTATATTTTGGGGGGTCAGAAATCCAAAACAGTCGAAAAGTACGTTTCAGAGAAAGTACGTTTATGTGTCTGATTTTTTAACTTGAAATATCGTTTGCACTAATTATCATATTCGAGGTCACCATCTCGAACCTTTAAAATTGAGACCTAGAACGTGAAGATTTCTTCAAGTCATACAGGGAGTTCCTTTTTTTTTTCTCACTGTATATTATAAATGGTAAAGAAAATGTAATAAAAAAGTATTTTATTAACTATTTGTGCCACATAATTTGTTACCTTAAAATTGATGAAATTTATTCTAGAACATAGTAAACCTTTTTATTGTTGAATATGCAGGCAAAAGTTTTAATTGTATACAATAGATAGGATGCGTCATATAAGTAGCCCTTTATATAATGCGATATTTCTTGTTTCCATAGCAGCAGAAAGACTTCGGGGCGAGGGGAGTTCGTTCAATAGACAAACTGTATCTTCCACTTGAAACAGTTATAATACTATCGTGACGTGTAATATTATCTGTACTTCAAAACTAATAATCAGCCTAAATGTTTAAAATATTATTGTACTGTTTAACCCTTAATTGCTAAATACCCAATTGCTATTAAGGTTATAAAAAAAGAATCACCAATTTGGTAGAGATTTTTCTCCCTTGTTAGAAATTATTTCAACCAATGAATAATTCCAAATTTTTGCGAATCTGAACATTGCAGAGTTGGAATAAATTTTCTAATTAAAAGAAGAAAAAAAAATGAAATCGTAATAGCTTCATTTTTACAAATGGTTTGTTTTCCTATTGATATTTCGCGCCATTTTCAATATAAGCATAACGAGCACTGGCTAAAAATTGACAAAACGTTAGTTGACTCACAAGCTTTAAAAAAGCTTGTCGCTAAATAAAAAAGCACTATTTCAATTGACGAAATAATCTTTTGCTGAACAGCTAAAGAACAGCTTTTAAGAAACAAATTCATTTAGAGCTAATTGATTTTTTATTTTTTTATTTTTAGTCCGTTGAATTGAGATCACAACTTGAAAAGCACGATGATGTAGTTTGACCACCGAATAAAACAAGAAAAAATGAATTTAATAGTGGATGATGGACGAGGTAGTAAGTTGGCTCTAGAATACTTATTGCAGTGTTCGGAATATAGACTCTTCATTGTCTAAGAATATATTTAGTTCAGAACTGATCGAATCAGTTCAGAATTGAAGAGCCAGTTTAAATGAGTGATTTAATCATGAATCAAAGAGCCAGTCTAAATGAGCTGTTTTTATTGTTGTATTTTACGTGCATTTATGAAATCCATGTTTGTGTAAATTTTTCTGAAATGTAATTTTATTTCTTTTTAATAACAATAAAATTTATGATTTTTAATGCTTTTTGTTGGTTATTGTTGGCACGTGTTGGTAATTAAAGGTACGTGGTATTTGTTTTTTACTAATTTTTATTTGAGTTGCTTTTTAAGTAGGAAGCGAATTTAATTAAATTCTCTCAAAAAATTAGGTCAGTTTCGCGACACGCAGCTTTCGGAACTATTTATTCATACTCTTTCAAATTTTGAAAAATAAAAGACATTTGACGGTAGACTTTTCGAACGATCCAGTTTATTTTACGTGATGCCATTATTTAATAATTTTCTGAACATTTCAAAATTCTATCTGAAAAACTATAAAAAAAAAGGTTAAAATCTTTAATAATAAAATACAATTCACGATTTTTAAAATCTTAGGAAACATTCTTACTGAATCTGGTTTGATAGTCTGGTTTTTAAAGCATTATATAATTCTAAATTCCTAAACATTTTTCATATGCAATTTTTATTTTGGTGAAAAAGTTGATTAAAAATACCGTCGGATAGCTTTGAGAAATCTTTTATATTAAAATGAAAAGTTTGTTTTCAAACCATTTTAATTCAGCACAATTTTTTTCGTTTACGTATTTTCGAACTGTATCTAGTCTGAACTGCTTAGAGAATGTATGGAATATTTATAGAATATAAAGTAATCAAAAGTATAGAAAGAAATCAAAAGTTCTTAAATTTATTTTGAATGACCGACAGTGTTTCTCTTGTTAGTTTGACTCTTTCATTTCAGTATATATTGAGTACATAGTAACGACTGTGTTTGGAATATTTGTCTGCTTTACACATTTATCATTAGTGATATTAAAACATTTAACCAGAAAAATAAATTTTAAAATTTTAGCAATCGTTGATTTTTATTTCTAAGAAAGGCAATGAACGGTTACTAATTTGATTGTGCAATATATAGTGCAAATCGTGAAATTTCTCCAATTGATAGAGGGAGTAGAAATATTTTTACTGTTGAAGTTAATGTTCTATTAAATTTTGGTTATCGCAATGGAATTAAAAGTTAAAAATTTTGAAATTCAGTTTTTTTTCCTTGCGTTGTAATATCAAACAATCCTCAAAACACCGAAAAATAGTGAAATTCCATTGCATAAAAATCCATAATTTTTCAAAATTTCAAAAATTTCCAGGTAAAGTATAAAGAAAGGAAATTAATAACAAAGCAATCCATAATAGTGCTCTGAAAATTTATGATTGAAGACAATTTTTTATTAATTATTCGAATATTTAATATTTTTATTTTATTTTTTATTTATTTATTTTTTTTGCTGTTCCTATCTTTATTTTTTTAAAATTCCTTTCAAAAGTATTTATGCAGTGAACACTTTCGAATAGTTGCAGAGAAACAAAATTCTAAACTTGTGGCCTTTTCTTGATTATTAATAAAATTGGTCTTTTGAGAATACCTACTGCGAAATAATTCGATGGCGGTTAGCAATTTTTAAGGTAAATATGAGGCCCCATTACTCTAAAGTTCCCAAATGATTTTTTTAGATATTTCCACTTTTCCTCACGTCCTTGAGTCAAAATTAATTTCTGGTAGTCTATAAATAGATTACTTAGTACAGCTGATTATGGGATTTTAAGGGGGAAAATTTAAATTTTTATTCTAAATTTTTCACAAACTTTTTCGTAAAAATAATTGCTTTCATTTTTAAAAAAAAAATAATTAAAATTTGATTCATTGATTGAAAAAATTTGACTGAAAAAAAAAATTTATGTAAGAACTTAAGAAGCTTCTTTTTATAATGTTATGTTATAGCCGATTTTACGGCCCCGGAAATAAAATGATCAAGAAATGTTTCGTTACCCTAAACCATGTATATTTTGTTTCTGAAATTTTTTTCTCGTTTGAATTTAATTTCAATTTATGCATTTCAGTTTTCCGTCAACTATATGAAATGACTGACTGATACATTATTTATGGAGTACCTAACATCTGGGGTAATCTTACCGTCATCGGAATTAAAATAATTGAAGGAGAGGGAAAAGAAAGGGTGGGGGGTTTCAACGCGAGAGCTAACATCTAGATGGGAAATTATCTCGTTGGAAATCGAATTCTGGGTAATATATTTTGATATGCAGTAAAGGGTAATATTAACATTATTTACAATTAAAGGGATGACTTGACATTTAAAAAAGTATTACATTTTATATTAGATTTTTTCTACTAGTAGCATAAAAAATTAGTAGCGAAGTCATAAGAATACCGATAAGAACTAGCCAAAGTTTTCTTATTTTAAATAAATTTAATGCAATGAACTCGGAAAAATTAACTAAAATTCACTTATGCGATAATTGAAGCTTCTGTTAAATAATTTTCTGTAAATAGGTAAAAATAAAAAACTCTTTATACTGTGCTTCATAGATGGCAGCACGATTATTAAATAATTTGTTTCTTGGTTTTGTTTTCAAGAGTGGTTGGAAAAAAAAAATCATTATCTGGCGCCATCTGCTGACATTAATCTCAAATAAGTAATTTAATACAATCTGATTATTACGAATAAAAAAATTTGCAATATGTATTTCAAAATAAATATTTAAAATTCATTTAATCAAGATTAATTTCGAATAACTTGAAAATATGTTGCTTATAAAGTGCATATAAATTGAAATAATATATTGCTGCATGAGTAAGTTGCTAAGTTCAGTTTTATGTTTCGTTCCTTTACTGAACAGAATTTATTAGTGAGATTTTAGTAACCAAATAAAATAAAAAATTGTCAACAGGACCCCATATTTTATCAAAATTTAAGTTTTTTTTTTTAATTTGATAGCGAAAAAATAAATAAAAATAAAAATTTTTCAATAGTAAACACTAGCAAATACTCAATCTCTCTCTGAACAACAAATATTAAATAAAAGTTTTATAACTTTTAAAATATTTAAGTTATTTATCTGTTATAAAAGCCTTGATAGTTTTTCACTGTAAGATTACATATATATATAGTTTTAAATGATCGCATTGCTTCAAGTGTAAGGCACCTAAACTATGGCTTTTTTATTTCACTTGGCGACAGAGCTTCGAAATTTTCGTTACTTCGAAATTCTTCGAAACTTCGGTGTTTCTGGATCTGAAAAATTTTACCAACGAGTGTCAATTATGCAAACGCCGTAGAAATCGTGGAAGCTTGTTTTGGTTGAGATGATTTGTTAGTAAGTCAGAGAACTTCTGAAATAAGTAATTTCTGTGCATAAAAATTAGGAGTTTCTATGACAACTTTAAAATATAAACTAGAATCACATATGGGAGCTTTAGAAACTTTAGAAGTTACGACTGGAAAATATGCTTCGATATTATACTCAATGATAGAATCCTGTTATCGCATTTTTTGAAGGCTTGTAATCGTCAACCAACATGTTAAACTTCTGTTGATGTCAAGGAGATGTTGAACAATCTAATGGAATTTATAAAAGCAGAAGTTGAAGGTGATGAGCGAATGAATTTGATAATGTCAAGGCAAAGTTACAAAAAAAAAAGAAAAAAAAAAAAAAAAGAAACAATGACAGAAGAATTCTATATATTTTTTAACAACACACCTAGTGCTGCCAATTTGTTGCAGACATCATCAACTAGAAAGCTGTAATTATGCGTATATTTTGTCACGGCATGCATAAGTTTTATGTCCATCACAGCTCTTATGTTAAAAGGAAGATTTGAACTAAGAGAATGTGAGTGTTTTGGTCAGTGCAGAAAAAGTAATTAGAAAGTTGAATAAAGAATCGGACCCGTTAAAAATTGACATGAGCTGTATGAATGATGCAAGATACTGAAAAAGTTTAATCCATTTGGTTTCTTCTCTTCGTCCGAAAATAATGAAACAGAAAGGTTGAAAAAGGTGAATTAGAAAGACATCAAATGCGAGTTACGGAACTAGCTTTTAGTATGGTTTCAAGAGCTAACATACTTAAAAGACCTTTGAAGTTCCAAGATATATTGGGGTGACTTAAAAAAAAATCTCGGTAATTGTGCCATACATACATTTATTGATAGTGTTCGAAATACGTAAGCAGTAATGCCGCTTCTGAGAATTGAAAAAGAGTATGGAATTGAAGTGTTTTTCTAGACTTCTAAGTCTAGAGTTTTTTCTTGAGATGAATCCCAAAATGGAACTTTTAGCTTCTGTTACCCAATTGACGAATTCCGTCACTAAAGCTTTAGAGTGGGAGAATATCAAGAGAAATTATTGGAGTGATTCGACTACTTTGTTGGCGTGGAGTACGCAATCGAGTATACGAGGTTTGAAAATTAAATGATTCCATATCTTGGAGGCATGTGCCGGGGGAAAATAATCTGGTAGTTAGTCATCGTGAGGCTGTAAAGAAAAATAATTACTAAAATGAGTAAAAAAAGAAAAAAATATTATACTAAAATATATTAATAAGTATATTAAAACAAGCAAAAATTTATTATAAAGATTATATTTGGGCCTAAACCTACCACCTAGTACATTAGAGAATGGTTATTTCGTTCTATAAATTTTTTGACGATGATAGTTTATTTTTAATTATATTATTAAATCGTGGCAAAATAATCGAAACCGCAGGTCGTAGCACTTCTTCAAGATTCTTTAGATTTGATTGGCATTTTATGGCGGTTTTTGACGAAAATGTCTTAGTAAAAGGTAAAAGAAAGTTTGTGACAGTTTCCAGAAATTGTAGGGAATTCTTAATCGTTGAAACATTTTCGTTTTTTCTTTTACTATATTATCTTATCACTGTCTATTTTCAGATTGTGTAAAAATATTGGTAATTTAAAATTATTACAAATTAAAGAAATACCAATATTACTTAATTTTTTGGTGACCCCCGTTAAAAGGCCTGCAACCCCAATGGGGGTCAATACCCGCAGTTTAAGAAACACTCTGAGCAAGTCGAAAGATGTGCGGACTCGAAAACCTAAAACAGCCAACAGCAACAAAGTCCGATTTACATTTTTGCCCGGTATATCCCACACTGATGTTATTTTTTAGGTTAAATTTCACTGCCTGGTATACTTTACCATACTATACTACTGTGGAGTTACTTATTGATCCATAAAGTAACTGTATATGTAGATCGCATCTTGGGACAATACCAAACATTTTGGCATTTTGCTGAAAGATGAAACTTGTGTGGATATTTAGGGATTATGCGGACAAGGGAGAAAATGTAAGTTATTCACAATTGTTCGTATTTTCAACACAATTGGTGAGACCCATAAATTTTGACCTAACATTTTTGACCTTACTAACGACATTACTTAGTTACAACAGTGCGAGATCTAACTGTCAGTAGTAGAAAAAGTTACTACTAAAATCCAATTTTTTTTTTTAACTGAACCAAACTGTTGAAAATGTTTATGTTAATAAATTTTTATTTTACTGCGCAAATTTGTAGAATTACAAAAATGCGATTTCTGATGCTTTTTATTCCCATTTTTATCAAAGCTCTCTGATGT
Organism: Parasteatoda lunata; assembly: GCA_949128135.1. Classification (NCBI taxonomy): domain Eukaryota; kingdom Metazoa; phylum Arthropoda; class Arachnida; order Araneae; family Theridiidae; genus Parasteatoda; species Parasteatoda lunata. The sequence goes on along the minus strand of OX421976.1, from coordinate 36,667,449 downwards.
GGATATAAAGAGACTCAGCTTTTTCAATCCGTATGATTAATTGATTTTTAAAAATTATTATTATTATTTTTATTTCTTCCCAAAATGTACGTATTTTTCGCGAAAAACAAATAAATTTTGTTAAAAAAACATTTATAAATCAAAGAACAGTAAATGTTTTATAATATAATACATTTTATTATATTATAAAACATTTTATAATATGATACATTTGTAATATAATTTATTCAAACTTTTATTTAATGTTGTTCATAGATCATATACGTAACATTTTTATGTGCTTTTGAATTTAAATATAAATAACACTTGTTAAAACTCATCTTTAATTATATTTGAAAAGTTAATCAGCATCTCCACAACAAAGGGGAAATTTCCAAAACGCAACGAAGCTCTACTCTTTACTTTAAATAATGCTTAGAACAATTTTTATAAGCACTGTAATTTTTTTCTTTTTTTGCATTTATGAATGCTCAAAAATTTCTGCTGTAACTTTAAAAAAAAAAAAGAAAAAAAAGTCGGATGTATCCTTGAATGCAACTATTTGCTATTCGCAATAACGGAGCGGCATTCTGTAGTCGTATGAAATGATGCTTTTTGGCGAATAATATGCTATTTTTATAACTGCTATGAGTTTGCAACAGTTACTGTTAGGTCAAGTTTAGGCTGTCAATAGCCAGCGCCCTCTATGATTATTCTGAAAATGGCGCAAAACGTCAATTTGGAGAAAACTCACAGTTTTGAGAAAATTCAAAACCGTTTGTGGTCTAATTTTTTAATATTTAAAACTTACTCAGATATTGCATTATCTGAGCTCATAAAAATTTGAAACGAATGGGAATAAAGTATTTATTTTGATATTTTTCATCCAGGTGGGAAAATGCTGCCATATTGGCGATTTTTAAAAAAATTCAATAACTTCTAAAATATTTTAGTTGTTTGTCCATTCTAAAGCCCAGATAATTCTTTACAGTAAGAGCAAGATGGCATATGCAGTTTAGAATTATCTGTTTGCTTCAAGAGAGCAAGACACTTAAACTAATACTCTTTTATTTTCCTTGCTGAAAGAACTTTAAAAAATCACATTAAATGAGTGGGAAAAAAGCAATTGTGGTGAACCCTGATTATTTCAATTACAACCCGAATTTTATTTTATTTAATATTTATTTTTTTTAAAAATCTTATTTACTTTTAACTACAAAACAATATGTTTCGTTTAATTTAATAACGTAAAGCCACTGGAAAGGGCGGCAAATAGTAATAAATGAAGAAATCATTGAAATGATTTTAGATTTATTAATTATTTTGGTATATGCCTTTCAGTTTTGTGCATGATTTCGTAGTGTTGTTCAGTATTGATTTATTAATTATTTTCCTTTTTTTTATTCACCACGTACGAAAAACTGGTATTAAGCTAGAAATGATTTAAAACTTCTAATTCCATTGGGGGAAAAAATGCTATTTAAAATTTAAATATATGACCCCTGTTAGGGGTTTATCATTTTTAGATAAACACTTGCTATATTTTCTTCTTTGCCCCGTTTGACTTAATTCACAAGAACTTTTTATCGGCATTTCTTAACTAAGTAATATATAATTTATGTTTGATTCAGTATATTCGATTTTGGTTTTTGTGCTAATTTAACTTTATATGTAATACTATTTTCTCTCTTATTAACTCTATATTTAATATATTTACTATAACTCTATTTTCAACTAATCTTTATAATCGGGATGGTTAATTATAGCCTGATTAGGAAGTTTCCAGCATTATTTCCCCATAAGGTATGGTATTTAGTTTCTAATTTTACCAGTCATGTCAAACTAAATCTTAACTTCTAACGATAAATTTTTGAAGTGAAACACCAAGTTCTAAAATGTAAATATAGATGGCAGTGTGTTCACATTACAAAATGAAATATCCAACGAGTGACGATATCTGCGACATAAATTTTATCCGCATGGCTCAAAATATAAAATTTAAATTTTTTCTACGTTTCTTCACTAGGTATGTAAATTAATGTTTTATTCTAATTCCAAACAGTCTCCTTTTTTTCCCTTTTAAAAAGCAAGTTCTTAAGATCAGAGTAACTCTTATTAACAATCACTTTTAATACTTTCTTAAATTAATTATTTTGTATTTAAGAATGGAATCAGACAAAAAGTTACATCATTTATTCAAAAAAAACATCTAATATCTCAGAGAACAAGTGTTGTTAAAAAATTAGGATTGACATCAATGTGATTTTAAATAAAAATAATTGTAGTTGTATTTAACAAATATACTGAATTTGTGTCGTAAATTTTTCATTGTTTTATTTATTTTTTAAATTTTAACTCATGCCATGTAGGTAGTTTTCATCAACTAATGTGCTAAAACCAAACGATTTTTGTAAGAAAACTTGGTGACAACATCAATTTCATATTAAAGTATCAATAACATAAATTTAACAACCACCCCTACACAAATTATTATAAAAAAAAATTTTCTTCAAAAATTTAACGATTTAATACAAAAATCGAGTATTTAAAATTTTTAAGTGTAATTGAGCGTTATTTATGCAGAAAATCATAGCCAGGGAAAGTCCTCTATCATTATTTACTCTTCCTTTTTAGAACAGAATTATGCTTTACTTACTTTATTCAGAAAAGTATCAATATAATTGGAAATTGTGTTGAAATTTTATATTGTGAAATATACTATTAAAGAATTCTATCACAACTATTTCTGCTCTGTTATAAAATTAAAGAAATTTTTTCAAACGAGTAAGAAAAATCTTCAAAAATAACTCCTGACTTTTAAAAATATTATTTATTTTAAAATGTCACCACTAACTCTAAACTAGAGAAAAAGAGATACTACTATTATAATTTGACCAGTGCTTTAGTTTTAAGACCAACTGAAGTTACAATAATAATTTGTTTTATATATAATCCTAATAAAATAAATATTAATGTTGCGGATATACTTTTATTTCGGATAACTGAAAAAATTTATAGGTTTTTTTTCCTGCCAAATTTGATTGATTCTCCTTAGAGGTTTTTTTGTTTTTGATTTTTTTAGGCAAATGCGAATTTTTTGAGACAATTAAAATGCACTGCATAATGTGAAAAGAATCAAGAATGCAAAATTCTGGCACCAGAATAGTTTTAATGGACTTATATCAACTACTTTTTTGTGCATCACAGAGCTCTACTTCATTTTGTTTTTCCTCCAGACATAGCATTAATCGTTATAGCATTAGCATAAGCCAGATATAGCATTAATCACTATTAAGTTAAGTAACCTCGAATACATAATAGCAGAAATTTGAAAGTTTGGCGCAGTATAGCCACAACCGGGTTTAGTGCCAAGGATTTCTAAACACAATCTTATCTAAATAGCGATTGTTGTAAGGCCTTCCTTTGCCAGTAAATTATGTAAATGAAAAGTAGTTCAGTTTAAACGTGACGCTCAAGTCATAGAGGTAAAAATTTTCATGGCAAAATGCAGAATAAAAAAATAAAATAAATAAATAAATATATAAAAATTTATTAATTAAATAAATAAATAAAAATTAATGGGTCACGAAGGAAGCATTTTTTATGCCAAAATGTATAATAAAAAAGAAATAAATAATAAATAAATGAATAAATAAATATATAAATAAATAAATAAATAAATAAATAAATAAATAAATAAAAATTAACAATGAAATAAAATAAAATCGGTTGTGTAGCTCTACAAAATATTTAAAAGAAGATTTTTCTTCAACAATTACTTTTTGCTTAATTAATTTTTTAAACGAACAATTTGATTTAATTATTAAATGAATAAAATACAAAAATAAAAGGGATGATAATTATGCAGTGTGTAAACAGAAATTATATAAGGTACAATTTATCCTATACATAATGAGAAAATTGTTAAAAAAAAACATGTAATAAAATGAACAAATAAATTAAAAAAATAAATAAGGGAGTAAATAAAACTGCTATGGTATATATGATATCGCAATACGGTTAGTCAATAATAAATATACTTTTGATAAAATGTTAATTTTAAATAAATTAAACTTTAATCATATTTCTCGAAGGCAATTGTTATTGTTTTTAAGCACTCATGGTATAATGCAACATGCTCAAAAAAAAAAAAAAAATTACTCTGAATAATTTTTGATCTAATAATTGTATCTTCACATAATCAAATCACTCAATCTTAATAGTTTAGAGGAGTGACCGCTAATATGCTCAATAATTAGTACAGGCAATATAAGTTACGGAATCAAAAAAAAAAAAAAAAAAAAAAAAAAAAAAAATCTTTTGAGATCTACTTTCTCTATTTCCCAAAATATTTGAGAAAGTTATAAACCATAAAGTTATAAACCATAAAACCCATAAAATGCGTTAACAAATTAACGCATTTTATGGGGGAAATGACCTTTACTGATTTTCGCATCCCCTTAACTTTTAGAGAAAGTATTAAAATTCCTCTGGTAATCAAAAATTAAAACCCTTAATTATAGGGAAAAAAAAACTGCAAGATGTTTTAAGGGCACAAAATCTTTGGAGGTTTATTATGAATTCAACAAAAAATCATGGATGACGTCAGAAATTTGTGAAAAATGGATTCAAAAGTTGGACAAACTTATGATTGCAGAGCATCGCAAAATTGCTCTAATTTTCGACTATTGTCCTGCCCATCCGAAGGAAATCAACAAAAAAACTGAAAAATATTACAGTTTTTTACTTGCCTCCAAACACTACATCGAAGCTACAACCAATGGATCAAGGGATGATTCAAAACTTTAAACTGCACTGCCGCAAAAGAATTGTACGAAAAGTTATCACTGCTCTTTAAAATAAGCAATCTATGCCAAAGATCTATTTGCGAGAAAGCATAACAGAAATTCCCAAAGCATGGAACTATGATGTTACAGATCGTACCATTCGTAACAGTTTTGCTAAAGCTAGATTCTTTGTCAACGCTGAGAATTTGGAAAGTGAGGACGAGGATGATATTCCTTTAAAAGAACTTAAAAAAAATGTGGGTACAGCTAAGAGAGAACCACGAAATTAATGATGATGTGCGTATTAAGGATTTTCTTTCTATTGATTCTGAAGCTGAAATCACTGAAATATTAACTGAATCGGATATTTTGGACGGTGTGAAAAATAGAAACAATAAAGCTATAAATTGTGAGGAAGACGAAGAAGATGAAGACGGAAATGATGAAGAAATTAGTAAACCTTCATATGATGAAATGTTAAAATCATTTGAAACAATTCGTCGTGGATTGCATTTTGAGGAGAATACGCCTGAAGGAATTTTTGGTGGATTACAAAAATGCGAGACATATTATGAGAAAAAACACTTTTTCAAACGAAAGACTCAGACAAAATTAACGGACTTTATCAGTAGCAATTAAAATTAAGAACGCATGTGAAAATGTATGCTTAAAATTACATTTATAATAAATGCAGAAATAATTTTAATATATAAAAATTTAGCATTTTTATTCAGGGGAAAATATATGTAGCATGATAGTGTAACACTGAATAATGTTTAGTTCTATTCTTACTTTCATTGCAGATTTCTTTTATGGGGAAGATTTATAAAATAATAAATAGATAATAATTTACAAGATAAAGGTGTATCAATTGCAATTTTAATTATTTCTAGTATCTATGAATTTAAAACCTGTTCTACGCTGTGTAAGTATTTCAAAAGATGATTTTCTATTTAACGAATTTTCCATATAACGAACTTTTTTTCGGGATTTAGCGACTTCGTTAAATAGAGGTCCGACTATATATATAATGTACATTCGCGAGTACATTTTCTACGATTTTAAAGCAGGTTTAAATCAAGAAGAATGCGCTCTACAGTTGCAATCAGCATTTGGTGATGAATCTCCAACTCGTGCTACTGTATTCAGATGGTTTAAAAAATTTAGCAGAGGTCGCAATTTTCTTTAGGAGGAAGAACACACAGGAAAGCCGAATCCCGGATAATGTGTCTGCCATACGAAAAATGTTAAAGGATGATAATCGCTGTACCTAACAAATTATACAGAAGGAACTTAACATTGGATCCGCAGCCATACACAAAATTATTCATGAAGAATTACATATGAAAAAAGTAGTTTGCCGTTGGTTTCCCCATAATCTAACTGAGCACCAAAAAGAAGAGCGTGTCAGAATCAGTAAAGAAACTCTTAAATTGCTAAATAGCTAAATGATGGTGTCCACCGCATCATTTCTAAAATTGTAACGGGTGATGAAAAGTACATACCGTTTTATGACGTTCCAACACGTCAAGAAAGCAAAGTATGGGTCTTTGAAGATGATCCCACTGCGACAATGGTGAAAAGACAACGCGCACTGAAAAAAGTAATGTATGCCGCTTTCTTCAGAAGTACGGGATTGGTCAAAGCCATCAAGTTGGAAGGACAGAAGACAGTAACAGCAAACTGGTATACCACTAAATGTCTTCCAGAAATTCCGAAAAAGTGAATGTACAGCCGGATTCACATACAGCTGGATTAAAAGTTGAGTTTCTTAAACAAAAACAAATTAAAGTGATAGAACATCCGCCGTAATCACCTGATTTAGACATATGTGACTTTTGGTTATTCTTTAATCTAAAACAGAACTTACGTGGACGCCGTTTTCATTCAGAAGAAGAGATTGATGTGGCTATAAATGCATTTTTTTCATCTATTCCAAGAAATGAATGGCTTAAGGCATTTAATCTGTGGCAAATTCGACTACAAAAGTGCATTGCTGCTGCAGGAGACTACTTTGAACACACCGAAAATTTTGTTAGTGTAACTTTAAAAACCTAGTTGTATATTAGAAAGCACTCTTCTTTTGCAGATATAAACGTGTGAGCTGATGACGAGATTACATATTTTCCTTATTTTGTTTTCCGGTCTTTCAGTTATCTTTATTTTAATTTTTAAATTATTTTTTTATAAATATTTTATTTATTAATAAATTTTCTTCTTCTATTTAAAAAATTTATATTTTTTCCACATTTTCTTCGTATTAACATTTATATTTATTTATTTAAAATCATATCACATATTAAATATTTTTTTAAAAAATAATTTTGTTTTCCGATGAATATTCTTTATTTGCCTGTTCTCAAAAATTACAGTTTCCATTCTTAAAAATAAAATTTAAGGAAAATTATTGAAAAATTATTAAAAATTACAGATGTATTGAAATATTATTAAATTATTTTTAAGAGGCAAATATGAGCCATTCACTGCACACATTGATATGACTCCATTAAACAAAATGTGGAAAAAACGATGAAAATTTTTTTTTATAACACTATTTTTTTTATTACATTTTTGTCTAGAGGTGTTACTCTTTATTATTTGAAAAATTAATTCTAAATATAAGAAGGTTTGACATTTAAATTAAGAATATTTCAAGAAGTGGAGTTAATTGGTTTGTATAGTGAACAACTCATACATGAGGTGTTGTAGTACAAGAAAACGTTGATATTCATTAGCTTAACAATGTTGAGATTTTGTTAATTTAGTCGTGAAGCACGCAATGACTCATTTATCTGTTCTAAATTTTCAAATTCGAGGATGTCAGTTTTGCTTAAAAATGCCGCAGCAGTTTTTTAAATATTTTGTAAATCTAATGAATCTATGCGATCTATTCTAAACTGCTATGATTTCATTTGATTATTGCTCTAAATTGAATTAGCTGGTTTAATAGAAATATAGTTACTCTCTCATCGAAACGTGAAGGCAACTCCATAGCCTTGTATTTAGAGTCCCACCCAAAAGAAAAAGTAACCACAAAATCAAATCTAGCCTGCATTGCACAGAGAGTAAAACCATGATACCTGTCACGTGCACCTTACTGGGATTACTAGAAATAACTGAAGTATTTTAAAAATCATTAAAAATAAGGAACGAAACAATATAAAATTTATAGTTTGCGCTATTATGCTTGGGAAACTAGGTTATTCATCCCTCTAAATTGTGCGTTTGGTTAAATTTCTCGCCAATAGATGGTGCTGCAGAATAATGTATACAGCTATGTTTCAGCATACTGCAGCACCAAAACGATAAATATCGGCTGCTCTAACGTGTAAACCATCATCAGAATCCTTCACAAGCACTCACTAACTGGTTGCGCGGCGAAATACCGACTTAGAATGTTACGGAATCAATTGGGTATACTATCGCCTACGTCACAGGTTGTGTTATTCCTACTAAATTTAACCAGTGAACGGCATTTTCTGCGAGCCTGACTTCAAGCCACAAATAAACAAACGGAATGTTCGATCGTTTAAATAGCTGCTCGCCAGATTATATTGTATTACTAAGAACAGTTCGTTTTGTAATAATTGATTTTGTTATTTCATCTAAGTAATTTAATGTTTTTAGTAAACATATTTAAAACTCAGTTTATTAATTAAATTAAAAGTTTTTTTTTTCTCTTCTGACAACGTGAGACATCAAACCAATTAAACTTAACGGACATCATTCTATAGAATCCATATTTTAAAAAAAATCAATGTTTTCAAATCAAATTAAATTAGCGCATGTAAAATATTAAACAACAACCACTATCTTCCATTCATTTAGCATTGCACGATAGTATATGTTATTCCTACTAAAATTTTCGAAGTGGAAGTAGTTGTGTTTTTTTTTATATTATACCCAATTTCTCTGCCACTCTTACATGCCTTCAGCGCCACCTAATGTCGGAAAGTTTACTAAACGGGCAATTTGGTGAGATGAAAATTGTTGTTTCCCAAGCATAATGCCTCAAAGTATGCATTTTAATTGTGCTTGATTCATTTATTCGTGAAATATAGATAATTATATTATGAATTTTAGACCAGAGTAAATCAGTGTGGTTTCATTATTGAAATGAGTAAAACTCTGGGAGCAGATGTAACTGTTCCGTTTAAAATTGCAGCTCAAAGCAAGTAAATAAGTGGATATTTTAACAAACGAAGGTCTTGTTGCAATATAAGGATAAGCAATATTTTCAAGTTAATCAAAATAACGATTCTTAACAGCTTTTTGGATCACAAACACTACGATTTCCATTTAGACAATAAGGTGTTTTTTTTGCATTTAGTGAAATTTCCAATAACTGTACTAGATACAATAATACTAAGGAAAAATTTGATGTAAAAATTTCTCTCTAAAAAACTGGGGATTATCACATTAACACTTCAAACCTTTCAGATGACATAGTATGATTAATTAGTTTTTCTTCTTTATTAACAAAACTATGTTACTTTTTAATTTTTATAACCGTCGTTGAACAGCCGAACCAATTTTGGGTTTACGACTACAAATGTTCAACTCCGTAGTCTTGTAATTTTGAACCAGTCTAGAAGACTCCTGGATCAGTACCCCAAGAGGTATGATTTGTTATGGAAACAAGGAAGAATTAGTGACTCGACAGATTTAACGCGCATCAGTCACCATTTACTACTCGGGGAATCTTCGGTCGGTGGGGATCAAACCCACGACCTCTTAGACATGGTCAAAACTATGTTACTGTAAAAGTCCGAAGTCTGGTAAATTCCAGGTTCCTTGGATGTAGCCAAAACTCCCAACTTTTACTGTAATGGTATCATATTAAAGAATTTTTTCCAGCTTTTCACCAAATTATTTTGGTAAAAGCAGGGTTTTTCCGGTTCTTCAGGAATCTGGCTAGGTTTCTAAGTAGGTTTTCACCGAAGAGTCCGGGCTTTTACTGAACATTTCATCGATTAACTTTAGTCACCTAGGATGTTATTTCATTAAAAGGTATCAGAGGCAAAAAGAAAAAAAAAGTTTAAGAAGTTCTGATATATACTGCTCCGTGTAATCTGGCTATAACGTTCGTAATTTGCATTGAATTTGGCACAAATTTTCAAATTTTGTGATGCAGTGCTATTTGTCGGGAAAAAATGGTATTAGGAATCAAAAATCCTTTCATGCCCAATGCATTTTTAAGATAAAATGTTGGGAAGAGCCAATTTTTAGATAAAATAATGTGAAAAATTCATTTTCAAGATAAAATATTGTGATAAGCCCGTTTTTCAGATACAATAGTGTGTAGAGGTCGTTTTTAAGATAAATATTGTCAAGAGACCGTTTTTAGGAAATAGTATTGTGAAGAGCGGGTTTTCAAGATAATATAAAGCGAAGAACCCGATTTTAAGACAAAAAATTTTTGAAGAGCGCAATTTTAAAATTAAATAATGAGAAGAATTCGTTTTGAAGATAAAATATTGTAAGGAGTCCATTTTTAGGATACAGCATTGTGAAAAGCAAGTTTTTAAGATAAAATAATATAAAGAGCCCGATTTTAAACTTAAATTACATGAAGAATTCGTTTTTAAGATGAAATATTTTGGAAATTTCATTTTTTTTAAAAAAGAAAATCTTAGATTTTACTTATCTTAATGCATCAATCAAAGAAACTATGAAAAATCAAATGTATGGCAACGCACCTTTAACTTGAGCAATAAATATAAGTGAAAGAATGGCGTTTTAAGTGAAATTTGTACGGATTTAGAATTTTTTTTTTGAGCGTTAGATTATTCCGATGAACCAACAATCAGCATTGTTTAATTATTTGCGACTCTAAAACACACATACAAGAAAACAGAAAGATACAAAAAAAAGAAAAAAAAAAAAAAAACGATTGTTGCACAGTGTGGGAAAATTTTTTTCACTCAAAATAACTTTTGATCTAATGATCGGATTTTCACGTACTAGCACTAGGTTCACGAGGGTGACCTCAAATATTTTAAATAATAAATACAGACTTTATTTTTAGTTTCGTAGTCAGGGACAAAAATGTACTTTCTCAGAATAAACATACTTCGTATTTTAAACGGATTTGGACTCATGCCTCCAAGTTATGGGGATAGCGACCTTGAAAATTTTATCCCAATATTTTGGTCCCCTTAATGTTCATTTTAATTTTTGTGTACCTTGCTATGAATCGAGAATTTTTCAATCGATTTACAATTACTTGCAAAAAATGGTTTTTAAAGTAAAAATAATTCAAAAATTCGTATATTTAAAAATAGATTTTTTTTTCAGGAACTATTTGACTGCTTTATTTCAAATTTCACATTTTGCCATATGAAATTATATTTTTTTAAATGATGTAAAAGTTTGCATACTTTAGAATTCAAAACGTTTCGACTGTTGATTAAATAAGTTGGGTAGGTATTAAGGTACTTTATTTACGTAGCCGAGAGCTGCATAATGGGCAATTGGCGACAGTTTAGGAAGCATCACTGAGGATGAGCCGAAGATATGTCATTACAATTTTGATCCTCTTCAGAGGGATGGCTACTCCGCTTTGGTAGCCCGTACCTGCGCGTGAAGTCAAGCACTTTACGGCAGAATGGTTTAATGAGGACCGATACCGCGCACGCTCGGTTTCTACGCAGGCAGATTAACGTGATTCCCCACCCGCTTACTGATCTCATCCAGTGATGCATGGCTTCAAATGAAATAATAATGAAAAAAATTAATAATTGTTCAAAGTTATTTTTTTGCACGGAATTATCTTGGTATAAACGAATTTTATAATTGTGTTCCAAAAATTTTTCAATTTTAATTACAAAAATTATCGAGCCAGGGTGAAATACGCAAAAAGTATTGTTAACATTAATGGTTCAAAACTTTAGATTGCTCTCCTATTCGAACTATTGGGATCATATTTCGCAGTTATTTTGAAATGCAGGTATCCCAATCCGTTAAAATAAAGGTATAAAAGTCCGAAGGTCTGGTACATAAAAATTATTCACGGTATTCCGGTTCAGTTTTTATTTTATTTATTTATTTATTTTGGTACTCTACATGCCTAACTTCAGTAAGATTATTTTGGATAATATGAGCATCTCTAACCTGAAAGCATTTAAATTTTGGCCCAATTGCTTTAGCCGTTGATTCCCACTGTATCACATAAAGGACGCATTAACTCGTAAGAATATTTTTTTCTTCGTTAAATTCATATAAATAAATTTTTAACCAGTCATATATGTAGCTTTTTTTTTTTTTTGTTGTTGCTTCAAATGTCAATAAGAAGATACAAATGTTAATGGGAAGATAATTTGATAATTTTTTGCTATGCAATAAAAGAAAGTTGTTTGATCATTTTTTCGTCCACGATTTTTGTAAGCATTTTTTAGTTGATTCATTGATATTTAATGAAAATAATTTTAAGATACTGAGACTCGAGACATTCGAAAAAATATGATAATAACGCTTTTTAATACGATTTACCATTGATCAAAGATTTCATTTTTGAAATCATCTAACTTAATATGCTGTAAAGAATTATAATAATGATGAAATTGAAAAACAGCTCTAGTAATCGCTTAGTTGAATATTATATTAGAATACACAAAAGGTTACCTTCCTATAATGTTACTCATAAATACGGCAGAAAAATGATACGAATTGCGGAAAATAGTTTTGGTTTGCGGAAAGAAGTTTTGGTTTGCGGAAAAAAAGTTACTTTTCTATTATGTAACTCATAAAAACGTTTCGGAAAAATACGGAGCACAGTAAGTACGGAAAATATTGCTATTTGGTATTCCGTTAATTATTGTCTTACTAAACACAAAAAGTTACCTTGCCTGTTATGTAACTTATAAATACGGAATTAAGATGAAGGTCAAGACATCGGAAACACCTGTATCTAATTCAAAATGTTACGGAAGTTGAATGAGTAAGCTTTGTTTTCGCGACATTCATCAAGTAGTACGTAAGCTTAAAAATTGTTTGAATGTCTAGTAGCGTTTCAGACAAGCTAAGTAGATCGTCAATAACGTCGTGACATTTCTAAATACTATAGTCATTAAAATTAAGTCAGAATTATACGTTTAAAAAGATAAGATTTACATAATATTCGTAAACAACATGACGCAGTGTTTTTGATAATGCCATTATTTTGATTGTTCTTTTGGTGAATAAAGCCGTAGCGTATTTTTAAAGTATTATGGTTAGAATAGAATTAAAAAAAAACTCGGAAACAAAGAACAATATTATTATTTATGACATAGTGTTTTTGATGATGCCATTATTTTGATTGTTTGTTTTATATATGTAATAATTGAAGCGGTAGATTTTAAATCTTTTGGTGAATTAACATATTTTAAAAGTATTATGGTTAGAATAGAATTAAAAAAGCTCGGAAACGAAGAATAATATTAATATTTTTTTATGCAAGTTGTTCCCGAATCCTCATCCTTAAGTTTTATTGTTAGTATCATTGCTTAAAATGTAGTAAAAAAAAGGACGGACATTAGACGTCACAAGTTAATATATTTAAGCTAGGAAGGAATATAAACACTCCTGAAATCTGTCGAATCATAAGTGAGAAAAGAAGAGATGCAAAACATCAAAACCAGTTTCATTGCCTGGAGAAACTTCAAGTTGTTTTCGAAGCAGCCCTCAATTTCGAATAATCGCCTTTTCTTTTCTTTCTCTGACAATCAAAAGGGCTTCGATTTTTTTCACTATCGTTTTCGTCACTAATGATTCTTTAAATTTTGGTAGCATTGTTTTTTATTTCTTCTCATAAATTTCAGTATGCGGCCTCTAATATACATGCTTTCTTTACGTTAATTTTGACAAGGAATCTAATAATCAACTCTTTGTAGGTAATAATCAACTCTTTGTCATTCAACGTTATAATAGAAGTTATATTAAAAAAGTATATTAAAAAAATTAGTTTTTTTCCCTATAATAGTTAATACAGATGCAATAGTCATAATTCTGCAAACTTTTTTGTTTTAATTTGAATTACTTTTTGATATTGGAGGTGCTAAAATTTTTTATACTAAGTGTAGTATCATTCTTACATCGGTAATTGGCTTTGGAATAAAGTTGAATTTGATATGAGTAAATATGCACTATACGTACAAATAACCTTCACTCGATGTTTTTTTTTACTCGGAATTGATAGAAAGACTATACGAAGCAAAATGTTCTACTATTTTCATTTTCATGATTTGTTTTAATTCCTCGATATTTAAGTGGCAATGATAATGGAAGAGATTTATTTAACTAATAAGTGATTAATAATGCTGTATTAAGGTTGCCCTACTAATGTGAATTATCCATGGAAAGGTAATCAATTTTGGAATAAAACGTATACATGATAGCGAAAAAATGAGCAGAATTAATGTTTAGATGATAGTCGTCAATTTGGACATAAGCGTCAATTCTTTCTTTGATTTCAGGTATAAAAGCATATTCTTTCTGTGAGGCAGGCAAACAATTCTTCCTTCAGCTGATTTTAAAATTTTTAGATACTTAGTTGCAGAAGTTGAGATTTAGCTTACAATGATCATGAATACGTAAATAATATGAATAGCTTTGCAACGCTAATCAATTTCAGCATGAAGCTGAATATAACATTAACAAAAATACACACTATATTCACTATTTTTTGAAGGTGTGTAAGAAAAAAAAAATATTATTCTTTTGCTGACCTTAACTTCCTGGATTACTTTCACCAAGTCAGGTCATAAAAGTTATTTTATCTATCGCATAATACCATACATCCTATGGGTGCGGAACCATATAAAAAGTCACAATAAACAACACATGAATATAATATCAATTTTAAGTAGCTCCAGCTATGGGTATTTATAGAAGTTACTTGCATAACTCTGATAATGGCGACTCCTCGGATATAGCTAAGTTCCTGAGGTTCAATATTTGGCGCAAAATTTTTTATTTCCTGTCAGCATATTATAGAAATAGCGGATTCCGTTAGTCTGGTCGGAATGTGCTGTGATGTTGATGATGATGCTAAAGTCCCGGAAATCCCCTCCCCTGCGATACCTGGGAAAAGACAGTTACGTCATTTCCCTCTTCATCTCTATCGTTTGGTTTTTTCGTGGGAAGAGGGGCCAGATGGTTTTTTAGAGGAATCCCTCCTTCTCTTCTTTTGATTAATCAGCCAAAGAGGGGGGGGGGGGATGATAAAGGTAGAAAAAAAAAGTAACTGTTCCTTTTCGTCTCCACCTTTAAACACGCTGATTTCCGAAAGGCAGACGATTTTTTTACCTCTCTCAATAAAAGGGGGAAAACGATATTTTTTAACAGCTTTAAAATGAAGACGAAAAAAAAAAAAAAAAAAAAATCGTTATCGATTCGCTTAACGCGGGGAAAAGAAAGAAATAACGACAAAAATTTTGAAATTTTTGAGAGGGAGGGAGAGTATTATTCATTTTTTTTCCTAATTTAAAGCTAACCGGAAGGGGAAAAAGACAAAAATTACATTCTTTACTAACTGTTTATGAGGGATTTATAGTATAAGCACCCGCCTGCTTTTTTCCGACACGATCGTCTGCCGGATAAGCGAGGCATCTTTGGTTTCTGTGTTCTTTTTGCGGAACAAATAGACAGTGGTTGTGGGAAAAAAAATGTTGAAGGTTGGTTGTTGATGGATAATATTTATTTCCGCATTATTATCCTTGAAATTTTCCTAATATGTGGATTTTTCAGATTAACGAAAGAGTTAAATTTTCGATGGCCGGCCTTGAATAAAATTATTTATAAATTATTTCGTTAAGATTTTATTTACTGAAATAATAATTGATTTTATTAAAGCTATATAAAAAGGAGAATAATTTTAGATTTTCCTTCATACAAAAAGTTACCGAACTTTAAACTTATTCGGTCAATAGTTGATACAAGTTTTTAATGGATATAAAGGACGTCAATTGTAACAGCTTTACCTTTCAATGGGTTACTGGTAACCCAATAATAATTTCTTTTAATGCAATAACTTTATTAATGGAATTATTAACATAAGACTTAGATAAAAATTAAATATTACTTTAGTTTTTATTACCGTTTGAATTTGTTACATGGAGTACGTAATTTAATTTATGTTTGTAACAGTCCTGAAACTCCCATTCTTATGCCATTCAATAGAATTCAATTCTAAAGGATTTGAATATATGATTTTTTTAAAATCTTTTTTAACGAGAAAAAAGATTTTAGCTATTTAAAATTGTCAAAGGATACTGTAGCAATTAAAAATACCGTGATTTCATATAATGTTCTTACCTTATTCTAACATTACAG
Organism: Parasteatoda lunata; assembly: GCA_949128135.1. Lineage (NCBI taxonomy): Eukaryota > Metazoa > Arthropoda > Arachnida > Araneae > Theridiidae > Parasteatoda > Parasteatoda lunata. Next base: position 36,651,370 of record OX421976.1, on the reverse strand, counting down.
GGTGAGGTAATAAAAAACTGTACAAACAATTTTTAATATAATTTTATAAATTAACAAATAATTAGAGTAGACTTTTTGTAAATTGATTTCAGAGTGTCCGCCTTTTGCAGCGATGCAGAGGCACAAACGCTTTTTGAAATTTTCAACAATCGACCACAAGTCTTCTACTTTTAATCCATCCCATTACTGCCGAGGCGATGTCATTAGCGGGTTTAAAATTTTTGTGTACAATGTGCAAAAAAAAAAAAAAAGATCACCCTGAATAACTTATGATCTAATGATCGGATCTTCACGTTCTAGGACTCAATCTTTATGGTTTTATTTTTCGAGGGGGGATGACCTTAAATATGCTAATCAATAAGAGGAGACGATATTTTAAGTTACGAAATCAGACGCAAAAACGTACTTTAACTTAATAAACATACCCTTTTTTTTTTTTTTTTGACGGATTCGAATTTCTGACTCCCAAAATTGCTTTCCTGACTCCCAAGTTTGGTCAGGAAAAGCGATTCGAAGTTTGGACCCCTAATTGTTAATTTTACTTTTTGCATATTTTTCCAAATCTCGAGAACTTCTTAGCCGAATTGAAAAATTTTTGTACACTATTAAAAAATTCATTTATCCAAATATAATTCTATGCAAAAAAGGAATTTTAGTAAACATTTATCATTTTTTGTCATTTTATTTAGTAACTGTCGAAAAAATTTTGAACTGTAAGGTATACAGTTTTTTTACATAATTTTAAAGTAGGTAATTTTATATGGCAAAATATAAAGTTTGAAAGAAATCAGTTGAATAGTTTCTGAGAAATCGAGTTTTAAATAAACTGCTTTTTTACAATTTGTCCAAGAAAAATTAACCACTTTGAAGTTAAGTAAAAAAATTTGTACCTAATTATTTAAAACCTTTTGGACAATAGTTAATTAATATAATAAAAAATAATAAATATTTACTGAAATAAATTTTTTGTATAGAATTAACTATATTTTTTGTATGGAATTTACAAATAAATTTTATAATTTTGTGCGAAATTGTTTCTACTCGCTTAAAAAGTTCGCGAGATATAGCGAAATATGCAAAAAGTAAAATTAATATTAAGGGGGGTCTAAACTTTGTATCCCTCTCCTGACCAAAGTATGGGGACCATTTTTCCCAGATTGTTGCTGCCCGTATATTTTGAATATGAGAATTCCAAATCCGTCGAAAATAAGGCATGTTTATTCAGAGAAAGTAAGTATTTGTGTCTTATTTCGTAACTTAAAAAATTGTTTGCATTAATAAATTAACATATTTTAGGTCACCCCCTCGAACCATTAAGATTAAGTCATAGAACGTGAAGATCCGCAAAAGTTATTCAGGGCGGTTCTTCTTCGTCTTTCTTTTTTTTTTTTTTTTTTTGAGCATTGTACAATAGTTGGCGGAGCAAATGTTGTAACAAAAGAAAAAAAGTACGTAAACTAAGAGATAAATTATAAATATAATAAAATATAAATATTTTATAATTTAAGTATTATACAAAAAGAAATGAAGTTTAGTTAACTACTATTCTACGATGCTATAACTTAATCCGATTTCTTTGGCCATAATCTGTACTGTTTTATATTTAACTTTTCGCAGCCTTTATGCAGGAATTATAATCGGGAGAGGGAAGTACACTGTAAAGTTCTCTGTAAAGTACAAGCACAGTGTCTTTGGTTGCATCATCTGTAAAATCCATTTTTATCGTAGATGAGTATACCATAGTTTTTACAGTGATATTTATTTCATTAGAGTGATTCAGTAATTTTGCTGTATTTATTACTGTAAAATTTACGATTTGTTTGTTTCGTAACATGTTCCAGGAAAAATGGATTTTATGGTAAAAAAGAACGGCTCCCGGAGTTCCGATAATTTTACGGTAATTTGATACGGAATTTTTTACAGTGTTGGAAAATTTCAAATCCCATACTTTTTGTTTATTTATTTTTTGAATGTACACTAATAACAAAAAGTTCATTATGAACATGCTTTTCAAACTACACTTTTTCTTTTTTAAGAAAAAAGTCGGTTGTATACGAATACCAAAAATTCCTTTTCTCAAACTAAACAAACTTAAATCCTTTTTTATTTAGTTAAAATTTACAAGTACTAAAAGTAAAAAGCAAACTCTTTGATAAACAGAGCAAGTCATAGTTATGAACTCACAATTTTATTTATCAGTAGTCACAGTTTTATTTACCAGCTTTTCCAACTACACCTTTTTTATTTTTTTAAAAAAAAGTCGGTTGTATACGCATATTAAAAATCCTTTTTTTTAAACTAAACAAACTTAAATAATTTTTAGTTAAAGTTAACAAGTACTAAAACCAAAAAGCAAACTCCTTGATAAACAGAGCAAGTCACACTTTAAGTCACAGTTTTGCTTATCGGTAGTGCAAATTAAATGTTTCCCTTAATTACCCTACTATTCTATCTTAGCTACGAAAATTTATTTTAAATATTATTGAGAGTATTTTTACTTTTTGGTTTTCAATATTTAATTAACAAGGGTTTGGATTCGAAACCTATTTCTTCCAGGACACTGGAATAAACTGGAGAAAGCCGGAAAAAACAGAACAAAATGAAACAAACTCAACGAAATGGAAGAAAAAAATGACCAATGATACAAATGAATAGCTATATGTATTATAAGAATAGTTTAAACTGTAACAACAGCTAATTGCCCTACTATTCAATCTTAGCTACGAAAATTTATTTGAAATATATTTGTATATTTGAGAGTATTTTTATTTTTTGGTTTTCAGTATTTAATTAACTAGGATTTGGATTCGAAACCTATTTCTTCCAGAACGCTGGAATAAACTGAAAGAAGCCGAAAGAAACAGAACAAAATGAAAGAAACTCAACAAAATGGAAGAAAAAAATGACCAATGATACAAATGAATAGCTATATGTATTATAAGAATCGTTTAAAATGTAACAACAGCTAATTGCCCTTCTATTCAATCTTAGCTACGAAAATTTATTTGAAATATATTTGTATATTTGAGAGTATTTTTATTTTTTTGGTTTTCAATATTTAATTAACTAGGGTTTGGGTTCGAAACCTATTTCTTCCAGGACACTGGAATAAACTGGAAAAAGCCGGAAGAAACAGAACAAAATGAAAGAAACTCAACGAAATGGAAAAAAAAAAGACCAATACAGATGAATAGCAATACGTATTATAAGAATAGTTTAAGCTGAAGCAAATTAAATTTACCATCATAATATAGCGTTGAAAGTTACCACATTAATATTTAATCGAAACAAACCATTTTATTACTACTTATTTTAGTTTTATACAGAATTTTAAAATCTTTTTATCACATAGGTTTAGAGTCAGTTTAAGTGTTCATAATCAACAGTATTTGATTAAAAAAATGAGTATGCTGTTTGTAATTTTAATTTTAATATGTGATTTGCAGTAGTACTGTGATTATTTAATTGAATCAATAAAACTTAAAAATAATATTTTGACAGATTTTTAAGTAAATTTATAAAATTACATTTTACCAAACTTCGTTTTACGTAAAATATTGAAAGGAAAATCAATTGCTGCTTCGTTCCACTATGGTGTATAAAATAGCTTAAAAATTATTATCATTACTTAAACTAGATAGTTGCTATTAAGTGCTAAAAATATTCTTAATAAGAACTAAATTCTTAATAAGTGCTAAAAATATTCTTAAAATATTTATTAATTCTTTTTTAAAAAGAATTGCTTCCATTTCTTAAACTTGGATTGGAAAAAAAAAAACCTATTTCTTCCGGGACGGTTTCTTCCACGGTTTTTTACGTGTGATTTTTTTTGTGAACAACTGAATATTTTTCGTTTGAAACTTTTTTATGAAAGTAATTGTAGCAATATTTTTTTTTCTTTTTGCTGAGATAAATGATTTATAGCTTTAAATATTCAAATATTTTATATACATTTATAAATTTCTATTTTGCATTCAATCTGTGATTGGTTAACATACTAACAGAAATATTCAAACAAATTATCCTTGGCTGAACAATACACATGTGATTGTAAAACGTTGCAGCGGGTGGCTGCATACAGAGAGAGTGAGAGAAAGAGAGAGCTCATTTGTGAAATTCAAGGACAATTTTCAAGGCCCCCCATGTGATTTTCAATGTCAAATATACCTTTATTTGAGGTAAACTGATTCACTTTCCTCAAACATTTTGTGTATTTATATTACTGTGTATTTATAGTATTTTAATTAACTAAGTACAAATTTGAATTTTTTAAAAATCTTTTAAATAGTTAAAAATCTTTTAAAGTCCCCCTCAATATTTTAGACAAACAAAGAAAATTGTGATGAATTAACACCGATTTAAACTGATGAAAGGTAAAATAAATAAATAAATAAATGAATGAATCTTTTTGCAGATGTTTAGGAAATTGAAGAATAATTTTTTTTAAGCGTGAAATTTAGAGAACAAGTGTGAGTGTGTATTTTAATGTAGTCCCTCTCAAAAATTGGACACCAACGACGTCTATGCTTTTTTAAAAAAAAAAAGTTCAACCGAAGGCACAAATACTATCTATTAAAGGAAATGCCCGAATATATTGTAGAATTTTTGATATACATTCGGGTATTTTGATAGTTTGATATACTTATGAAAATGCGAAAATTTGATTGCACAGATTTTCTAAGAAAATAATTTTTAAAAAATCTGGAAATTTAAATATCTGATAAAGTATAATAACAATTATTTTAGGCGTTAAAATTATCAAGTGGGTTGACGTCTTTAATGTAAGGATAAAGGATAAAAAAAATATTTTTGATAGTAAAATAATTAAATGAGGTGAAGTGATCTTTCTCGAAATTAATGAAACGGTAAAGGATAATAAAAAATATTTTTGATAGTATAATAATTAAGTGAGGTGAAGTGATCTTTATCTAAATTACTGTAATGGTAAAGGATAATAAAAAATATTTTTGATAGTATAATAATTAAGTGAGGTGAAGTGATCTTTATCTAAATTACTGTAATGGTAAAGGATAATAAAAAATATTTTTGATAGTATAATAATTAAATGAGGTGAAGTGATCTTTCTCGAAATTAATGAAACGGTAAAGGATAATAAAAAATATTTTTGATAGTATAATAATTAAGTGAGGTGAAGTGATCTTTCTCGAAATTAATGAAACGGTAAAGGATAATAAAAAATATTTTTGATAGTATAATAATTAAATGAGGTGAAGTGATCTTTCTCGAAATTAATGAAACGGTAAAGGATAATAAAAAATATTTTTGATAGTATAATAATTAAATGAGGTGAAGTGATCTTTCTCGAAATTAATGAAACGGTAAAGGATAATAAAAAATATTTTTGATAGTATAATAATTAAATGAGGTGAAGTGATCTTTCTCGAAATTAATGAAACGGTAAAGGATAATAAAAAATATTTTTGATAGTAAAATAATTAAATGAGGTGAAGTGATCTTTCTCGAAATTAATGAAACGGTAAAGGATAATAAAAAATATTTTTGATAGTATAATAATTAAGTGAGGTGAAGTGATCTTTATCTAAATTACTGTAATGGTAAAGGATAATAAAAAATATTTTTGATAGTATAATAATTAAGTGAGGTGAAGTGATCTTTATCTAAATTACTGTAATGGTAAAGGATAATAAAAAATATTTTTGATAGTATAATAATTAAGTGAGGTGAAGTGATCTTTATCTAAATTACTGTAATGGTAAAGGATAATAAAAAATATTTTTGCTAGTAAAATAATCAAGTGGGGTGAAGTGATCTTTCTCTAAATTAATGTAATGGTAAATGATAATAAAAAGCATTTTTGTCAGTAAAATAATCAAGTGGAGTGAAGTGATCTTTCTCTAAATTAATGTAATGGTAAATGATAATAAAAAGTATTTTTGTCAGTAAAATAATCAAGTGGGGTGAAGTGATCTTTCTCTAAATTAATGTAATGGTAAATGATAATAAAAAGTATTTTTGTCAGTAAAATAATCAAGTGGGGTGAAGTGATCTTTCTCTAAATTAATGTAATGGTAAATGATAATAAAAAGTATTTTTGTCAGTAAAATAATCAAGTGGGGTGAAGTGATCTTTCTCTAAATTAATGTAATGGTAAATGATAATAAAAAGTATTTTTGTCAGTAAAATAATCAAGTGGGGTGAAGTGATCTTTCTCTAAATTAATGTAATGGTAAATGATAATAAAAAGCATTTTTGTCAGTAAAATAATCAAGTGGAGTGAAGTGATCTTTCTCTAAATTAATGTAATGGTAAATGATAATAAAAAGTATTTTTGTCAGTAAAATAATCAAGTGGGGTGAAGTGATCTTTCTCTAAATTAATGTAATGGTAAATGATAATAAAAAGTATTTTTGTCAGTAAAATAATCAAGTGGAGTGAAGTGATCTTTCTCTAAATTAATGTAATGGTAAATGATAATAAAAAGTATTTTTGTCAGTAAAATAATCAAGTGGGGTGAAGTGATCTTTCTCTAAATTAATGTAATGGTAAATGATAATAAAAAGTATTTTTGTCAGTAAAATAATCAAGTGGGGTGAAGTGATCTTTCTCTAAATTAATGTAATGGTAAATGATAATAAAAAGTATTTTTGTCAGTAAAATAATCAAGTGGGGTGAAGTGATCTTTCTCTAAATTAATGTAATGGTAAATGATAATAAAAAGTATTTTTGTCAGTAAAATAATCAAGTGGGGTGAAGTGATCTTTCTCTAAATTAATGAAATGGTAAATGATAATAAAATGTATTTTTGTCAGTAAAATAATCAAGTGGGGTGAAGTGATCTTTCTCTAAATTAATATAATGGTAAATGATAATAAAAAGTATTTTTGTCAGTAAAATAATCAAGTGGGGTGAAGTGATATTTCTCTAAATTAATGTAATGGTAAATGATAATAAAAAGTATTTTTGTCTGTAAAATAATCAAGTGGAATGAAGTGATATTTCTCTAAATTAATGTAATGGTAAATGATAATAAAAAGTATTTTTGTCAGTAAAATAATCAAGTGGGGTGAAGTAATCTTTCTCGAAATTATTGTAATGTAAAGTCAATTACTGTCCAAGTTTTAAATAATTTTCACCCATAGAAAATTTATTTAGAAAAAACAAAAATAGGGTATAGTTTTGAGTATAAACATTTTACTCCACTCCATTTATAAAGATTAAAAAAAATGTTTAAAATAAAGTTTTTATGCCGTAATTATAATGTTATACTAAGAAAAAAAGTATGATCAAAATTACCAGGATATAGTAAGATTTACCTTTATTGGAAAACAAAAAAAATCTCGGTAATTTTTACCGAAGCGCTTTGGACATGATTTTGGTAAATTAACAATACAATATGATTTTATAAAGCGTGATAAAATATGAAAAATGTGGTAAAATTTAATAATTTTATCATAATACCTTAGAGTATGGCATAAAAACTATTTAGGCTGTTAAATTTATTTTTCGGCTTTGTATTTTTTACTGAATGTGTGCTAATAAGAGCTATAATTTTTAAAACCAGAATTTCCGGTAAAACGTTACTATATAAACGGAATTATTACCCAATGAATGGTTTGAATACCGTGTATGTTGGTTTTTATTTCCAGAATTAAAATGTTTTTTAAAAAATATTAAACAACAATTAACAACTTAAGCAACAATTTTTTTCTAAAACGTAGTATTATACATAATATAATGAAAAATTATAAAAAAATACTCATTTAAAATTTATTTTTATAGTAACAATTCAAAGCTCAAGAAAAGTTTTTTGACATATATTTAATTTCTCCTGAGCACATTGCTTGCTTAAAAATATCAAACACGAGTTTTAAAATTATAAAATAGGTTATTTTAAGTTTTAAAAGAGTTTTTGAAAGAAAAATATGTACTTTTTTTAAAAATTAACGTTGATTTTTAAACAATTTTAAAGACTTTGGTTATTTCTAAATAATAAATCATTAAATAAAAATTACATTTTATAATGTACGATTAAATTTATTTTCTAACATATATCAAAAATACATATTTTAAGAACATTACACATACTACATGCTTTAAGAACATAACTAAAAAAAAAACTAATAAATAAATTTTCACTCAGTTTACAATGCTTGTTTAAAATATATAACATTAAATATATTTTGATATACGAATAATTTCTTTTTCTCCCATTTTTCAAAATAATTATTTCGAGAGCACAATTATTGCATAAAAAAGAATGAATAAATTTTTAATCAGTTTACAATGTTTGTTTCGAATGTAGAATATATAATAATTGTTAATAAATTTTGTCAGAAATATTTAGAAATTACCATAATATTCTCAAATTTATTTGCTATTTTGTTTGATATCTTTTTAGTTTGATACAACAGTTTTTACCGATAAAAATAATTTAAAACCAAATAGTAAAGCGTAATCCTAGAATCTTCACTTAAAAAATTTCTGATCATATTACAGTATAATGTACTGGCACCTATGGTTCCAGCACTTTTTAAAGTAAAATTTATGAATTCAAAATCTGATATACCGTAATTTTTACAGTAATATTTATTGTAAAATCACTGTAGTTAAATAATTATTAATGCCAAATATACAGTATAAAATGGATGATAGATGGCAAATAAATATACAGTATAAAATGGATGTAGAAATGGATTTTGCGGAAGAATTAATTTTATGGATGATGCACTCAGGGATTATATGCAATATTTTACAGTATTGTCTCTGATTATTTAAATTCTTAACATTGATATGCATAAAGAACAGTTTCATTTTCTTTCATAGATTGTGTATAGCCAATTGCTTTGAAGAAAATTTTATATTTTACTTTGTTTCAACTGCCAACATACGTCATCGTGAAACCAACGAATTCGAAACAAAATAATTGAATGCTTTTAAAAATATTTATTTCGTATTTATATATTTGATGCCTTGCTTGGCCCAGACTTTTATAATTCTATTTAAATTTGATGCCAAATTATATCTTAACTTGTAAATCTTAAAAGTTTGATTCGAAAAATAGCTCTTTAGTTTCTTCGTTTTCAAAAAAGGAGTAACGAATAAAGTAACCGCTCTAAGGATTTGGGAAAATTTTTATGATCAGAAAACTTTATAGCAATAATAATAATAATTATTATAATAAGTATATAAATAAAATAAAAAATAAATTAACTTCATTTTCAAAGATTTTATATATCTTGAAATACCAAACAGTGGACTAAAAATGTCTTCTTTTGTGTGGGAAAAAGTAGGAGGGAGGTTTTTTTGTTTTAAATTGACTTTTAGTGCAAACTACGAAAAATTATAACCGTAAACGAGTAATTGTTCAAAATAAAAAATGGAACTTCTTTTTGCATTTTTCTTTTGCATTCTAAGCAAATAACGTAAACAGACAACGATAACAAAATAACTTTATTTTTGGTAAAACCAATAAGAAATACGTAGGGTGCATCATTGGTAAAAGACGAGGCCGGAATTGTCAAAGGTGAAAGAAGATTATAATAAAAGGGATATGCCATACTCTTATACAAATATAATTTTTTTTTATCCTTTTTAGCCTACTTTATTTATACTTTATTTCATTATTTTTGACTTTTTAAGTTTTATATCTGTTATTTAATTTCAGAAATTTAAATTGACAATATATTTTGCTTGCATAGTTTGGTGACATTTGCAGTTTGTGTTGACATTACGCACAGAGCTCGAGTTAAAATTTAAGCATTCATTCTAATCGGAAAATGTTAGCTTTTTTTCCGTTTGCCAATAAAAAACTTTTCTTCTTCTTCTTTTTTTTTTTTTTTTTTTTTGAGAATAGAACATTGATATAAATTCGCTTTATGCTATCAAGGAAAATTATAGAAAATTGTATTGTCATCAGATACAGAGGTAGGTAGATATTTTAGCCCTCGAGTTAGTCAGAAAGTGGTAGGAGTTTCGATTGGCGACAAATACTTCGCGATGATAAATTCTGCTTGTAACAAACAGTCAAGATACGGATAAACTTTCATAGTTAACCGACACAGAGCTCTGGAGAAGATTTAAGCATTGAAATAAAGCTGAAACGGTTTGAAATTTTGATTAACGATGTATTTTATTCGGTGATAATTATGATTAATTAGCGGTCAGGAGGCTTGTATTTATATCAAGTAAAACTCTCTCATTTTTGTCAGGGTTCTATTCTTACAGTCACGAAAACGAGTTAAAAAAACGTACAAATATAAATAAATAAATATTAACATGTATATATGTATGCAGCATGATGTAATTATTTCTTATCCTTCATTTTTTCATGTATGTGTATGCATTTAACTATATTTACCAAAGCTCATCTTGCATTTTTTTTTTTTTGTATAGTTTCTTTCGAATTTGCCCTATTTTTTGAGAATTATTTATTGAAATAACCCAAATTAAACTAACACTCATTAAAAGTAAACTATATTTATTAAACATCTTAAGTGTTTTTTTTTTTCATTCGCAATCAATGCTATGTCTATTCATTAGGCCTAAACCTATCTTGAAAATTCCTCCTACAGTGAAAAAAAAGTATAGACAAAACTATCAGAATATGGAAAAAATACCGTGTTTCTGGCTCGATGGTAACACCGAAAGACTGGGTAATTTTAACCGAAGCACTTTGCTAATGATTTTAGTAAAAATAACAATAAAATATGGCTTTATAATATGCGATAAAAATTTGGTAAACGGGGTAAAATTTGGTAATTTTATCATGATACCTTAGAGCGTGGCTTAAAAGTCATTTATTCGGTTAAATTTACTTTTCAGTTTTGAATTTTTTGCTTAATGAGTTGTAATGAGAACTATAATTTTGAAAACTAGAATTTCCGGTAAACCGTTACCATACGAACGAAACGGGAAAATGTCCAAATGAATGCTTTAAATACCGTGTATTTTGGTTTTTATTTCCAAAATTATGCTTTTTCTCCCCCCTTAATGGTGCTATTTTGGTCAAATACTTAGAATTATGAATTTTCGATTAAATAAAGAGATTGTGTGAACTGCCTGCTTTTTATACAGATAACGAGTACTGTTATACCACGCCTTCTACAATTAATTAAATTATTATTAGTCGACTGTCAAGAAGGCTACTTAGCATGAATCAGTTGTTTCTTAGCATTTGACAAGCAGTGTAATAAGGGTTTGCATAAATGTTACGAAAATCTTCTAGGGGAGTTAGGGCACATCATCAGGATTAAAACTGCATAGGAACCCATACTAGGAAATGTCATCATACGCCACTAGGGGCGCTTTGCTATTATGAACTGTTTCTCCATGCGCTTCTGAACAGGTAATAATGGGGAAGTATCCGTACCTAAGTACAACGATATTTCCGACCTGGTATTCCTGTGGAATTTTAAATCTGACGAACTCCCCTAGAAGTTTGTCATAACATTTTTGCGATCCCCCTTATAATGTTTAAAATCTTGTATATTTCAGTGAAAAAAAACTAAAAATGTCATTCAAAAATATCGGTAGCTTTAGGAGCAAAACTAATTTCGGATTTGAAATTCCCACACCCGAATCAAGCTAGATCAAGTATTTGTAAAAATGCAGCAAAATTTTTTTTACAAAACACCATTATTATCATGTCTTATTTTCTTTTTGTTTCATTTCTTTCGTACAATCTGCGACAAAACTGTGCTTTATTCCCAAATCATAGTTTTCTAGAATCGCGGTGGCTCAGAGGATAGAGCGTTCGCCTCCAATGACTTGAACCGTGTTTGAATCCCAGCGATGGTTGTTCGATACGAATACCGGCTTTACCCGGCTCGCACCGACCAAAGTGCTGATGTTAAAATATCCTTAGTGGTAGCAAATCATGGGTCAGAGACCCCTTACCGTCAGACTAACCGTAGGAGGTTTTCCCCTTCCTGTAACGCAAAGGCGGGTTAGTTCCAATTTCTCCCAGTTCTTGATTCCGGAGTTCCCTTGCTTTCCTGGATTTGGTTTAAAATTACGAGGCTAAGGAGTTGAACATTGGTAGCAGTAAACTCAAATTTGAGTCGGTTGTTCAAAAAGACGGTTATAAAATAAAATAAAATCATAGTTTTCATTCTAAAATGTGTGTTTATTTATTTGCTTTTCTCTTTCAAATTGATGTTTCTATTTTTTCATCTTAAATTTTTGTTGGTACATTTAATTCAATATGGGGTATTGGGTAAAAGAGAGAAAAAGAAACGCATTTAAAACTTTTTACTTGAATTTTTAAAAACTGTCACTTCCCAGCTAATGTAGCGGAAGGTTACAAACTTACGCAAGTGCTCTCAGGTATTCTTGAATTAATGGACGAACAGACAGCACCTGTTTTTTGACAACGGAACCGATGTTTGGTAAAAACTATTCAATCGGTATTAAGATCGCTATGGGAAATGTCAATGAACCTTTTTTGTATAAAATTCTTAAAGATTTCTTTTAAAAAAGGAAAAAAATCTTAACGGAACACCATCGAAGAAGATTTTTTTAGCCGTATTCTTATGGGGTAGATGAACTACTAAAAAAAGAGGCACCTATTCCTTTTTTAGAACGTTTGGGGTCCTGGGATTTTTATCAGAGAACCTTCTTTTATGCAGATCTCTTTTATTTTATCTTTTTTTTTTAAAAAAAAAAGCAGGACAGAAGCAAAATGAAAATAATAATCGAGATGAATAAAAAAAAAAAAATCTATCTCACAAGAAAGGCTCTTTCGTGGGAACGGTCCCTTAAAAAAAGTTTGCACCTTATTGTCAGAGATCGAACTCTGACCTTCTGTGTCTCCCACCTGAAGATCAGGGATTGATGGAGAAAAAAAATGGAACTTTTTGAATGGACTAGGCACAAGTGGCGAGCGCCCTGAACTTCCCACTCTGCAAAACGTTCAAGGTCTTCTTCGCCCGCATCGCCAAACACCGCCAAATTCCAAATGTCTTGAATCAGCTCACGTGAATTTCTATGAGGTTGTGAATTTTTAAAAATGTACCTCTTCCCCCCATTTTATTTGCAAAAGTGGATTTTTCTAAGCCTTTAACATGCCGCAATGTGTTTATTTTTTGAGTCATCTCAGCAAAAGAAAGTGATTGTTCACATTAGAACTTTAATTCCTTTCCTTTAATCTCGTTTTTTTTTATTTTTTATCTCTTATAAACTGTCGCTTTTTAAGAAATTTAATAACTTAGCACATCGCATAAAGAAAGTAATACTTTCATAATACTTAATTAAAACTATTCCTAAAATATAGTACACGCATTGTAGAGATCGTTAAAATCAACTGGCTGTGTATAAACAAGATGGCGTGTTAATGTTACAACTCCTGCGCTTGGTTTATTATCACGTTGAATCAATTTTCGAATCATATTTAATTGGGTAACTGCAAGGCGAAGTGAGCGGTGAACTCGATTGTCTGCTGAATCTGGGTTTAAACAAATCCCGTATTTAGTAGCCAATCAGGTTTGACACCCGCGCGTGACGTGGCTTGCAGGTATCCGGTTTGAAACCTCATAAATTTTATGATTTTATAAAAGCTAAATGCTAGAACAAAAATTGTTCAATCGACGTCCAAAAGACGCCAGACTAGCCTAGTCAGTAGGGGGCTGGGCCCATGACCAAGAGTTCGTGGGTTCGATCCCAGCCGGTCGAAGACTCCCTGTGTAGTAAATGGTGACTGATGCACGTTAAATCTATCGAGTCGCAAAGTCCTCCATGTTCCCATAACAAAACAATACCTCTGGTTGTACTGATCCAGGAGTTTCCTTGCCTTCTGGATTGGTTCAAAATTAAAAGGCTACGGCGTTGAACATTAGTAGTCGTAAACCCGAAAAAAATTGGGTCGGCTGTTTAACGACGGATATAAAATCGACTTCCGAAGAGGTGAACCGGGTTCGAATCCCAGCGATGGCTGGGCGATATAAATTCCGCACCCGGCTTGCACCAACCACAGTGCTGACGTAAAATATCATCAGTGGTTGACGAATCATGGGTTAGAGTCCCTTTGCCGTTAGGCTAACCTTTGGATGGTTGTGTGGGTTTCCTCTACATGTAACGCAAATGCGGGTTAGTTCCATCTTAAAGGGCTCCACGAAGGTAAAGTTCTCCCGATGCTTGATCCAGGAGTTCTCTAGTCTTCTGGATTGAGTTCAAAATTACATGGCTGCGGAGTTGCACATTAGTAGCCGTAAACCCAAAATTAGATCGGCTGTTCAACGACGCTTATAAAATATAAAATTACAAATGACAATTTAAAAAATTTTAAATTTTAGGGTAGTAAATTTTAGGGTAAACAAAGTCGGTATGTTTCGAGCACTCATTTTCAAGACCCATCAAATGCAAATCACGTGTGTGGTAAGTCTTGAGAATGCGCACCTTGTTTCGAGCACTCGAAACGCGTCGATTTTGTCCACCTTAAAGCTTGGGGATAAACTACATTCTCAGAAAAATTAATTCAGCGTTGAACCGAATTGACGGTGCCCTGCTTCATAATGCTGCGCAAATTAGTCCGAAATTTAATCAAGTGCTAAATTGAACGTTGTTTTTGATTAAGTTGAACCATAGTATCCTGAAATCAATTTTAAAAAGTATGATAAGATAGTTATAGCATCATATTAACATTGCTGAAAATAGGAACGATATCAATGGTTCATGAGGTTCAGAAAATCTTAACGAAAAACAATCTTGTGTACTCTATAGAAGAAATCTCAATGTTTTAAAGCATAATGGGTTATCACAAATGAATAATATTTTTAAAATGCAAACGCTTATATTTATTTTATAACCATCGTTGAACAACAGACTCAATTCTGAGTTTACGACTACTAATGTTCAACTCCGTAGCCTTGTAATTTTGAACCCGATAAAGTATTTTGAGAAATTTGCCTTCGTAGAGGACATTTTGATGGTGCTAACCCGAAATTACGTTATATGTAGGGGAAAACCACGAAAACCTCCTATGATTAGTCTGACGGCAAGGGGACTCTTACCTATGATTCTTCTACCACTGAAGATATTTAAGTCAACACTGTGGTCGGTGCGAGTCGCGTGAGGAATTCGAAACGACCAGTCATCGCTGGGATTCGAACCCGGATCATCTTCTTGGGAGGCAGGCGAGTGCTCTATCCCCTGATCCACAATTTGCTCGTATACGCTTATAATTATTACATTTAATAACAATTTATTCAAAATAATATAAGTAAAAAAAGATATTTGTCATGCAAATGTATTTGATTTTTTCAAACGACTTTCAAATCCTTTCCTTTGCATTAGAGGTAAATGAAAATTTTATAAAACAAATTTTTTTTTTTTGCCTCAATGAAAATTCTTTAACCAACAAAATATGTATCCTAAAATTAGAAATGACTTTTTGTTTTAAAAATAGTAATAAAAGAATGAATAGAATAAATTGTTTTAAAATTTGCTTAACAAAATTGCATTTTTGTCATGATTTTGCGCAAGAATACACTTTTAAAACATTTTTAAGCTAGGATAAGACGCGAAATTTTTAGCAGAACTTCGCCAAGGCTGCGTTAAACTACACAGATACTATGCTAAACTACAACTCTCGTGGTTTTGGGGTGAACTTAAGAACTCATTTAAAATTTTTCTGGCGACTACTGTATATGAATAACTTTAAAAAAATAATAATAAATAAAAAAAAAATAAGGAGTATTAGAAAAATAAACTTGTTTGCATGGTCTTTCAATTCTAACAAGAGTTTTTAAAAATATACGTTTACGACTATCCACGTAATTTTAATTTCACTATCACTGGCATGCTTGTGAACTTACACTTTATTTTAAGGATTAATTTTTCACGTGATTCCTCCTTCCTCAATGGCACGACAGCCTTGTGTGAGACTTGGCCATTTATCCACTTTAAATATAAAAATATAATTTGCGGAAAACCACGAAAATTAGCGGTATGAAACTAGTTGCTAAAACAATAGACCGAAAAATAATATCATGGGCTAATAGATACACATAATTAGTTATGTAAATTTTAAAGCAAATACACAATTTGATCTTGTAATGTGTAAAATGTTGAAAATAAATTATATCATAGCCGACGTCGAACGGCCGACTCAATTTTTGTGTTTACAACTTCGAATTGCTCAACTCCTTACCCGAGTAATTTTGAAATCAATTCCAAAGACAATTTCTGGATCAAGTATTGGAAGAAATTTACTTTCGTAGAGGACTTTTTGAGGAAACTAACCAGAATTTGCGCTACATGGTGATGAAAACTACGAAAACTTCCCACGGTTAGCCTGACGGCAAAGGGACTCTAACCCATGATTCGTCTACGACTGAGGACATTTTACATGAGCACTGTGGTCGGTGCCAGACGGGTACGGAATTCATGTCAACAAGCCATCGCTGGGATTCGAACACGATTCACCTCATTGGAAAGTAAACGCACTATCCCCTGAGCTACCACAGCTCGAAAATAAATTATAATGATGATTCTCCCCCCCCCCCAAAAAAAAATTTAAATCACAGACTTTACAAAAAGTACATATAGCAGAGAAAATAGTGAATTTAGCAAACTAAAAATTGTCGCTAATTTGTCAAATGTCACGTATGATACAATAATATTGTATTTGAAGCAGACCGTGCCTATTAGAATTTAGGCATACACTTGCACGTAGATGAAAATGTAACCTGTAAATAAAGAAGCGTTTAGTTGGCAAATAAATAAAAGATCTATGCTAAAGTGTGAAGAATATATTTCTATAAAATTATTTAAATTAAAGTAAATAAATCGATAAATATTGATACACTCATTGAATAAATATTAATATTTTTTAAATAAATCTTAATACTTTATAGAAAAAGTATTAATACTGTCAGCTTAACTGATTTGCAGCCCTAACTCATCGTTCTGCGGGTTCCTATTGTATAGTATGGCATCTCAGTAATATTATTTCAATACTTGCTTATAAACAAATTTCAAGTGCAAAACAATTTAAAGCAACGTAGAAAGAATATAACTGGTCGTTTTGCTCATTTTTGTAGTTTTAGTATTTGTTAGAAAACTAATTGTTTACATATGGAATTATTTGAATGTGAACTCTAGTACTAAAATTTTTAAAACGTATAATGAAAAAAAAAAATCTTTTTGGTATACTTGGTCAGTTTATTTCTGACTCGAAAAAAGTATATTTTGACAATCAGAAAATAAGTTTTTTTTTTTTTTTGTTTGGGCTTTATTTTCAAAGTTGAAAAGAAATTTGCTATTGTTTTAAAATATATTTTTCTTTTAAATCTTTGAGCTATAATACTAAATTCTAAATTTTTGTTTCGAAAATGTGATAAACTCACGGAACCAATTTCGATGTCACAAAATTTCTTTTTGATTGCCTCTCGAATTAATTCCTATCTTCTTATCTGATTATCATTTATTTTCCCATTACATTAAAAAAAATGTACAGTTCAAAACTTGTGGAAAACTTGAAAATCTTCCATCAAATACTTCTAAATGTTACATATTGTAAACCGTGACAACTTTGTTGCTTAGAATAACCGAAGAATAAAAGAAACAAATGTGTCCTGAATTATGAGATTTATTGATTTTCTCCTTAATTTGCTCGTTCACGAACTTGTCGGGATGACAAAAACCATGCTTTAAAAAATTTGCAGTAATGTTGTCATTTTAGTAACCTATGAAATTTTGAAAACTCAAAAAATTCTTTAGCGTTACATAGTTAATTTTAAGAAAAAATCTACGACTGTATCAAATTTATTTGGTTAACTAACAACTTAGATGATTTTTAGGTGTTTGTGTTAGAAAATAATATAAAAATTTTGAATATAATAATGTTCTTAAGAAGTTTTGAAATTTTAACCATTTTTACGTACGTAACTTACATAACTAAATAAAAAAAAATTCATTATAGAATCAAAATAATTTGTCTAACAACTTTGATGATGTTTAGGTATTTGTCTGACCACATAAAAAAGATTTAAAAATATAATGATATTCTTATAAAGTTTTTATGATTTTAGCCATTCTTTTTTGTGAATATGACTTTATCACACAACTCAATAAAAAATTCATAACAGCAAACAAATAATTTGGTTAACTAATAACCCTAAGAGATTTTCAGGTGTTTATTGCATAAAATTTAGGGATAATTAGTTATTGCATAAGATTTTTGAAATTTGTTAAGATTTCAGCCATTTTTTTATAGCTAGCTTTGCAATTTTATTTCAATTAAACGAATTTTATTTCATTTATACGAAATACACTTGATTAATTTTTTATTTTTTATTATTCAGCCAAAACTAAATTTAGAGCTAGTTTGTATATTCATACATTTTATAAATTCAACTGAGTAGGTTTTTACTTTATTTAAAGTTATTTTTATGTCATATCCACCCATAACTACATAACTACAATGTACAAAGCGATGAAAATATGAATAAAATCATCGCGATCTTCGGCCAAATCTGGCTGAATGCAGAGGTACCTGCACAAAAGGCCTATCGAATTCTCCATTCTTCCATCTTGCACAATAACGTTCTTTTTTTCATTCTTTTGGAAGCGCAACCTCTGATGCAACGGCTCTATTTAGTGGTTGTTTGTTGACAAAATGCAAATCTTTGCCTTGCATTTTTTGATGCGTCGGTCTTATCGTGGTTTTTTTTTTTTAAAGTGCAGCAGGTTACTGACCCCCATTGCGACTGGTATTACGAATCAAACATAGCTGGCGTGTTTTCTTGGTTTAGACGAGAGCTTCTTAAGACTAATTCGGATAAGTACTTCTTGTGTTTACTTACGTTTTGTGTCTGCGATGTTGTATTTTGCTGTTGTTTACTGTCGCTGGCATTTTTCAGTGATTAATCAAATTCTTTGAGGTGCATTCTGTTAATTCTTACAGCTCAGTGGATAGTAATAACTATGTAAAAACAAATTATTCACTTATCTAAAAGAAATCATTAGTCCAGTGCTTGGCAGATTATTGGTCCAGCCCAATCGTAGGCAGATAATTGATTATAAAGTCTAACCCCGCTATAATGAACTCACAATATTTTATTTTATAACCGGTGTTAAACACCGACCCAACTCTGAGTTTTCAACAATCAATGTTCAACTCCATAACCTTGTAATTTCGAACAATATCTAGATGAAAAGGTAACTTCTGGATCAAGCATTGGGACAAACTAGCCTTCGTGGATAACTTTTTAATTGATCTAACCTGCATTTGCGTTACATGGAGAGATAAATCACTAAAACTTCCCATGGTTAGCCCTAACACATGGTACATCTCCCACTGAACATATTTTTACGTCAGGTTGGTGCGAGCTTGGAGCAGAATTTGTATCAATCAGTCACCCCTGGTATTCGAACATGGGGCACCTCATTGGGAAGCTGACGCTTTATTCCCCGAGCCCAGAGTCTATTCAAAACTCGGTTGCAGTGAAAATAGATGATTTTAGTCGTCCCGTCCGAACTGCTTTTTAACTAATGATATTTGATAATGATTTTGTTGGTTTACAGCGATGACCAGTTGAGCAACTAGGACTTCCCCTGTTCAACGAAATAACTTATTTATAATGGTAGTCAATGACGAAATATTAAAAATAGAATGACGAAATGTTTCTTCAATTTTGACAAAGTTTGTTTCCTCGAAGAAGTGACGATAGTTTTTTCATCACTTTGACGAAATGTTTGCTCTGCTTTCGTCACTTTGACGAAATGTTTGCTTCGTTTTTGACAGAACAGTACCTGAGTTAACTGTTCTGTCAAAAACGAAGAAAGTTTCGTGATGTTTGAGCATCTATTTTTTACAATGTGAAAAATATACTCACTACCGTTTAATCTGGATAGTGGTTGACAGTTTAAACCTTTTAATGCTAATTTCACTTTTTACTTATTTTGCAATGTCTCTAGAACCATTTAAAAGTGGATCTATAATTTACAACCATTAAAGTTTATTTTTATATAGATAATTTCTTACAAAATATAATTTCTTTACTATTTATTATATTTAATAACAGTTTAAAATGTTTTAAATCATAAGGTAGCATAAAAATTTAACGCCATTTTAAACAATGTGATTTTAAATGACAAAATACAAAATTTTTAGCTAAATTGGCAAAATAGTTTCAGAATAACAATAGTTCGAAAAAGTCATACATTTAAATTTTCATTTTTTTAAAAAAAAATTTGAGCGATTTTGGATTTTTATATTCAAATATGTATAAAATAGATGCATTTTTTTTTTCTTTCAATTTTGCTATCAAAAGGTTTTCGATAATAATTAATTTCAATTATAAAAAAACTATATAAAAATTTTTTTTTTACACAGAAATATCTTTGAATTATAATACGTACATAACGTTTTGTAATTTTGGTTAAAATTCTTTTTAATTCGTTTAAATAGTTTCAGAAATATGGTGGCGTCAACAATTCTCATGGCTGAACAGCTGAGAAAACCAGCTGAACAGCTGACCACCTGATGAATTTTTGAAGATTACTAAGATTTGATAAATCAATAACGTTAAAAATCGGTTCGCCCCGAGAGTTATTACACAATGAAGATGAACCTTACTAGGGAAAAACTCTTCCTTTCCGTATGCAAATTCGTTTTTTTTTTCCATTGCTTTCATTGGTATATACTGTTCTTTTCTTTTGATCTTCGAATGTAAAAAAAATAAAATTTTGAGTCTCATTTCGGAACTTAAAATATTGTCTTTACAAACAGGGCTCGAAAAAACTCGGAAATTTTAACCGTCCCCGAGGACGGCTTGTCCAACAATGTACCCGTCCTCCTTTTAAACTAACCCGTCACTTCTAAATAAATAAAAATATAATTTTCTCTTATTTATTACAAACATTTACCATATAAATTGCACAATGAATTAGTAGTTATTAGGATTACAAATACTAGGATAACATTATACAGTTATAAAAGAAATACTAGGTTACTAATAGTAACCTAGTATTTATTTTATGAAATAATTTATTTCTTATATGAAATAATTTAAATGACAAAGGTCACGTTATCTGGAATGTCAATTTATCCGAGGTTACTGCGTTTTTTAAATGAATCAAATATGACGTTTGCCAGTTCCACAATCAATCTAATGATTTACAGAGGTTTGTGCTCAGAAATCTGAAAGGGGTTTTCCATTTAGGTAGATGTTCATAATTGCGTTTAACGCTTCTTGTTAAGACCAGTACGTAAGGTGTTTTTTTGTAAGTTCATTACTGAAAAGCTCCTTTCAACCGCTGCAGTACTCCCAGACAGAGAAAACATCAATTCCACAAAGCGCAGTATGTTGCTGTATTTCTAGATTAGAGGGTCATTATAGAAGTGAGGCGATAGACTCGTGTAAGATAACAAAAATTGAAAATGTATCACGAACTTTAACGGGAAAATGGCCGTCCGCGCGGACGTCGGATTCGAGAAATTTGTTGTCCGTGGAGAATTTTTGACCGCCGAGGACGGGTGGTTTTTCGAGCCCTGTTTACAAATTAAGGTTAGCATGATTAAGATTACCATTTAGCATATTTAAGGTTAGCCCATCAAGGTAGGTGTATATTACTTAAGTTTTTTCTCAATTTTATACATAAATATTTTTTTTAAATCTTTTTAGTTATTTCCTTTCTTTTTTTTTAAAAAAAATTTTTTTAATTTCAATTTTGTAAAACAATATTATCTTTAATAAGAGTTATATTTTGAATCATTTTCAAAACAATATGAATAATATAAAGGATAAATATTTAGAATTATTTCCGCAATCATTTAATTCTACACTCTTAGAAAAACTGGTATAGCTTTGAATCAGTTGTGATTCAGTTCAAAACTGGTATAACGTTGAATCAGTTCTGGTTCAGTTTAAAACTGGTTCAACGTCTAAGGTACTTTGAACTCTTAATCAAACTTGCAGCAACAAGTTAGTGCAGCAATAAGAAGTTGAAGAGAGTAATCTATACTTCCAACTTTATAACCATATTATAGTATAATTAATTTTCAAGAGTACGATAACATTGTTGAAGATAACACCAAATTAAGGTTGAAAATTGAACTATATTAAGGTTCAACAAGATTCAAAATTTCTAATACTGTAGCTGAGCACTGTTGCTACAACAGGTAACCCTGTTATAGTATGGGCATCATAGTAAACTTCATGCTTTTGGTAGTAAAACCTATGCTTTTAGTCAATGAAAATCGATCATTTTCTTAATGAAATCAACCTGTTTCATCATTCAATTAAGAAAAAAAAAAATTTTTTTTTTCTATTATAATTGGTTTTTAAAAAAATTTTTACTTTCTCAATACGGTAGCTTAATTTTTTTGAGGACAAGATTTTTCTTGTTTGTTTACATTATGCTACCTGAAATGATCGGTAGAAGTTAAAGAAGAACCACCTTTCCCACACCTTCCACCTGTCGGCCACCCCATCACTGCAACCGTGGACAAACAAAACACCTCTCCCTCATAAGATCATCGACCTCATTGTGGAGAATATTTTGAAGACGCGATTTTGAAAATTTCTTTACTGCAATATCATTTTTATCTAAATACTCTAATTAAAATAAAGAATGAATTGCCTTTATCGGAACATTAAAAAGCTCGGTAATTTTTATCGAAGTGCTTAAGTAATAATTGTGATAAAATTGACAATAAAATTTGGTTTTATAATATGTGATAAAATTTGGTAAATGTGGCAAAATTTCGTAATTTTATCATGGTACCTTAAGGTATGGCATAAAAATCATTTATTCGGTTAAATTTTATTTTTACTTTAGTATTCTTCACTGAATGTGTATTAAATAAGAGCTATAATTCTGAAAACCAGAATTCCCAGTAAACTGTTATCATATTAATGGAAACAATTACCAAATGAATGTTTTAAATATCGCATATTTTGGTTTTATTAAAGGGAATCGGTAGGACGCATATAAATAATGCTAAAACTGAGCTATCTACCTTTACCTTTTCTAATTGTACCTTTTCTAAGTAACTACTCATGATATCGCTTTGAAATTTTTTTGAAAATATTTGAGATTATATCAATTGTAAACATGAATACTTTTTGAGTTAGGAAAGATTTTTGCTCAAAAATGATGAAACTTTTTAAGAAATTTAAAGTTCTCAGTTCATTTAAAGTTCATAATTTTTGAAGAAAAAAATTCTGCCAAAGATATGCAGTTATCACAGTGTAAACATGTATATGTTAATATTCGAGAAAAAAAAACTGAAGCAAAATCTTGTTTAGAAGGTACATTGAAAAAGATCAGTTTTAGCATTATTGGTATATGCCCTACCGACTACCCTTAACCGGAATTATGTTTATTTATTTATTATAAATTTTTTTTTGTTGCCAAAATTGTCATTACCATATAGTAGGGTAATTTTAATAGAATTTATTTCTTCGTGTACAATATAGTTCAACTTAACATCCCTGTAACAGAATTTTTTTTCAGCTTTCTGTGCCAGTTCTCTCTTGTACTAATATCTTTCTGAAAGACATTTTTAATTGTAGGAAATACTATATATTTACTAATTTAAAGTAACAGAAACGCATTCTGTTTACAAAAAAAGCCTTTATGAACAGAATAGAACAGCACATAATTTTTTTAATAGTAAATTTTTTTTTTTATCTACATATAAAAGAATACATATTCTAATATTATTGGTGATGTTCTCCTGTTCTAAAAAACATTAGTATAGTTAACTTTTTTTAAAAAAATTTTTGCAAATTGGAAATTACTTTTTATAATATCAATCTGAAATTCTAGTTAAAACCAGTCATTGCGGAATTTTTTGATTCTCAAAAAAATCTGGAAAAAAAAAAAAAAAAAAAAAAAAAAAACACGAGCGTTTCTTTCTCCTCTGATATAAGAGAAAGAAATTTTTGTGAAAATAATTTTGCAGAAACGGGAAAAAAAGTTCTGCAAAGAAAAAATATTTCGAAAAATACTGCAGGTGAAAAAAAAAAAAAAACTTTTTTGCTTCCCAAATAAAAAATCTTTCTTCAACTCTGTAATGTTCTGCGACAATGTCACCGCGTCGCCACGATTCTGCCACGGGACTTAGCATCATATTAAGATTGAATGAATTGAACGAAATAGAACGATATTGTTCAACTCTCTCTAATATTTCGTACAGGGAACACATTCGTACATATACAACTCGAAATTCTATCTTTAAATGTGACCTATTTCGACTTTCCGTACAGGCTTCCCCTTTTGCGTAGAAAAAAAAGAAGAAAAGGCAGTCACGCGGACTGTTTAATATATAGCTCGTTTAAGAGTAATTATGAACAGTCATTTCGTACACCACCTTGTCTGGCAGACGACGTGCGCTGAAGAACCCTGATGGCTCAACGACCCCTGCTTCCCACGACCCACCGTCGTCTGAAGGGAAGAGGGGTGAATCTTCTGAATCTCCCTTGACTTTTGATTTCGCTTCAATACCTTCCCCTTTTTCTGAAGACGCTGCTGTGTGCATAATATTGCTTAAGCGTCTGTTGCATCCTTGCAGCAGTCATCTTGAACAATGAACTTTTTAGTTAAATTTGTCTTAAAAATTTTGAAAATATTCATGAAATAAATGTTTTGTTTAATTTCGTTGAAATGTCTTAATAAATAAAATTTTTTTTTTTAAATCTAATTGCAAAACCTTTTTTGTGTATGTTAGTGTCGAAATTTTTGCACATTTTTATAGTAATTTATTGAAAACTTTAAAAAATTTGTTGTTCTTTTTTTTTTTTTATCTATATCTCACTGTTGTAAAAATTACTGAAATTCAGCACTAATCCCGAAAATATAGAAAATAAAAGATTGTTGTCCTCTGTAAAATTTTTTGGAATGTATTAAACCACAATATAAGGCAAATTTAATGCTATCTTCATATACTTCAACGATATTATTATGGAAAAAGTAATATATTTTTTTTAAAAACTTAAATACGCAATTTTGTATCTTAATGGAAGCATTTAACAATTCGACAACCTGTGGAAGATTCATAGTTGTATGGTGTTATGGTTCTAGGTGCCAATATCACGATTCGATGTTGGAACTGTCTTTCTAACGAGTATATTTTGTAAACAATTTGTTACTTCAATTCTTAAGAAGGATTACACAAATTCAAAAAACATTGCATGGTCAGAAATGGCATATAACAAATTTTCCTAATATTTGTTTGTTCTCTTTTTGTTCTTTCTCCTCCTGTTTGAGATCCAGACATTGATTCTAGCATCGTTCAGTATTAAGTTAAGCATGCACTATCGCTAAGTTTAAAAAAAAGCATAAGTTTACCAACAAAATAATACAGACATAAAAACTGAATAAAAATATAAGTTTAAAAAAAACTTACAATAAGTAACTTAAGAGACGCTAATTGGTATTGGAAACTATGTCTGAAGCAAAATAAATAAATAAATAAGAGCAAGGAAACAAACAAGGGAAAAAGAATAAAAAGCGACTAAGATATATTTAAAGAGTTAAGCGTAAGAACATGTTAAATATATTACCTGATTAAAAACTCCATTCGCTTTAAAAATATAAAAATAGGAAATAACAGTCGACTTATTTCAGTGCTTAAAAATAGCCGCTCATTTTTCAAGACTTGTTAGATGTGAATGAAAAGAAACAAAAGTGATTTGAAACATAAAACGAAAATTTGCTTGCGAAAAATGAAAAAATTAAAGTGAGAAACAAAACTAGAAAAACCACAATAGTATAGAGAAAAAAAATGAAAAACAACTGTGGCAGAAAGGAGCAAATAAGGGTAAAATGGGTATAGTTTTGTTTCCTACCGCTATTTTTTAATTTTTCGTTGGCAACTTTTTTTTTAATATTTCAAATCCTGTTGTTCCGTTTCATTCAAGTCTGGCAAGTCTTGGAAATGGGAGTCTATTTTGGAGCAATATATATATATATATGTAAGTTTTTAATTGGGTAATATCTTTCCGCTTCAATTTCTTGAGATTATTATTTCAAAAGCATTTGATAACACGTTATGTTAATTTATTCTTAAATATGTCTAAATTCTCCTTAAGTTACAGATGCCCCAAAAATTCTGGCACCTCCAGATCATTCCTCCTTTGCATCCTCCTCTTGGCCGACTGAAGAGGTAAACAAACTCTTGTGAATCCCTTCTATTGCCGGAAAAAGGGGTCACATGTTGAAGAGTGAAAGTTACAGTTAAGGGGTTACAATGGACGTTTTTCTTCTTCAGAAGGGTAATGGACCAAGTTCAGTGGGTTACGGGAGTGACTCCCTTCGTCTTCACTTTCATCTTTACAAAAAGGGGGTAAATTTTTTGATCGGTCACGATCTTTAGAGAGGGTAGGGTCTGTGAGGGCAGTGACTTATTTTGCATTCAGCACTAGTCTTAGAAGTTCTGAGCAACGTATTATACTTAAGATGTCTACATTTCGGTTACTGAAAAATTTTAATTTAAATTAGAAATTCAACTTTAGCTAAATGGTTGATGTACTTAAAAATTCTAAATTTTGTGAGAATTGAAAAAATGATACTAAAACTGCCGAGTGTAAATTCAAAATTCAATTACAGTCACTTATAGTTATTTTGTTGCACTTGATACGTCTTGTTTCATGCAATTAAATAATATTTTATTAATGAACAAGTTAATTAATTATACTAAAACGTTACTTAAGATGTTTTAATTTCAATACTTGAAGATTTTAAATTTAAATTCACAATTCAACTTTAACTATTTTGTTGCATTTAAAAATTCAAAATTTCAGAGAATTGAAAAATGGCACTAAAAACAACCGAGTTAAAATTCAAAATTCAATTATAGTCAACTATATTTATTTTGTTGTACTTGATATGTCGTATTTCTTGCATATAAATAATATTTTAATAATGAAAAAGTTAATTAATGATAATAATACTAATAAGTTACTTAAGGTGCTTCCATTTTGGTTATCGAAAAATTTAAATTGACAATTCAAGTTTAGCTTAATTGTTGTATTTAAAAATTAGAAATTTCAGAAAATTTAAAAATAATACTAAAAACAACCAAGTTAAAATTTAAAACTCAATAGCAGTCAAAGTCAATAGCAATAGCAAATAGTAAATAAAAAAATTATTATTAATAATAATAATAAACTACATAAGATGTTTCAATTTCGGTAATTGAAAAATTTTAATTCCAATTCAAGTTTAGCTATATAGTTGCTGTACTTAAAAATTCCAAATTTGAGAGACTTGAAAAATTACTCGGAAAATAATCGATTTTAAACTCAAAATGTCAATTCATACCAATGCATAGTCAATTGTCAAATGTCAATGTCAATGCATAGTCAATCAAAGTTTTTTTTTTTTTTTTTTTTTTTTTTTTTTTTTGTAGTTTTTGATATGTCGCATTTCATAAAATTAAATAATATTTTTATAATAAATGAGTTTAAATTCTAAATTAATGATAAGTTTTTTAGTTTTTGTTCTAGAAAAATGTCTCAATTTTAGGTCACTAGAAAATTATTTAAAAAACGAAACAGTTTAAATTTAAAATTGATGTTTAGATATGTAGTTGTCCTACTTAAAAATTCCGAATTCAATGGAATTGAAAAATCACATTAAAAACAACCGGTACTTTATTTTTTTTTTACTTATACTATAAAATTACATTTTTTAAGCAAAAAGAAATTCACTGGATTATTATTTGAAAAATTAAAGGCCATAATTTAGTACAATTAACTTTACATTTTATAAAATTTTATTTATAACTTTATAATTATGTTTTAAAGAAACAAGGATTATGGAAAATAAATGGATTTAAACTTTTTAAAAAATCGTTCTATCTTTATCGGCACCAAACTCTTCATTTTTATTACACTACTAGAATTTTTATTCTGAAATTATGGTAGAATAACCGGCAGTCGTCTGTCCATCCAATTAACCGTAAAGCTTACGATAAAGAACATTTTTACCTTTACTGTTTTGAAACCGTTAACAATTAAGTATGGTTATAAGACTATGAATACTAAACGATACGTATTTTTCAAACTATTTACAAGCCGTAAAATGGAGACGTATTTTTCAAACCGTAAATATTCTCTTTAGCCCTGATTTTAACTTGACATTTGACCTAAGCGTTTTGTTAGGTAATGGGCAATAGAAAGAGCAGCGCATTGGAATCTCTTTATATTTGGATGGAAATGGAGGAAATATTGTGATGTTACCGTTGGTACTCGAACCCCCGGACCCAAGACTGATAGATTAGCTCTCTCGGCTGTAATATGTACCAAGTTGCAAGGAATTAAGCTCCTTCATTATTTGGACTTAGTTGGTGCGATAAAAATTCTAATTATTTAACCGCTTTCGGTGAAAGTTTTTAATAAACAGTTTTTCTCACAATTAGTTTGAATACCATCGCATTTATGGTTATTTGATTGTTTTGTTTGAATATGGCAAAATAACAATTAAATAAATATTTATTCAACCATTTTTTTCCGAGAAATTTTTAACTGTGTATCATGTATTTGTTATGGCAAATACAGCGAAAAATTTTATCAGTTTATAACATTTAATTTAAAAAAAAAAAAAATGTCGATTGTACTTATTGTAAGCATCATTGGAGTTATTGTCCTCCAAAATGCTTGCAAAAAATATAAACACATATTACCATATCTTTTTTTCATGTCTGCATTTTCACAACACAGGCACTGCTTAATTAACTTCCTTTCAACTTCTAATTTTATTTTTTCACTTTATTTTTTTACTAGCCGCTTAAGCCGGCCAGCTGTCCGCCAGAGTTTTCCTTGTCTTGCCACAAATGCAATCGAGCTTGGGATGTTGAAGCCCGATTTTCTTCTAGCCTTCTTCGACGTTCCTGGGATGTTTCTCGGGTCCTTGCATTTCTGGTTGAGACACGATTATTTTCTAATCTTCTTCCGCGTTCTTCAGATGTTTCTTGGGCCCTAGCGCTGCTAGTAGAGACACGATCCTCTTCCAATCTTCTTTGACGTTTCTCAGGTGTTTCTCGGGCCCTAACACTGCTAGTTGAGACACGATCCTCTTCCAATCTTCTTTGACGTTCCTCAGGTGTTTCTCGGGCCCTAGCACTGTTAGTTGAGACACGATCCTTTTCTAATCTTCTTTGACGTTTCTCTGATACTTCTTGGGCTCTAGAATTGCTTGTCGAAATTCGGTCATGTTCCATCCTTCTTTGACGTTCCACAGACGTTTCTTGGGCCCTTCTTCTTCTTTGAGAATCTCTTAATATCTTTTTCTTTGACAAAATACAAAGTTTTTTGGAAGGCGGTTCTGCCATGTCAGTAATCGGGTTTTTAAGAAGTCAACGAATACTTTGAAGCAACAATTACTATGAAAGCAAATCATGAAACTTCAATATTAAAATCTAAGTGCTTACCTGCAAACTGAAACTTTCTGAAAATAACTAATTACATTTAATAAAAACTGTTAAAATAAAGAATAGAAAAACCAAAGAGATCCAAGGTAAGTGTGATCGTTCCTTCAAAAACAATTAAATTCCTATTTTATATATTATATGGCTACAACGCTTTAGGAAAAAAAAAACTAAAATGCTAAATACATGAAAAGAACACGAAAACGAATTAATTTTTTATGGTATCAATTTCCATTTCTATATAATTTTTTATGGTATCAATTTCTATTTCTATATCGCTACAAAAATCATCGTCTTCGCTTAAGAAAAAAAAAATAGAGCGTGGAAAGAAGAAGAAAAACTTATTATAACAATTATGAACAGCGACAAATATATCAAAGCGAAGCGTTCTATTTACGTATCGAATATGTTGCCACATTTTTAATACAAAAGTCAAACTATTCTCCACTTTGATAAATGTAAACTAATGCGAACCTTACAATTAAATTATTAATTCCTTCGTATATTATTGGTTTAAGTTGTCGAAAATTAATATTTCAATTGTAAGGTTCGCATTAGCATACATTTATAAGAGTGGAGAAAAGTATATGCATTTTTTAATAGTTTTTTGAATATGGCTCTTTGAAGACGAAAAAGCATAGATTTTCTTACAAAATGACTGATAACTAAAAAACTAATCCAAATTTTTGAAAAAGAAAAAAAATACTTCTTCATTATGTCAAAACACAATTATGTGCCGAGTTTCGTGCCTGTGCGAGGCTTCTGGGGCGATATATTGTGATTACAGACAGACACACACACACACAGCCGCGTTTATTATTATGTATAGATTCTTATTTTTTATATGTTGGAATGAAATCTGTTACTAGCTATTCTAAGCTCTCAATAAAATTGGATTACCTTAAAATGCTTTTGACCTAACTGACGGATATTCATGCAATAAGATGAAATTTTAAAAATAAAATTTTAGAATTTAATTTATATTTCACGATGCGATATCAGATACAAAACGCAATTTCACTGAGAAATAGTATTTTAAAAATTTTTTAATTTGAAACTTTTATTTCTGGTCTATAATTTATATCTATCATAAAACAAAATTATAGTTCTTATTATCTCACACTCAGTAAAAAATGCAAAACTGAAAAGCTATTTCTCTGCGTAATAGTATTTAAAAAAAATTATAATTTAAATCTTTTATTTCTACTCGGAGAATTCTGATAAAATTACCGTACTGTATGATAAGGACATTTCTGGTGAAAAAAACAACAACAAAAAAATAATAATAATAATAATAATTCTGCTTAATAAAACCGAAAAATATTTTTAAACCATTCATTTAGTAATTTTTTCGGAAACGGTTACCCGGAAGTTCTGGTTTTCAAAGTTATAGTTCTTATTAATTAATATTTAGGAAGAAAAAAAAACAGAAAATAAATTTAACCGGATAAAAAGTTTTCATACCATAGTCTAAAGTATCATAATAAAATTACTAAATTTTACAGCATTTACCAAATTTTATCCCATATTATAAAACCATACTTTTTTGCTAATCATACTTAAATCATTACTAAAATGCTTCGGTATTTTTTAATATTCCTAAAGAGCCAAACACACTGTAAATTTCACTATATTCTGGTAGCTTTAACTCTGTTTTTTTCTCTCTGTGTATAGAAATAAATAATATATAGCTCTTAAAAATGATACATTCAGACATTCAGATAGATAAAACTATATAAAGGGAAGAAAAAAAACTTTTAAAATATTGTAGATCATGTGTTTAACTTAGTCATGACATGTTTCGTTTGACATGATTAGATTAATTTAGCACTAAATATATTAGTTAGATATAGGTACCATTTTAATAAAAGCTCGTAGAAAAAGAATTAGATATCTAGTAGATATTGATATTAATACTTTTCCAAAAATAGTCACATGGTAAATTTTACCATATTCTGGTAATTTTGACCACACTTTTTTCAGTGTATGTTTAGAGCTCTGAAAATAAATTATTGACTTAGCTATGGCTATTTTTCAACTTCACTTTTTTAACTATATTTTTCAAAAGGACATGGAACCAGATCAAATATTCGAAGCGAAAGATTCTATCTAGAACTATTATAACATTCACTTTTCTGTCATAACAATGTTTTGTAACTACTTAAACAAACTAAGCAGCTGATTTAAAGAAAGTATTGCGTAAATGAAAAGTATTGCGGAAAGAGACATATTGTTTACAGATTTCTTTTCTTTGTTACATTATAAAGCTGCTTACTCAATAGTCATGTTTATTTTGATTTCTTTCATTTGGTTTGTAGAACTATATGATGTAAAGGAGAAAGTTTGTGTTGTTGAACTAAATAAATATAGAAACCAGTTTATAATGGACTAAAGTAAAAAACAACGTGAAAAAAAGCACAAATGAAAGTACATAAAATGACACTTTTTTGACGTTTAGACACTGAGGAATTCATTTGTACTTTATTGACGTTGTTTTTTTGCTCGATAGTTTACAATGCGATAAAAAATATTACACTTTGAAATAAAATAAAACAAATTGAAAAAAAAAAAAAAAAGTGCGTTTTTTCGAATTTTTCTGCATAAATGTTAATTAATGAAGGATGAAAGTTTCATTTGAAATACGATTCGAAATGCTAAATTTCAACCGAACACAATTTGTAACCAAACTAAACGTCTTGTGACCAAAAATGGTCTCCACCTATTCAAAACTTACTACAGTAGACTCACAATTTACCAGGATCGGATTATCCGGGTTGCGGATTATCCAAAACAACCCAAAAAATGATGTTGAGAAAGCGGCGTAGTAAAATTGTTCGAAAAGTAAATAAAAAAAAACAAAAACGAACTTAAATTCCATAGAACCATAAATTCATTCATCACAAAACAGTGAGGCAAACTAGATCTCTGTTTTTCTTTTCAACAGCACGAAGTGTGAATATGAATAACATTGAAATGTCATTTTATTTCTTTTTCTTTCGATTTAATTCAACTAATTATGTTTTATTGTACAGTAATTTTGCATATTCTATAACTCTTTCTTGAATTATCAGGCATCTCCGCTTATCTGGGACCTGACCATCCCGGCTAGTCGAGAGTTTAGTACACTGTTAAGAATATGGACCAAAACCAATTGAAGCTTTAAAATATATTTTTATGTTAAAATTAAGAAACTTACTAAACTAACTTATGAAATTTAATAATAAAAATTTAAAAAATTCGTAACGTAGTTGAAATTCCATTACAGGCTATTGCTACCTGTTTCTATATCCAACTTGTTTACTTATGCTCTCGAGCAGGGTCGCCAACATTCATAAACACTCTTCCACCGCGTCCCCTATGTTTAATGGTG
The DNA here is from genome assembly GCA_949128135.1 of Parasteatoda lunata. Taxonomy (NCBI): domain Eukaryota; kingdom Metazoa; phylum Arthropoda; class Arachnida; order Araneae; family Theridiidae; genus Parasteatoda; species Parasteatoda lunata. Next base: position 36,618,644 of record OX421976.1, on the reverse strand, counting down.
GACGCATCAGCGTGTAATAGTAGCCTCTCGAAATCAAAATAGAATCTTATAGAATTTTGGATGGCCCACTCAAGTTATAAATTACCTGAGTAAAAACCCGGAACTGATTTTTCAAGTTTGGCTCTGCAATACCAGATTTCACGGAGAATCTTTCATACGAAGAAAACCATTTGAAAAATGGTTAAAAAAGCTGCCGGAAAAAACTCGTTGTTCTATGCAAATTGGTTCGTCCGTGCTATTGCACGCGCGGACTGTGGGAAGAATGATGGAATAAACCCAGGAAGGAGAAAAGAAATGGCGATATTGAAGCTTGTGAAAGCCGGGAAACAAGCGACTGCCGAACGGTGATTTATGTGATCCATCAACTTGCTGACATGTACCTCAAAGGCTGCCTTGTGCCATGACACAATGGATACTGGCAAAGTTTTCCCCAGTTTTTGGTAGGACTATCGTGCCATCTCTTTAGTGATATGACTTAAAAAAGCCCTATGGGACAAAAATATCGAAGTGAGGAAAAAAATGCTTCCAGGTGTGGACCAAATGCGAGAAATCTGTCCTCAGAGTTCAGTCACCGACCTGAAATGCCCAGTGGAATGATCATTAATCGTTGTTGACGAGGAAATGTTGGCGTATGTACACTTATAATCGATGTCTACAACTTGTACCACGCTAAACACTCCCAATTTTCTTTTTTTTGCTTGTTTACTAGAGTAAACATAGGGCTAAATGCAGATTGATTGGTGCCATTGGTGTTGAAACTATCATTGGCTGATATCATAGCGATTAGCACCCCTTCTGTTTATTATTCTGTCTAGTATTTGCCATTTGTATATATTATTTCTTAATCAAGATATTGGTTTAGAATTATATTTCATTACACCTCAGTTGTGCAAAAAGGTGAAGTTTTTCTAGCTTTAGTGAAGATATCACTTTATTTTCCTTCGATTCAATGAAATTTTAATTCCGATGTTTCAATTAAGTTCTTCTGATATGAACGCAAATGCATCGAAAATGTAATGCGAGGAAAAATATTACATCATCAAATTCTTTTATGGCACTGAATTCTACAACTTTTGAGAGATCCGTGATTTGTGCAACTTAAATTGTCAACCAATATTCAAAGACAAATAGTTTATTAAGTGGCAAAAGATCATCTGATTTAATATATTTTTAGCACACCAATGAAACTTATCGTTAAAAAAAATCTGATAATGTGTCACAATATAGATTTTTCATCAGAATTCCAAGTTTATTCGTTGATTTCGTGATAAAATTTTGATAATAGCAAGTTGTATTTTTCTCTGGTTACTACTTTTGAGAGCTCTTACTCTCTATATAAGGTCCTGATCACAATTCTATGCTTATTCGTTGATTTAACAACAAATGTAAAATAAAAATAGGCTTAATTCTTCGCTTAATTTTTAGTAATAAACTTTTTAGGCTTTTACTCGCAATCTAATAGTGTCTTGATCATAATTGTAAGCTTTTTTTTTATCTTTTCAATAGCATTATTCGTTGGTTTTATGATTCATTTCGTTGATTTCATGATAAAATTTTCATAAAAGCAAGTTATATCTTTCTCTGGTGACTACTTCTGAGGGCTTTTACTCTCAAAATAAGGTCCTGATCACAATTCTATGTTTATTCGTTGATTTAAAATGGTTGATTTGATTCGTTGATTAAAAATGGGTTTAATTCTTCTTTTAATTTCTAGTAATAAACTTTTAAGACTTTAACTCGAAATCCTTGATCATAATTGCAGGTTTTTCCAAAACAAAGAAAAAAATAGGTCTAAATCTTCGTTCTATTTTTCAAAATAATTTTTTTAAGTGCTTTAATCACAATATAGAGTCGTACCTCTAATGCAAACTTATTTGTTCATTCCATGACAAAAATTAAATAAAACGAGATTGAAATCGATTACCGTTTTTGAGCTTAGAGATACGATAGTATTAACTGTTTCCAAGAAAATGGATAATATTTCAATAAAAATTTATCATAATGTTTAAATAAATTAAAAAGAGTAATCATCGAAATTCTTTTTTAATCATTCACTTCATATGCCTTTTTTTTGGTGGTTTGTTTTGTTTTGTTAGATGAGACGGATCTAGATCTTTAAATCACCTTCAAGATTTTATTATGAGTTACTAGAAATCGATTATTAGAGATTGGTTTCAAAGCTTTCTTAATTAATGCTATTATGTGTTCACTTTTTTTATTAATTTTTTTTTTGTTCTCAACTTGTTTCACATTTTAAAGCTTAAATGAAAAATTCACATTTGTTTTTTATGAGACCACACGGCAAAAATTATTTCTAAAACGTAACAGAAGTGTTTCTTAAGTTGTATTTTAAGTGTTAAATTTTTAGAAGAACGTTATCATGAATTTATTTCATTTCCTAACATTTAATTTTACAACATTTAACTTTAATTAAATTTTTCATAAATATTTCATATTAACAGCACGGAAAGATTTCCGATTCTAACCTCAGAAATATTTCTAAATAAATGCAAAAGTTACGTTGTGTTGAGATTCAAATAAAATTTAAATCATAAATGAAATGTTTTTATGATGTATGATATGCTAACAGAAAAAAAATTATTCAACTGAAAATTATATAATACTAATTCTAATTTAAGCCAATTCCAAAAATTGTACGTATTTTTTCTTCTACGTTAATTTAATCTTCTTTATTTACAGTATGCATACGGGGAAAAAAAATCTGGTAAAATTATCTTACTGTGAGGTTATGTCTTTAAAAAAATAAATAAATAAATAAATAAACTCAACTTAATTCTAGTTAATAAAACAAAAATATACAGCATTTACGCCACTCATTCAGTAATTTTTCTGTTCGTGAGGTAACGGTTTACCGGAAATTCTGATTTTAAAAATTATAGTTCTCATGACCACATACTTGAGAAAAATTACAAATCTGAAACTAAATTTTACCGAATAAATGGTTTTTAAGCCATGTTCTAAGGAAACATGATAAAATTACCAAATTTTATTACATATTCTTAAACCATATTTTATTGTTAATTTTACAAAAAGTCATCTTCGGTAAAGATTACCGAACTTTTGTTCCAATAGAACTAGACACACGTTCTCCTATTCTGGTAGTTTTGACCAACTTCTATCCTCAGTGCACACAACAACATATGGTACGCACTTTCAGAAATATTCCTTCAATGTTCATTCATAACGTCTATCAAATTTCATGCAACTTTAGCAGTATTAAATTTAACCAAATTTTCATCGAAATTGAATTATGCTATTTTGTAATCGCGTTTAACAAGGATTTAAGTGGCTCAAAAATATGGTTTAAGTCTACATCACTATGAGGCTGAAAAAAATTTATGCCATTTTATTTTTCATCGCAATCCAATTTTTTATTGCATAAAAATACAATTGACAATTCTTAAATGCCCAATAAAAATATTTGCTATTAAGAAAGTTTCTCTAATATCAAGTTTTTTTTTTTTTTTCAAAAAACGAAATAAATAAATTAACTTAAAGTTCAAAACAATTCTTTTTCTATTTATGCAAAGTTATGTTTTTTTTTCTACTTGTAAGATTTTCTCATTTTCAACACGTAACAGTTTAAATTATAGTTAAACAAAAATATCATAAATTCTTGACCAAAACTTTTTTTTAAAATGTTAATTTTTAATAATAATAATTTAAACCTCATTATTGAAACGTTTAGAATGTCATGATTAAAAGAATCTCTTGGATCAAACATTAGAACAAAAAAATTTTCGAGGAGGAAATTTTCGACGGAACTAAGCAGCATTTGTGTTGCATGAAGAGGAAAACTATGAAAACATCCCGCGGTTAGCTCGACGAAAAGGGGATTCTAACCCATGATCCTTCTACTACTGAGGACATTTAACGTCAGAACTGTGGTCAGAGTGAACTCAAAGCAAAATTCGTATCAATCAGCCACCGCAGAGATTAGAATCTAGCTCACCTCTTTGAGAGGCGTACGGTCTGTTCTCTGCGCCACTGTGGCTCACACACTCTATGTATTTTATTTTATATCCGTCGTTGAACAGTCGATCCAATTTTTTGGGTTTACGACTACTAATGTTCAACTCAGGAGCTTTGTAATTTTGAATTCAATCCAGAAGACAAGGAAAACTCCTGGTCACCATTTACTACACGGGGAGTCTTCGACCGGCGGGGATCAAACCCACGATCTTTTGGACATGGGTCCAGTGTCCTACCAACCAAGCTATCCCGGCCCACACTCTATATATAGGGCTTTTTTTTTTCCTTAATTTTTTTAGCCAGGAACTTTCATTCGGTTTAAAAATAGTATTTAGGAGATTTAAACCAGCTTTTGACCCTAGAGAAGTGAATCAGAAAGGTGATATAAGCAAGAAATTAAAATTTAAAAAAAATAAATAAATAAATAAAAAATAAAAAACACACACACACACTAAGAAATCCTCTCTTTTATTATTAAAATTATTTTCTTTTATTATTAAAACTTTTGAGCTCAGTTTTAAATGTTTAAATTATATGCATTGTAAGTCAAATGCGGTTTAAAGATATGAACTAAATATTTTAAACTGTAAACTAATAAACTAGATTTATGTCATTAAATAATTGCCTAAAAATTATTATTTTTAAATAAAATGCGTTTTTATTAAGTGGTTAAAGCTTATCTTATTTACTACTGCCAACTTTTCTTCAATTTATAACAAATTTGCGTATTATATATTGTGAAGTAAATTATATAGAACATTTCTTTCTTTTGTGATACTACTGCCCATTGTGGTACTTGGCTTGCTGAACAATGTTGACCCAAACTTAAAACCTTTGGTTTCGGATATCAGTCTGAATTTAATGGTTATAAATTTAAGACTATCAAACACATTATTTAAGTATTTTAAATAATTTTAACTTCATTTAATAAGGTGTAAAACGGACCCATACTTCCATCCAAATTAAATAATAGTGCAGTGTAATCAAATTTAAAAAAGATTAATTACGGCCTTATTAAAGTTGCAAACTATTTGCACAACACTAAGGTTTATAAAACTCTAATATTCCTAATAGTGCATTGAAGAAATATGTATGGTCGAAACTACCAGAATATGGTAAAATTTAATGCGTTTCTGGTTCGATGGAAACATTAAAAAGCACGGTAATTTTTGCCGAACCGATTATAGCTTTGACGAAAGTAAGAAATTTTTATAAAAATGATAAAATATGGCTTTAGAATGTATGATAAAATTTGGTTAATGTGGTAAAATTTGGAAATTTTATCACGATAACTTAGATAGTGGCATATAAAAATCAAACTCAATAATTATTAATAAGGCGCTGTAGTTTAGATTTTGGAAAATTTAGCAATAAAATATGGTTTTATAATAGGTGATAAAATTTGATTAATATTTTCAAATTCAGAAATTTTATCATGATACCTTAGTGAGGCATAAAATCCATTTATTCGGTTAAATTTGCTTTTTAGTTTTGTATTTTTTTTTTTTTTTTAAAAATGTGTGGTAATAAGAACTATAATTTTGAAAACTAGAATTCCCGGTGAACTGTTATCATAAGAACGGAAAAATTATCAAGTAAATGATTCAAATACCGTATATTTTGGTTTTATTAAGCAGAATTATGCTTTTTCCCCCTAAAAATGTCGTTACGATTCAGATGGTAATTTTACCAGAACTTTCTTTTTTTACGAATAACCATGCAAATTTAAATAATAAGTTTTATTATTATTTTATAGATAAATATTCAAGACATTGACATTATTGTCAACATATTACATGAAAAAAATTTAAATAAAAAAAAAAGGAAAAACAAGGCAAACTAAGCTATAGTTACCTCTACATATCAACTGCTTTATAATTTTTCTTTAAACAGAAGTCGCAATTCTTTATAAGTTTTATGATCTCTCAATATAAGGCAAAATTAATAAATATTTTCAAATACGCTATTAAAGATTTTGGTTTCGTGTCGTACTATATCATTCAAATTTGCTGCAACTCTAATTTGGAGCAAAATTTATTAATAATTAAAATTTTTTTTAAAAGTTTAGTTGCACGATACTAAGGATCAACATGAATGAAAATTTTATGAATGAATGTTAAATTTTTTACCTGATTAAGTTTCCTGCAAATTTGAAAAGTATTAGAGTTAAACTTCGAGCCGATTTTTTTTCAAGAGTGTAAAATTGACAAAAGAGTTAGTGAAGAGCATTCTTTTAATAAAAACAAGCGTAGAGTTACAGATAAAATAAACGATTAACAGATTGTAAGCATCTGAAATTAAAATATTAAAAAATAGAAGATTTTGTAATTAAGATAAGATTTTATTAGTGAAAGATAGTTTAGAAAAACCTTTAATATCAAAATCTACAAAATATCACTTTCTCTTTCTATGATCCATTATTAAAGTAATACCTATGTTTAGCTATTATGTTTAGAGCTACGTGGGCCCCAGCTGCCCCCACTAAAATGTAATTACTAAGTTCAACACGTAATCTACAATACTTCAGAAGTTATTTCCATTAGTATAATCTTATCTATTTGACTGTATCATTTCTTAAACTTATGTATTAATTATTTCTATACTGCAGAAAAAAATGGCCAAAACTACCAGACCGTGGTAAAATTTACCGTGTTTCTGGCTCTATAGAAACACAAAATACGTTGAAAATTTTTACCGAAGCGTTTTGGTGATAAAATCAACAATAAAATATGGTTTTAAAATTTTTGATAAAAATTGATAAATGAGGTAAAATTTGGTAATTTCATCATAATAACGCAGAATATGGCATAAAAAACATTTATTCGGTTAAATTTACTTTTCTGTTTTATATTTTTACAAAAATTGTGGTAATAACTATAATTTTGAATTTCTGATTAGCCGTTACTATAAATAGAAATAATTTCCAAATGAATGGCTCAAATAACTGTGCATTTTGGTTTTTTCTAACTAGAATTTTATATTTTTTTTTTTTTTTTTTTTTTTTTTTTTTTACCATACAGATGGTAATTTTACCGATTTTTTTTATGAGTATACAACTATTTGGAGGTAGATGTTTCAATAACATGTATTTTCTTTTGTTTCTTTATCTTTAATCCTTCTTATGCAGATTGCATAAATAATGCCCATTTGAATTCGCTTAATTAATTATTGTGTTTACAATATCTGCTTCTTCCTTTGCATTTTCTTAAAGAGATTTCGGTATCCAAATAGAAACGAACATTTTCTAGCCATCGTTTCTTTTATCTTTTTAACCATTGTAGTCTTTAAGGTAAACTTCATTTCTTTTTCTTAATTATTATGAAACTGCGATTTATTTTTATATCAACCTCTTTTTTCCCGTTTTGAAAAGTAATTCCCACTAAAAAAAAATTCTTTATAAACTTTTTTAATATTTAAACATTTCTTTTTCCTTTTTCAAAGATCTTTTATAAATATTAGATTTACTTATTTAAAATTATTTCTAAAATAACACAATTATATATTTAATATAAAAGTTTTGAAAATGTCTAAATGGGCAAAAAAGTACTATTTTGGATAGGATTGTGGATGTAAGTGTAAACGAGGTCAAACCGCTATGCGAATAAAGTTCTATGTTCAATGCAGTAGGGGGCACACGAGTTTAGCATCAAACAATCTTGATTCATTTTTTGATCCAAATGCATCCAAGAATCAATATTTTGTTTTTACCGAGGCATACATTTTTAATTCAAATATCATTATTTTTATTTTTATTTTATCCAACTATCCATTTTTCTTACATCTATCTATTTTCCTCCATGTATCGATATTTCCTACAGGCATCAATTTTTCATAAATGTATTTGGGTATCTTTTTGAACTGAATTAAGTAAATTTCATGATAGTTTTCATCATCAAAAGAAATTTATTAATTGTGTCAATTAAAATAATAATAAATAAATAAAAAATAAATGGAATTTATTTCACATACATAAATTTTAGCTTTTTACCAATTACTTGAATATTTAGTTTTCTTTAATTTTAGTTGATTGAAATGAACAAAAAGATAATGTTATTTTAATTTTGTGGTTTTAAAAATAGCCTTATTCTGCGACTGAATTAATAACTAACTAACTTTCAGAAAATATTAGCAGAAATAATGTAATAAATAGTTTTAATAATAGTTTTAATGTAATCGTTTATTTCAATCTATTGATTAGGAATAAATAACAAGAAAAAAATTGTACATAAAATTTTTTTTTTCATTAAAATCTTCCAAAAAATGTTAAAACTCTTAATTTTAAAAATATGTTTTAGAACGCGTTTTTCTTGTCTTTATTGAACAATTTTTAAAACTTATTTTTTGGAGGCTTATGCAGTAAAAATACTTTTGTTCCTTTTTTTTCATTTTTAAATTCTAAATATATATTGAAGTATCTTTCCTTGTAGCTATGTAAAAGTGTTTTTTTTTTCTTCCTTCTTTTATTTCTTATTTCTTATTATATTTCTCTTTTATTTCTTAAGGTAAGGCAGCGGAGCCTAGTCTAAAATTATATTTACTCATTCACTAATCAAATTACTCCTAATTATTTTTAATTTTTATTCATGAACAATGCTTGCAGTTTCATCTTTTTTTTCTTAAGATAAAGCAACGGGGCCCAGTCTAAAGCTACACTCACTCATTTACTAATAAAATTACTCCTAATTAATTTTTATTTTTATTCATGAATATTGTTTAAAGTTTCCTCTTTTCCTTTTCTTAAGTTAAGTCAACGAAGTCTAGTTCAGAGTTACACCTACTCATTCACTCATAAAATTACTCCTAACTATTTTTTTAAATTTTTTCCTGAAGCTAGAGCAGCGGAAGCTATTCCAAAGTTACACTCGCTCATTCACTTATAAAATTATTCGTAATTATTTTTATTTATGAATAATGTTTAAAGTTTAATCTTTTTTTCATCTTCTTTTTTTTATATTTTCATTATGTATAGTTAATTTTCCTCGCAATGTTTTTACAACTTGTTTCACGTTTTAATTTCTTCTCGAGTTCAAACTTGTTTTGACATTAATATAATGTCAACTTTGTGTACTTTTCATCATTAATAGATAAATTTTTTCTTTATAAGTAACATGTATATATAAGTTATATATAAGTTCGCATGCAATGCATTTTTTTTTTTTTTTAATGTCTTGCAATTTGTATAAAGTATATAATAGAATATTCTTGCAATTTGTATAAAGTATATACTTTGAACTAGAGTCCAAAGCTATTTTTGGCAAGTATACAATTTTAAATTGTCACATTTCTTATCAATTCTTTCCCTTCTACGAGTACTCACAGTCCCTCAAACTTAACCTTGTTTACATTTATTTAAAAAAAGAAACCTGTTTATGTTTATCATCTGACATTTTTCTAAAAATCTGCTACTTTTTACCGAAAGACCTTGAACAAGACGAGGGCAGTTTCCCATGCCTCTGAGAAACACAATCCTCCAGTAACGGGATCACGGATTTCTGTTACTTTTCTTAGGCCTGCTTAGGCCACCTGAAATTATAAGGAAGTATTCCCGTTTTGTCTACTCTTCCATCTGTACTTCAGTACCCGTGAGAAAAGCCGTGGATACATTTCGATGCACGATCTATTCCCCTTCCATTTCACCCCCCTCCAATCAGAAAATGTTCGATTGCAATTGCGAAAACCATATTGCGATTGGTAGGGGTAGTGGTGTGTAGGGAGAGGTACGGCCCAAGGTGTTAGGGTACCACCTCTTTTATATGATTCTGGGCTGGTATTGGTGAAATCCCTATTCCCCCCCAACATACGGTCCCTTTGAGGAACCCCTCTGACAAACATGGGCAACAAGTTGTCTTCAACCTCATTCTTGGTGTTGATCTTTACTGGAGAGGTTGTAAAATTTTAAGACGAAGTTATGGATTGGGATTGTGTTATATATCTTGTTCTTCGTTGACTTTTTATGTTACTGCTTTTTTGCCTGTTTACAAGCTTCGATGGGGCCAATTTTCATACTGTGTTTAATTCATTTGTTTAGGTAAGTCAATTCAATTAACAACTTGCATTTATGATTTTTAAATAAGGTAAAACTTCGAATTATTTGAAGTTTCGTCATTAAATTCTTCTTATGAATTTATCAGGAACAAGCGTCGGTCGATATCGATATTTCCTAAAGCGTAAATATTGCCAACCAGCATAAATATGTAAACCATCATATATTTAGAAAGATATCGCTAACATTTTGAATATTGAAATTATTTGACCAGTAATTGAATATTGAAATATGTGATCATAATGAATATTGAATAATGTGGTGTGTTATGCAAAGCTAAAGCAATTTAAACTTTAAAATGTTTGAAGCTGAGCCATTAAGTTTTTTCCAGAAAGATTTATATTAAAGAAAAAAAAAAAAAAAAAAAAAAAAAAAAAGCATTCAGTTATATTATTTATTCTAAAATAATGCTAATAAAAATAAATAAAAATCAGGTAACTTTTTAATCTAAATAAACAAAAATTAGTTTATCAGTAAATTAGGTGACTTCTTACAAATTTTTTAGTACTTTCTAGTAACTAATTCGAATTCATAAAACTGAAACAGAGCTAAAAACCTGACAAGATATTAAAAGTTAAGCCATTCAATTTTTCTGAAGGATATGTAACAAAAAGAAACCTTGATTTATAGTGAAATTTATTCTTACTTCAACGTTATCCATCATATTAATAAACATTTTGCTGTAAATTTGTATAGACATTTATATAATTTTGAATACTGACACTCCTTGTTTGTACTATTTTTAATACTTTCTAACTTGATAAAATTGAAATGAAATTAAACTTCAAGGTATTTAAAGTCTACTAACAAAGATCTTCAGAGAGAGATACAATAAAAACGAATTTTAGTTTATATTAAAATTTATTTATTATTAATAATTTCAATTGTATATTTGTAGAGATATTATTATAAATTTGAATATTCATATTACGGGGATATATGCTATTTTTAGAACTTTCTAACTTGCTCAAAATAATTAAATCGTAGGTATTAATCGGGTATCTTTTTTCTCTTCACCACATGAAATATATAAGAAAAATAATATGCAAATAAATCTTAAAAAGTTAAATTAAAATTCGGTATATTTCGATTACTTTCACTCTATTTCTATTTATTATATTTGCTTAACGAACTCATATAAAAGGTTGTTGCGCATTTCTATCACATTGATTTCTGTAGGTTCTATTTAAAATTGTATTTATTACTCTAAATGAACTTACGCTAATTATATAGTAGTAGTTTTTTCTGCACATTTCTATGTTATTGGATTCAGTATGATTTTTTTTTTTTATCTTGGATCTTTTTGCTTTAAAATTACTTAATCATAGATATTAAAGTTTAAATTACATTAACATGTAAAATCACTGATTTACATACCACACATTTATACTGTATTTAATGGATCACTAAATAAATATAAAAGAAAATATCTATCAACGATTTATTTTTGCTTACATTTTAAAATAAGCGTGACCTTCACTTAGTTATTTTATTCACTAAGTTATTTCAGTTCGATATACAGTTTTGTAATTCGTTAAATTTTTGAAGTAAATATTTGGGTGAGTTCGGAAAGTATAAGTAAAGTTCTCATGTATTATAAGTATTTATCAATTATTATATTAGTGCTTAAAGTATTTATCAAACAACCTTATTCAAATATTAAATTCGCTTTCATTTACTATTTAATTCCTTATTAATATGCAGACTTTTTTTTTCAAATATTAAGATATGTTATATATGACTAAAATATTTATAGAAGTAGTCCAGACTATTACAAAAATCGGGGAAATAGTAGTAAAACATGTTCAGACTTAAGTGTTTAGTAAACAGTCGTTTTGTCTTTTTATTTCCTGGGAATAGGCGTCAATTACTTAATAATGAGCATCACTGCTCACACTATTGCACTTATAATAAGAAATAGTAAAAGGTTCTTCTTCTGCAGCAGCACTACAGCCTATTGCAAGCCAAGGCTTTCTCAATATGCCTCTCCCAGACAGTTTGGTTTTGTAGTAAGATTTCTCCCTCTATTCACTCCAAATACTTTTAAGTCCTTCTCCATGCAGTAAAAATACCTTGTTGCAGGTTTTCCTCTCTTCTATGTACCCTCAATCTTTGAAAACGTTAGTTTTTTGCTGGATCAGAATGTAAATTGTGCTACATTGTAGCATTTCTTCGAGTGCATTATTGCGTTTAACCATGCATGTTTTTCATTTTAACTTCTAACCTTTTATAATCAGGCTGATCTTCATCATCAGTTATCGCTCGAGCTCTTTTCAGATTCTTATAAGATAAGGATAAAAGTAAATATCTTATCATTTCTTGCGAATTGATAAAGCTATTTCTCACTTGTATGCGCATCCAATTTTTGTACGCGTTAGATGCTTGTAAATTAAGTAAAGAAAACACTTTCCCATTCAAGGTTAAAGTTAATCAGAAACTTACAAATATCGCTGAGATTACGCTAATATAGAGTAGTACGGATTATAGGTATACTAATTGTAGGACTGTACTACGTGTAATGTAGTTAATGTATTTCATTTCTAATAAGTAGAATAATGTAAATTTGTAAATTTTTGTTTATTTTTAGACTTATTATGAAGCAAAAATTCCAACTTGTTTATTTTAATCAAGGGCCCATTTAAATGTATTAGTTATGTTGTCAATTTTATTATAGTATTATAATAAACTGTTTTTCTGACAGCACTTATATAAAAATTTCCATATAATCTTTAATGACCTGAAAAAAATTTTGATTAAGTTTTAAAAGACTGCTTATTTATTGTTCTTTTAATTGTTATAGAAAATAGAATTGAAGTAATTCTAGACTTAAAGAAACTTTAATGAGTTTCTACAGTGCATGAGTTATTGATCTTGACTATTGCCAATTGTTTAGTTAAATATTACGAAAAAAAGTTTTTGTTCGTAATATTTAACCAAACGAATATGATAATAATAATAAAAAAAATAATTTTCGTTTCACGGCAATTTTAAAGGTTTATGGTATGAGTTTCTCCAACAAAATTTAATTTCAATAGTTCATTAAATAATTCTAGTTGATTTAGAATAAAATAGTACAGTAAATAGTAATACTATTTTTTTTTTAAAAAAAAGTCTTTTCTAGCTTCATGCGGTTTTTGTTATAAAACTCAAAACATGTTTGCATAATTTTGAAGTTCTAAAATCTACAATTTCTCTCCAATAATCTTAAAAAGGATGATAGGTAATTAAAAACTAAACGTTTTTAATATGGTAGTTAAATGTTTCATTTCTCAATATTTTTTATGAATTACACCAGAATAGGCTTTTGTCTTCAAAAAAAAGTTTTTTTTCATTTATTTTTAATTTTAATAATTATTAATAAATAAAAAACCAAGACCGTATAGTGTGAAAAAACTTGAAAACATGAAAAAATAACTTAATTAAATTATATATTAACTATTAGCTTCAATTATCACATACAAATTTCTTTTATAAATATATTTCTTTACACAACTCGCTAATATCTGAATATTCTTTTTTGAACCACAAAATAGCCTTGATAAAATAATTAATCAATTTCAAAGATTTATTTATTAGGCTTATTACTGAAATTTTTATTTTTGTTTTATTTCATTTATTTATTCTCTTTTTTTTTCAATGTTTTGTAAATAAAATTAAGATTAAGAAGAAGATTTTCTGTTACAGAATTTATACTGACACGACAAAGCTGAAAACCGCTTTTACCGCGTTGAATTATCTTTAACTAACATATAATATTTTCGTATAATGCAATAATTTTTAATCAATTTACTAATCTTAAAGCACTGGTTTTTATCATCCTTATCACTGTAAGTATTATCTTATAATTATCACTGTTTTTCACTCTATGAAACTCATGTTGGGGAAGTTAGTAATCATATACAAAGACTGAATAAAGACCAAAGCGAGAGGCTTATTTTAAAGGATGGGAGATAATATACAGTTGACGCCCTTACTATATACAAATTGCCTGTCAAATCAATAAGTTATTCATATCTATAATTGAAAATAATTTCGATGCTCATCCATATGTTATAGATAATAATTCAAATTAAACTGATTTCATCTTCGCGGAAATTGATTTTTCTTTTCCTTATTTTAATAGAACTATTTATTCAGAATTTATGAAATGAAATTCGGTTCATGTTATTATAAGTGCATTAGTTCTTGATAATTATTGTAATACCTTTAAATGTATTTGATAAAATCTACAACCAGATGTTATATTATAGATAAAAATCATATTATAACTTGATGTGAATGCATTAAAACTGTGTTGTCCGCCATTTTGAAAAAATTGAATAATTGAATGATAAAAAATTACTTACGAACACTTATTTAATTCGAAAAAAATGAATATAATTATGATATGTTTGCTATTCAAAATAATGTTTTCCTTTTTTTTGTAAAGTAACATTTATATGGGATTATAATGTATTTATTTACTTGATTTTTCATATTATTTAGCATAAGAGCTATGTTTTTCAACTAAGTTAAATTTAATTTAGCTAATTTAATTAATTTAATTATGCATTTCTCGTTGTTGAAAAATATCTTACGCATTACTACAAAAGAATTCAATTGAAAAATAGATGTATTTTTTATTGATATTTGATATTTTATGACGGTAAAGATTATTTTACTGCTTTTCATTGATTAAAAAAAATTTTAATTTTTCTTTTTGGCAGCATTTGTACTAAATTTTCGCATTTTATTTTTTTTCTATCTCTATGGGACCATTCAAATATTATGTAAACATATTCTCGGCAAATTTGGACTCTCCCTACCCCCTTGCGCAACACCCCCCCCCCCATTTTTGCTTTTACTTTTACTATTATTATCCAGTCTTAGGATTAAATCCAAATAAAAACATGCTACTATGCATTAAAAAAAATTAACGTTTTCATTCTTTTCAGAAAAAGTTGAGTCATAATCCAAATAAAAACATGCTACTATGCATTAAAAAAAATTAACGTTTTATTCTTTTCAGAAAAAGTTGAGTCATAATCCAAATAAAAACATGCTACTATGCATTAAAAAAATTAACGTTTTCATTCTTTTCAGAAAAAGTTGAGTCATTCTTTAGGAATCTTTATTGGTTTTCTTTGTTTGTTCAAACCTCTCGACCTATGAAATTCTTCGAAAAAAAAATTTTAAATTTTTTTTTATTCTCCTATATTTAACTTTTTTCAAATTTAAAATTTTTTGTGCATTTTTTATTTTGATTTTTAAGAAAACTTTTAAATTAGGGGAATTTTAATGTCTTACGTTAAGTATTCATACATATCTCCTCTCCTGTCAGCAAAAATAAGCAAATCACAAACCCCCTCCCCTCATTAAATTCTTAGATAATATTTGAACGGTGTTTATAAATATATATATATATATATATATATATATATATATATATATATATATATATATATATATCGAATTTTTTACAATAGAATTACTGATTATTATAGCATATAGAATAAAATAATGATTTCGTTTACATAATCATCTCATGGTTTTTTATACACCCCATAACTTACTGGACACATTTTATTATCCATTTAGATAATATTATTTTCATTTTAATACAAAGTAAAAATTTTCGAAATTGTTTTTTAAAACCTTTCACATATTAACCGATTAGAGATAGTCATTTTAGACAAGTCTGAGATCTTTAGCTAACAGTGCGTAATATATTCCTAACGTAGAATTAAGTAGCAGTCTGGTTATTTTATCATAACACACACAGACCGCTATGGTTATTAAGAATAGATTTATCTTATTTCTATACCCGCCTTGTGTTCGGATGTCTAGAACTTATGTTTATATAGTCTAGTCCTTTTTTTTCTGTGTGTTTTGGTTTGTACACCTGGAATTTTAGAAATTTTTCTTTTCTGGTAAAGATTGTTTTGACTGAAATTATTCACCGCGATATAGCTTCATTCCTTTCATGAAATGTCATTCTTTGTTTGAATCTTTATGCTAATGCATTAAATCGTTTTCACATTCAGAAGAAAAGAAATAAATATTTAAATCAATCAAAGAATCAAGAGATGATATTAAAAGGTAAAAATACTTAAATATCAATACTTAATTTCGATTACATTGTGCAGTTGTTAAAATAACTCTGGTTATTTTATTTCAACTAATAAAATATATTTTATTCTTGCAAAATATCGTTTTATAAGTTGTAAAGTGATATTTAAATTTTCTATTTGTTCATTACATTACTTAATACATTTGCGAGAAATGTTGCAGACTCCTAAAAAAAGATTGTGTAAAATTAAAATATATATATATATATATATACAAATAATAGTGTGTGAATACTCAAATATGCATTTAAAAATGCAATTAAAGAAGCATTAAAGGTTATGCATCAATTATTACGCTTTAAATAAAGAGTTTTAAAATTGTTTATAGAAAATTTTATTTTATCTCTTGAAATTCTGAATTTCAGAAATTTTTGTTTTTATCGTTTGTTAGTTAAAAATATCAGTGATTTTGCTTCTCGGAAAAAGATAAGTAATTTAAACTTAATAATGTTAGTATTTTTTAGTTTTTTTTTATACAAAATTAAATGTAACTGAAACCATTTAAACCCATTCTAGGTAATATTTTATAATTTTTAATAGCAAATTAATTTTCCATTATTTGTTAGTTGAACCTCTTCCAAGCTGTATTCTTATTTATTTACCCACTATTATTTTTTAGTGCATTTAATATTTTTTGAGGAGGTGTTTTAAAATTAAGTACTTAAATGTATGTTTAGCTGTTATTTATTTACTCCTACTAACCAAACTAAAATAATATTCAATAAAGATTTTAGATGATTAATTCAAAAGTAGTATGTTCATATGCAATGCTTATAACATTATGAAAATTTTATTTATTTATTATTTTTTTTTAATGGTGAAAAACTAAATTCACTTTTTTCAAAAAGTTAGAATATAGCTAAAAATAAAATTGATTCAGTTTAAGTCTTAATATTTTAATCTATTTTTTTAAATCTCGTAAAAAAAATATTTTTGATAAAAAGTTGTAACAACTCGACAAATTTAAGAAGGAGTAGATTTACACAATGAATATTTTAGGTTCTTTAAATATATATATTATAAAGAAACATATTTCCTCTTAAAATGTTATTTTATTTTTTAAAATTGAATACCTTTTTTTTTTAATTCCGCAATGAGAATTTTAAATTCGAATGCTTTTGTAAAATTAAAGCAAACTGAAGGAATTGATTTTTATAAACTTTACCTTTGCTATACGAACAAGCATTTAACGGTATCTATTTCTCCCAACGGGGTTTACTTTTAATATAGACTGCAACGACCCTATTTTGATTATAAGATTCACAAATGTAAATTGAAATAATTTTATGATATAATTTTTATAATGATACACTTGTTTTCACTAAAAATCCGTATGTATTAAATATCATAACATTTTAATTGTTATACTACTCGTCAGTCACTGGCTTACTTCAGAATAAATGCAGAGTTACAAGACACGATGGTCATCAAAATAATTCCGTAATTTTAATTTAATCTGTTCATATGGAAAACTATGTTCATAATACAATGTTAAATACATAATCCAAAGAAACAGAAGGTATAAGATATTACTTGATTAAAAACTTCATTCGCTTCAAAAATATACCAATAGGAAGTAAACAGTTGACATTTTTCAAGTGCTCCAAAAAATAGGCGCCCATTTTCAAAAGTTATATCAAATCACTTTCTGAAAGCTATAATTATCCTTCTATAAGATTTGCGGAAACGCAGAAATAACTTTTCGATGAAATCATTTTTTTACAAAGAGCTATTCAAATATTGCGTAAGAACCCAAAGTTGGAGAACTTTGCGATTTGATCTATCATTTTAATAATAAGAAGTAAAAATCAATGCCTTTAGTAAGTTATAAAATTC
Source organism: Parasteatoda lunata (assembly GCA_949128135.1). Lineage (NCBI taxonomy): Eukaryota > Metazoa > Arthropoda > Arachnida > Araneae > Theridiidae > Parasteatoda > Parasteatoda lunata. Next base: position 36,600,665 of record OX421976.1, on the reverse strand, counting down.
CCTTTATCATTAAAAAGCTCTAGTAAATTATAGAAATAATTATAATTGGGAATTCTGCCGTGCGTTTTAAGTTATGTGATTTGCTTACTTTTTATATCAAGAGAAAAAGGGGTCCAAAATCCCCCACAACAAAAGTTATGTAATATTTTAACAGCTTGCAATTAAAAACATTCCTCGCATTACTCATTGTACATTATTTGAGAATTCGGAGTATTCATCTTTTAATTATTATCTGGCCTTGCACCAGAAAAGTTCTGGGTTCGAATCTCGGACAAGGATGTTCTTTCATTCTCTATACTATCTGACTTTACTGTGGGAGCAACGTTGGCCCACCTAATATGGTTTCCCAGAAAAAGTGGCCGACAAAACGGTCCTGTAAATGCCTGAATTGATGAAATGTTAACACTGGTGGGCATTGGAAATAAAAAAATTATTATATGGAATCAATGTCACTTCAAAAGTAGGTCTTTAATGAAAACGATTTCAAACTTAAGAATCGAATAAATGTCGCCAATGAAAAAAATTCTTCATAGAACAGATGCATCAATTATTGAATATTTTCAGAACGATCATAACTTTAACTGTGACTTGTCCAGATGAGTCCTATTCTCCCAAAATGTTACATTTTGAAACATTTATTTCATCTCTAATTCTCTTAGAGACTCAAGATGAGGAAGATGTAGAGGAATCGTGACGTCAAGAAAGCCGGATGCGCATCTGGAGGATGAGGTCGTGGGAAGATGTTTCGCATTCTCGTGACGTCATCCTCATTTCTCACGCCCCGCCTTTTTCTATGTGTAGTAAAGATGCGCCGTGATTAACTTTCACGATCGCTCATTTTAATGGTTCAATCAAATTACGTCACGATGCGCAACGTCATCGGGAATGAGAATTTTATTCATTTCTTATTAAAATAATTATTTTTATCGCAAATATATTTTCGAAAAGGCGTATCTCTTCTTCTACTTTTCATCGATTATTAAAAGCTTGTTTTCTAGTGTCAAAGATTATTATTATTAGGTTTTGTGACATTGTTGATTTATTTACCATGAATGGTAAGAATAATCGTAGAATAGGAAGAATGAATCAGTTTTTTCTTTCTGTTTTTTCACGCTTGCATGCATTGTGCTGATATTTGAATGTTATCATACAAGCCTGATTTTTTTAGTTTATAGTTTGTAAAGAATTTGTTGTAGATGTTTTTTTTCTTCGGAAAACATTCAAACGCGTTTGTGTCACAATATAAGAAATAAACCTTATGTTTTTTTTTTTTTTTTTTTTTTTTTTTTTCTTTTTTTTTTTTTTTTTTTAATAAATTAAAAACCACAATCAAAATGTTGCATGGTTTGCAAATTATTTCTTTATTTTTAAAGTTAAACTTAAAAGATTCTTTCTTCTTTAAAAGAAATGGGATTTTATAATCTAATGATTAAAATGCATGCCTAGTGATGCATCATTCGCGTAGGATAATATAAGCATGACTCATTTTAATTTCTAGTTCGCAAAAAATATGTTTCACAAATTTTTTTTCAAAAAAATATTCAAAAGCTTTTATTTCACAATGTTGTAAGAAAAAAATTGCATTTGCTTTTTCTAATATATTAAAACTCAAATTCAAAATTTACGCGATATACAAACTATTTCTGTGTAATTTTTAAGTGTAACTGTAAATCGAATTTTTCTTAAAAGATTTGGACTTCAATCTGAGTCTAAAATCTTATGATTATATAGATTCACTTTTACGAAATCATTTTTTACATTATCAAAGAAAAACTTTGTTTGGTTCCACATATCCTGTCAGAGGATGTCGTAATCAACTAATACTGTCAATCCACATTATCAGCTTGACATTTGTATTTTTTTAACAGAATATTCCTCGAAAATAATTATTCAAAGTAAACAGTTTTTTAAAAAAAATAATATAAATAAAATAAATAAATAAAACAAAATAAAATAAATAAATAAAACAAAATAAAATAAATAAACAAAACGCAATAAAATAAATAAATAAAACAAAATAAAATAAATAAATAAAACAAAATAAAATAAATAAATAAAACAAACTAATAAATTAATAAAATCAATTTAGAATTCTTGTCATACTTAAGTTCTAATTTGAATACAAAACTAAAAGAAAATAGGAAAATATCTAGAATTTAAATGAAATTTAAAATTAAATAAATAAAAGTTCGAAATTAAATTGGATTAATACAAAGTTTTATTTTAAGAAAGCGCTCTAATTAAGATTTTGGGAAATTTAGCAATAAATTATGGTTTTATAATATGTAATAAAATTTGGTAAATGTGGTCGAATTTGAAAATTTTATCATGACATCTCTAGTAAGAACTATAATAAGAACTCATAATGAGAACTATAATTTTGAAAACTAGAATTTCCGGTAAACTCTTGCCATATGATCGAAAAAATTACCTAATGAATGGTTTAAATTCAATATATTATGGGTTCTTAGTTCCCAAACTAAGTTTGTTTGTTTTTTAAAGGAACGATTAGACTTTTTCATCGTAGACAGTTTCACAAAAAAAAAGAAAGAAAAAAGATAGGTGTACACGTGATATGCTTCCAAATCATCTTAGAATAAAATTTTACTTACAGCCCATTTCCTTTAATTCACATAAACTGCATGTTTTACCTAACTATAAAGACCAGTATTGTTAGATTTTTATTGTTATAATTTTTTTTAATATTATTTTCTCTTGATTACATGTTCATGTCTTTATTTTTCACTAATTTTCCCAATGGTTTCAAATAAGTTTCAAAAAAATGATTCCGGATCAAATGATGGTAAAAGTTACTGGTATTCAGAGTGCCGGTACTTTTTACCGTAAAATTATGCGGAGCAAAAAAATGAAATAACATACTTTAACATTAATATTTACTGTAAAATTTTCAGATCTCTGTACTCAAATAAATATTATTGTAAAATTTACGATAAAATTTTTTATGGTAAAAATAGATTTTATGGATGTTGCTCTCAGGATGCCAGTACTTTTTACCGTAAAACCTTATGAAACAAACAATCTTATGGACCGTAATTTTCACAGTATTTACTAAAAAATAACTGAATCACTATAATTAAAAATATATTGTCGTAAAATTTATGATATAAAATTTTAAGGTAAAATGGATTTTACAGTATAAAGGGTGCCAATTTTCACCATAATTTGATCCGGAAATTTCTTACTGAGTTTATAATGAATGAAAGACTAGAAAAGGCATTTCTTCAAATTGCAAACTTGTGTATTTTGATCTCAAAACGCAAAATTTTGTAAAAAAAAAAAAAAAAAAAAAAAAAAAGTTTTAGAAGTGAGTTTTACCTTTAAGCAATTCTAAACTTGGGCAAAAAATTTATTCTATCGTCGATGTATATTTCTAATATGCATGTATGAAAATGAAAAAGAAAAAAAAAAGTTTTGAATGATTTCATGGTTACATTTTTATACAATTTCAAAACAGCGCTATAAATTCCATTAAATTGCCAATTACATTTTTCAATCAACAATTATGAAACTTACTAAGAGATTTCCTTTAAGTTTAAATAAAAAAAAGTCTATTATTTCCTTATTAACTTCAGTTAGTTTCAATTCATATGTATCTAATTCAATTGCTATTTTTATAGGCAAAATATACACGGGAGACTAATAATTAAAAACTTAAAACTGATAATTCGTAACAAACAAATCAACATAATGTAACAGTTTAATTATGAATGAGCATATTGTAAAACACGTAGTTAGTTTATAGCGTGATTACTGAAAAATATTATTTTTCGAAATAATTATTCTCGGTGTTTTATTTGTAAACAAAAGCCACGTGTTTTGAAGCTGTCTTCCGATTAAAACATATCCCTTTCAGGGATGCTTGACCAATGCTGAATTTATTTATAGTGCTTATTTATTAAGATATACGGGAAATTTATTAAATAAGGAAATGTGTCATACAATCACTCCATCCATATTTTAGAAATGTTTTGAAACTCACAAAAACGTAACACAACTGATATGCTTTCATTGATGTTTCTGTGACGTAATCTTGGAAATTAGCAAGAATAAAGGGTAATCAAGAAGTGAAATAAAGGGTTATCAAGATTAATTTTGCTATTCGATTTACGTCTCAACTATAAATTCAATTAAAATTAATGTAAGCGTTGCATATATGTTTCAGAAATGGTTTTAGATATATAACTTAACATTACTTTTGTATGCTTTCAATACTGGAATAACGTAACATGCCTTCAATGCTGTTTCTGTAGAATATTTTAGTAAATGTACCATGTTGGCAACTCAAAAACTGATCATTTTGAGTTTTAGGGCTTATAGGTTTTTTTTTTATTCTATTTATGCTTCGGAAATGTTTTTGGATTTACAAGTTTGATATTACTTATGGTAATGAAGAATCGTTATTTATTTATACTTCAAACGCTGTTTTTGTATAGTATTCTAAATTAATAATACAAATAAATAGGAAATACAAATAAATAGAAATCTATAGAAAATTGGTAATACAAATAAATATTACTCTCAGTTTTAATAATTAAATAAAATCCTTTCTTAAATGTTTTAAGACATTTTAAATCTATCCGAACCAAGAAATATTTTTGTTTTGTTTCAGTAGTAATTCGTGACGCGTCGGAAGCTACAAAGAAGATGTATTAAAAAAAAAAAAAGATTTTATTAAAGTAATGAGTAGACACGTGTGGTTAAAACTACCAGAATATTGTAAAATTTACCCTTTTCTGGCACTATGGAAACACCAAAAAGTTCTATAATATTTATAGAAGGGCTTTGATAATGATTTAGATAAAATTAAAATATGGTTTTATAATATCTGATAAATTTGATAAATATATAATATTATTTGGTAATTTTATCATGATCCCTTAGAGCCTGGCATAAAAGCCATTTATTCGGTTAAATTTACATTACATTTTTGACTAAACTTATGGTTATACGAACTATAATTTGAAAAACAAAATTCCCGTTAAACCGTTACCATATGAACGAAAAAATTACCAAATAAGTGGTTTAAATACCGTATAATTTTGCTTTATTAACCAGAATTATGGTTAAAAATTTTATTATTATACAGTGCAGCAATTTTACCAATATTTTTTTCCGTGAATAAACCTACTTTCCTATTTTATATTTTCGGTATGTGTTTTTTTTTGATTTTGAAAATAGAATTTTAACTAATGAAAAGAATAATAAAATGATTTTTTGACATTCAATATTTAATTTCATTTGTTTAAAACGTCTTTTTTGAAAGTTAAGATAAAAGAAACAAGAATATTTTATTTCAATTTTTACTTTAAAATACACAATAACTTTAGACTATTGAACTAAAAAAAAAATATATATATATAACAGAAATAGAAATGTAACTATACACCACTTTTTTAATGTTTCCTCGTAATTGTTATCGCCTATCGTTATAGCATCCTTACAATTTTACACGCGTATGTATAACATACCAAATATGATTTCATATAAAATCTAAAAAAAGCAACAGATCTAAGGTGCGACATTGTAGGGGGATGTTCGCTGTGGCGTAAATCACATTTTAACTAGTGAACCCGAACAATAGGTTGGAGAACTATACTCCAGACTAACTTACAGGAAGTGTCTGGGCGTAAAAAAAAAACTACACTATGTATCCCTCGACTTATTGCGGTTGGGTACACAGACTTCGTTTTTTAGAAAAAATCTTTTGAAATTGAACTTATTATAAAGCATCTATCCTATTGTAACTCAGGGCAATAAATCTGTTACTTTTTGTGTTTGTCCCTATTGGATTTCACATTATGGTTGGGTGGTGGTATTTTGGTTTATTTCCTTGTGACCGTTTTTTGGGAATTCGTTCATTAAAAATGGATATTCATAAAGTTTGAGCTAGATTTTATTAAACTAGTGAGATATCGAGTTTTGTCGTGTGATTATATTTCAAGTATTTATAGGTTTTTCATCAGTGTAATAAAGAAAGAAAAAAATTGTAAGTGAACTCAGAATATTACAAATCATTTGAGATGGCGAAATATAAACTTCTCGACGGTTATTATACTGAATTTCACTAGAATTTTTAACCTACATATTTTCGTACAGTGTACTGAGGAAACAAAAATATGGTAAAACTACCAGAATATGGTAAATGTTACCGTGTTCCCGGTTCAATGGAAACACGAAAAAGCTCGGTAATTCTTACCAAAGTGTTTAGTTACACATTTTGGTATAATTAAAAATAAAACATGCATTTATAAAATGTGATAAAATTTGGTAGTTTTACCATGATAACTTAAAACATGGCATAAATTTGATTTATTCGGTTAAACTTACTTTTCAGTCTAGTATTTTTTACTAAAAGTGTGGTAATAAAAACTGTAATTTTGAAAACCAGAATTTCCGGTAAACTGATACCCTATAAACGGAAAAATTACTAAATGAATGTTAAGTAAATGATTCCAAGGAACTGAAGCTGTAAAATATAGCTTGATTAAAAAAATTCGTTTCAAAATTCATAAGAAGGAAAAAACAATTGACTGCTATTTCCTTCTTATGTGATTTATGTATTTTTGAAGTGAATGAAGTTTTTAATCAGGTAATCACCAAATAATTGGCTCAAATACTGTGTTTTTTATATTTTTATTAGAAGAATAATGTTCTTCTTCTTTTTTTTTCTTTCTTTTTCTTAAAAAAATAAATAAATAAATAAATAAAAACAGAAATATCATTATTATGCAGAGCGGTATTTTTCCAGAATTGCCTGTGTAAATCTTTTTCTTTAAACAATGGACGTATTACATAAAAAATAATTTAATAGAAAAAAGAAACTTTTATGAAAGCTATATATTATTACGCAGACCTATTCATTTATTTTTATACGAAATTTATAGGCACCGCATAGGTGTTTATCTGAACAGGTATGTAAAATATATATGTAGCTTTTATAAAGGTTACAGCTGTAGCCAACATAAATAATGATAAAAGAGAGATATTTATAATAAAATGGACGTTGGTCAGTAAAAATAATTCAAACTTCCCCAACTTTTATGAAAGTTGTTGTTTATAATAGTAGTTACCGGTTTAAGGAAAGTTAGACACTTTTTCTTGTTAATTGGAAAAATGTTTTTTTTTTTTTTTTTTTTTTTTTTTTTGACGAAGACGTTGAGGAAAATAAATTTTTAACACATCATTATTGGTAAAAATTATTATCATTTTTCTATTATTTATGTTTTTCAGATTGAAAAAAATATTTTAAACATTTTTTCGAAACAGATTTTATTTTTAAAACAAAATTTCTGGAATACTTTTAACGTGAGAAATTACCGAAACATGTTACATATATGTTTCTTGAAAAATAGTAATAAATAAAAATAAATTATAATATCCTATCATTGATTTTTTCGGCTAAAAACATTTTGTAATTTTCTTTATCAAATTTAATCATTTTGTTAAAGGTGTTATAGGTTAAGAAAAAAAAATTTAGTAGCCTATATTTGCATGACAATTGAGAACTGATACAATTGAGAATTTTTGTTATGAAATATTGTTCAATACTACTTTTTTAATATTGAATATTTTTTCAAACAGGTAAAAACAAAATTATTTAAATATTAAGTATATTGTGCTAAGAGTCTGAGTTTTACAAAAACAGTTTTTCCTAAAAATAAATAAAAAGAATGAGGGAATTAGTTAAACGTAACACATATTTTTGTGTGCAGTGTAATACAAAATTTATTTATTTCAAATAAATGAAGTGTAGTGTTAATCTTACGTTTAAAATGTTTGTTGTTTTGTTGCTGCTGTTGCTAGCCCTCAATTGTTAGCAGAGCTAAATCAAGTCCACGACACCTGCAACCCTGAGCATATGAAGCACGTAGAGTGGATCTACAAAAGATATCTCCTCAAAAGATATCCTACAAAAGATATCTCCTTAGAGCATATCTAAGATATCTCCTCGACTGCCCTCTCCTAAGACCAGGGTAGTCGAGGATATTTTCGGATGTTCTAAGTCCTGTACACTTAGAACATGTAGAGAAAACCTTTACTTTGTTTTTGTATGTCATAGATTTTAAAAAGTGCAAATTAACTAATGATTAATTTAATCCAGAAGTTTCTAACCAAATGGAGATTCCTTCTATTGGAATTTCCTTGTTTGAAAAGGGGATGAGATCTGTGTCATCACACTTAATTTCTAACGCAGATCTCTTGCACAATTTTACGGTTATAAGTTCCAGAAAATTTTTTAGAGTATAATTTTTTTTTATGTTAGACTATTTCAAATGTAGCATTTAATGTAATATTTTATTTTATAATTTTTATTCCTTTTTGAGAAAAATATTTTTACTTCAGTTGTTAATACAACAGAGGGATTTAAAAAATCCTAACTAGTTAGTAAGCAATACACTGTAAAAAGTGAGCAGATCAAGGTGCCGTCTATTTCATCCATTTTCATCGGAATACGTTACGGAAAAAAACTGAGGTACCGTAATTTTTATCGTAATAATTACCGTAAAATCACTGAATCTCTCTAATTAAATAAATATTACTGTAAAAACTTCGGTATAATATTTTAAAGTAAAAATGGATTTTACGGATGCACCGTTAAAAAATCCTAACTAGTTAGTAAGCAATACACTGTACAAAAATTCTGAATCGAATTACGTTCAAAAGTACCGGCACTAAGGGAGCTGGTTTTGTACCGTAAAGTCCATTTTTACCGAAACACGTTAAGGAAAAAGAATCTGATAAACCGTAATTTTAACTATAATAATTAACGTAAAATCACTAAATTACTCCAATTAAATAAATATTGGTATAAATATTGTGGTATAATATTTGACGTCAAAATGGATTTTGCGGCTGATGCTTCTTAAAGGGCCAGCACTCCTTATATTGAAATTTGAACCGGAATTTTTTACAGAGCATGAGTTTCTATAATTTCTCTTACTTGTTTATTACTTATCCATTTTTAACCCATTATATATTTCTTATCAATTATTACATCTTTCATTTAATGCATGTGGCATTTTGTTTTGATGTCGCATCGTTACATACAATGACAGCGTGATATTAAAAGAAAAAGGAAGCTGTGTCGCGTGTAATCTCCCATAACGCGTTTAAATTTAGAATTGCTGTTTTGACTTGTCGCGGAGGTGGTTTCTATACTTGACGTAGATATGTTGAAAAATACTAAATAAATATCGAAAAAAGAATAATTTTTTTTCTCTCTTCTTCTGTTGATGAATGTTTATAGAAGTTTTTTGGCAAAGACACATAAAGTTGTGCAAAGTCTCGTTTGTGGAGTTGAAAAAGAACGGATGATGACGCCTTGGCTGAGATGTTTATCTCTCTGAGCAAACATTCATGGCTAATTTCTTAAGTTAAGATCAAGCATGATTGCATAGGTGTCGCCAATATTTGGTGAACCTTAAATGCTACTGTACTTTAGGATAAGTTATTTCAGTTTATTTATAGTCCTATTTAGCAGGTAAGGCAATTGAACTTATCATATTCAACTTATGTTTATTTTATTGATCAACTGTTGCTGGCTAATTTCTTAAATTAAGATTTTGCATGATGGTATAAGCAACTGAACTTATCAGCTTGCACTTATGTTTCTTTCATTGCGCAAACATTGATGGCTATACTTTCTTAAGTTAAGATCTTGCATGAGCATAAGCAAATGAACTTATAAGTTCGAATTTATGTTTATCTCATTGTGCAAACATCAATGGCTAAATTGTTAAGTTAAAATCTTGCATAGTAGTTAAGGTGATTGCAATATGTGGTGTACCTTTCATACCATAGTACCTTAAGATAAGTTACAAGAGCTTATTTATAGTCTTATTTAGCCGGTAAATCAAATGAACTTATTAGATTGAGCTTATGATTATCTGGCATAGCTAACATTACTGACTGATTTCTTAAGTTAAAATCTTGCATATATTGATATTGGTGACACTAATGTTTGGTTTACCTTAAGAGCCATAGTATTTTAGGATGTTACTTCAGCTTGTTTATAGTCCTATTTAGCTGGTAAGGTAAATGAATTGTTAGAATTAAACGAAATTTAATATTTTAAATTTGTATTAACTGCTGTGTATCTTAAAATTTTTTTATAAATTCCATGAGAAATTTCGTATTTCTCCTTTCGTTATGCAATTTAATAGTGGTAACGAAACTAAGACTTAGTTCGAATGTTCGAATAAGCATATTCATTCATTCTGTCCTAATGTTAAAGATGCTGAATAAAAAGTTTAAAGTTTCAATTAAAATGAACATTAAGAAATTATTTTTCAACAATAAAATTTTTTATTTCTTTCCCTTTTTTTTGTTGATTTTTTTGAGATTTAACAATTTTGTGTTTTGTCTTGTAACTACTTACAAAAATGTAACATATTTTTCCTTTTTGCCAAAACAGATAATTTTTGATTTATAAAATATCAAAAATATTCCATTTGTCTTCTTTAACCTCATGTAAGCACACTCTTATATGTTTCTAAGCTACTTTTTTTAAAAATTTACTTGCAAGTTACCATGTAAATCAGTTTACTTATGAAGATATAATTACTTAAGGCCTATGATTATTTTCATTGCTGTGGGAATTACACTGAAGTCTATGGTTTTGTTAAAATATATTTAAAAATGTTGAAATTTTTACAGCAAAAAAATATAGCTTTGTAATATATTTTTATTACTTTTAATTCTAAGGATATCATATTTTATTAATTTAATTTGATATTAAAAATAATTTGATTGCCAACGTCACACTATATCAACTGTTGACAACTGTCCGGATATCAAGCTTAGTAATGTAGTGAAGACAATCCTTACCTATCCTGATAACAAGTGTTGATCTATTACGATTTAGATAAAAAAAAAAAAAGTAGATTTTGATACATTAACCGTTCTCGAATAAACGCTTCTCAACTACCTATCAATTTATTTAAGAAACGAAATTGAAATATAATTTTCAGTTCAAAAATTATATTATTGTTATCTAATTTACTCTTTCTAATTTAGATTCATTAATTTATTGTCTTGGTTTTACTTGTTCTTTTCACCCTCTTGCTATATCACGAATCATATTCTATAGTTATAGCAAATACCTTTGTGATGCTAATCTATAAAAATGCACGAGCTTTAAAAATTAAACAATTTATCAGCGAAATAAACACTTGAAAAATACAACTAGAACTCACAAAAGTTTCGTCTACTTAACTAAATGTACAACTAAAGGAAAGGCAGATATGAATTTTTTAAAAGAAAAAAAAATGCTTCTTTTATTGCAATTGGAACAATACACAGCAATGAAAATTTTGTTTTAGTATTAAATTAAATAATAGCGTTTTGCTAATTAATAATAAAAATATTTAGATTAAATCTCTAAAATAATTTCAAAATTACGCATGACACTATCAACAAAATGTACATATCGACAAAATAACCTTGTCGATAAAATGACCCTGTCAACGAAATGACCTTGTCGACGTCATAACCTTGGCAACGATATGACCCTGTCGACGAAATGACCACGTCTAAGAAATGACCATGTTGACGAAATGACCCTTTCGATGAAATGACCTTGTCGACGAAATGACCTAGTCGATGAAATGGCCTGTCGAAGAAGTGGTGTCGATGAAATGGCCTGTCGATAAAGTGATTGTCGAGGAAATGAACCAGACCCCTTAATAAGACCTAATGGATACAGCTATTATAAATTATAATTATATTTATAAATTATGCAAAATATATTGTTAAAATTAAACGTAAATTTGTCTTAAACTTTATTTGTCTAAGCTGTTATCCTAACATCAAACCATTGCTGTTACCTGTTATACAAAAATTACGCTATTGCTGCAAAATAAGGTTTTATCCAAGCTTCAAACTTTTACTCTAAAATGACTTGTTATTCAGAAATTACATTATTGCTGTGAAATAACCTATTATCCAAACATAATTGAATGAAAAGCAAAAATTTAAAACTAAAAATTATTCTATAGTAAATTCTATAGTGAGCATATGTTTTTAATTAAATTATTCTATAGTTTATTCAAAAACATACATTGTCATTTTAAACAAATTTTTCAATAATTAAATTATTTTAAAATATTCAATTTTTTTCAATACAATACTAGATTCAAAATTAATTCGACGTTTAAAAGCTAATTTATAATTCTTTTAGGAAATATTATAATAAAATTTTCTTACCCTTTAAAATTAGAATACAATCTTTCTTAATTAGATCAAACTAAAAAATATAATGACGTGTTTTTCTCCCTATTTCTCCCAGAAATATTTCTCAATACGAACGTCGTTTAACCATTCCATTTCTATTCTATCTTACCCCATTTACCTATTTCCGTTGAAAATTATTTTTAAAACATATTTCTCGAAATAGCTCTATTTTTAAAACCCAATGACGTCATTAAAACGTCACACTTGTTGCTGACAATGACGTCACAGTGGATTGCGTTGCATATGGGATTCGGTAGGGGAGAGGGAGAGGAATATTTCACGCGGGAAGCCTGAGATGTGTTAAGATTTTTTTTTTGTATTAAATCTTGGGGTTTTATTCTTATATTTCGGAGCTATTTGCAGCTGTTTCCTTCCTGTGTTTTCATTCATACTTATAAATCTGAAGTTAGTTGTTAGAGGATGTTGGCTTTTAGGTATTCTCATTTATCGGCACATTTATGGGGTGATAGCAGTGTCGTTCACCCCTAAAGGTATTCCCCTTTTTTATTTCTGAAACTTCCCAAAATGTTGAACTCGAGAAAACACGTGGGTGTTTGTGGTAAAGTTTACTAGTGGGGATTTTTATGTAGGTATTTTTTTAAACATCTTTTTAATCAATTGTAATATCTTTTCGACATTAATTTTTACAAATTAAAAACGATATAGTTCTTATTTATATTTAATTGAAAGCCGTATTCAAATAAAAAAAAAATATTAATGAAATATTTTTAACAAAGTGTTTAACTTAAGGAGTTGAGGTCCGAACTTTGTTACACGGAGGAAAAAAAAAATTTGTAAAATCATTATACTGCATGGTAATAAAATTTTTGATAAAGAAAAAAACAACATAATCTGAAAACCACAATATATGTTATTTTAACCGTTCCCTTATTTTCCGTTCATATGGTAACGGCTTAGCGGGAATTTGAGAATATTATCGCAAATTTAGTAAAAAATATATAACTGAAAAGTAAATTTAAACAAATAAATGGTTTTTATGCCATGCTCTAAATTATCATGATAAATTACTCAATTTTGTGACATTTACCAAATTTTTTCACATAATATAAAACCATATTTTATTGTTTATTTTACCAAAATCACGACCAAAGAGCTTCGGTAAAAATTACCGAGCTTTTTGGTGTTCCCATAGAGCGAGAAATGCGGTAGATTTTATCATATTCTGGTATTTCTAAGAATATCTTTTTTTCTGACTGTATTTTTCTTTTTGAAATATTTTTTAATGTTATTATATTTTAGACAAGGAAACATATGTGATTGTTTATTCTGCGATTCTCTCCGTAGGTTATATATTTTTAATAAATAACTAACGTAATATTTATGTTTTTTTTTTCTGTAATTAATTTATTTTATTGCATGTTTCCCCGAAAATATTCTTTTCAAAAATCTGTAAAGTATTTAAATTTAAAATTCAAATTAAAGTATGAAAGTAGGACTAGAGTATCTTATCTAAGCAATATGTATAAAAAGTTAGTCAACCTGTAAGGACTATTGTAAAAGAAAAAAAAAGGTTGAGAAAAATAAAAAAAATCGCAAAAACTAGGGTGTTTTTGTACAATATAATATTGCGTAATTTTGAAGAGGCAATTTCTATTTATAATTTCTATTTTTATTATTTAAGGTACAAAATTATAATTTGGCAATAATTATCAGTTTTATAGAGATTTGTTATAAAATATCGTAAAGGAAATAATATATTTGTGGATGTTTCAGAGTTATATGTGTGAAGTTAAGGTGACTTTAATTTTTAAATATTCTATCTTATTTTAAATATTTATTTTTTAACTCCATTTTTGCATCATTTTAAAATGTGGAGCTTCAAACTGTGCATGGGTGAAAATATATTTTTTTAGTTTCATTCAATTTATTATATATTTGTGTTTAGTTGTGTTTTTATATTTTATTTTGCGATATAAAAGATATTAGTTCGAAGCAAAATAAATTTTGCTCTAATAAATATTTAATTTAAATATAACATTAAAAATTTAATTTGACAGATGCTTAAGAAACTTTTATATCTACATGTTTCAAGATGCGTTATTTACCCTTACGTTAACCACTTTTTTTTAACATTTTAGATTGATTGTAAAATAATTAATCGAAATGATACAGAGAGATTTTTTTAAACATAATAAGTTTATTTTGATTCAAATTTTTCAAGAAGTTTTAAATCAAAAACAATTCTTTTATATTGAGAAGATTAAAAATATACATCAAAAGAAAGCTTGACAACTATAAAGTCTATTTCATATATGTATGCAAATTATTGTATTCTTAAAAAATTCTACGAACTTTACTTTTGCTGTTTTGTTTTTGTTGTATAATTAAATATGTAGTTGGTTACATTTTAGTTAACAAATTTTTTTTAAAAAAATCTAAAAAAACATGATATTTTTTCTGAAAATAGTTATGAAATTTAACATATTTTACTTAATTTAATAAATTGCGTTAAAATATTGCTATAATTTCAGATAAGCAATTAAATAATATGCTCAATTGATTAATACTTTTTCTCAAAAAATCGTTTATTGTACATGGTTATGGCTAGACATCGTCAATTGCTTATAGTTATAGTTAGACATTTTGTGACCCTTCTAGATTTCTAAACATACATTATTATTTTATTATAATTTGAGATTAATAGAAATAAAGTAATATGCTTTAGTGATTATACGATTTTTTTCAGAAAATCATTTAATGTATGACGTAGCCTCATGTTTACACTTTGTCAAGATTTCTAAACTTAAATTATCCATTTACCTAAATTTAATATTAAAAAATAATAATAAAAAGCTTAATTGATTAAGATTTTTTCCGTAAAATTGTTTAAATTGCGGTATAGCTTTTTTTTACTATTTTGCCAAGAGTTCCAAACTTACTTTAATATTATTTTATAATTTAATACAAAAAACTAAATAATGCGTTTTTTTTTATTTTATTAAAACGCCGAAAACGAAGAAAAGAACAAACAATTTTTTCTTTATAAAATTTACGATTATTAGCGTTTTTAAAGTTGTTTTGATACAATATAAACGATGTTTTCAATTTCAGGAGATGTGCTACTGGATGAAATCAGTTATTTAAGTCTTCTCGCCTTTTGATTGTTGCTCAGAAGGCGTGCAGACGTCAGGCTTTCGAGCAATGATCAAACGTTGAGGAGTGCCAAATTCAACACTTTTGTTACACACCGAAACTGCAATGAAGAACGAAGATGAAAAAAACTAAATAAATCTTTTCAATGATTCGGGTGCATACAGGTGAAGATTGTTAATTTTTTTATACCTAGTATAATTGATTATGAATATTTTACTTATGATCATGTTGAGATTTAACTGGATGTAATTTTAAAAAAGGTTTGATAGCGTTAATAAATTCTGCATTATTATTTTTGTTTGAAATCACTATTTGTTTTAGTCTTTCTATTTAAATTGAAGTAAGTAATAAATAAATTTTATTTGTATTTGGAAGATATGAGTATTGTTGAACAAATTTTGTTATTCTACAAAATGTTTAAATTTCATTCACTTTGAAAAAGGATTTAAAATAATTACGATTTAATATTTTAAACAGTAATATATATTACGTAATAAAAGATAAGTTGAATTTTAAAATAATGATTATAAGCAGCTATATATAATGTATAGAGCAATTTATTAATTTATTTATATTATTTATTAATTTATAATTACTTATTTTCTATTAATTTATAAATATTTATTTTTATTATTTATTAATTTATAATTAATTTATCTTTATTATTCTTTTAATTTACATTTCTTAAGTAGAGCTATTAAAAATTTATTTATGTTTTACAAATAACGATGCATTATTATTTTTATATTATCATTAATTTTTTTGTGAGTATTAGTTGATTATATTCTGTTGAGTTTTAATATATGGCTCAGTGATTAAGACACTGAGCTTTCATTGAGGTGGACCTAGGGTTTTTTCACATTGGTAGTTAGAAGTCTACTCAGTCAAGACAGGTAGGTGCCAGCTAATTAGAAAAGTAGAGGTGGCTGGTACACAATACTGACCACATGGTTGCTCTCATGGAGTTCTGGAGCCTTACCCTCCATGATCTTTCCTACCCCACAACATGTTGTTGCGGGAATATTTTCTTAATTTCAAGAACATTACCAAATGTTTTTCAGTCCTTAATTTTTTGAGTATTAGACTTGGTGAATATCGGCAATTTTAACGCAAAGTTTAATTCTTTTTTTTTTTTTATTGTCTGTGTTTGAACTTTTGTTCATTAGCTTTCAAATTGTTTTTAAAATTTTTAGTTCTTTCGAATTGAAGTTCTAGTTATTTTTTCGTTTGCTGGCAAATGAAACAGAATAGCAATTACTTACTGTAAATGAATTTTAAGAAATAGGTTGATTTTGCGGAAGCTCTAGGTGTTTTGTTCTATACAAAAGTTTAGTATAGATTTTTTCGAAACTTAGCACGCAGATTTTGCATAACGTTAGTTTTGTTTCGAACTGAAACCTCAGGACTAAGTGTGAATTTATTATTTTTTTCATGCTTTAAGTAAGAATTTTTATTTAATAAATCAATACTGATTAATATATTTAGTTCTATTTTATTGTATATTTGAAATTTTTTATTTTTAATTCCATGCATAGGCATTCATATTATTGATCTAGGAAAAAATTATTTTGGTATTTAATATGATTTGTTGTAGAACTGTTGGCGGGGTACTAAAAAAATCTATAGTTTTTATGCTCAAATTTGCCCTTATTTTCAGGAAAATATTTTTAATATTTTTAAATTTTAATACTTATTGCTATTAAAGCTGTGATGGCTTGGATCAGAGGATACAGCGCTCGCAAACCCTTCTCTATTTGGTTACTTAGAATACATGATTGCTCATATTTTATCTTTATGGTATTTGCATAGTTTTTTTGGTTAAATACAGCGCTCGCAAACCTTTCTCTATTTGGTTACTTATAATATATCATTGTTTATATTTTATCTTTATGGTATTTGCATAGCTTTTTTTGGTTAAATAGAATTATCAAAGGATGAAATTTTAGGATAAATCCTTATGCGTTTGGGACGTATCTTTGTCGTTATTTTATGTATATAATTCTTGTTAAGTCTTATCACGATTTTTGTTAATTTTCAGTTAAGTAGAATTATAGAATGATTAAATTTTCGAATTAAAATTTGTCTATATTTTATGTACGTGATCCTTGCTTAGCTATTGGGGATTTTTTATTATTTTTAGTTAAATAAATTCATAAAGGAATGAAAATTTAGGATAAAAAGAAATATTTTTACTCAAGCAACCTCAGATTCTTTAATATTCTAAAATTTATTTATTTTTATTTTTGAATAAAATCTATAGTCTGAAAAAATAAGTAGAAAAGTGAAACTTGTGCACTGAGAAAAAAACTAGTAGAATATGGAGAAATTTACCATGTTTTTGGTTCCATGGGAGCACCAAAAAATTCGTCAGTTTTTACCGGACCGCTTTGGAGATGCTTTTGATTAAATTTGCAGCAAAATACCATTTTATAACTCGTGTTAAAATTTAGTAAATGTAGTCAAATTTGTCAATTTTATCATTATACCTTAGTGCAGTGATTCTCAACCTTGTTTTTGTCGCGGCACACTTTTAACGATTTCGAAATTTGGCGGCACACACAGAAAAAGATAAGTTTAAAAGTTGTTTACTTACCTATAATACACTGTGTAAAATAGTTTATGATAAATAATTTGGAATGTAAAATAATATAATATGTACTACAAAAACAACAGTTCGAATATTAAGGGATTAATTACAAATGAATAATAAGAATACTTTTAATGAGAAATTTGAGAAAAAACTAGAGTAAAAATAGGTCAAAAACGAGACACAGAGAAATATATAACGAAGAGGTGAAAGTGAAAAATCTTCGCTACAATATTAATTCTTTACATTCATATACTTTTCTTTAATTTAAGCTTTACTCCTAATAAAAATAGCTTTATAATTTTTATTATATACATTTCTAAAATTTGGCGGCAGACTTTGAGAATTTGGGGGCACACGAAAGTGCCGTGGCACAGTGGTTGAGAATCACTGCCTTAGTGCCTGGCATAAAAATCCATTCAAACGGTTCAGTTGACTTTCCAGTTTGGTATTTTTACTAGTTGTGTGGTGATAAAACTATAGTTTTGAAAACGAGAATTTCCGGTAAACCGTTACATTAAGAACGGAAAAAGTACCTCATAAATGGTTTAAATACCATACATTTTAGTTTCATTTTCAAAAATATGTTGTTGTTTTTTTAATTTTTTAAATCAAAAATTTCATTACCATGCAGTATGGTAATTTTACCAGAATTTTTTTCTCCTTATGCGAAACTTCTATTTTAGATGTTCAAAAAAATTTATAAAGCTGCATGACAAGTTAAAATCTCCCTAAATTAATCAATTAAGCTAGTAAATAAAAACTGAGAGTTGTTGGCAAAGTAAAATTTTGCAAGTTAAGTTATTAATTGCCATGTCATCCAACTTTGGCTGACGTCATGGAAATTCCTATTCTCTCATGAAATGTAAAGTTTTAAAAATTAATATTATTTTCATTGCAAGAAATTCAAACTTAATTGCTTGCAAGCATAAAGAAATGAATTGAAGGCCTTATACTTATTTACTATACTACAAAACACGAATTTCTCCTTTTTGAATCCTTTTGAATTTGACACGAACACTTCCCTTCACACGAATTTGAATCCTTTTTATTTTATTTTTGAAATTACAGCAATGAAATATAAAAAATTTATATATTTTTTTTTTTGTGCACGATTATACAAAAAAAAGTTTATTTACTTCAGATTAAAAAAGATTGATTGAAATTGATATCTACAATTCCAGATTAAAAAAAGCACTAATATAAATGGAAAAAAATATATATATATATTTTAGACTTTTCTTATTTATTGTTAAACTAAATCGGGAGTTAAATGTAAGGAATGTTACAATTTACCATTTAATGTTTTTCATACGATTGTTTCTTACATATACTTATAGAAACTTGCAGTTATCCTGCACGATTTTAGAACACTTAAATTCCTGTTAGAATGTATATACCAAACTATTAAAACCTCGTATTTCTTTTAACTAAGAGATAATTCAATTTTCGTACATTGTAAGTTGAGTACAAATTTCGTACATTGTTTATCAAAATTGAGTACAAATGTGTCAAAATAGCTTCGAAACAAATAATAGTCGAATTTGAAAACCCTATGTGGTCATAATCAAAACAGCATATACTCATTTTTGAACAAAGCCTAGTCTCAAAAATGATGTGGTTACAGATATGTGTGAGAGAGTTGTTCGTTGGTTGCAGATAGGATTCAAATTCAGGGCCTCTAACCACCATAATTGTACTCTCAGCCCAGGGTGAGTTTGGAAGCTTTATACAATGGCAGCAACAATGACACACCATGACATAAAATACAATCACTTAAAAGTTTTTCATATTTAAAGAAATAACTAAAAGGGGAAATTAAAATTACCGATCTCCTGACTAAGTTATTGGGAGTATATTTTCTCCAATTCTCAATCCTTTGTACCATTAAAATTGGAAGGTACTATGCAATAATGCGTCATTACGATGACCACTACTTGAAGCTTCCTAACTTCAAGACTATACGACTCTGATTAGATCATCCTAGGAAGCCGGAGGACCTTGGCTCGAATTCTGCCCGCAGCAAACGAGCATCTCTATTGCTCATTTCTCCCTCCGTGTCACTTTTAAGAGCAAAATAAGGAAAAAAATTTGAGCAGAATGCGTACAAATGAGAACAAAAATGAGTGTTTCAATTTTGAATACATGGGATTTTCAATTTCGACTATTATTTGTTTCGGGGAGTTAATTTGGTAAAATTTTGAGGAACTCTTTTTTGCAATGCACATTTTGTAGTCATTAGTTCTTTTCAAAATTCAATTTTACTGGTTTGTCAAAATTATATTCCGTATACGGAAAGTTTATAAACTTTACAATTTGCACTAATTCTACAGCAAAGTTACTCAAACCTGTGTTTCAGTTTCATTCACTTTAGTGAGTCTCAATAATACGCTGTTAGAAGATTCCATTTTGACATTTGAGAAATTTGACATTGATTGAACATTTCATCAAAATAATTTATGATGAAATGTTCTTGATGAAAATATTTTAAGTACATTATATTAAAAAATTTATTTTAAATTCTTCTTTTTAAAAACTTTGAATATAAAATGTATAATATGTCGAAATAGACACAAGGTAACTGGAACAAACTTTTTAAATAAAATGATATTCCTTTTGAAACAATTTCTAACGACATTCAAACATTTTTTCAATCGACATTTAAAGTTTTGCAAACTTATTTTGTCCAAGTTTTTTTTTAATGAAATAAGACAATTGTTTTAAATAAATTTCCAAAAAAAGAGATTCAATTCGTATTAAGTTTATTATAAATATTATGCAAATTAAAAATTAGTTATATTTTCTCAAAAAACTCATTTTTTCGTTTCAAATTTAGATATTTCATTTTGAAATAAATTACGTGGATTTTTCTGCTCTTAATATTTTTTTGTTCGACAGCTAAAATTTATGTTTTCATTCCTGTATTTAAATAATCCAATAACATTAAGGCCTAAACTCTAAATAAAATCTTCCCAAAGGAAATACTGTGAAATCAGTTATTCTTCATCAAAAATGATATTCAAATGAACTTATTTAATATTGGCGAAATTTATGAGTTAAAAATTGAAATTGACGTTATTGTTGCATTTTCTGATTTAAAAGAATTTAGTCTCTTTCTCGGACCCATAAATATTTTTTATGTACTTTCATAAACTAGTATTTTGTTTTTTTTATTAAAATATTTTTTCTTGTTGTATTTTTATATACTGCATTTCTTAAGTATCTTTTCTAATATCTTTTCTTCATTTTTTTAATTACTTATATTTTATTTACTTTTTTTTCAATGATTATTTAAATATTTAATATGACTTTTTCATTTCTGTTTTCTATTAACTTAATTAACTATTTAATCAACTTTAATTAGTTAAATTAGTATTAGTTTTCATTAACTAAAATTTTTATTAACAATTTATGTTTTTTTATTAATTTAAAAAATTGTTCGATCTTTTGCTGTTGTTATTTTTGGAAATTTTTATCAGAAATATCATTTTACATTTATGTGAATCGATGAAACAGTAATTTGAAAAAAAGCAACTTTGAAATGGTTCTAAAATTTTATTGATGGAACTGCGAAACGGTATATTATACACAATCTTCCTTGATTTCATTTCAAGACAATTTTTATAACATATAAACTTTGTTATACTCATGTGAAAAATGATTTAATAATGTGCAGTATAAACTTTGTTTAAAAAAAAATAAATAAATAAAAAACATTTAAAGTTTTAACAAAAAATTTGGTCATGGATTCTACTCGAAAAAAAATATATGTCTTTTCACTATCTTAGTACCTTTTTAAAAAGTCATAAACATTTTGTTATTTTTCATCAATGTCAATACATTTGGATCTTATATTTAATCAATGCACTCAATTTTCCTTTCTAAGAGTATATTTATAAAATTTTAAGTAGCAAAACCGTAGTTTTTAGTAAAATATTTACTTTTAATAGCAAAAGCAGTAAAAAGCAGCAAAAGTTTTTTCCCAAAGAATATTTTGTTGGTACAAAAATATACATTCTGTATTTAAAATAATAAAAAATATTTTATTAGTAATTAATTCTCGTAATTCATTCTTTATTCTCATATTGTATTATCGTATTCTCAGAGTAAAATAAAAGTAAATATGTGTAGCAGTAGTAAAAGTAGTCCCTTAAAACTAACTTCTATACTTATTATGTGAAAACTATTTTTAATTAAATTGCTTCCAAAACTTTTTCCGTCAATGCTTAAAATTATAAGTTAATAATTCATAAAATTTTAAATTCAATTTAACTATATTATTATAGACAGTTATAAAAGTTGAGTTGAATAGTATTTCAAGTTGAATAGTTTTTAAGTTGAATAGTATTTGTTTTTCCATTCATCAAGCTAGTACTTAAAAATTTCCTGTGTTTAAATAAATATCCTAGCAATGAATCTTAATTAATTTTAAATAAAAAATTTAAATTAAACAGAGGAACTATATAATTTATTTGTTTATTAGATTTAAAAAAGAGTTTTTTTCATTTCGTTTTATTTGTTTTAAATATGTAACAATTGGTTACTTGCAACTACATAAGCAGTGACGTGAACATGTTTAATCATGTGATTTAAATCAGATTTAATTGGAGACTTGTAAGCGATGTCATGCGTATGTGTCGAACTTGATAGGTTTTCTAAATTGATAACTGCCACGATTTTCCTACTATGACGTCTCTTACTGGTATCCAATTAAAAATCGTTATAAATGATTATAATTTATTATATTTTTAACTGATTCACAGTAAATCAGAAACTGTTTGCAATGTGCGCATATCATTTGAAATGAGTGCTAGTTTGGAAGACTAGAATATGTTCGTGAAAATGTGATTTGCTTTTTTTTTTTAAATATTAAATCAACATTGCTAATGTGTCTAATTGTTATATACCTTGTTAGTCATTTAAAAAAAAAAAAAGAAAACATTGTATTTTGTTTGTTTACATCGGTTTTTGTACAAATTTGTATATTGTTGTCCTGTGCTTTTTACGCAAACAGTACCATTTAAAAGTACAGTACCAAAACAGTACCATTTACGCATTAAAAAACAGTACCATTTACTCAAACAGTACCATTATTTTTAAAATCATTGCTTTGGAACATGTGATCCGAGGGGAATCAAATTATTTACTTTATGTTTATAAAGTATTATGTTACTGAAGAATTATATTTGTTTCTACTTATTGAACTAAACTCATTAAGAATATTAATTATTACTTCTCATGGAATTGAAAATTCTTTCAATTTAGGCTGTTAACCTATCAATGCTTAACTACCTCTTTTAGGGATAGTTTTCAAAAACACATCATAAGTTTTAACATAAACTTATTTTTAAATAGTCTATTTTTTATAAATTTTAACAATTGTTGCACGTAACAAGCGTTTCGTTGATAAAATCGCTTTTTTTCATTTTGCTTTTTGATTCAGCATAAGTTATAAGCTAAATCTAGAGAAGAAGATATCATTTAATAGTTAAGTTTTTTTCTGAATTCAATAAACTTTTAGTTAGTAGAATTGCAAGAATAATTATTGTCTTAAATTCTTACGTAACTTATTTTAATGTTGTTTTTGGTACATTTCATTACAAATTAATTCATAATTTTCAAATTGAAACAAAAGGTTTTCTGTGAAACTTCTTTGGAAAACTTTTTAGACTAATTCGCGGCATTTAATTTAATACTTAAAATATTCTTGAAAAATCGTGACAAGTATCAACGGATTAAAAATAAACAGAACGCACCAAATTCAAAGATTATTATAAAACCTGAATTTCATTTTTTTATATTATTTAAAAAGAAAATTTATGGTAAAGACAAATTTAAATTTTTTAAAGAAATTGAAAATTATGAAGGAGACGAAATAAAAAACGCTGTAGTCCGGATCATATTACAACATCCTGAGTGCCGGTACTTCTCAACTTAAAATTTTATGGAACAAAGCATTTGATATACCGTAATTTTTACAGTAATATTTTATTGTAAAATGGATGAATCATTGTAATCATATAAATTTAACTGTAAAAAGGATGGTGTAAAATTTTACAGTAAAAAAAGATTTCAAGGATACTGCACTTGAAGTGACAGTACTTTTTACCGTAATTTGATTCTACATTTTTTACAGTGTAGACATCAGTGCTTAAATTTTATTTCTACCGAAACTAACTATAGTTAATCGATACACGATAGCAAATTCAAATTTACTAGCAATTTAAATTAATTTTATCAGTTTAAATTTAATCTAGTTCTTATCATGTTTTGTTAGGTCCAAAATGAAATAAATTAAAAAAAACAAACAAAAAAAATATCTTAACTAACTTTTGATTTAAATTAAGGTCATCTTCAGATTTTCAATAACTTAAAAAGAAATCTTAATTATTTTTGTGCTTTTTCATAATGAGAAGCAATAAATCTCGTAAAGTCTTGAATTTTCAAGCAAAAACTCGGTTCAATATTTGAACATAATATCGATTATTACACTCGAAAAATATTTAGTGTATCTTAGCACCAAAAATCGTGGCAACTATCTTATGTCAAAGTGTTGTAGAACAAGATACAGTTCCGGGCGTAGTAAAACACCAGGAATGTTCTACTCTACACAACACTACTCGACGTAAATTTGCTGGATCATACTATCGATTATTACACTCTACAAAATTTTAGTGTTGCACCAAAAACTGTGGCAACTATCTTATGTCAAAGTGCTGTAGAACAAAATATAGTTCTGGGCGTAGTAAAACACCAGGAATGTTCTACTCTACACAACACTACTCGACGTAAAAGTTTCTGGAGCATAATATCGATTACTACACTCTAAAAATGCATCTGAGCACCGAAAATTGCGGCAACTACTTTAAGTCAAAGTGTTATAAAACAAAAGAGAAGTTCCGAGCATTGTCAAACACCATGAATGTTGTACTCTACATTGCACTACTCGACGCAAAGTTCCCGCCACGATTTTCAGTATTCATTGACACAGATATTTATAATTACAGTAAGATAAGATACACATAAGATCAATAAAATTATTTTTAAGATTCAATATAATGTAAGAATCATTAATATAAGATGCCTATACATTGTAAAAACTTCTTGTTCAAATTAAGCTTAAAGGTACTGACACCTTGGGTGTCGGCACTTCTTATAGTAAGTTTCATTTTTACTTGAATTTACTTCCATTTTCACTTACTCTACTTACTCGGGTAGGGTACAGAAAATCTGATATATCGTAATTTTTACAGTAGTAATAATTACCGTAAAATCACTGAATCACTCGCAATAAATAAATATCACTATAAAAGTTACGGTATAATATTTTACAGTAAAAATTAAATTTACGGTAAAATGGATTTTACGGATGCCTAATACTTTATACCGTAATTTGATCCTTTTAAATCAAACATACACGTAATAAAGAGAGAATATCAAGTCGAATTCGAGTTAGACTTAATTGAAACAAGACTGATAGAAATTATACATTATAAAATTATTTAATACAGTTTACAAAGAATTAACTAAAATATAAATAGCCTTATTTCCCAACTAAAAACACTCATACATATTTTAACGACGAACTTTTGTTTCAGTAAATGTATAACAGAATTAAGCAACACAACAAACTCCCGCCAATTTGTATTCAAATGTAAACAATCTTACTCTACCATAAACTAAAACTTGTAGCGAATTTAAAGAAGAAAAATGATAAATTAAAACCAGAAAATTATACCAACAGAAGAATTAACAGAATTCTAGAAATGAAATTAGAATTACTAGTTGTAGGGAAGATTGCGACAAAAGCGGAGGGGAGGATAAAACCAGAATCTAGCATTTTTTTTATTCCATTGCTGCATACTATTATCTATCAGTAAACTCATAAACTAGTTGCAGACAGACGCCATGCTTTCTGGAGATAAAGGAAAAATAGAGTATGCTGTTTGTTTGTCGACGCCAAATTTTTTTTAAAAATTCTCTTAGAAAAGTTACGTAGACTTATTAAAGATTTATTAAACAAAAATAAATAAATAAATAAGGATTGGAGTGGTAAAGATTAGCTTTAGAGTGCTGAAAAAGCTAAGGGAAATAATAGGAATTAATATTTAAAGTAAAAAATTAAATGAACGAAACAATTTTAATTACAAATTACAAAACTGTATTCACTATTATAAGCGTCGTTAAACAGCGGACCAAATTTTTTGGTTTACGACTAACAATGTTCAACTCCGTGTCCTTGTAATTTTGAACAAGATCTAGACCTGGATCAAGTATTGGAGATATTTGTCTTCGTAGAGGACTTTTCAAGGACTTTGAGAGGAAAACCTCTCATGGTTTGTCTGACGGCAAGGGGACTCTAACCCATGATCAGTCTATTACTGAAAATATTTTGTGTCAGCACTGTGCGAGCCGGGTGTGCAATTCGTATCGACCCGCCATCGCTGGGATGCGAAACTGGTTCACCTCATTGGGTGGCAAGCGATCTATCCCCTGAGCCACCACGACGTATCCACTATTATGATATGGATGTTTTTATATTCTCATATTTGGAATTTTTTTTTATTCAGATTTTTGGTAAACAGTTTAATAAAGTCCTCTCTCTCTCTCTTTTTTAAAAATCTTTTCTGCTTTTTTCTGGTTTTCATAATTTATTAATGCTGAATAAAAAGAAGATTTATCTAGACTACTACGTTAGAAATAAAACTATTCTATTTTATGTATTTTTTATTTGTGAAAATTCGAAAGGAAGTAAATACGCAATAAAAAATTTTTCATTAAAAAGTACGAAATTTTAAAGACAAATGAGATATTTACAATTTTTTGTTTGTTTCTAGAGCTAAAGGACTATTTTATCATTTAAATAAAAATTTTATCATTCAAATAAACGTATAAGCAATTTTACTATCGTAGTTTTTTACTAAAAAAAAAAATCATTGGGAACTCGATTTTGCTCAACTTTCTTTTATTAAATGATATTTTTTTTTATATAACTTATAATATAAATTTTATCTGTTTCTTACACCTTTTTTTTTTCTTTAACGTTTTATCAAAAGCTTGCAAAAGACAGTGCATCAGTACAATATGCACGTAACTGGTGATGGTTAAATTGATTCTATTCATTTCTGCTTCAAACATAAGACGCAAAACAAGGGGTACAGAAATAAAAATTTTCTAGCAAATTTTAGATCACTGCATCTCATCATGCAAATTGCACAGGTGAATTGACGAGAGTATCAAGCATTCAAATATTCAAATCATCTAGTTCAATACTTTAATAACATCAATACTATTGTAGTGTATGGATCATCACTTCTAACTGGAATTACTTTGATTAAGAGAAGAATTAAGGCATGGTTAATGTATGCTAAATTATGGAAAAGAATAGATAACTTTTCTGGAATAAACGTTTATATTTTCATGCGAGAGTTTATTATTTTTTGCATTTCATGGAAAAATTGAAAAAAATTATACTCTCGATATCTCGAACTTCTATGTCACGAAAACCTTGTTATGAAAAATATTTTTTCCCTTGGCATTACATATCCACATAATGTTGATTTGAATTCCTATGTCGAAGAGTTTCTTCTCCAAACCTTGTTATGTCAAATATTTTTCAAAATTGAACACTTTTTTTTTCCCAGAAAAATAACAATGTAAGCTTATTGCAAACCAATTATTTTCTACTATTTAATGCATAATTATTTTAATTAATCATTATAATAACTCTACTTTTTAGAGTAATATTTTAGAATATATTTCTCTACATTTTAGAGCATATTTAGATCTGAACTTGTTATCTCGAAATTTTTTAAGCGTCTCATCAACTTTTAGATATAGAGAGTATATTGTACTTTGAAATAAATAAATAGTAGTGTGGCTATTTACTGAGTGTGATTATTTACTTTATTTCTTAAAAAAAATATTTTCCTTTCCTATTATAGCATTTTTGTTGTCATTTTTTTTTTTTCATTTTAAATAATTTTAACTTGTGAAAATTCTTTCCAGGTAACATTATTCCTTATGAAAAGGCATGTACCTATTAAACATTTAGAAATGAAATTTAATGGGATTTTTATAAAAAAATGTTAATATTCGAACCTTAAAATTGTTAAATTTCTAAATTTATGAAATTCCTACTATATAGAATTTTAACTTTAAGGAATTTCAATTTTACGGAATCGCAATGATGAGCAATGTATCTAATTTGTGATATTCAACGGTTATTAAAGCACTATTTTTCTTACTTACTTCTAAAATTGAGTTATGTAGCTTATGGCACCTATACCTTCGAATGTTAATATTGAAACTTTAGAATTGTTTAATTTCTAACTTTATGGAATTCATACTATATAGAATTCTAACTTTAAGGAATTTAAAATTTCCGGAATAGCAATGATGAATGATTTATCTAGCTAGGTTATTAAAGCACTATTTTTCTTATTAACTTCTAAAATTGAGTTATGTAGCTTATGGCACCTATACCTTCGAATGTTAATATTGAAACTTTAGAATTGTCTAATTTCTAACTTTATGGAAATAGAATTCTAACTTTAAGGAATTTAAAATTTCCGGAATAGCAATGATGAATGATTTATCTAGCTAGGTTATTAAAGCACTATTTTTCTTATTAACTTCTAAAATTGAGTTATGTAGCTTATGGCACCTATACCTTCGAATGTTAATATTGAAACTTTAGAATTGTTTAATTTCTAACTTTATGGAATTCATACTATATAGAATTCTAACTTTAAGGAACTTAAAATTTCCGGAATTGGAATGATGAATAATTTATCTAGCTAGGTTATTAAAGCACTATTTTTCTTATTAACTTCTAAAATTGAGTTATGTAGCTTATGGCACCTATGCCTTCGAATATTAATATTGAAACTTTAGAATTGTTTAATTTCTAACTTTATGGAATTCATACTATATAGAATTCTAACTTTAAGGAATTTAAAATTTCCGGAATAGGAATTATGAATGATTTATCTAGCTAGGTTATTAAAGCACTATTTTTCTTATTAACTTCTAAAATCTAGTTCTGTAGCTTATGGCACCTATGCCTTCGAATATTAATATTGAGACTTTAGAATTGTTTAATTTCTAAATTTATGGAATTCATACTACATAGAATTCTAACTTTAAGGAATTTAAAATTTCCGGAATAGCAATGATGAATGATTTATCTAGCTAGGTTATTAAAACATTATTTTTCTTATTAACTTCTAAAATTGAGTTATGTAGCTTATGGCACCTATGCCTTCGAATATTAATATTGAAACTTTACAATTGTTTAATTTCTAACTTTATGGAATTCATACTATATAGAATTCTAACTTTAAGGAATTTAAAATTTCCGGAATAACAATGATGAATGATTTATCTAGCTAGGTTATTAAAGCACAATTTCTGTTATTAATTTCGAAAATTAAGTTATATAGCTTATGGTACCTATACCTTCGAATTTCTTCTAAAACCATGTTTTCTAAAGTAAAAATTACCTTTTTATTTAAATTTTTACCTTTCAACGTTTATTAAATGACGGATAAAACTCTTGACAGATTTAAGGGAAATCTTTATTATTGTGTTGTGTGTGAAACGATTGTTTTTATAATAAAATTGAAATAAAAATTCTCTCTGCATAGACATATTGAATATAATTCATTATAAGTACAAATAGGAATCGAATATAAGACCGTTAAAATCAATGAATAATCTTTTTGAAATTTAAAAATTTAAAATTTTAAAACAGTTCGATAGTTTCGCAGGAAATTAAATGTGTTTGTCTATCCAAATGTTGAACTTTTAATTTTTACGAATTTATGCTTCGTTAAATCAATTTCTTTTCAATCCTTTATTAAAGTTCATAAGTAGCTCAAAATTATTTTTAGGGAGATTTTTTTTTGAGTGAAACGAAATTGAAACTTGGGTGAGACTTTTTTTTCCCCTAGGAGAAAAAAAAAGCTATGTGTCGAACTACAAAAACTTAATAAACTCGACTTCTAACTTGAAAATAAAATGAACGAATGTAAGTTTCGGAATTTGTTGTACCTTCTAAAGATTAACTACCGATCAAAACTTTTTGAGCCGAATTTATTTCAAAATCGTTTTTAAAAAAAATAAATATTTATTTAAGAACACAGTATCCGTTATAATTTATTACACTTCTAGTTTTCATTTACAATAAAACTTACTTCGAAGTAAAACAGTTGCTTCACAAATAAATATTCATATTAATTCATTTTGGCAATTTTTATCTTTATATAGTTTGGTAAATTCACTTTCTTTATTTTTCGTAAAAAAAAAAAGAATTAAAACAAATCATAGCGTATCGAAAATTGAGCTCTTCCAGCCATTGGCTTAGCTACGCAGAAAAACTCTTCAAAGCTGATGCGGTCAGGCCCAGCTTTCTTAAAAAAAAAAAAAAAAAAAAAAAAAAAAAGAAAAGAAAACTGTACTTTAAATATTATTTCGAAAAATTTTCTCAATCAATTATTTAGGTGTGACTGTATTTAGAGGTAATTTCTGATGCCTCCCCCCCTTATAATTTTATGGAAATTAACTTGAAGTATTATTGCGTCACCACGATTAAAAAGCAAATAATTATCCTAGAATTATACTAATGCTAAAATCATATAAATTAAAATTAGAATTATAAAAGCATTATTTTAAATAGAATAGAATTAGAATTATTTTAAGGAGAATTATACTAAAGAATAAGAATGTACTAAGTCTGAAGTTATATGAATTAGAATTATTCTAAGAAGAATAGAATTATAATTATATAAAGAAAAATTATACTAAAGAAGAATTACTATACGGTTTTTAGTAAATATCATTTATTCTTTCACGGGTAACTTCTATATCATAAAGGTTTTTAAAATCTTCTTTAAAATTGAAAAATGATAAATAAGATGCATCCGTATCCGTTACAGAAAAGTTTTTTTATTTTTTTATTATTCTTTTTTAATTTTTAACAACAGAAAGATCTTTTTTAAGAAATGTTTGAAAATATATTTTTTTTCTAAAGAATGTGACAATTGAGTTAAATTTGCAATTCATTCGTTTGCTTATATTTTCTACCAGGTGACTAAGACAATAAAATAATCAACCTACAAAAAAATAAAAATAAGATTTAGTGTTGCTTGTTTGTTTACGTGTGTGTCTTACAACTCCAGGACCATTTGTACTATTGAAATTTGAACAGGGGGTCCAAAATGGAGTTTAAGTGCCCAATCCTAATAATTTTTCAAAATTTCCAATTAGTACGTGTACGTTCTGGCATTTGAAGTAATATTTGCGCCAGTAATATTTGCTAGCTTACAGCTCTGTTTGATCAAAAAGTTGTTTACTAAACACTCTTTAATCAAGGAGTAACATAGTTTATCTTAAATCTGAAACCACGTGTTTATTTGTTGTTACGCTTTTGAGACGTATTTCTATAAAAATAAATATCAACGGCACTTGAAATAGAAAAAAAAAACTAAAATATCTTGTGTTGAAAAATGTATGAAGAATTGCTTGATAGAGGTAAATTTTGACAATCCTGAGTTTGTCGCGAGCAATAGCTTCATTTATACTGAGTGAACTTGATCTTTATTTTGAAGGGAAAATTCGTCCGAAAAATTTTATTGGCTTAATCTAATAGCGTAAAGTCTCCTGGAAGGACAATAACAAATAATATTGAAAAATACATTAACATTATATTAGCTGTTTTATTTGTGGCGGTATGTGTCTTTAAGTTTAGTGCATAGTCACTTAATGTTGTTAAAGAGCGATTTATTGATTGCTAACGTTTTGTTTCATCCTGTCTTCAGAAAGAAAAAATAATGAAGCATTGTCGAATTAATAATTATATAAGTATTTGTAAAATATAAAATTTGTATTACTTTTATTTACCTGTAAATGAATTTTAGGTCATGCGATTATCTAGTTTTGCAACATCAAAGTCAGTGAATTTCACTATGTGCCAGTCTGAACAAATGAAAAAGATGTTAAAATAAAATGCAGACATGTAACATAAGAAATATTTTTATTCGAAGTTGTGTTCAGCATTCCTTGGACCTTAAAATAACCACTCGCCACGTGGCGATTCAACAAAAAAAGCAACAAAAAAGTGGCGACTTAAAAAAAAAAAAACAATTATTCCTTCTTTTTTTTTTTTTTCAAAAATTCGTTTAATGATAAATGATAACGCACAAAAACTCTGGAAAAGAGAATTTTTTAAATGTTTAAATTCCTTCAGAATTGATCAATTTGTGTTGGAAAAATTCATGAGGAAGAAGAGTTCGTTAACAATTTACATATTACAAAGTTGTAATGAATACATTAAATGTATTTTGCCACCCCAAACATTTTTAAATAAAGTTCCTTAAGGTCAGTTTGTTTAACTAATTTTTATCACAGTTTTGTACAATTATTATTGAGCCAACTTTTTAAAACCGTAGATTACTTCAATTAGGAAGTTTTTTTTAAAATAATATTTAATCCAAGCCAAAAAAAATGTTTGCTAGAAAGTGTTTATTAAATGAAAAGGGCCTATCGATATCGGTTACTGACTCATTAAGTTTGAGGGAAAAAAATTTTACTAAGTTATTTGAGTCTAACAGTCTATGGCTACTAACTGAAAATTTACATTTTCAGGTCTACATTCCTAAATGGTTCTTAAATAAATATGCAATACATAGTTAAGTTCAGAGATTAATTCAGAATTTTACTAAAAAAAAAAATAAAAAAAAAATTCTTTTTAAAAATGTAACAGCAGAATTCGATTTTTTGTAGTTTAAAAAACTTTTTACGAACAATAACGAGTCAACATATATTTCATAATTATTTCTGCAAACATATTATGGAAAATATCACAGTTAACAGTTAAAGTGTTGTTGTTTTTTTTTTCTCATTCAAATGTCGCCTGAATTTAAATGCCTTTAAAATCCTTAATAATTAGGATTTCTTTAAAAAATTATTTATCTGTGGTTAGTTAATTTACTAGTAATTAGCTAATCAAATACCAAAAATAACCGTAAAGTGGAAACAATATAATATAATAACTTGAGATGTGCCATAATGTGGAATCCCGACAAAGCAAAGATGTACTACACCCCTAAAAGACCCCTCAGAGAAAAAAAAAAAACTTGACATCTCAAATTACGTCTGCAGTCAGAACTAAACAAAATATTTTCATGTTATAATCTTAATATGAAGAATTTATTTTTTACTTCATGAAGCACACATACAAAGATGTGACTGTTCGTTTTTTAACGGAAAAGATTTCTTTTTTTTTTTTTTGTTCCATTTTCAGGTCGTCTGATGTCTTGATTATTCTATTCCACATTCTCATTTTCGCCTCGGTTATCTTTTTCATCTCACGCTTCAGAACATGCATCAGAATTTTGAAAATGCAGATTTTGTTTTTACTTGAAGCGTGAAATGTGTCGAATCAGATGCAAGTTTTAAATGTTGATGTTTTTCAGCATGCAAACTATAAATAAATTTCAAGATTGAGTATTCAAAACATATAATCAGAATTTTATGAACTACCTTTTGTTATTAGATTGTTTCAATTTTAAGCGTCTAACTGTTAAATATAAACTACCTATTTGGATACAAGATTTACTGCAATTAGGCATGGTAACTATTATTAAATATTTGGTTTGAAAAATAGCTCGGAAATCTTTTATGTTAACATTTTTACTGAAGTAATTTGTCCGCTACAAATCATTTCACCTCTTTAAATAATCCTGATTTAAATTTAATCTTCCCTTTCTTTTAAAACAAAAAAAAAATATTCATTACAATAAAAACAGGAATAAAAATGAACTCGATTAGTATCTGAAAAAAATACGACAAATTACAAAAAATTGGTATAATTAACATTGGCATGAGTCGCTAATTTTTTTAAAAATTTATTAATTGAACCAATTATTGAATTAAATATAGCTTACAAACTTATTTTAGTAGATAACTATTGAAAATAGTAAGATATATATAATTTAGTAGTTTTTATGCGTCGCAGGCTAATTTGAAAATCTAGCTTTTTACAAGCTTCGTCGTTATTTCGCAAAGCATTAGGCTAATTAGAAAAAGTCGCAGATAGTTTCGGTTCAGCTTTGTATTTTTAGATTTATTACTATTAATCCGTATGACTTATATATGTGTAATTTGGAAATATGCGAATGATTATTCAATCAACTCGAATGATAGACTTATTATGAGCCCATATGACTTTAGAGTAATTAGGAGATATACGAAAATGTTATTTAATTAGCCTGAATGATAGGCTTATTATGAGCAGCCTATATGACTTTCGGATAATTAGAAAAAAAAAAGCGTAAGAAAATTCAATTAGTCTGAGTCTCCTCATGCTTGCTGCAATGTGCCCTACTTTCTGCAAGTGCTGTGAATCGAAAATATTACTGAATTAATTTACGATTTATAAATAATTATCAATTAATAAGAAATTAATAAATAAGAGAAATATAATACAGTATAAATCAGTCTAATTGAGTAATGAATCACATGTCTTCTAATTTGCGTCAAGGTGTGTCAATTCTTTGAAATATGGGTAAAAACTGTCAGTCTAATTTAAAAATATTGGAAACTTTTCCAATTATCCTGACAAATTGTAACGCGCCACTTTGCAAAAAGCCACATTTTTCTATTATCTCAAGGTATATGTAACTTATACGATCTCAAAAAACTATTCTCGTGCGAAATATTTTAAACCTGAGGATTAAGTGTTATCATACAAAAATAGATAATGATCTTTTTGCTAAAGGTAACCAAAGTCTCATACTACTTTTCTCAATTTCGAATCCTCTAAAAATAAAAATAAATGAAACAGGTGAAATATATGGATTTCCCATGCGCTGCCCCTGACACCTGGTGAATTCCCCACTTTCGATTTTAAAAGATTCTCTTGAATAGTTTGCGAAGGTGAAAAAAAAATGGCGGAAGTTTCGAACTTTATGGTAAAGATTCAGCCATGAAGAGGCTCAGAAAGGGGCAACAGGTGGAAATGGAAGAGTTGTGGTTGTAAATTAAAAATGTCCCTCCTTTTCAATATTTTCAGGGGCCTCATCGAACAAAAGATGAGTCCCAAGTATGAAATAAAAAATGTTCTTTTTTGAAGGTTACCTTCAATGGGGTTTGCAACTGGTGAAAGACAGATGTTATGCAGACTATTTCTGAATTTGAATGAATTTTTAGCACAAAAAATAAAAAATACAGAAAAAAGAACACTAATATGTGCAGTGAAATATTATTTCCTTTTGTGAAAATTTAGAAATTTAGCACCGTTGCATTCTAGAATCATTTATTTATTTACAAATTATATTTTTATTCAACAAGTACAAATTGCGTTCCAAAATACACTTGCTTTTTAAAAAATTTACATTATCGTTTTTTATTTATCATTTTGTTCCTCTCTTTATTCGGACAGGTATCGATATTACTTATTAGAGATAGTGTGCATCCACTTATCTTAGTTTTTTTTTTCTTTTTTTTAAATTTCTGTTGTTTTTTAATGATGTAACTTTACAAGAACTAAGCAATAACAGTAAAATTCTAAAAGTAACATTTAAATCGAGGGACTTGGAGCAATATAATGATAAGCTACATTTTTATATTATAAAGGAAAGCGTTTTTCAAAATACTAAAATTTCTGTTTACAGAATAAGATGTTCTTAGGTTGTTAACATTGTTTTACGAAGCTCTGTCGTCGAGGAAAATAAAAAAAGTCATCAAGTGCCTTACACTTAAAGCAATGCGATGATTTTAAACTATATATATAATCTTGTCGTGAAAAATTACCTGAGCTTTAGAACAGACAAATGACTTAAATATTTTAAAAGTTAATAAACTATTTCTAAAAATCCATAATTTGAAGACATTTTTTTTCATTTAGATGAAAATTATCAAAATCACTGCCTTATTCTCAGTTTTTGCAAATTTTTAGAAACCCAGGTAATGCAACATTGGAGTAAGGTTTTAAATATTAAAAAATTAGACCATAAACGCTTTTAATTCTTTCAAAATTGTAGCTTTTCTTCATATTACGTTTTGCGCCATTTTCAAAATAAGCATAGACATCGCTGGTTTTAGATAGGCTAACCTTGACCTACCAGTAATGAGTGAGTGTTGCATACTCAAATATTATATTGCGAATAACAGCATATTATTTTAATATTATTTGCATAAGATGACGGAGCCTTCGTAAAACAGCCTTAATTACTGAAAATTAAGAAAGAATACTAGGAAATGTCTTAATGTAAAAATGTCTCCTTAGGTAAAAAAAACCGTGGTTTATCTTTTAATTATTCCAAGCCCTTTAGTATAACAGACTGGGTTTCATGGTTGTTTTGTTTCATGTTAAAATGGCACAAATTAATAAAAAATAAGAGCAAAAGTTACAATAAAAATACAAATAAAGAGACGAAAACGGTAAAAGGCTTCTTTAAAAGTGGTATTCCTTTTACTTTTGATATGATATTTTTTTCATTAAAAAGTTTATTATTTATCTGAACTCAGTATTTAAAAATAACTCGCTGAAACGGTTTTTTAGTTATTAAAAGTAATTGCAAAGGATGAAATAAACTGATGAAAAAACATATTACAGGAACTCTCAAACTCCTCATTTATTTAAAAGTAATATTTTTTTAAATCTGATTGCTTAATCGAATGTTTATATTTTATTCTACACGGCTTTTATTCTTTTTAGTATAACTAAGGAGGTTTTAAAATTTTTTAATATTGCATTATTAAGGTAGAAAACTAATAGATCTTTTTTCAAAAACTGTTAAATTCTTTAACAAAAATCTACAAAAATCTGAATAAAAAATACCAAATATAAGAATACGAAAAAATCCAATTTATTATAATAGTAAATACAATTTTAAACTATTTAGAAAGTGATTTCGAAGAAGTAAAGAAAAATTAATTTTAATAAAGAACCGTTTCATTATTTTGAGTATATATACTTGACATTGAGTCTTTTTCTTGTGTAGTTTTATTTTTAGCGATGATTTGGGAGAAAATAATAAAAAAAAAATAATGAACTATGTATTTCTAAAAGTTTTAACCAGATTTGCTTAAAAATAAAAGAAATATCTTTTTTCAAATTATTTGAAAGTATTCTTAATTCATTTTAAACAGTGTTTTTTAACGTTAACTTAAATTGAAAAATAGTTAAAGGGGCACTTTTTGTGATATTGTTTTACAAAAAGCGATAATTTGAGTAAGCTTTGACTATTCACAAAACACATAATTCTAAACCTTTTTTTTTAATGTTTTTAAATTTTTTATTTGTATATATATAATAACAAGAAGTTTTACAGTATGCAATAATAAATTTTTTATCTACGGGGACAAATTGAGGGCAAAAAGTCATCTCACCGTAGGCTGTAACTTTATCTCACAAAATAAATAAATAAAGATTTTTTTTTATTTATTATTTCGAAAGAAGTTTCCCCAATTGGCATTAAAAAAATGTTGCATAAATATATTTTATAAAATATTCAAAATTCTATGGTAAGTGGATGGTTTTCTTCCGATATCTTTTCAGCTCCAAATAAAGAGTTAAGCATCATTTATGTAATATTTTGAACACAAATAATCTGTAACTTGAATGCTAATACTAAAAGTGCACTACTATTTTTATCAACCCAATTTTTAACTTATCTGTTTCTAAAAAGGGGTTGTAGGTTTGAGTCAAGATATAAACAAGAATTTATTTTGGACACGTAAATTTAATTATTCGATGTAGCATATTTTATGCATTTATCTAACTTTATTTGCTTTTATAGATTTTCCATTAAAATTCAAATTACGGAAAGCATGGAAAAACCAAAATGAAATATCATTCATTCTTGTTTTTAACACATTTAAAATCAACTGTTTTGGAGAATAAGGAAGCAATAAGGAAGGATCCGTGTCAAAAATTATTAGGTTATTTGTTTCTTCTTGAAGTACGAAAAATAGTCTATAACTAGTATATAAATTAATTTTTTTAGTTGCTTGAATTATTTAGAAATATTTCCATAACTTTTTTATTTCAATAGATAATAAATTCAATTTGTGTCAAATTGAATGTGAAATTCTTTATAACTTATAACTTATAAGTAATTTTTGTAAGTATAACTTATAATAATTTATAAGTAATCTTATTAACTTATAAGTAATTTTTGATTAAAATGAAACTATTCCAAAATACAGTTGAGTTAAAATTATATTTCATCCTTTTAATAATTTGCATAAAATTTTTTTTCAAAAATGGAATGAATTTTGATTTTTTATATAAGAAAATCAATTTTCTTTATTAAAGAGGGTTTTTTATTATTTTCTATGATAAATTTTAAAATTTAACTTTTCTAAGGATTTTAATAGACAAAGCAGTAATTTCCTTTTTTTTCTCTTAAAGAAAAAAAGTATTTTTAGTAAATATAAAATGGCAAAAAATTTTAAGAAAGAATAATAATGTTGTAAATTTAAGTTCAGGTTTTAGAAGATAGATGGCGGCACCACTACTGACTTGGTAAAATCATGGCAAACAAGGATAGACTGGTGGCTCAATACTGGTGGCCAAGGGTAAAATATTTCTCATTTTTTAAATTTTTTACGTAAAAATGTATAGAAAAGGTGCATATTATAAGAAATTTTGCAGTGCGTTTTAGAACATGTTTTAAAATTTTAATCAATACTTCGATTGCTAAATAAGATAAATAATTAAAACTAATAAAAAAACAATTTAAAAAACTAACACATACGAGAAATTTTGAAAAAATATTTTTTAAAAAATCCACAATAAACTTTAAAAATTTAAATTTCCGCTGGCAATTATGGATTTAAATTTTAAAAAAGTTCAACGTAAGACACAAAATTATTTCCATCAATACAAAAAAAACCATGTTTTTCTTCTTCATTTTAATAGATAGCAAACAAAAGACACTAAACTAAATTTCAAAATTCCGTTTTTTCCCCTTATTTAAGAAAAACAACACTTTATTTTAAATATATTTTTTAATAATACATTCTACAATTTATTTCTCTATCAAATGGTACAAAATATAAAAAGGAAAACAAGTTCAGATTTTTACGATAGACATGACAAATGACATCATTTTTCAAAAACCAAGCAATAGTTTTTTTTATAAACAATAATTATAAAATTCGAATTAATTAAATTGAATTAAATTCGAGTTAAGATAAATTTGAATTAACTCGAACAAAACCTTTATTAATTCGAACTAACTGAATAATTTCACTTCAAAATTATGTTAATTCGATTATGATGTTTAAGTCGGAAATTTCGAATTAACCTGTGCAATTCGAATTAAATGAGTTATTGAGAATCAAACGTATGATAATACAAACTAAATCAGCAATTTAGAATCGAATCGATTTATCGAAACTAAATCAAATTCAAAAGACACACAGTTATAGTTACACAAAGTGTGTTAGTTGATCGTAAATGTCTATTCGTCGCTTCGTTGCTAAGGGTATATGTCCTTCTCAATAACTAACATTCTCTAAAAGTCCCCTCAATATTTCGGACAAACAGAGAGTAATTATCATCATTCCTTATCGATTTAATTCCATTAAAGAAAAACACAAGAAATATATTAATATTTTTACAGATGTTTAGCATTTTTAGGATTTTTTTGTATTTAATCATTTTTTAAATTTTAATTTCTTATCAATTTCCTTATTAATTTCTTAAGAATGGAATTTAGAGATCTAGTGCGACTGTGTATTTTAATTTCGTTAAACTGCGACACTCATGTGCTCATAGATAATGCCACATTATTGAGTTGATTTATTTTAATCATTTAAATCACTTAATATTTAGGAAACTATAGCAATGAAAGGAACTAAAATCTACTCAAAGACAAAATATTATTAAAATAAGCTCAATTTTATTATTATTTTTTAAACTTCCCATTTCGAAGTTTAGTTATACACTTATACGAAATAAATCTATAAAAACCTGATTATACATAATAGTTACACTACAAACTATACACACACAACACTTGATATGCAGAATTTCACCATCGAGATATGATCTGTTGCCTATATATATATATATATATATATATATATATATATATATATATATATATATATATATATATATATATATATATATATATATTTAGGTATATATATATATATATATATATATATACCTAAAAACTATTTAATAATTGTTCATCACGAACATTCATATTATTTTACCATAAATAATCTTTAGTTTCAATATGCTAAATAATCAAACCATTTAATAATTATAATAATAATTGATTTTTCGATCTGAGACATTCCAGAACGCTAGTAAGTACCCTATCCCTCTTCCTGCAAATTAAGCCATGTCACATGCGTGGTTTGGTTTGAGGACCAATATCTCGTACACTAAAAGTTTGGCGGGAACAAATCTCGTGTACATAAAATCGAAAGATTATTGGTTGTGTGATAAAGCCGTACGAGCATTGCAACATTTTTATCTATGTAAAAATTGCTTTAGCAAAAAGAAATTAGAAACTGGAATTAGAAAGGACACAAGTGCTATTTTTCTCTCTAATTAATTTTTTTTAACACAAAAGAGGTTATAAGTACTGACGCATTGTAATGAAATAAAGCTGAATTTTTGTACATAAATGGCTACTTTCT
Source organism: Parasteatoda lunata (assembly GCA_949128135.1). Lineage (NCBI taxonomy): Eukaryota > Metazoa > Arthropoda > Arachnida > Araneae > Theridiidae > Parasteatoda > Parasteatoda lunata. The sequence continues at coordinate 36,560,044 of OX421976.1, read as the reverse complement.
TTTTGAGTTTATTGTATTCTGACATAGTTCATTTAAGTTTGAAATCGATTTTACTCCGAATTTATAATTTGGCACTCACAAACTCTTTTTTTTTTTATAATATTTTTTTTTCAATTTTCCATTTTCTATTTTTCCACATCAGTATTAAACAATTTAAGCACACTTTTTGAAAATCTGGCCTTAAAAAAGTAAAAGAATCTGGCCTAAAAAAGTACCTTTCTTGCGATACTTTCACAATTTACAATGAGAAAAACCATATTTTCTCGATTTACCATGGTAGAGATGTTGTAAACGGGGAAGTCCTTGATTTTCACGATTTCCGACGAGGAAAACCAAGATTTCCACGATTTACAACTAGGAAAACTGTAATTTCTTTGATTTACCATGGTAAAATTGTTGTTAATGAAGTCTTTGATTTTCACGATTTACAACGAAGAAAACCAAGATTTCCACGATTTACAACGAGGAAAACTGTAATTTCTTTGATTTACCATGGTAGAATTGTTGTTAAAGAAGTATTTGATTTTCACGATTTACAACGAAGAAAATCAAGATTTCCACGATTTACTGTGATAGAGATGTTGTTAAAGACGAGAGAATCCTTGATTTCCACGCTTTACACCGAGAAAAATCATAATTTTCATGGTAGAGATGTTGCAAACGGGGAAGTCTTTGATTTTCACGATTTACAACGAGGAAAGCCGTAATTTCCTCGATTTACCTTGGTAGAGATGTTGACTTTTATTCAAGTTTATATTATTACTCTATCTCTTTACTTTTATTTCACCAGACCTTGGGAGTTTTGAATTATGCCCCCCATTGTCATGATAACCTAATCTACTTCAAACAAAGTTTATTAGAATGTAAAATGTTCCTTAGATGCTTTTCTGAAATCTTTCGATTAATGCCAGTTTTGAATAAACTTAGGCTATTGTAGAGATCTTTTTCTGTATACAATATTTTGTTCTTTAACTGACTGCTGACTGACGAAGTAAGTCATTAATTCATCACTTAATATCACAGTGGATAATTGGCTTGCAAAACGGCCTCTTGCCTATTTATATTATATATCACTATATTATTAATAGGCATGATAACCATGGTGTTGTTTCTCCTTGTTCTCAATAGTTATTCCAATGGTGATTTTTTTATTGTTCAAAGGATTCAGTTGTGGCAATAACTTTTTAGCAACATCAAAAGGACTGAAACTTAGAGGTATATTCAGTCCACTGTGTCCTCCTGGAGCTTTTCCTTTGAATTTTATTGTGATTCCAGCTGCCTTTGGAGGTTCGTGGTGACTGTGATATGATGAAGAAGGATAATCAGCAGATCCAGCTCTTGATGGAGTTGATTTCGAAGTAGAGTAATTCGGAGAAGATTGATAACTTGGCTTATAAGCATGGTAGTCACTGGAACTAGAAGATGAGGGACCATAAGTTGTCTTGGGCTTACTGTAGGAGGAAGGGTGGTGATAACCATGTTTGTCTGAAGAAGAATCTGAACTGTAGGATGGTTTTGAATAAGGAACTGAATTAGAGGCTGGTTCTCTGTGTGGTAATGGTAAAGGATGGGGAGGATAGGAGTCCGGTTCCTGGTATTCTTGCCTTCTATCTTTATCATCCCAATCAGTATGAGTCGTTACACGAGGCTTCCACGACTCACTAGATCCCCTTTTTGAAGTATGTGAGGCTGGTGGAGAATATGAATCGTAACGTGGAGGTGGATGATTGTAACCACTTGGACCGCGATGAGGAGGGTTACGAACTACTTTGTAACTTTTAGGATCATATGATCCTTGCGGAGGAGGACTGGAGTGGGACGAGGGTTGATAGGAATATGAAGGAGGATTGTGGCCATGAGAATAAGATGGCTTGTCTTCTGGGTAATATTCACCCTGTCTGTGATGTCGCTCTGGAGGAGACTGGTGTGTATACCTTGATGTGTCATAGGATGGAGGTGCATGGGAATAGGTAGGGTGATTGTAATCAGTTCGAGGATTCTCTGCATATGTTGGTGAGTGTACTGAGTCTGATCCCATGATATTAGTATTAGCGCTGCGCTTGGTCAAAACCGATAATTTATCCAAATCTTCTTTATTCAGTCCTAGTTTAGTGAGGACTGGACTGTTAGCGTCCACAACTGAAACTTGGTAATTACCCATAACAAATCTGTTTACAGCTTCTTTTGAGTCATTGGCACTTTGCTCCGATGAAGTGGTTTCTGGTTCGTTCTCAGGTTTGTAATGTGAGCCTAATGTCACTACTTGCTTGCTTTTGTCTTGAGGAGGAGAGTCGCCTCTATAGAAAGAATCTGTTGCTTTGTAGTAATAGTAATGCTTGCTTAGATTAGGCCGAAGTCTAACAGGTCGCTTCCGGTTACTTCCTGCTTCTTTGGAAGGAACGAGATCGAAGTCAAAGAAAGAACTCAAATCATCCAAATCGGGATAATCTTCCCTATCTCCAATCGCGTCGTTTTCATCCTGTTAAAAATAAAGATAAAATTTTATGAGAATAGAGTAAACAAAATAGTACAAAGCTTCCCCCTTTTTTATACGGTCAGAATCAGGTTTTATAAAGAATGTTTAAAGAATAATAGATTATAGAAATAAGAATTCTGATTTTTTTTTCTATTGACCATTTGAATCTTAATCATGAAAGCATTATACGCATCTAAATTTAACATTTGTTTATTAAAATTTCCTCTATGTGATACATGAATCTATTTGCGATATGGTTGACAACCACCACCGATGATTGACATAGTATTTTAGATCATTACTTGCTTTTGGAAAATATTATAGATCATTCGAACGAAGATATTTTTTCCATGAATATTCCCTTAAAACGGAATATGCCAAGTTGTGAAAAAAGATCATTTTCGAAATTTTCTTCTTTTTATTTTTATACAAGGCTCTAAAGTCGCAAAATCTGCTCATGACATTTGTGCTGTGTATGGAGACTGCTTATGATTTCTTATATCAAGTTTAAAAATTATGATTTTTACTTAAATAACACATCTCGCTCTGGTCATCCAGTCGAGCTCGATGAGCGGTTAAATCAACTTTTGCATGAAAATTTGCGCCAAAAGACAAGGGAATTGGCAGAAAAAATGAATTAATTACGCTTTAAACTTTTAAGAATTTCTTTTAAAGTTAATAAGTTAATCGCAGTTCAATAATAGAGAGACTAAACGCATGCATTCAAATGAGATAATTTCATTAAACATGAATCATATATTTCTATTATATTTTTTATTGAATACTAACTAAAACGGTGGGAGAAAAAAAATCAAATTTTTGCCCGTTAGCAGAAAAAATTTAAAGATAATTTGGAAAGCGTTAGAAAGAAAAGAATTTTCAATTACTGGAATTACTTTTCATTTCATGTTTTAATAATCATTCTCCCATGTTTTGAAAACAAAGAAAAAATTAATCTACGTTATCACAAGCAATAAATTTTCAATTACTGGAATTTATTCTCTTCTCAATTACTCTTCATTTTATTCTTTTTAGTCATTCTTTCATTCTTTGAATAAGGGAACAAATTTATTTAAGTTATCATAAGAAAGACATTTTCAATTATAGAATTGACTTTTTCTTTCATTCTTTTTGAAAGCTTTTTATTAGTTAACATTTATTTTTTTACACAAAATAAGAAAAAAAAGGAACACATAAAATAAAAAGCGTAAAGTGATGCATTTGCAGGATCAGGAGAGTAATATGCTTCAAAATACATTTGGTATTTCTAATATTTATGCGATTCTTTTGTGATATTTATGTGATCATCAAATGTGTGATAATAACAAAACAAAATGTAATAACAGAATATTTAAAAAAAAAAAAAATTTGTGGGGAGGGGGGGGGGTAGTTTGTTAGAGGGTTGCACCCCCTTTTATATTATTCTGCCGGCGCCTTTGAATCATACTATTACTAAATGCCACTGAATAATATTAAATACTACTGAAAAATTCCGTTTGTTAATTGACAAACATTTTGCCTTGGTATTCATCATAAGGAGCAAAATGAAATTTTTAATGGTACGTTATTTAATATGAAACTTCTTTTTAGAAAATTGAGTAAAAAAAAAATTTAACTTTTTTATAAAATTAAATTTGAGTTCAGTCCAGTGAAATAAAAATGGTTATCACTAAGGCCCGGATTTTGATGACATTTGCATTTTTTTGCATTTTTTGCATTTTTGGACATTTTTTGTCTTTTAGAGCATTTTTTTAGATTTATAGGGCATTTTTCTTTAAATTTTGGGGCATATTTTGCATTTTAAAGCATTTTTTAAAATTTTTTGTTAATTTTTTTCCAATTTTTATTATTTTTTATCATTTTTCATTATTACACTGGCTTCCAAACAATGAAGAAAATCTCTAGGATATTAACAGGTGAAGCAACATCTTTTCAAATTGAAGAAGAATTGTCAGTAAGTGAGACCGTCTTTTTCAAGTACTCACCAATAAGTAGACGTTGAAAGAAGCTTCTTCAGGTATAAAAATTAACTTTCAGACAAGAAACGCTCGTTTACATTTCAAAATATTAAAAAAAAAATTCATAATCCAATGTAATTCTGATATTTAGTAATATTATGAGATGGAAGTTGTTATATTCATTAAAGTTTCTATACAAAATGAAAATGTTTTGGAGTCAATATATTTTCCTTTTTTATTTATTATTTTTTGTTTTGTTATTTTAGGATATAAAACATATTTTTCAAACTTTAATGAACGTAGAACAAGTATTGCATTGCCTTATATTTTTAGAAATGACTCATAATAATTTTAAAGAGTAAAAAATTGTTTTAGTTCAATATTTTTACTTTATTTAAGTCATGTCATAAAGCATTTTTAGCGAAATTTTCGCAATTTAAGGGCATTTTTTGCACTTTTTAAGGGCATTTTTTTGCACTTTTAAAGGGTATTTTTTGCACTTTTTAAGGGCATTAATTGAGATTTTTTAGGTCATCAAAATCCGGGCTCTAGTTATTACATATACTTTCATGTTTTAATTTTTTTCAAGATACATTTCTTCATTGTAAAAAAGTTATTTAAAAAAAAGTACGAATTTCTTAAACTTGCAAATTTTGCCACAAGAAAAAGTATTGATGGCGCTGGCATAACTACTGACTTTGAAACATATATAACTATTAGTTGTAGTTTCGTATACTAACGTGTTTGGGCGCGCTTAACATTGGTATTTATTGTGTTGATGAAGTTTTACAGTTGTGAGAAGTCAGTTTGTGTTATACACCTCTGTTAAACTAAATAACTAATAGAAAATATAATATTATATATATTTTATTAAAGGAAATTTAAAATATAGCTTAGATATCTGCCCAAGAAAAAAATCTTTTGTTGACAGTTTAGATAAAAAATTACTTTCGAGTGTTCGACTTATGAATAGATTTTATAAATAGACTGCATTCTGATATTTTTTGTGGAAAAAAGTAACTTAACGTAAGTATTTTTTTACAGATTTATATATTCAATTTTTAATAGAAATTTTTTAAATCTTCAATCAGTATTTACAATAATGAATTTCCGAGAGCAGTATTTTTTAATGCTGAATGAGTGTTTGTTCAATGCTTCATTTAATTTTTTTCTTACATTAAAGTATGGCATGCTTGTGAAAACAAATTATAATGAGTGATATCAGAAGTTATTTTTGCAAAAAGCGTAAAGCTGACGATTCTAGTCTAAACCCTAGTATAAGCACTAGTCTAGATTTTATTTCAAAGACTAATCCTGGTACTAGTGCAAACGTAAGTGGAGCTCCAGATCATTCATTGAAAAAGTTATAAACAGATTTGGACAGCAAGCAAGAAGATTACAATTCTTTTTTGATTAAACAATTTTTTAATTGTTATGTATCAATAATTACTTAATTATTTGTTTTTGAATAAAAATATTTTGATTAAAAAAATTTATAACAAAATTGTTTTTCTGCATCTCTTTAATTGTTTTTAAAAAAAGCCAGGGGGGTGCAAGTGCACCTCCTTGCACCCCCCTGCCGGCGCCCTTGGTATAATTGCTCTTTAAAATATGTATCATGTGTTAAAGCCTATAAAGACATTAATAAGCAAACTGATATATTCAAATTTTTGAATATTGCATAAAAGTTGCCGGTTAAAATGTTTATACTAACTAAACCTAACTTTTTGCCATACGAAACTTAAGTTTTCTTTACACCCCGCATTCAACAATAACAAACACGTTATTTCTAATATTAATCAAAAAAATCTTATCATTGAATAAAATCGTGTGCTATTGCAATATTGCGCTTCAATAATTAAATTGCCTCTTTCACAAATGTTGAATATTTGAAAATCTTAGCTAAAAAAGGAAGAAATAAAAGAGATAAATAAATAGTTTTTATAGATTATGGAAATTTTGGGCTTTTTCTCCTCAACTAATCTCATTTTAAAAAAATAAAAATTTTTAAAAACAAAAATTATTTTGCACTGCAGTATTTAAGCACCTTTCGGTATCGTTTCCGTAGTGTAGTGGTTATCACGTGCGCTTCACACGCGCAAGGTCCCCGGTTCGATCCCGGGCGGAAACACAGTATCATTTTGTTGCTTTTCAGTCGTACAAGGCCAAAATTCTCATCAGTCTCATCATTTATTTCAATTTCTTTATTGTTTTTGTTATTATTATTTTCAGAAAACGTTTTCCAACATCAATAACATATTGAAGAAAAATAACAGGATTATGATACTAATTTCAAATAATTTTACATTGACTTAGCAAAATTTTTTCAATTACATACTTTATATGATTTTCATGCTGAAAAAATATATTGTTTATTTAGATAAATTTATGTTGCCTAAGATGAATTAATTTTTTAAAAATAATAAATTTATAATGATATAAATAAATTTAAAACACTTGAGACATGCATCTGAAAATAAAAAACCTTCAATGCAAAATGTCGGTTTCAAAAAGATTCAATTTAAACTCAACTGTTTTAGCTCTTTGTAAAAATCAACATTTTTACTTTTTTCGTACCTGTTTTTTTTTATTGATTCTAAACAAGGGTAAAAGTTTGTGTTTTGAAATAACTTTCATGGAATAAAACTTGTTGTAGTTATGTACTTCAAACTAGCAATTGAATATACATCGTTACAGCAGTAAGATCTACTTGATTAAATTTATTTCTTTAACGAGATTTTTTTTCTTTCTCGTTATTTTTTTTTTGTAAAAATTTAGGCTTAAGGTCTTAAAGATCATTGCTAGAAATAGATAATGTAACATTTGGGAATCAGCTTATTTCTTAGTTGCACTATTAAAAAAAAAAGTCCAAAATTCCTCTTTATAAGAACAAGAGCAAACGATAATTTTATTTACAGAGCATTTCCTTCTTTACAGCTGCGATTTCCTCAAAAAAACTGGCATGTGATCCGACAAAACGACCTTGTGGCCCACAATTTCTCTTTCAATGTCTTCTCATCTCACAGTTTTTTTCTGTTTTATTGGAAAGAAAGAGCCCTCAGCTGACCGAAGACCTACTTTACCAACTCATTCACTTTAAGTCGATCTTTAAATGAAAACGATTTCTCTTTTCTTTAACGTGTTATGAGGTTATTAACCGTAACCAGAACAAAACAAAGAGGCGGGAAAATTAAAAAAACAAAAGAAGAAAATTCCATGTTCCACAGCATGATACTTTGATTGTGTTAACAGGGATGCGTGCGGAGAAATGACATTTAATACCTCAAGACATGCTGATTATTAATTTTTAAAAATAGATAGCTCTTTTGCGATTAGATTTTAAAATTAGGCCAAAACGTAGATATCTTAAATTGGATCGATTGAAGAGGTATAATTCTACACTTTTTTAGCTAATCATTTTCATTATTTCAAGTAAATATTCTCTTATTTTAAAACTTGTACATCTAAATTATATCAGTAAAGGTGCATTTTATTTTCTGTAAAGTTAAAATTTAATACACTCATTCATATTGTACTAAAGTCAGAAACTAAATTCGTCAATAAAAAATGCAATAAAAAAGCAATAAAAAATGGTGACGTGGAGTGATAAAAATAAGTTGAATCTCTTTATTAATATGTTGAAGTTATATTTTTAATACATAATTTGCGAAAATATTTTTATTTTATAATCGTTCCGATAATTTAAATAAAAATATGCTAAATCTTAAAGTTTTTTTTTCTTTGCATTTCTTGAAATTTGATTTTTAAAATTTGCAACTATTATACTACTTAGAAAATAATTTCAAAATCAGAAGGTAATTATATGTATATTGATGTAATTGAAGAAAAATAAAGATGTGGTGTACAAAATAAATTGAATGTCTTCAGTTTGAATACATAAATTATTCCTATTAATCAATTATACTAAATACAATAATGATAGATTGAAAGCTTATTCTTGCAATAAAATCTTTATAAGATGAATTTGGATTCCCTTTTGATATTCGAATTTTCGGAGATATTTTGAGCCCGAAAATAGATAAAATAGATTTTTTTAGAGCACGACATCATGATATTGTGCGTTGATATAAGTTAAGTAAAGTCTAAAATTTACTGTCACTGCTCGATCTTTAGGTATCATATTAAGATAAAAAACAATTATATAAATTTTGAAAAAAAAAAGATAAAAAGAAATAAAAAAGGAAAAATTAGTAAAAATATTTCCAACGCCAATGATTAGCCTATGAACTATTTTCGGCTATCAAGCCAATGTCTACTTTCCCATTGTAAACCCAGATATTATTCTTGGACCATAAGCCTCGTTATTTTAGGTTATTTATCTCTAATTTTAATGTATAGAAGAAAAACACTACAATTGCTACTTAAAGAAAATAAATAAAATAGTAATAATAATTATGCTCAAAATTGCTTTTAAACTTCGTTCAATTTATCAAGGACTTGTTGTTTAAAAATTGTTTTAGATTTGTTATTTAATTCAAAAACAATTTTAAAAAACTAAAAAAGAAGTATAACTTTTTGAAAAGGGATTTTGAGGATGGTGTAATTTTGATATCAATTTTTTATTATTTTGTTAAATATTTAATTAAATTTTGAATAAAATAATGGACAAATTTAGATTTTGAATTGAGTAGCTATGTAATATTTTTTTGTTTTGCAGTGTAAAGTTTAAATGATATTCTTAATCTCATTTTCTCAAATAATAATGGTGTATTCTTTTTCATTTGATATTTTTCAACTTTGCATAAAGAGTATTATAAACTTAATGTGACCCTTGACATAGTTCTTGAGTTGAGTTGGAATTCTGAGGCCGTTTGTTACCCTTTATATATTTTGATTCGCCTTAAAATTAGAAAAATGTGCGTAAAATGTTTGGTCATCAATATATTTATTTAAACGTGGCGGATATAATGCAAAAAATTTTACTATGCAATTTGGATTTAAAAGCTGAATGTAAATATTGAAATATTTATTATTGATAAAAGAAAAGTTTTTTTTCAAAAGTGATTTTTTTTCCGCCAGTGATAACAATATTATATAGTGGGAGGGAGTAACTCCAAAATCTCTAAAAGTAAGTGACGAAATGACAGCGGTAACTGCACTCTAGAGCCATCTAGTATGAAATATTATTATTATTTATTTTTACACAAACTGTGTTTCAAATGTGACATTTCCATGCAATTTTAAACCTAATAAAAAGTAAAATCTAGAGGATATTTAAACATAAACATTTATTTGATTTGATATTGCAGAAAATAGTAATAATCCTTCCATAAATAAAAATTTAAACACAGTAAACCTTAAGCTATGCCATGCAAAATGAATAGTTTTGGAATCTTTAATGGAATATAATTGTTCACCGTTTGGGCATTAACATATTTATTTAAATAAATATATCCAAGCAATTTTAATGTAATAATGTATTTTCTATGAACTATTCTTATAAAACCTTAAAAAACTTTATTTCTAAATTATGTATCTCGATTGATTTCTCATCACTAGATGGCAGCAAATCAAAATTTTAAAAATATGTAATCATTTTTATATGTACTATAGATAAAAATGTGTAGTTAATTTAAATATGTATTTTTTTTTCGTTTCTCAAAATTTTAATCTTATTATAACGAAACTTATTTATTTCTTCCTCGCATTTAAAAAATTTCTTTAATTGCTTTAATTATTTGCTTAAATTAAGCCTTTTATTGAAAACTAAAATAATACAGTAAAACTTCTTTTTGTACGGTCCTTTTTTATGCGATTTTGTTTTTGTGCGATTGGTTTTGTGCGATTTTATTTTTGTGCGATTTTTTTATGCGGTATATGAATCTTAGCGGCGTTATCACCAGTTTAATGTTTCCTATCAATGTACATATACATGTTGTGGACGAACTCAGATTACGTGGCCTCCTTGACAACGATGTATCTGGACTTCGCGATGCTCTGTTCATTTATTTTAAACAATCTCCTGACAAGGCAGAGTCAGTTACGTACATATTGTCGCTCGATGCGAGAACAATATACGCTTCGTATTCAGAGTTTTATACACGATTCACGTGATTAAGGATTCATTTTATACTAAAATTAAAGATAAATATATTAGTTACTTTTGTTTCTATTTATATGAAGTTTTAATGATTTTTATTTTATTTTTAGACATATGTACTCCTTTAAAATGAATAATTATAGCCAAAAGAAAGTAAAAAGGCAGACAATTCCACTATTTAATGTATAATTTGAAAACTTCTCCAGGTATATGTACAATGAAGAATTAAATATTTTTACAATTTCTTTAGGTCTAATTTAATTATTTCATTCAATTGAAAGCATTCTCTCATCTATTTCATAAATCATTAATGTATTTTCTAAGTCCGACTTTTTTTATGCGGTCCCTATCCACCGCATAAAAAAAGTTTTAGGTAGTATATCGTACAAACTTGTTTATTTCATGTAGGAATTTATAAAAATTTTTTTGTGCGATTTCTTTTATGCGGTCCCTATCCATCGCACAAAAAAAGGTTTTACTGTATATAAGTTTATTGAGAAACAATCGCATACGCAGAATTTGTTCAAATTATCTACTTGCCGCAAGCACGAGTATTGTAAAGAATGTATTATGTTATTGCTTGAATTGAAGTGTCTGTTCTGCGTGACTGCAAAATACTCAACTAGGCTTAAGGACAAAAAAAAAAAAAAAAAAAAAAAAAAAAAAAAAAAAAAAAAGAAGCCAGAATTTTTAAAATAAATTTTTCATGAATTTTTAAAGATTTCCCTAAAATAATCATTAATCATTTACTCATGAAAATTAATGTGTTAATTTATTAATTATTATTATTAAGGGACGACAGTGTATATAAACATCCAGAATTTGTTTATTTCTGATTTTTTTCTTCTTTTTTTAAATCGATATACATTTTAAATTGTATTTACACGTATAGTTGTGACTGTCATTATTTATAACTCTGTGGCACTTAAAACGAAAACTCGTGATAAAACTAGCCCCATTATCAATATGAAGAAAATTGGTTTAAATAAAGATTTATTGGTTTCAAGAAAGGGAGAAAAGTTAAATGAAGATACTATGTAACCATTGCCCAATTGAAGCCGTTGTTTCTTTGTAAAGATTGCCGTAAGCATGCATTAGAAGCAAAAACTTAATTCTTTCATAACAACTTAAAACAAGTTATTTATTTCTTTTAAAAAAATGGCGTTAAATCAAATAGAACTTTAAAATTTGTAGTATGTCCTGAAAATCATTCCAATGTGCGATCCGTAATATTCAACTGCGCAATTACAGGGAGGGATGGTAATATATAACGCTTCTGCTGCCTACTATGTTGAAATGTCTTGTATTCATACTTAAAATGCTTTGTGTGATTTAATGGCTGCCGGACAGATTTCAAAGTATCACTAAAATTCCATACATGAAGAATTAGGGCATTTTCACGAACATATCTTGAAATTAGCTAAAATAGAAATTAAAGTACTTAAACGCGAGCAATAGCTAAACGGTGAAGAAATTTCGTTAATATATTGTTTAAAACTAATTAATTTGTTAGTATTGGACTGGGGGTTGAACAATTTTAATATTTAAATATAATTGTGCTGTGCATTCGACTTGCTTACTATTAAAGTATGCACGTTCTACAAGATAATTTTGAAAGGTAGCCGAGCTGGTCGCAACTACTGTGTTAGTGTTCGTTATTTTAATATTTTTGGTAAGTGTAGCATATCTTGCTTTTTGTTTATTTAAATTTTATATATAATTTTTATTTTACACACAATTAATAATAAAATCGACGAATGTGTATAAAGAATCCATATACATCAACAAACCCAGCAATTCTGCCAGATTTATTTTTCAGTTTTAATTTTAAATATTGTTTCTTTATATAACTTTGGAAGATAAAAGGTCTACGAAAAATAGGATTTAAAGTCTCAATTTTTTTTTGTTGATATGAAGTGTATTTTTTAAGCCTCGTTATTATGTATTGGACTGGCTCAGGGAAGAAATTACTGATAAAGTGCTTATCTGAAAACAGTATTAAATAAAAGCTTGTTCCATAAATTAAGTTATTTTTTCCGCGGAGAGAGTGTGGATTATCATTTGAATAATTAAAAAGAATGAATTTAAAAAAATTTCAAAAATATATTAGTTTTAATTAAAAAATTCTCCCCGGCGGGGAATCGAACCCCGGTCTCCCGCGTGACAGGCGGGGATACTGACCACTATACTACCGAGGAAACGTTACTATGCCGAAACCCGGGATCGAACCAGGGACCTTTAGATCTTCAGTCTAACGCTCTCCCAACTGAGCTATTTCGGCACATTAGCTTTGCAGTATATGTTATATATCAACAAAACACACAAAATTATTTTTTTTCTTTATTATTTTGAATTTATTTTTGTACTATTTTTTAGTAATTTTTTTATTAATCTCAAAATATAAGTATTGTACCTATATAATTGCAGTAAAAACAGGCGAGATAACAATTGCTTCTTATTACACAAAAAGAAAGTTAGTATTTCTTTTGGTAATTTTCGACTATTCAGAGATAAATTTATATATTACGTATTATTTTTATTCCGTTTCCTTTTTTTTCCCTTTGTAATAAATTTTTCTCAAGTTTCAATTCAACACTGGTGCCATCTAGTTTTTACAGCGTTAACTAGATTCCTTATAAAATATTACAGATTTGTGAACAATTTTATGAAGAAAAATCTTAAAAAAATGGAATTGTAAAATAATTTTTCTAGACCTCATTTAAAAATTAATTCAATAAGATCAGAAAAGTGGTTTCACTTAGATCCGGATAAATTATTTCCCAAATATTTCAATATAAATTACTTTTAATCAAAACAAAATTTTTCACGTAATTCTTAAACTTTAATTTTGTTTGCTACTTGACAGAAAGTAAAATATTTTATTATTTTCTCTTTACCTTTTCTGGAAGAGAAACATCTTACGCTCTTATTTTTTCTTTAAAACTTCTAGCTATAATAAAACAAATGTCGCTGAAGAAATTAATTTGGTTTTTATTTATTCATGTCAACAAAAACTAGATGTCCCAATGCGCAGAATAATTTAAACAGTAACTAAGTTGCGATGAACACCTAGTTATTGATAGTAAAAAGTTAAATTTATTTAACCTTAATAATTTTTGTGGTAAAAATACAATCCCTTTTTACTACTTATCGAGCTCTAAATTATTCTCTAATTATACTCTAATTTTATGATCTAATAATATTAATATTTAATCCAATTATGTTTTCAACTTTAAAGACAGTTTAAGATGTTTAAAAACGTTTATCTAAAATAAACAAATATCAAATCAATAAATTAATATTACTTTATTTACTTAAAATTAAAAAAAATTCAAACACGTAATTAATTTTTTTTTTTTTTTTTTTGTATATGTTAGTCACTTTCTTAAAACATATTTTTTAAATACAAATCACATTTCAGGCATCTATCTGCAGTAGATTTTTTGGTGTAATAAACTTAAATTATAAATAATATAGACAATAATAGACTACAGCGGCTTTGCACATGATGCAGTGATTACGTGATTGAAAAAAAAATGTTAGAATCTATAAGGTTTTGGAGTTTCAACAAAACTAGATGTTGTATTACGCATAATAAATTGAATAGTACCATATTTTTTGTGATAAATAAATTCTTCTTCAGAAGTAAATAAAATTGAGCACTACCTATTTTTGTGGGGAAATTATAAACTCTGAGTGGAGATTACTTAGGTCTAAATTTTCTAAAGAAAAAATACTATCGGAAATGAGAAATGCTCAAAAAATTAAAGGATGCTAGAAAAATTTAATAAAAGAATAAAACAATAAATAAAATTTTCTACGAGTTAATCAAAAAAAAAAAAAAAAAAAAAAACAACACCTCGTTTGTTGATGATGCAGAGATGCAATAACAATTCAAACAACAAATTCAAAAACTATTGTTAAGTGAAGTAACAACTCTTTATTGATGGTTATTGCAGGTTTAAACTATCAAAAGAAGGAAAAAATTCGAGAAAAAAAAATTTATACTACTATCGAATAAATATATAAAAAGAGATACAAGAACAATACAACAAAAGAATCAACAAGAAGAATAATCATGTTATGCATTTCGTTTTTGCATAGAAATAATTATATTAATTTAAGCTATTACTTTTTGAGGTTCATTTAGAACATTTGATCGCTGATTATTAAGATCTAAGCTATGAATAGAAGAAAAATATTCTACGAGAAAGGAGAACTTGTGTAGAAATTTAAAAAATATAAATGTATAAAAATATACAAAAAACATACAATGAAAGAATATTGTTGTTGCTAATGTCACTTGCCAATACTAGCAAGCCTACTTCGTGAAGCCAAGTGAATTTAAGGTAGAGGGTGCGTTTCTTGTTCTTTTGATGGTGCCATCTATGGCCAAGAATACGACTTCAGCCACGCACACGTCATTGCCCATTTATAGGTCGGAATCATTCATCCACAGATCCTAATTTTGACCTGAACCAGAAAACGATCAATCTCCAATTCCGTACCCCTAGAGGTATGATTATAAAGGTAAAGGAATGAAGCAAGAAATAAACTTTAAAAAAAAAAAAAAAATATCGCATTTTTTTTTTAAACACTACAGTTGTTGATAGAATGGAAGAAAATTAAATTAATTTAATCTTATTTATTATCGAGGTTCAATTACAACCCTAAATTGCTAATTATTAGCATTTAAAAAATCAATAGAAAAAAATTACAAGAACTACTACAATACAAAAATAAATAATTAAAAAAATATGAAAAAAGAAATAAAAAATTCTATAAGAGTATTGGAAAAAAATCCGTTTGTCGGTAGCATAGTACTGAGGTAAATTGAATTAATTTAATCTTAATAGTTTTTGAGGTTACCCTTGATTGCTGGTTATTAAGATCTGCATCAAAAGAAGCGAAAAAGATCTAGAAGAAATGAAAACTTCAAATTTTATCGAGGTTACACTTTAAAATGTAACAACACCCATGTGTAACACGAGATATAAATAGATAACTGAATCAGGAATAAAGACATAATTACGAAAAAAAAAAAAAAAAAAAAAATAGAAAAGCAATCTTGAAGAAAAAAAATGGAACATCAAAAGACATTGTTATTTTTTTATGCAATTCAACAACGTGTTTACAATTCAAACATGCAATCACATACTTTTAAAGAAAAAAAAAGGAACGATGATTTGGATCTTAATGTAGATGATTCATCAATACGCAGATCACGCCCGTTACTTTACATAATTCTCCGCTTTCATCTCGGAATAAAATGGAATTTCCCAAAACAAGTCGCAACTTTCCCTCAGCATTCTGACTATTTACTTCTTTTCACTTTTTTCTCTCTCTCCGTGAAATAGAATTGAGGACAGCGTCAATATATTTTAAGCGGAGCAGTAGACAAGGTTAATGCCACCGGATCTGTGTAATGGCGATTGTTTAATATCCACCTTCACTTACTTCCCAACTTCCTCAGACACTTTAACCTATTTGCGCTTCACTTTTTTTTGAGAGAAAGTGTATCTTTTGACGACCGCGGATCCAAGTATTGCGTAACTGCGTGGAGGAGGCTATCAAAATAGTATCGTGGTTTGTAAGGAAGATCTTAGTTATAGTGTAATAATATAATAGCCCATTCGCAATGAAATAAGTTAATTTAGAAGGTTTAAACAATATCTGCAACTGGAGGCATAAAATTTCTTTCTAATTTAGTATGTGAATATGTTACCGACTTCATTTCAAACAAAACTTTTCGTTTACATAATTATTATTTTATTGCTAATTCCTAAAAAAAACTAATAAAAAAAATAAAAAACTCCTGTAATTTTCGCTAAATTGAAATTTTATAAGCCCAAGTCCACAGGATCTTTTTAATGCTCGCCATTAATGTCAATTATTTAACATTCACATTCTCTTACTTTCCAACTTCCTCAGACACTTCAGTCTATTTACGCTACATTTCATTTCTTTTTAGAGAAGATGAGTCTTTTGATGATCTAAGCATAACTGGGTGTAAGGAAACTGTTAAAAAAGTGTCGTGGTTTATAAGTGCGGGAGACATTATAGTGCAATAATAAGCCATTCACAATGTGAAAAAAAAAAACATCTTTTAAGCAATATTTGCTACTGGATGCAGAAAGTTTTTTTTCTAATTTAGTATATGAAAATGTTATTGTCTTTATTCCATACGAAACATGCCTTTTATTTTATTGCTAATTCATTTCGAAAAAAAATCTGTAATTTTTGCTAAATTGTAATTCATTAGAACCAGATTAATGCCACCGGATCTTTTTGATGTTTGCCATTAATGACAATCGTTTAACATTCACTTTCTCTTCCTCTGACTTCCTTACACCCATTTACCCTTTACAATCTAGGAACGAGTAAGTTTATCTTAGCATGATCGTGGATCTCTGTGGGCGTAAAAACGCTATTTCAATGAACAATTTTTATTAACACTGTGATGTATATTTTTCAATCATTTTATTTTTCTGCCGTTTTCAAGGGTTTTTAAGACATCTATAAAATATTAATAATTCAATTGGAGTAAGCAATTTCTGTTGAGAAAATTTCAAAGTACGCTAGTTTTTAAACTTGAAACGGTTGTCGACTTTTTGAAAATGTATCTTTTTTCCATTTGAGATTCATCACATGTTTTTATGATGGATTAAAGTTGAAGATTCTGTAAATAAAATAAAAATATAACAATTGTCATAAAAAAAACTAGTGTTCAACTCAATTGTTTGCCCATTGATTTGGCCCATGGTCCACACACGCACCATATTATTTCATAACTAAAATATTATTTTTCATACACGACATGTGTTTTAATGAATATAATTTAAGCATAGTTCAATAAAAATAATACATTTTATAAATTTTCTATGCTCTGTCTGAACTGGGGAAAAAAGACTGAACCACTTTGTAACAAATAAAAAATTTATTTACAATGTACAAAAGCATCTTTTAAAAAATAACTTCAACGGGATGCCCAAACATTTTAATAATTTAAGGTTAAAATGTTTCTGTAGTCTTTATTTAATCCGAAAATTTTTCTGGTTTATTATTTTATCAAATTACTGAAAATAACTTTATTAAATTATGTCGAACTGATCTTTTAGTTTTTATTTCATTACTGGAAAATTTTTTTTTAAAATGAATTAGAAATTTCTCGCTTAATCATAATTGTTTTAAAGCTTATTGTTCATTAAAAAAATAATTCGAATATATTATTAAAAAAAACGGATTTTAAATTTTTGGAAAGATCTTTCTTAATTATTTTGAACCGGCACGGAGTTTTACAAGTGATACAACATATTAAAAACTATACTGGTATGGCTATTAGGCTTGGTTCGACTTAAAGTAAGAAAGATATTAATTTTTTTGAGTTTATTTAATTTTAGATTAAATAAACTCAAATTAATAAAATTTATTTAATTTTATTAATTTGAGTTTAGTTAATTTTAGATTACTTTGAAGAGAAATCATTTTAGAATTGTTTGAAAGTCTTAGTTTTTTTTTTTTTTTTTTTCTTGAGAGGTATCGTACGCTCAGTGCCAATCGTAAATTTTCTTCCAAACTAGTTACATCTGTAAAATTAATATAATTTACTATTCATTAAAAGTAATAGTAATTCAAACTTGAACTTATTAACGCCAATAAACTAAGATTACCGAGAAAAAAAACTAAAGACAAAAGCAACTCTCTTTATTTTTAGAGCAATGTCTTTGACAATTAAAGAAACAAAGGAATCATTAAAGTACAGCAATCAAGAAATTAGGTGAATGATAAGATCGTTGCTTGCCATTCGTAGTAGACAAACGATCTTAAATCGCTACCTTTGATTTAGGTCTATAAAGTTTTAATAACTTTTAAAAATATTTCTTTTTATAATTTCAATCGTGTTTCGTTTATGGCAATTCATTTGAAGAGCTGCTTTTGTTTGATTAAAACTAGTAAGCCTTGAATTAGTATTTTCATAAATAAATGAAAAGAAATTTAGTTTTTTGAAATTGACAAGATACAGTTCATTGGCTTAAAACTCAAATTAGCTAATGGCATTTAATTACAGCAACGCGATTAGACAATGCTAATCGAGTCTGAAACAGATTAAAATACTTTTGCATTTTCGTGCTACACACTGTAGTGTTTTTTTTTTTTTTTTTTTTTTTTTTTGTCGTTTAACGAATCGAAAAGTTTCGGAATTTTGCATCTTAAATTCACTCATAAATGAAAAAAAAAAGGAGGGGGATGAGGCGTATATTTTCTGAAGATCCTTTAGAAGATCCATTGACAAATCACGAAAATAAAAATAAAATAAAAAAAAGCTGTACATAATTTTTAACTTATAGTAATGGTTTTATTCGTTGTAGTTATCTCTTCAATGTTAAAAAGTTACTTAAAGTGATAATCGAATTAAAGAATATATATTTTCAATGCAATTATTTTGCCTCTTTCGCAGAGGCTCAATTTTAATGAGCTAAAATGCCCTAATTTTGCCAGCTATGAGATTATACCCACTGCATGGCTACCAGCTTATTGCACAAGATTTTCTCCCAGTCGTAGTAAAAAAAGGTTAAGGCAAAACGAGGAAATAATGATATCTTAATTTTGTTTAAGAAAGAAAAACAGAAAAAAAAATTGTATTCTTACTTCCGCAGATAAGCGATTTTCATCTGGATAACTGGATGTTGAAGCAAATACTGTAGAACCTATAAAAATTGCATGAATTAGTTTTAAGAAAATTTTTATTTAAAATTTTACAAAATATTTAATTTAATTTTATGAGCTTTTAAGTCTGTAGTGTTATTGTTAGTTTCTGATGCATATACAGGTTGTTCCAGATACCACCTAATATTTTTAGAGCTCATGGTCTTCTTTAAAGAAACATCTTAAAGTTTAAACCAACAATCAATCGAATTTTTCTATTTTGTCATCCCGTCTTCTCAATAGCAAATCCACAACTTCTGATGACGTTTTTGTTTTGTCTTACCCCAAAAATTAATTTGTAACCTCATGTGAATACACATTTTTTTAAATTTTATTTCTTGTCGGGATTTTTAAGGACTATTAAAACTAACTAAGGGATTATTAAAATCAATGGTTACGGAATTCATGATTACTATTTCTGACAGGTTTTAGTAAGATTTGTTTTATTCTAAAGACTAAAATTACATGGTTGTGTTGTTTAGTTACTTTTTCAGCATAATTTAATTTTTTTTTAAAAAGTTCAACTTTAAAATTTTGTTTTCTCGGTGCTACATAATTAAGGCAATACTTTTGTTTTTGCGAAAGTTTATATTATACATTAAAGAATTTCGTTAGAAAAATCATATTAAATTTGAATCAAAAGTTGATCAACAACTTTCTCAGATAATCATGGCGAAGATGAAATAGTTTTCCCTGATAGGAAGAAAGTAAAATAAAATAATTAAAATAAAATGCAAAAATTAAAATTAAATGCACGCTTTAAAGATACCTTGAAGATAACTTAATGAAGTTCCATGCAATTATTTAATTGTCATATATTATCGAAGTACTCTGAAACTAGCTGAAGTTTCAATACAATTTACGTTCTAAATTTGTTTGCTTCGTTATAGAAAATATTTAAGCAAAATCAAAATTTAATTTGAAAATACAAACTCTATGTCCAATGTTTTAAAGCAAGAGCATGCATACCTAGTTAAAAACAAGCTTATAATTCTCCTAGTTTAGAAAAAGGGAATTAGACAGGCTTGGATTTGATTCAAATAATTTTACATCTATTTCAGGGATTGCAGTTTCGTTGAGAGTCAATAAGTTAATAAAATTTATAACTGTTACAATTTTATATCAGAATATTTTGTAATAGGATTTAATCGTAATATAATGAGTAATTATTTATATTAGGAAATAATCAAATGTACTTGACACATAGAATTACACTTAGTATAGAATATGGGACACAATGGGAAGAAATAGATAAGAGATAATTTTGTTCGTCAACGATACGATATCATTATAATATTTTAAATTGGAAACGGTAATTATTGAATTAAGTTTTTACTATTCGTAAGTCTTCAATATGAATGTTAAGATTTATATCCGGCAACATATAATTTCTCCATTTTTATCTTAATTTTCACCTATAATCTCGTGAGAGATAAATGATTTTTCCTTAAATCATTGATAAATAATCAATATTTAAAGCAATAAAGCTATGACTTTAGAAAAAATTTGTTTAATTTTCGAACCAAATTATCGAATGTTAAATTTTTTTAATTTCATAGTACTCATTGTCTTTACTTCGTAGTTGCAATTCAGCGGAATGTAGATATATTTTTTATTTAACCGTATGATATTTTTTATTTAAAAGTTTAACAGTGAATAATTTCCGATCTAATAATCAAATTTTTTTTTCGTAATTTATCATACTCCTTGTTTTTCTATTCACCTTTCTAATTTTTAGTATCTAAGTGTTTTCGTTTTTGCTCTGAAAAATAAAATGTAAAGTAAATCAAACAAAGTATAAGAAAATCACAAAAGAAACTTAAATTTGCAATAACTTTTAAAGAGATTGGAATTAAAAAAAAAAAGAAAAAAAAAATACCTAATGTTAAGTTTATAAAAGAAATTTGACTCTTTCAGCAACTCAAATTTCAACTCTAGTTGCATTTCTGCGGCCTGCGGTATTTTAGACTACAGGTTTAACAGTAAATAATTTTCGAACTATTACGAACTATTATTGTTCGCCAAGGTTTTATTCAATGATATTTCTTGCACATTTGCTTTAAATCTCCGTAATTTCTTGTATTTAAGTCTTATTTTTAAGCCAAACAAAATGTAATGTATTATTGATCACTCAAAACATCTTGATGGTGCCGTAACTTACGTTTTTTAAATATAGAGAGATACTTAAAGAATTTTTCATCAAAATCTGATATCTGCAAAAGAATACCAAGGAAACGAAATGAAAATAATTTAAGCTAAATGAACGTTCTATTCCATCCCAAGTAAGAATAATTAACTGTGGTGGATCAAAAATAGCCTCTCGAATGTTCTAATATTCCATATTTTTGGTCAAAAAATAAGCATAAGACATAAATTAAATAATAACTTTAATGACTAACACGAGTAAAAATTAAGAAAAAAAAAGTCTATAAGTTTGCAGCAAGAGGCATTTAGCAGCTTCGCATAAGAATTACATCGAATATGGCTATTTTTACACGCATATTATAGAATACCCACTACCTTAACTTGTTAGCAACAAGGATAATCGTCCGATTCTTCGTTAAAAAAAAAATAAAAATAAAAAAAAAAATAAAAAAATAGGTAGCTCAATAATTTTATTAATAACACTAGGAAATTTTTTTTTATTCATTTGTTTTTTGTTGCATGATATTTTTTAAAATAGATTTTAGATACCTTCGTATCGGTAATTTCGAAAGGTTTTTCTCGAAAAGCTACAGTTTTTTAAGGAAATTTTTAGTCGAAATGTTTAAGTTTAAAAACGTTATGTATAATAGGGCAGCAAACTTCTAGGAAAGTTGAAGCACATTTTCAGGATTAAAGTTGCATTGGAACCCATGCCCGGTAATGACGTGAAATGCTGATAGGTATGCAGCCCTATAATGAACTGTTTTTTCTTGCTTTTTTTCAACAGGTCATAGTAGGGAAGCGCTCCAAACGATGTATGACGACTTTTCCGGGCCTGGGTTCCTATGTAATTTTTTAATCTTGATGATGTGCTGTAACTCTTCTAGAAGTTGGTCTCAGTATTTACGTGACCTCCTGTTATTTATAACTTTTTTAAACGTGCACATTTTGATAAAAATAGACTAGAAATGTTATTTAAAGAAATCTGTAATTTTAAAAGCAAAACTTATTTCAGATTTGAAATCCCCACACGCGAATCAGTCAAGATCAAGTATTTGTATAAATACAACCAAAAAATTTGCATTTATATATTAATAGGCAACAAAAATTTGGTTCCCCAATGAAATTTTTATCTAGAAGACAAAACAAATCTGTCCACTGCCATATATTAACAATACAAAATTTCTAAATTAGGCATGCAATTTCGAAACTGTAATTTTTTAAAACTTTAATGGTAGTTAACTTAAATAATAAATTGGAAAATTCACTAGCCATTAATCTTTTCAGTAAAGCAGTCTTTAAATATTTACAACATAAAAATTGGAACCTGGAATAATTGTATAAGAACGGCTACTGCTATTCAAGAAGTTTTACACGTAATCTAAAAGTTTATTTTTCTAAAATCTCTGTTTAGGCTAAAATACTTTAGGTGATCAGGAAATCGGGATATGTAAACCACAGATTAAAAAACTATGCATCAATTAGCTGTTATTGGTCCTGAGGTGTGTTGATTAAATTTCTAATAATAAAATACCTATACACCTTCTTGAATTCCACACTCTGCCCCAGCTGAGCACTCAAGCAAACAGATCAGATTATTCTTTAATGAAGATCGGGAAACAACACCCTTTGATAATAGCCATCATGCTGTTACTTTCATACCATATCAGCATCCGCATCTGAGCGATTCATAACAATCGAAGAAATAGCTCATAATGAAGCATTTACTTTCTCTCACGGAAGTTAATGTAGGAAAAAAAATAGAAAAATGTGGTAATATTCTTTGTCCAAAAGCTAAAAATACCTGCTCCTGTAATTGATTTTCTGTAAAAGACGGTTTACTTCATTTTTTGACCATTTCTAAGAAGAAGTAATGATTAACGCATTACTGCTATCGAGTTCTTTTAAACAACGATTATAAAAATACACGATAAGCGAATAAGATGAGCAAATTTTTTCCAACTTGATATAATTTTCAGTATTTTTTTCTTTTACATTTTATTAATGGTAATTCGCTTCTAACCGTATACAATAGGCCGAAAGATTTAAATTTTCAGTTACTAGCCAGAGAAAACTAAATAATAATAAGCTAAATAAAGAACTATAATGAACTAAATAAATAAATTTATTTTAAAATGTTTATGGAGGCAGAATACATTTAATGTATTCATTACAACTTAGAAATATGTGAATTGCTAAGGAACTCTCTTTCCAAATAAATCTCTACATCACAAATTGATGGATTCTGAAGGAACAAAATTTTGAATAGAGGCATTGCATAGGTTGTTTTAACGAAAATTCTGTTTTCCTGAGTTTTTCTGCATTGATGTATTTTTACCATAATTTTTTTTCTTTTCTTAAATCGATGGGAAAAAGTAACAGGTTGTTTACTTAATTTACGTCGCCGCTGTTTTTTGTTGACTTGCCATGTGGCGAGTGGTTATTTTCAGGTCTAATATACAATCAAGCGTTTCTTTGATAATATATGTTTCATTTTATTTTCCGGTCTGATTTGAAAGTATATTTTCGAGTATCTAGATAAAGAGCGTAAAGTTTGTTTAATGTTTAATTAAACGATTAATTAGTATTCAACTAATATTTTAGAAAATTAACGATAGTAAAAATACTTTTTTCTCTTTTAAATCTTAGATTAATATAAATTTTCTAGTTATTTTTCTTTCTTTTTTATGACATTTATTTTTCAAAATTTCACAAATTTTTCGACTTTTGTGTAAATAAAACAAAAACTTCCGGACAAGATTTTTTTAAAGTAATTTTCCTGTTTTATGACACTTAACATTATGATGCGAAATTTTATTGAAAACAAGCAACGTGAGCACTAATTGCTTAAAACTAATATTACCATATAAATAATAATGACATAGAAATAAATATGAGTAGTCCAGAAAATACTTGCTAACTGCTACCCAGAAGAGATTTGGTAAATAAGGAAAACATAATAACAGAAGTCAGTAGTATCTTTGCTAAATTTTTCTTCATAAAATTCAACAAGAAGATACTAAATATTTAAAAAAAGTGCTTTCAAAAAAACAAAGAAAATTATGAAATTTAAAAAAAAAAACTTTTTTAGTAAATTTTTCATATGTGCTACTATATTTAATACATGAAAGTTGTTATGGTAAAACGGTATATACGCTAAGAAAAAAAAAGTTTTTAAAATATCAAAAATGTTGTAGAAAAGTTTTGGTTAAGTAGTTTAAAGTTTCTAGTTGAAGCAGTTTAAAGTGCTATGAAAAAATTCAAAAAGATGTTAGGAGAACTCTTAACTTAAATTATATAATATTCACTTAAAATACTTTATATACTTAATTCTTTATAAACTGATTAAAAAATAAACAGTTGTGTTTTTTTTTTTTTTTTTTTTTACTTTTTTTATGAACATAAAGCCATAGAAATGTTGTTTCACTATATTCCTTTATAAAAATTAAAACAATAAACGCTTAGATAATTTTGAATTTATTATAATTTAACTTATTATAATTTAATAACCGTTAAATTATTTATCGATTTCTATGATCAAACAAGATTTGTTAGAGACCAATACATTTTAACAAATCTAATGATGTATTTTAATTCTAAAACTGCTGGGTGTAAAAGCTTTAGAATAAAATGAAAACTAAACTTTAAATATTTGACTATATTTACACTATTAGGCGCTGTTAATACTTTTAACTATAATAGTAAACATTTCTTATTTTTTAATTACCGAAACCTTAATGAGAGCAAAACTAATAGGTTACATAAAGAAGAAGTAAAGAGATAGATATATTATTTCATGTATGTAAAAATGATTAAAATAGGCATAATACTCGGGACCTCAATCCAAGTCTTATAACAGGATGAAATTTTATGCTTTAATGGCTGTAACTGTAAGAACTGGATTGAAAATTTTATTTGATATAAAAAAACGATAAGGAAATAGTGTTATTGAAAATAATGCTGTTAAGGACAAAATTGAATTTGTTGATAATAAATATGCTAAAATGATAATTTTAAAAAAGCTCAAAAGGGTTACATGAGTTTTAAAATTTCAATAACAAAATAACATCAAATTAAAATGGATTGTTTTTTTAAAAATAATTAATCAAATAATATTTTTGTTTGTTATTAATTACGTCAAGAATATTTTCCACTAGCTTTTAAGTCAATCGGACTCTAAAAGCGATAGGCTTTAGAAACTTCTCCCGTCAAGACCGGCATTAATCAAAAGGTTAAAATAAAATTTAAAAAAAAATCAATTTTAAAATACCATTGTCCTAATCTAATTGAATCATTTTACACTTCTTTGAAATTATATTAGCCAGATATTGAACAAAGCATAGTTTTTTTTTCCTTTTCGTATTTCTTCTTTTGTTCTTAACTTTAAAATATACAATTCAAAACTTCCAGTGAATAGATAACTAAGTTTCATTTTATCAATTAGTTAATTTTCGAATCACAAAGATTATTTTTAATTCTTTTACACGATTTTTTGTTAAACAATTTTTTATTAAACTGGTCGGTAAATTTTCTATTACTGTCAAACTGAATAATTAAATTTTTGTTGTTGAAACTAGAAAAAAACATTCAATTTTATTTAATTTAACAATAAATAAATTTTTAGGTATTAACATTTAATTCCTACTATTTTACGAATAGAAAGTTGAAATTTTATAAACGTCATACAGAGTTCTCTCTAGGAATAAAAAAAAAGGGCAGGATGCTTCTTCACAGAAAAGGGCACTGAGAGTTTTGAAAGAAGAGAGTTTTGAATGGGCACTCACTAAAAATTTATCAAAATGTGTAATATCATGTAATAACTGAATTTGCTGCTCAACAAACTTTAAGTTGCCGTCTTATACTATTTTATGTGTATATTTCAAAAAGTAATTTTCATTCATTATCTAAATAAGAGAAAATTTGTTGTTTATAAATAATAATTAAAGGCATGCTAAGAGACAATCCCTGTGCACGCATTTCTGTTTTAAAAAAAACGTAAATAAAATAAATTACTTTTTGATTAACAGCTTAAACGAATTTTTTTCTATAATTTATACTGAAAATTATTAGAAAATGAACATTTGAAGGTGCATTTCTTTTGTAAAAAAGTATTTATTTTAAAAACAATTTTAAATTTAAAATCATTTCAAAAATTTATTATTATACCCCCTTGAAAAAAGAGAAACGTATAAAAATTTAGCCAGTCCAAAATAATCCTAACAAAGTAAATATTTATAATAGTAATCTGAATTAAACCTATAAACACAGATAATTTTTGTGTGAAATTATTATTTTACCAGTTAATTATTTTTTCTTAAAAATGGAATATGAATAAAAAGGCAGTGTTTTTAAGGGATCGCGGCTTAATTTTATAAAAAGGGCAAGAGGGCACATTTATAGGGATCAAAAGGCATCAGGCAGGGCTGGCCGTCCTGCTTAAAACGCTTAGGGAGACGCTGGTCATAACAATCTGCTAAAACATTTAATATGGAATTAATATTTTTTCCTCACTTGTGTGTTTTTAATTAAAATGTTACATTCACTGTCATTGCCAAAATTATTTAATAGATTTAAATGTGGTCACACAAACAAAGTAAGCCATTTTTTTAAGGATAAAAAATAGCACTGGCTTATCAATAAGTTCATGCTTGACTGAAGTTGCCTCATTGACATTTTTATTATCAAATCTTCCTGCTTTTCATTCAATATTGAATGACTTTCACGTGTGACTTACTGTTCTTTTTTCTATTGTTTTTTGTGTTTTTTTTTTTTTTTTCTTCCTCCCATTACTTGGATATCAACAATTCTATGATGTTTTACTAAAGTTTTGTCCTTTTAGCATAAAATGTATTTACCAATATCCACTTGCCACTGACATTAAGCAATATAAAAATAATAATATTAATAAACAGTAAGCTTTTTTTTTAAAAAAAAGTAACAAACAAAAAACATGTAAGTTATAATTGGCACAAAAGAAACAAAAAAGAGAGTTCCATTCAGAATTTAAAGTCGTAGAAATTATTAAACTAACTTTGAAAGAATTATTATCAGACACGTTTTTCGTTTATTGTTTTTGTGCTAGTCTATATAGATGCTTGATTGCCATTGATTTAAAGAATAGCTGGTACTTTAAAAATAGCTGTGTTTTTATAAAGTTGTTATAAATTTTACAGTATTTAAAAATGCATTTATTTAAAATCCATGCATTAATGCACAGATCTATTTCTGGGAAATTTGGAATTTTCCTTCATTCCAAAAGGAAATTTTAACTACAAAAAATAAAATCTAATTTCTCCACAAATAAGGAAAAATCGAAAAATCCAGCATGTTTTTTTCTTCTTTTTATAAGAAGATATAAGGAAAAAGAAAACTGATGATTATAAGATTATCAATTGTGTGCAGAGTTATATAACAGAAAACCCGGCATCTTTGTGTTATACTTCATTATTTCCATTATTATTGTTATTATTATTATTATTACTATTATCATTATTTAAGCTCCATTTTGTCTGTTACTGAAATTTTTCACTTTTGATTCTTAACATTTTCGGCTTTTTAACAATCCACTGGGAAACAGATTTTTGTTGCAGTTACAATAAACTTTGTTTTTAAATCTTATTTACGAATTATGCACTATAATACGAAGATCTGCGATATTAATTTTTTTTTAAATTTATACATTCATAAAGAGTTTTAAATTTTCATATAAACATTTGTGAGCATTTGTAGGCTATTTAAGATCAGGAATAATATTAGAAAAAATCAACTTTCGCGTGTAAATGATTAAAAATTTTATATTGCTTTGAATCATCATTTTGTTTAACTAGAAAAGAATAAGGGATAAAAATCTGGAAGAATCCTTTATTATTATAGAAATAATAAGAAAAAGAAATTACTCTTTTGAATCTTACTATTTTATACCAATGAAAGAAATTTGATCTTCAATTAAATTGCAATTTATTAATTTTTTTATTTCGTTCAGTTCATTATATAACTACATAATTTACAGTTATTTTAGTAATTTCTTTTGTTTCATTTACATTTTAAAAGATTTCACTATGAAAATTTGTGGTGACTTTTCTTTACCTACATAGGGTAAAAAGAAATGGCACTTACTAAATATTCACGGTTTTTTAAATAACGCTTTTATTTTTTGTTAAAAAATGAATAACAATCGATAAGATTGATTTCAAAAACAAAAATAGCCATTTAGGAAAATTTAAACAAACTATTTTACCATTTCGTTTCAAAATTTACTAACATTTGATGCATTTTCTATAGATATCCAATATAGAAAAACAACTAACTAAATAAACAAATAAAATTTCATTGCGATTTATTTTTATTTATTTTCAGAAAGGGAAAGTTTACTTTCACACGGATTAAAACTTAAAGAGACTTAAAAATCAATGAAGCATGATATGAAAAAAAAAAATCCTTTCTTCTTAACAATTATCATACACAAAATTTCTTTATTTCAATATCAAAAACATAAACTTACCTAGACTGACCAATACAAAACACACTAACAGCGCGCATCTAATAGCCATCGTCCACTTTACTATAACTTTTTGGCACTAGTGCTGTTGACCGAACGGTATTCTTTCTGCCACCGGTTTGGAATAAGTCCTACTCTTCTTTTAATCCAGAAACATCCCTTCTGAGGTGCAACGACTCCCTGATCCACCCTTAGGCCCTGTTCTACATCCGAATTCGAAATGTGTGTCAAGTTTGAAAGCTTCGAAAGTGGATGAGATGTTTTTAGAAAAGTAGCCGTCCATGTTCCATTGGCGGAGACATATTTCAGTGGTCAATAGAAAATATTTTTGATTGCAGATTTTAATTACGTCGCTTGATGGAACTTTCACCTTATCTTGTTTGTTCTGTCTTCATGCATGCTGTTGCGGAATCTCATTCTGTCTAAATGTCCATCAGAATATTTTGTTCTAAAAAACGATATGTTGATAAAATAACATTATATACTGAAAGGTTTTTCCTTATGCTTTTAAATTTATACAGGCAGGAGTGATGCTGATTTTCAATAAGTGTTTTTTGATAATGAATTTGTTTTATTTTCTTAATGAATGTGTGTTATGGCAAACTATGTTTAGATTACCAGTTGCTGTTTGAAATTTGAAGGAAGAACGATGTATTTTTCATAAATAAAACTAAAATCAAGGGGAATTATTAAACATGAAGGTCTTTATTTTTATTAAAATATTAGGAAAATATTAAAGAAAGAAAAATTATAATATATATATATATATATATATATATATATATATATTATTATTTTAAATATTGGGAGTGATTTATTTATTGTAAAAATTTCTATATTTTAAGAAAGTTTTAAGATGTTGTTGTTTTTCCTGAGTTGTTTTTTAATAAACATATAAATAGTTATTATATTAAAACTAAATATCCAAAACATATGGTACGGAAATTGAATTTTATTGGAATTCTATGAAATTTGGATGGAATTTATAGGAATTTGAATTTTGAAATGGTACCCTTATCAAATGTTTAGTAATTCAAGTTTTTAAAAAATATTAAAGGTTTTATTGGATAGTTATGGCAAGTCATATTGAAGCGTACAAATTCGATATAGTACTAAAAAATCTTGAACATTTTGCTCCTTAATAATTTTTGAATTATTGCGTATATTAAATCAAATTAAATTTTTAGCAACTTATACTGAAATCAAAGTTGTCTAAAATATCCACTACAGTCTTTAGATAAGCTGTAGTTCCCTGAACATAACAGGAAAAAATGTAAATGCAGGCAATAGTTTCAACAAATTGCACCAGTAAACTTATTCAAGAATTCGGTTCAGAATCCGCTGTATCGATCTCACGATGAAAACCGGGTCGTTAATTTTAAAAAATTTTCCCGCCACAACGATGTATTATATTTTTCTGTAATAAAAAATAATAAATACATCACTCATGCTACCAATAGTGATTTTTAAAACTGATATTAGATTTTGAAACCCATAATCTCTTTTTATTACTTAAATTTTTAAATTTCAAACATTTGGAAATTATTTTGCTGAATTAGAAAAAAACCCTACACTCCGAGAAAAATCAATTAAACGTTGAATCTTTATATCAGTGCCTTGCAATACACGGGAAAAGTGCTGCAACCTTAAGTTTAGGAAGTACGATATTATGATTGATTCAACTTAAGGATGCAGTAAATTTGAATAATCACTGTAAAGAAAATGAGTCACAGTAGTTCCGAAACAAATAATAGTCGAATTTGTATACACCATGAATTTAAAATTGAAACAGCATATACTCATTTTTGAGCAAAATACATAGTCTCAAAAGTGGTGTGAAAGTAGAAGTAAGAGAAACGTTCGTTGGATGTCAGAAGGATTCGAAAAAGACCTTAAAGTCCGTAGTAGGACATGTTCTAACAACCACAGTTTTAGCCCCAAAGACTGGGTGGATTAGGAAGCCTTATAATACCGTAATGGCTACCGTAATGACACATAATGACATACATTCCATTCATGCAAAAGATCCTTAAGATATAGCGAAATAATCAAAAAGTGAAATCAAAATAACTGATCAACTAACTAACCTATTAGCTCCATATTTTCCGAATGTTATATGTTACACTTGACCCTTTGTACCAATGAAGTTGAAAACGATTATGTCATGATGTGTCCTTGTGACGCCCACATTATAAAACTTCCAAACTCACTCAGTTTTTGGGTGTATAACTGTGGTTGTTAGAATATCGGCAGTCCTTGGTTCGATCCTTCCCGTGGCCTCTCACACATTTCTCCCACCAGATCACTTTTGAGACTAAGCATTTTGCTCCAAAATGAGCATATTCTGTTTCAGTTTTAAATTCAAGGGGTTTACAAATGTGACTATTTTTTTTGTTTTGTTTTTTGTTTTGGAGCTATTTTGACGCAATTTTGTACAAATTTCTTCATAGTGGTAGGGGAATGTCGGGTACCCCCGCCTACTGTTAATTTCATATGTATAGAATATTTTTTCAAGTCAATGGGCCATTGGACATTAATTGTTATATTAAAAAAAGATTATATTCAAAGTTTCAAGTATTTATGCAGCTGGTAACATGGTAAACAATAGTTTTGAAAATATGTTGAATACAGTAGCCAAATTTTTTAAATTTCTATGTTTTTAAGTTAAACTATTTTTTTTTTTTTTTTTTGGTTTATTCTTTTTACATTATTTACTTAGATGATAAAACAATAGAAACATACAAAAATATTGATTATTACTCAATATTATACAGAAATATGAGCAATACTCCTTAAGTGGGCTGGGCTACCCGACTCTCCCCTATATGGTATAATACCCTTTAAATGGTTCTACTAAATGGTTTAATATCCTTCAAAACTCCTAACTGTATTATTTAAAACACGCTTTCCGTTTCAACCAAGACGTTATAAAAAATTGTTCCTCGCTCTTATTACTTAAAACTTTTTTTTAAATATTACAACCAATTAAATCGAATAAATAATTGCAATAAAAGTAATTTATGTCATAGAAAGTCAAAAAGTATAAAAATTTTAAAATATTTTTTTTCCTTTTATTCATTATGAACTAAATTTACTTCTGTTTTATTTTTCTCTTGAAAAGATGTTTTCCGCCATGATTATCGAACAATGATATTTGCAATAAAAAATTATTTTAACAAAATATACCACTTTTACTTTTTAAAATTGCAAAAACAATTATCTTTATGCCATAACTTCAGTAGCCATTGTAATTGCTTCTCATTGTCTAATTTACTCTACTAGATATAATACTATTATCATTATCTCTCCCGTCAAACATATAATTTCCTCAACTCTTAATTTTTTGCGGCAGCTTATTTAAGTTCATGAAGATACAAAAACATAGAATCATATAATTGTCACTATATATCTTACAAGTCTAAAAGAGATCTTCCTCATAGTTACAGAATGTCCTAATTCGAGAAAAATTCTCTCATAAAAACCATAAAACAAGCCATTTAAACCTGTTTGCTTTTCACCTTTTAAACACAAGTTATTTTTTATTTGAGAAAAAAAAAATAGAGAACTGTATTAGAGTGATGTGATCTACTTAAAGTTTGACGAGGTTTGGTTGTATGCCAAAAATGTATTCATCAGATTCAGAATGAATAATTTGAAGATGTCAGTATAGGAAGACGCAATCTATTATACTAACTATCTATTATACTATACTAACTAATAATGCCTTTCAGTAAAATTTGACCATTTTTTGTACATTTTTATAATCGAATTTAACAGTATGATTCAGTATGATGTATTTATGAAACTGTTTGTAAAGTCTATAAATAGTCGCACTTTTCAGTGCTGTATCTGTTTTAAATAATTCATCTGTCATTCAAAACGATAGCAACGCATTTCTACAATACTTGCAATCGAATTCAACAGTACATTAAAAATTGTCCGACTGTGCTCCTCTACTCTTTCTTTTTTATGCTATTGTTTGTTAGATTGAAAATAATCGCTTACTTTACACTTCTTTTTCATGATATTGTTTGTTTTTATAAATAATCGTAATTTTAACACTAAATAGTTCATACGTCACTTAAAACTATATGAACATAATTTAACAATGCTTGTACCATCAACTAGAGTTACTCTGGACAGCGGGGTAATTTTGTCCATTCTCTTAAAAACACTTTGAGCGGAGGAAAAAAAAAACTGTTACTCATTGGTTTTTAAAAACTCTGCAACAAATCACGACTATTTGATGTAATGTTAACAAGATTGAGGTAGATGTTTTTCCATTTAGTGATAGTTTCTTATTGTGAAAGAGATTATTAAAAAGATTATTTATAAAGAAAGAGATAATTTATAAAGTGTAAGCAAGCAATTTGAGTATTTTATCAACTTTTGAAGCCCATTGCAACGCTGCAATTAGAAACAGCTATTCTTAAGCTGCAATCTTTGAAGCATTGCAATTTTTCTTATTATTTATATTTGTGTCACATTCAATAAACATTAAAAGAATTTTATAACAGTCTATCTGATATAAAAGAATTTTATAACAGATTTGATTTGATTTTATAACAGTCGTTGAACAGCCGACCCAATTTAGGGGTTTACGACTACCAAAGTTTAACTCCGTAGACTTGTAATTTTGAATTAGATCCCGGAGACAACAGAACTCCTGGATCAAGTATTGGCTACTTTTTGTTTGAACTAACCCGCATTTGCGTTACACGGAGAGGAAAAAACCATGTAAATCTCCCACAGCTGACCCAATTTTGGGCTTACGACTACTAATGTTCAACTCCGTAGCCTTGTAATTTTGACCCCAATCCAGAAGACAAGGCACTCCTAGATCAAGTATCGGGAGAAATTTGGGAGCCCTTTTATATGGAACTGACACACATTTGCGTTACGTACAGAGGAAAACCACGAAACCCTCCCAAAGTTAGCCTGACGGCAGAGGGTCTCTAACCCATGATCCTCCTACCACTGAAGACATTTTACGTCAGCTCTGTGGTCGGTGCGATCCGGGTGCGGAATTTGAATCAACCAGCCATAGCTGGGATTCAAACCAAGTTCACCTCATTAGGAGGCGAGTGCTCAATCCCCTAAGCCAGCACGGCTCAAAGGATAATGAATTTTAAATTTTTGAAAATTAAATTGTATGTAATTTTCTTTTTAAGTTCAGCGATATTATCCCATGATCCATTGGAAAATGGAAGTCACTTTGCCAACCTCTCACTATTTAACCCTTTGACGCAGAATTTTTATTAAACATATTTTTCAAACTTTTTTCATTAATTTGTATTAATTTAGGTCAAAATAAGTGAAAAGATATTATATTTAGTATTTTAATAATTTATTGTTATGAAATATGGTCTTAAACACCGGTGTGTTTTCTATGCTAAAGATAAAATCGTTCAAACACGGCTCACTATCAAACAATAATTTTTTAAATTTGCACTTATTTGCCGTTACTTATATCTAAGAGAAACAGTTATTCATAATTGAAGATTTTTTTAATTTGCAAAATCAATTGTTGATTTAAATTTTTTGACTGTGAAAAAAAATTACAAAGTACTCTTTTAGGATTTTATATTTTAGTAAAACTATAATTCTGATAATCTAGCGGATTTTACTTAGTAACTATTAGACTGTTTTTTATAATTAAAAAATACCAAAATGTATGTTTGCTTGTGTTTAGAGTATCAGAAGAAAAATATACAAAAGGAACACTGGTTGCCCATCTGCATTAAATGGTTAAGACTAAGCGTCAATATGTGATACAGCCACGAGCAATGAAAAATATGCTGGCATTTCTACTCGCAACGTCTGATGAAAGAAGTACAATTGAAACTAAACAAAGAATTTAAATTAATTAAAGATCTCCGAACTTGCAAGTAAAGGAATTTATGGGTACAAAATTTCTCGGAAAAAATATTTGAAGGTCACAAAAAGCTTGCTTGAGAAAAATTTGTAACATTTGTGTTTTCAAAGAACAATCATTTAGACCTGAAAAAATACACGTATCCCGTTTTATTTCACATTGTTTTCAAATCCACATCGCTAAGGAAATAATGAGGCAAAATACTTTTGAATGAAGATTTTTTAATATGTTTAGAAATAACGGAAATCATAATATGTACTTACAGAAAAAAAAAGCTAACGCTCTGGAATAAAAAGTTATATTCAGTTATTCATAAATTTACTGAAGTTCAAAACTGGTCAAAGTAACAACAGTTGTCGGTAATCGATTTACCAGTACATGGAATTGACTAACTTTGTTACTTGAATCTATTTTTGTGCTACAATGTATTGGGTCTATAAATAATGTCACTTTTGAGTGATGAGCTGGGCATAAATTGTTCATAGATAATTTGAAACGTTATTAAAACAATTGTTTTAATAAACCTTTGTAATTGTAAGTTTCTAAATCTTATAATCTCAGGGTAGTAAAACAAAATGTAAATAAATAGAACCCCTAAGACAGCAGTGTCCATACAGAGAGAAAATGCTTGACATATCTAATAAAATGCCAGTTACATAGAAATGAAACAATGCAAAATAAGTAAATAAATTTTTTCATATAATAATAAAAAATCCAGTTGAATTTTTATTACTTACTCTATAAAAAGTTTTGATCGGATATATAGTTTTTATAATGTAACGAAAAATTAATTTTCATTAGACTTGTCGAAAGCTTTAGTTTGTTTCATCTTCGTCAATGAATAATGGTAAAATGTTCTGAAATAAATATGTATTTAGGTAA
Source organism: Parasteatoda lunata (assembly GCA_949128135.1). Classification (NCBI taxonomy): domain Eukaryota; kingdom Metazoa; phylum Arthropoda; class Arachnida; order Araneae; family Theridiidae; genus Parasteatoda; species Parasteatoda lunata. The sequence continues at coordinate 36,524,443 of OX421976.1, read as the reverse complement.
CTACCAACGTCGATAATTATTGTAATGAATTTTATAAAAAATTCTCTCGAGTATGAGCATAGATTATTTTTAAAAAGAGAGTGATTTTCGAATCGTTTGTCCATTGAAATTTTCGATGAAGATAGACAAACTTTTAGTAACAATTGAAGCTAAATTTGACGATACGATTAGTAGAATATCGTTTTTTAATACTTATTCTTCTAATTTCTTTAAAATTAGAACGGACAAAAAGTTTTTGTGGCCGTTTTCATGTTCAACGTGGTAGATTTTCGAAATAACAATTAATTTCGCTTTTATTACATTTTCATTGTTGGTTTTTTTTCAAAAGTGCCTGAATCTGACCAAAGTGCTCAGCTGCTCAACCTGATACAAAGAAGATTTTGTTTCATACAAATTTTTTTTAACGTGTTGCAAATTTTTTTATTTGATACAAAACTTATCTTTTCCCAATACGAAAAGTGATGCAAGTTTTTTGAAAATGAATGGGATCCTTCTAAGTATAAAATTTTATCTAAATTGTAAATGATAAGGTGAGGGTGGATCTGAAAATTATATCCACTTAATGTAGCATTTTTTATTTTTCTGCGATCCCTTCTATGATAGAAAAATGATTTTAAAAATTACATAAATTATATTGTTTTAAATTTAGGAAAAGCAAGACTTATAAGTCTAGTGAACTTAAAGCTTGTCATCTTACCGATCTAATCAAACAAAAAATTTTAAAGTTTCATGCCGTGCTTCTTTTTTTCTTTTCAAAGAAAGTGTGTTTGATTTGGCCGATTTTGTTTGACGAATTTTGAGGTTATGAGTTTTATTTGTATAGGCCAAAGATGCCTACAATGCCCACACATTAAAGGGAGGAGACAAAAATTAGTAAAATAATCAATCATCAATTCTTTTCACTGCTTGTCAATGGATAGAGTAAAAAAAAAAGACGTAATATTCTTTTAAAATTAGATCAAACATACAACATTAGCATCGAAAGGTTTATAAAAATGCATAAGTTTTTTGTTTTTTTACTTTCTTGTTATGCTTTATGTTATTTCTTGCTTCATTTTATATAGATGATAAATGATTCTTTTCTTTAATATTAAAATGGTAATAAATGACTATTGTCTATCAAACCTTAAATAGCTTAGTTCTGCTTTTATTTTGAGAGTAAGCTCGAATTAGGAACTATAAAATCAGTATACAAACAGAAAAATTAAAAAAAAAATAATAACTTTAAAAAAAAATTAAAAAGTATAAAAAAAACAAAAAACAGAATGTAAGTATTCGTCACTGATTGGCATTTTGAAAAGCAGCTATAAGTAAAACTTAAAAACCGATTTGGGGTGCTTTTGTTTAATAAAATATACTAAATTATTTTCATTTTTAAACGAATACCAAAATATTAAACTAATACTTTGAAAAACAAACAAGACGGATTATATTTTTATAATTTACAGAAATAAATAGACTAAGTAAATTTAAAAACAGGTGAAATTGTCAAACATTTGAGTAAATGAAAATATTGACTATAATGGCTCACATATTCCAATATCAGATCGATAAATAGTTAAAATAGTTACTTTGCTAAAAAATAAGGAATAGCTCAAAGTTTTGTCGTCCTTTTTTTTCAGTATTAGCTAAGAAAATTGAAATCGACGATAATTTGGATATCTCAATTTTGATAAATATATTAGTAGAAGTGTTAACTGGGGTACCTACAAGTGATGTAGTGTGGGTATCTCGATCCTGATTGGTTGTTGAAACGTGGCATTTGTTAAATTATCTACTGTTCTTTCCAGTCTATTTTGAGTAAGCCAAGACCATCAAGTATTAATTCTATTAAGTGACACCTTCGCTTTTCTTTCACAACGATTTTAATTCTTTCACTATATATTTCTTACTCAGCACAAAGACAGGCACGAAGCTGCGTTGAGCATAAACAAACTAATGACGCAGCGAAGTTGCTAGGTGCACAAAGCAAAAATATATCACGAAAATAGTAAAATACATGAACAAAAAATAAATCTAACTTAAGTAAAAGACGTAGAAGAGAAATAATTACATTTTAACAAATCCAATTTGCGATACAGCGTTGTATTTAATTAATGTCACGTTAATTAACATTCTAACTTGTGTAAAGAGGCTTTGCTCGACTTTAACACACCATATTGTTTATAAACGATAAGGTGGCACTGGGATTCGTGTCTGTGTATCAGTGATCGTCTTCTTCTTGAGTTGCAAGTACCCTATTTAGAGTAATAATTCAAACAGCATAATTAAATTCCGAAAAAGTTGAATTTTTAGTATTATGGTTCAAAGAAACAAGAAATCAAATAAATTTTTGTAAGTAGAATTTACGCAGCAACCATGTTTATCTACGCAACCGGTGAAATAAGCGAAAAAAGTGGATTTATAATAGTGGAAAGATTTTATTAGTTTCTAAACGTCTTTTAAGTTTCAGAAAATTTATGAACAAAACAAAGAGAATTCCTAAGAAAGTTTCATGGTAAATAATAAATAATTATTTTCATTAATTCATGTATAATTATTTTATCACTACTATTTTAAAAAATAAAGCCTGTAATATGATTAAATAGTGTTTCAATTGCGAAACACTGAAATTTTCCAACTAACAGTTGTACCCTCACATTAAAATAAGGTTTTGACAATTCAACTTAAGCACAATTTTCACCAAGTTACAATGCATTTAACAGACCTTTTAATGAAAAATGCTTCTTTCGGAACATATCTAATTTAATAACAGATATAAAATACTTGTAGCTAAAAATACCAGCCATCTCTATTGCGAGACATCAAAATGCCTAAATCTATCAATTCCTATCAAAGCGTCAAACCATTTAAACCAATTTATGTTAACTTTACCTAACATAGGTAATAGGTATATATAATTCTTCTGTCAAAGCTTTTGCATTCAAATACATTTCAACCAAGAATTTTTTGTAATTTGAATGATAATAGGCTGCTTTGTTATATCCTTTAATTAATACTTTACTTTCCATTAATCTGTTACTATTCTACTTCAAATTGAAATTCAGCATAAAAAGCGGAAGAAAGTAAGAAGAAAAAAAAAAAAATAATTGAAAAATTTAGTGATTGGCAACCAATTTCTTCTAATGAAAAAGAAAAGCGGAAGAAATTGTATTTGGGTCATTTTGTCAGTTCGTTATTTAAATATTGCTTTCTTTTAAAATTTCACTTTCTTTTCAATTTCACTTTCTTTTGTGAGAAGGAATAGAGAAGTTAAATATAGATTGGCAAATACAAAGAAATAGAAAAATTTTCTTTAAGCGTGTTTCTTCTCGTAATTGTTTGTTAGTTAAATGCTATCTGATAAGCAAGGAGCCATTAGCAATACAAAGAACTTATTTTTAAGTGTTATAGAGAATTTTATTTGTAATAACACGGAAATTAAAACTTGTGAAATTGTGAGAAATTGTTGAAAAATTACGCCATTCTCAAAAAACAGAATTTAAATTCAGATAAAAGAAAAATAGATTATTAGTTCTTATTTTATGATGTTTGTGTATTGTCAAATGATTAACAGTATTTAAATGCAAGTAAAAGTCATAAATTTCAAGACTTTGATATTTAGACTTTTGACAAGTTGATTTCGTCTTATTATTTGGATGATTAACAACTGAGCAAATGCTTTTAAAATGAAAAGTTTAGGTATTCGAGATTTGAAAATTAGTTTCGAATGTGAATAGTCCCGGAGCTACTTAAATGTGAAAAGCTTGTGTTTAATTTAAGTCACCTCTTTTTTTTTTTTTTTTTTTTTTTTTTTTTGCTGACTCTCACCACGTGGCGAGTAGTTATTTTTAAGTGCTACATGAAAATGTACATAAAATTTGCAAAAATTTACATTTTTAATACTATACGAGTACACCTATGCATAAATAAACAGTAATTTTAACATGAAAATTAGTTTCTTAGGAAAAGCATGTATTTTAGTTCTTTTAACTTTATTAGAACAATTTTTTTTTTAAAAAAATAGTGATTTGTAGCATTTATAAGAACTAAATTAAATTTTACAGAATTCTTCATCATGTAAAAAAAAATTTAAAAAATTTTACGAATGTCTCCAAAAACTTTTACAAAATTTTAACTCCCTTAGGAAAAATTACTCTCAAAAAAGTTTAAGATTTTTAATAACATTGGTTAAATTTAAAAGGAGGGATTATCTAAACTATGGTATTATTTTAGTAAATAACTCCTAAATTTGAAAAGAACACATATTCGAGATATATTATATTTAATTTAAATCATTATTATAGTTAAGTTAATATTTACCGCAGAGTTATAAAATAATATAAAGAATACTGTAATGTATTAGACTACAAAAATATTTTTGACCCACTGTATAATTTCAATACTTGCTATGAGAAATATTTGAAAATTTTATTCTATGAATTGAGAATGTTTGATTTGAGTTCTGCTTCCGCAAGAACTATCATTCGCAAGTTTGAATTTTACAACGACTTAAATAAAAATACTAATAAAAACATAAATAAAAACATAAGACTTTTGATAAAAAGGAGACAAAAAGCTTCATCATTTATATAGAAAGGAAAATTAGAAAGTATAGAACAATAAGTTTGAAAACATATTTCAGAATTATAAGCTTAAACTTTTTTTCAACATGAAATGGATTCAGAATATATGTTTAAGCTGCAAAAAATTGTGCATTTAAGTAAATGTTTATCATAGGGTTCTAAAATGTTGTACGGATGTAAAAATTTACACATAATAATCTATCAGTTGAATTATGGGAAAATATTTTCTGTCCTCATCATTTTAATTTGCATAGATCCCATGAAAAAAAATGGAAAATTTGTTTTTATATGGATTGAGACGTTCAATTTGATTTTCACATCCATAGCAATCATAGGTTTTTGATTTATGTGTGCATTACAATTTCCATGGATCCTCCGGAAAAAAAAGATTTTTTTTTTATGTAATTTTTTTAATGTAATTCCTACGTTTTTAGTTTAAATTTCGCACCTATACCAAACTTAGACTTTATTTGTAAATTTATTTTAATTTCATAGATCCTGGGGAAAAAATTTGGAGAATTTGTTTTTATTTTATCGTAGGTTTCATTTCCTCACGGAACCAATACTACGGAAACTTCCGACTCATTAAATTCGATAAATTTAATACAATAACACCAAAAAGTTCTTCATAGAGTTGATTCTTTGTGGTTTGCTTCATTTTTATTTTATTCCCATTAACAACGCATCAAATGGGAAAAAAACTTCCTCCATTTATGAAAAGAGTTAAAATTACGCTCGATTTCTTTTAAGAGCTTTTGATGTTTTACACTTCCGCCTGTGGTCAAGTAAGAAATAATGAACCCCTTAGTAAAAGAAAGATACCACCAAAGCGCAAATGTTACTTCCGATCTAAAATCATTTTACTTGTTTGTAGTCCGCTGTTGTCAGATGTGATGTGAAATGAAAAAGAAACACATTTGATTAGGCAACATTTCCTACAAACGTCACGTTTCACAACAGGATAAGAGGAAACGTGAAGCATCCATACTTATCTTTTTCATCGCCAATAAGAATGCTTGCTTAGAATATTATTTTAAGATCAACAAATAAGGAAAGTATGTGATTATATACCTAATATTAACTACTTTCTACCTCATTATTTGCTTGTAAATATTTTATACTATTTTCCCTAATTGTTCATGTCTGTGTGTTAAGATTATATTTCAGAAAGTTCGTTGCATTTGGTTCCCCGACTTTTCCGAAATGTGGAACCCTGGCGATATTTGAAATCATTTCAAGGCACTTCAGTAACATGATGTTTGTCTTTCATATATTATTTATTACTTAATGCATATAATGTATGAATTTGTGAGTCCCTTGCTCTAGATATGCCGGGTTGCTTCACGATCTCATTTTTCCTGAGCAATGTTTTTTTCTCAATAATATAAAATTTTGTAACATTTTTTAGAGTGAAGTACCATATTATTTTTGCATAAATCCATTTTAAAATACTATTCTGAATTATTGTGTACCAGATTGTTGAAGTAATTAAATGAATTACAAACGGAAAATTTACTTAACTCACGCAAATATATATATATATATATATATATATATATATATATATATATATATATATATATATATATATATATATATATATATATATATATATAAGAAGAGAGTGGAATGATAACACATTGCCAATCAAAATTGAGAACGCATGTGTGTGAAAAGATAATAATTTTTAATAATGCTGCCTGCAGAAATGTTACAACTAAACGTACTCTAGCTAAAGCTTGTTGCTATTTTTATTTGTATGGAATGTGTGAAATATATTTATCAGAGTTTACTTTAAAATACTTATATATTTGTTAAATAAAATGGATCACCATGAATGTCTTTTACCTACTTTTAGTTGTTTTTTACTTACTTTCAAAAAATTGTTCAGCCAGAAATATTAATTAACAGTTCATATTTGTTTGAGATATTTCTTAAATAATGCATAAAAGTGCAAATCATTCGTACACAAAATGATGCAGAAAGAAAGTCGGATATAAATTTTATAGGTTAACTTACGAATGTATTTAAAACATAAATTATTAAATTATAATCTATGTTGAGAAATAAACGATTTATAGTTTTTATTTGTTATTACAACTATTATTTAAACAAAAAAATTTTAAACTTTAAAATCTGTATGCCCCAACAATTAACCGTTGAAGTTCTCTCACTTGGTGTACACTGTAAAAAATTTCGAATCAAATTACGGTAAAAAATAACGACGCTTAAAAGGTGCCGGTACTTTTTACCATAAAATCCATTTTTACTAGAGCATGTTACGGAACAAAAAATCTGACTTAATTTTTACAGTAATAATTGCCGTTAAATCAATGAATCACGCTAATTAAATAAATAGTGCTGTAAAAATTACTGTATAGTATTTTACTGTAAAAATGGATTTCACGGTAAAAGTGGACTTTACGGTAAAAGTGGACCACGGTAAAAGTGGACTTTACGGTAAAATGGTTTTTACGATAAAAGGGAATATTACGGTAAAATGGACTTTACGGATGAGGTAACCAAAGATCCGGTACTTTATCCCCGAATTTTCGACAATGTAGAAAAACGTAAGTTTTGTCAATTTTGAAATTTCAAAATATATTTAAGAAAAGATTGGAATATGGTAAACATAGACAAATAATAACTTATGAAAATCTTTAATTTGCAAAATAGATTGATTCCTAATTTAAGAAATATTATTTTTATCTCCACAAGTTCGTTAAATAATTGAATGATGATTAAACAGATATTTCTGGATCTATTCGAAAGAAGCTTTTGTAAATAATTACTAGAAAACGTTTAATTAAACAAAAAAAAAAAAAGATAATTTAGATAAATAAAAGTACCATTTCAAAAGCGAACGCACGTCTAGGCCATAATGGAGATACATCCCAGCAGCGAACGATATTCGCATACATGGGTTGCTATGCAATTATCAATCCTTAGAATGTGCCCTACCTTCCCTCCAAGTTTGAGATAGCTAGCTATTTAATCGCATTGTATAATCACAAAGTTGCATCAAATCACATTTTATTGATATATAAATTTGCATTTTTTCCAATCGTATCTCACATCAGCTTAAATTATTTAGAGCTATATTCCGATTGAACCTAAGAAAAAAAAAATTCTTATTCTAATCCCTGTTAGGGCATACATCTAGCATATGAAATGATTAGTATGAAATCGTCTGTTTTATTTCTTTGTGACAAGTTCGCAAAGCCTTAAAATAGACAACTGAAAGGAAAGCAAGAAAATCTAACACTCCTTATTGACCTTGTCTGTCAGACCTTTCATTGAAAACCTAAACTGAGCTTTGCTCTATGACTCTGAACTTAGCATATGTATTATTTATATTCATAAACGTAATTGTTATTCGGATATTAATGTATCTATGTTGGGAAGTCTTCAATTCCCATAAAAGAAATGTCAGCATCTAAACAAATGCTTTCCCTGCGATAATAATTATTTTATTTCTATTTTAGGTAAATAAATCGACACCCTTCTTTTTTTTGTGAGAAATTGAAATATGAATCAATCATAATCGGTATTAATGAGTTGGACCTAAAGACGACCCTACGACCTAATGAACTTGCTTTTAGTTACTACTTTCAAGAAAGATGTTTTTACTCAAATGACAGAAATTCTCTCACTCTTAACCCTTTGCCGCATAATTTTTATTATACATATTTTTCATACTTTCTTCATTATTTTTTATTAATTTAGGTCAAATTAAGTGAAAAAATATTATACTTATCATTTGAATAATTTATAGTTATAGAATACAACATGAAACACCGGTGTTTTTTTCTGCGGTAAAAATAAAAATTTCCATACACGGAATTTTTGAAATTTTTACTTATTAGCAGCCATTTAGATCGAAGAAAAACAGGTATTAATCATTGAAATTTCTTTAATTAACAAAATCAATTATTCATAATTTTTTTTAAAAAAGGAAAGAAAATTGTTTTTTCCCAACTACTTTCTTTGGGTTTTATATTTTTGACAATTCCTTACTTAGAGTATAATTTAGATAATAAGACTTAGAATATATATAGATAATTCCAACAATCTAACAGATTTCTTTTGAGTAACTATTACAATACCAAATACCAAAACTATTACAATGAAAAATACCAAAACATATTTTTGCTTGTTGTTAGAGTGTCAGAAAAAAATATGTAGAACAGACACTGATGTCCCATCTGCTTCGAAAGGTTAAGAGGCCTCATTTGGTTTTAGATTAAATTTCGTTTTTTCGTCGATTTTTTTTTTTTCTTTTCTTTTTTCTTGAGGATTTTTTGATGATAAAGTATTATTCGAGAGTAATTTTTAAAAAAAATTGGTAAATAACTTCGTTGCTTTATTAGGTTAGAAGAAATAGCGTTTGATAATTTTTAGAACTTCTTTTTTTTTTTTGTACCTTTTATTGAGCTTTCTTCAAGTATATTACATTTTTCTCTATGAAATAATCAAAATTATAACTTCATTGTTTTTACATTGAAATAAAATCAATAATATTTACAAAATAAAAATGTATCTATTTTTGTGGAGTTCGTTTTTGCGTAGTGCTGCCATCTATAGTATATGAAAATAGGCTGCTATTTAAGAAGAAGAAAAATTCATTTTTCTGCGACGCCGATTTGATTTTCTGAAATGTAAGACTGTCGATTATACAGTTTAAGGAATCTTTGCTATAAAAGAAGAGGATAGGTCGTAAAATTTCACTTTCAGAAAGTCAAAAAGAAAGAAAGGAAAAAAAAGAAGAAAAAAAAACTACAAAATTTGAAATTCTAAGGGATACCAAAAATGATATTTTATAGCGTTTAATTGAGATTACTTACTATAGGTTTTCTCCTCTTGTTCATTAAAAATTGCATAACAATGTAAAATTTTACTATTATACCTATGTAATTTTACTTAAAAAAAAAAGAACTTTTGAAATTTGTCATTTCTTTTATATACTCCATTGGTATTACATTAAGTTAATTTCCATCTTTACATTATTTAGTTTCGTTTTAAGATGTTCTTATGATTTTAAAAATTAAGCTGATCTAAACTGAATATATAAATCAAAATCTAAATGATTTTTTTTGTGCTTTTTCTATACAATATCTTCTATACTGAAAACTCCCAATTTAGAACTGCTTCGCTTCTCAAAAAAAATCTTAACTAAACTAATAAGCTTTTAATTGTATATTTTTTTCGAAAATGAATCAATCAAAAGAAAAATAAATATTTAATTTAAATTGCTATATATACTTAATATATACTTTATTAACAATTTAACTAATAATTAATATACTTAATTTAAATTGCTTTATTGATGGTAAAGGCAATTGTTTTATCTAAACACTTTTTTAAATTGCTAGCATAATAATTTTTTTTTCAAATACAAATTTTTAGCACTACTTTTATTTCTCTTTAGTGTAAAGATATATGATTAAAAGATTATTTGGAAGCCAATTTTTATCAACTGATGTAAAAACTAAATTCACCTTCTGTTTCCTTAAAAAAGATTGTTTGCCCTTATTCTACACCTATAAGATATGTTTTCAAAGAATTACTTTTTAATTTTTAACAATAAAAAATTTGCTATGCATAAAGTACTTCATTTTGCTTCATTACTTATTTTAACAATTATTCATTTGCTTCATTAAAGTGCTTTATTAATTTTTTTAACCATGTAATAATTAAAAATTTAAACCACATAAAATAATGATTTTTTTTACTAAGACATCTTCAATGCTTATTTTCAATAACTCAATGTATTTTAAGTTTTTATTTTTCAGTAAAATATTTTGCATCACGACACTTTCTTTGTTATAATATGTTTTATGCAAAAATATTTTAAGTTGTACTACTTTTTTAATTTTGAAACTAATTTCAACATATTTCTTATGGAAAATTGAGAGTATAGTTTAATTGTCATTCATAGATTCCTAAAACAAATTATTTTAACTTCTTTCTCGTTAATAAGTATGATTCACATTTTATCGATGAGTACTTACATTTTATGATAGATGGCAGCACCAACGCCTGTGACCTAGAAAAGTTTCAATTTCTTCCTTTTTTTCATTCCCCTTTAAAAATTGCTTCATTTCCATTTTTTTTAAAAAAATAGTCTATTAAGGTGAAAAATAATGTCAAAAATTTTTAATACACTTGGAAGCTGTGATTCCTCATTTCTTCACTTACAGAATCTTATCTTTGTTTCTCGTTAAAAAACAAAAATTTCATAAAAGGTCAAAATGCATTCCATTTTATGTACTTAATTTTAGTGTTTTCATGATGTATTAAAAGGATGCTATATCACGAGAGATTCCACTAATTCTCCTTCAACTATATTAGTTATTTAAAATATGGGAATGAAATAATTTCAGAGTAAATTATGATCTTTCAAATGTTGTCGTTTTTTCCCTGCCCTCAAAATATCGAATTACTAACAGATTATAAAACGACCACTTTCTCTCTCCACTGCAGCAGCTAATCCTGCCATAATTTGCTTGCAATTTGATTGTTCGAAAAAAAATTTCAATACTTAAAATTTTATCGTTTATTTCTTGGTTTATCTAAACTTCTTTTCGTTATTTTAACTTTTAAATTACTTATATAGTTAAAAGAGTATTCAACATGAAGGATCTTTAATTTTTGAAATTAACATTTTGAACTCAACTTAGAAAACAGCAATTGACGATGAAACAAACCCGACTTTTGAGAAGTACTTTTCGAATGAAATTAATAAGTCTGCTAACTGTAAGTTAATTAAAAGGACTACGAAGAAAAAAAAAATAAAAAAAATAAAAGGATTTGATAAGTTCACGAACACCAAGTTCACTTAGCAGATCACTAGTCACTTATCTTCCCATCACAACTGTCACCTTTAAAATATGTTTTGAATAATTTGTCCATTCTTCAACTAAATAAAAATCAACTTTACCGAGCTCAAACAGTAAACTCTTTATCCACAATACTTCCTTGGTGGCATGGGCCATGGCCAGGTATTCAGCTTCTGCGGAAGACAATACAGTGCAATGTTGTTTTTTACTGGACCAAGACACCGTAGCACCCCCAAGAATGACCACATAACCACTAAATGATTTTCTGTCAGTGCAATCTGCAGGCCAGTCTGCATCGGAAAATACTTCTAGCTTCTTTCGAGTTTTCCTATATGTCAAACAAAGATGTTTTGTTTGTTTAAGATAACGAAAGATATGCTTCACACTTCGCCAGTGCAAGTCTGAATGCTTTTCGTTGAATTGGCTCATGTAAGTTGCACTGAATGCAATATAAGGGCGAGTACCGCAAGCAAGATACAGTAGGCTTCCTATTGCTTGTCTGTATGGTATATTGGCAGCTTCTTCCTTTATACTGCTCCACTCTGTATCGCTCAATTTATGGTGTTTTACGCTAGGGTCTAAAGGAGTTGCAGCTCCTTTAATTGAGCCAACTTTGAAGGTTTCCAAGATTTCCTCAATGTATGGCGATTGATCTAAGGTTAAGGACCCATTACTATTCCTTGTTATTTGCATAGACAAAATTTCTTTAGCTTCACCAAGATCTCTTGCTTTGAATCTTTGTTTCACTTGGAGCTTGAAAGCACTTATATCTTCTGGCATGCTCAAAATCAGCATGTCATCGACATATATGCCAAGATACAGTGTTTTATTTGGATGATAGTAAATGCATGGATCACTTTTAGAACGTGTTAATCCATAATCTTTTAAAAAGGTGTCGAAACACGCATTCCACTCTCTTCCAGATTGTTTCAATCCATATAGGCTTCTTTTAAGATGGCATACAAGATGTTCTTTGCCTGGCACTATGGTCCCTTCAGGATGTTTCATGTAAATGTCTTCTTTTAAAGTACCATTCAGGTAAGCAGCAGTTATATCCATTTGATGAATATCCATTTCACATTCTACAGCTAGTGCCAATAAGATCCTAATAGATTTTAATTTGATCACGGGAGAGAATGTTTCTTGAAAGTCAATTCCAGGAACTTGCATGTAACCTTTAGCTACCAGTCTAGCTTTAAATTTATCACAATCTCCTGTCTCAGCTTTCTTTTTTCGAAATATCCATCTAGAACTGATAAGCTTGACATTTGGTGGTTTGGTAACAAGCTCCCACGTTTGGGCACAACGTAAGTTTTTAATTTCTTCATCTATGGCATTTTGCCACAAATTTGCTTCTTGTGATGTTAGAGCCTCTTTCAATGTTATAGGGTCCCTATGGAATTTCTTTACATTTGCGGAACATGCTTCTTTTGCCTTGTAAAGTACATAACCTTGCAAGTGTGCAGGGGTTTTAATAGCTCTTGTGCTTCTTCTGGCAGAATCACTTCGACAGACTTGACTATTTGGATCTTCTTGATCATGTTCTAGTTTTTTGAACTCCTCTGTCATTTCATCTTGATGATATGTCTGATCTCCACAAACATTATTTTGGTATTTATCTTGATTGATGGCGTTTGTGTCTGGATTCAGATATTTTTCTTCTGGCGATGTTTCATGTAGTACAGAATTTGGATATTCAACTGATTCTTCTTCACTTGAGTTCATAAATTCTGTGTCTTCATTTTCAACTAATAAGGAAATCTTATCTTCATAGCATCCTTCTTTGGTCAACTTGAAAGGGAACACATCTTCTTCAAAGAGCACATCTCTGCTGATAAAAAACTTTTTTCTTTCTGGATCCCAGAGTTTATATCCTTTGATACCACTTGGGTACCCAATATGGATACATTCTATAGCCTTTGGGTCAAATTTGCTCCGTCTTTGAAATGAGTGTGTATGGCTCCAGGCCCGACATCCAAAAACTTTCAAGTGATCCAAGGTCGTTTCTTTACCTGACCATAACTTTTCTGGTGTACTTCTTCCAATTGCAATAGATGGGCGTCTATTTCGGAGATAAGATGCTGTGCACACAGCTTCAGCCCAGAATTCTGGCTTTGCTCCTGATTCTATGAGAAGGCATCTGGTTATGTTGATCAAGGTCTGGTTCATCCTTTCTGAAATTTCATTTTGTTGAGGGAATTCCGGCACAGTTAGCTGCCTTTCAATTCCATGTTTGATAAGATAGTTGTTAAATTTTTGTGACTTAAACTCACCTCCATTATCACTTCTTAAAATTTTTATCTTTTTGCTGTGAAAATTTTCAGCCATTCTCTTGTATTCATCAAACTTCATTATGACTTCATCTTTAGTTTTGATTGGATACACTGTAGAGTAACGAGAAAAATCATCGGTAAACACAACAAAGTAATTTGATCCTCCCAGTGATGGCGGTGAAATCTTTCCGACTACATCAGAGTGCACAATTTCTAATGTTTCTTCAGCCCGTGTGTTAGAGAGTTTTGGAAATTTCTTGCGTTTCATCTTACCTTGAATGCACGCAGAGCATGGCTTGTTTGTTTCAAGATTTGATTCTTGTTTACTTTTAGTGGTTGTTATGTTTCTCAAAGTGTCTGGGGAAGGGTGTCCTAGCCTGCGATGCCAGAGTTCCATCGACTGGATGGTTGAAATGTACGCTGCAGGACAATCTTCTTCTATAATATATAGTCTTCCCTGTCTTCTAGCTCTCAAAACTATTTCACCAGTTTCTGATAATATTTTTGCTTCACCATTGGCAAATTCAATCTTAAAACCTTTTTCTTCAATCCTGCCTATCGATAGCAAATTTCCACCCAAGTCTGGTACATATAATACATTAGCAAGGTTAATGTTACTTTTGGTAGAATCTTCTTGGACTGAAATAGTGATGCTTCCTGTTCCTGTTACTTGAACTTTTTCAGAATTCGCCACTTCTACTTCTGAGGTGTAATCAGTTAGCGATTCGAATTTCTTTCGATCTGACGTCATGTGCTCTGTAGCACCACTGTCTAGAATTCAGATTGTTGATTCTTCGGCTTTAATTTTATTTGTTAGGAAGACCCAGTTTGTTTTTACATCCATAGCAGTCTTGGCACTGCTTTGATTTCTTTGTTGTGCTTCTTCACAATTTTTGGAGATGTGACCCCATTCTCCGCAGCTAAAACACCTGACATTTTTCTTACAATTTGAAGCAGTTTCGTTGTTTCTTTTTGCTGTCCATTTCTTCACAGTGTTTGTCTGCATTTGTCTTTTTTGAATATAGTTTTTTGTGTGAAGTGCACGTTCTTCCTGCTCTTCAGCAATGGGCACATTTCTATGTATTCTTTTTTCTTCGACTAATAGTCTAGACTTCACAATGGTTGTTGTCAAGTTGTCTTCGTCCTTTTCTAAGTTCAGGATTAAGCTTTCATATGATTTTGGCAGACCTATTAACATGACAAGGGCAACTTCTCTGTCGGTGAAAGCGTAACCACCACTCGATAGTTTTCGGTGTATTTCAATCAATCTGGTCAAATATGATTGAATTGTTTCACCAGGCTTCAAGGTAATGTTGAAAAAATCCTTCATTAACTGCAAAACATGCAGCAATCCAAATTTAGTATGCATATCTTTCAATACAACCCATGCGTCCCTCGCCTTGGCGCAGTCGCCAATATCATCCAAAAACGTATCATCTACAATCAAGAACGTTAGGGTTAATGCTTCGTCATTTTTCTTTCTCTCATTTTCGGACATTTCAGCAAGGCCATAGCCAGGCTCAACTGCCTCCCAGCATTTCTTCTGCACCATCAGTGCACGGACACGTATTGCCTATGCATGATAATTTTCGCCGTTTAACTTCTTCAATTTGTATTCTTCCATAGCGGCGATTACTATTGTGCTATTCTGCTGCCTATCTTCTTACATTTGAATTTCTAATGTTTATTTACACAGAGCGTCGTGCTGATAACGTGTTGAGATTAAATTATAATTGTAAATAAACAGATCATTTTAGAGAAAAAAATATATTTTAATAAAGATTATAACATGAGACAAACTTGGTTGAAAAAAAGAACACTTCTATTGATGTTTTTAAAATTACAAAAAAAAAAAAAAAAAACTGTTGCCACAGGCAGAAGATGAACAAATAAAGCAAGGCAATGCATCAGTCAGACTGCTTACAACAACCTCGATTTGCTGATTCCATCTATAATTTCTGGTCCTGGTATTTACATTCTTTCAAGATTTTTATTGAAATTTGAATTCCCATCAATTGACACAAGTTTATTCATCATTTATCGGTTTATAGGCAAAACTGCTGTAATCATTCGTTGTTTATTCTTTAAGTAAGTTTTAACGCAAAAAAAAAAATAAATAAATAAATAAATAAAAAAATAAAAGATGATGATGAATTTAACAGAAGTTTTCCCTTTCTTTCCAATTGGCCTGGATTTAAATGATACATGGAAGCGGTCATTTACGTTTACCTTGACCTAGATATTTACCTATAGTTTGAAACCTGCAAGCATCGATGATTTCTAAGTTGATCACATTGTATTTCCGTTCATTTCCTTTCTTTTGTTTCAAAGAATAAAAAAAGAAGGTACTTTCAATGTTATTATTTGATTATTTAAAACTGAACAAACTGCAGAACATATAGTCAATGTTCATTTAATCTGTTAATTTTCAGTTAATATGCAATGCTATCTTAGTGCTTCTTTTTTCTTATAATAAATTTTTTTTTAAATAACCGTCTTTGAGCAACCGACCCAATTCTGAGTTTATGACGATTAATGTTCAACCCTGTAATTTTGAATCCAACCCGAAAGACAAGGGAACTCCTGGATCCTAGACTTCGTGTAGGCCTTCATGATGGAACTTACCAGCAATTGCGTTGTATGAAGAGGAAAACAACAAAAACCTCACGCGGTTAGCCCGACAACAAAAGGAATTCTAACCCATGAACAGTCTACCACTGAGGATATTTTAAGTTAGCACTGTTGTCGGGAGCAGAGTTCGTATCAACCAGCCATCGTTAGGATTCGAACCAGGGACACATCATTGGGAGGCAAGCGCTTTGTTTTGACTGGTAGACAGACCTTAAACATGCCAAATAATCAGTACAGTTTGTATTTTACGTTATGATTTCGGATACAAAAACGTACTTGCATATTCAGTAAACATGGCTATTTTCTTTTTTCCTCGTATTCATATTTTTGTCTTCCCAATATCAACATGGGAAATATGGTGCCGAATTGTTTTGTCCTGGAACTATTAAAGTAAATCACAAGCTTTCAGCATACAATTATAAACTCGTTTACCCAAATGTAATTCCGTGGAAAATTTTTTTCGAGTAAATGAAAAACAAAAACTATTATTGAGTACTAGTTGGAAAATTTTTGCGTCATTTTAAACTATGTTATTTTTGTTAAGACAAAAAGAAAAATTAATGGAATAGAATGCCTGTCACCTTAGGTAAATCGTGGCATGTGTCGATTCAAAAACAAATCAGGTTCTACTCACACGAGTGACGTCGTTAACAGTCATAAAATTAAGTAAAATTTAAGTAACATGATTAAGATTTATCACTTTCCTTCTTCTCTAGTTGAAAGTACCCAATTAGTTCTTGAGAAGAAAGAAAAATTTAAAATTACGGCTTTCAAAAATTTATGTTTTGAACACGAGTTTAATTGCAAAATCAGAGTTCCGGGAAAAAAAAAAGTAATTCGTAATTTAAAGTATTGTTTGCACTCCTTACCTAGCGTATTTAAGGTAAATTTATGAATATAGTACTTTAAACCATTGAGATTGCATACTAGAGCTTGATTATGTATTAAAGGGTTCCCCTTTTGTTTTGTGCGCTGTACTTCATTGATTCAATTTCCAAATTTCTCAAAATTTTTCTTTTTCTAGTGATAATATCATTTTCAGATACCATTTCTCGTGAAAATATCATTATTTTTCTAGTGATAATATCATTGCGCATATATACAATTATCACATAGATTTATCACTTGTTTATCATTCTACACTGAGAAAAAAGATATTGTCAAAACCTGGCTCTCTATGGGAACAACAAAAAGCTCGATTATTTTCTCCGAAGCGCTTTGTAATGATTTTGGCAAAATTAAAATAATAAATGGCTTTAGTATATGTGATAAAATTTGTGATAATTATGTCATGATACTTTAGAACAGTGTTTCCCAAACTTATGACTTTTGTGTACCCTTTCTAAATTTTTTGTTACCGCAGTGTACCACTAATAAAAAATTAATGTATTTTTTACGATAAAAATATTATACAAAAGTTAAAAATCACAACTGGCTGTTGACACCACTAGTTATTAACTCTGCAAAATTTAGCCAACAGAAGAATTCGAAATAGTAAATTTTCATGGCTAGCTTTGTTTTTAAATAAAATTTTTTGAAATTTTCGTTTGTTGCAAGATATTTCCCATCAGAACGTGTACCCCCGCTAAACTGTTCCCGTATCCCTGGGGGTACGCGTACCACACTTTGGGAAACACTGCTTTAGAACATGAAAAAAAAAAAACACTATATTTAGTTAAATGCGCTTTTCACCTTTTTATTTTTTACTGAAAATGTGGTAATAAGAACTATAATTTTGAAAACTAGAATTTCCGGTAAATCGTTTGCATATGAACAGAAAAATTTCCAAATGTATGGCTTGAATACCGGATTTTGATTTCCTTAACATTCATTTATATATATTTTGTCAGAAATATTGTTATTACAATGCAGTGTGGTAATCTTGCCAGAAATTTCTCTCTCTGTACTAATTTCTTTGCCCGATTATGTCCGCTAGTTTTATTGTAACTCTAATATTAGGCATTCTGAAAAGAAAAGAACAAGAAGAAAAAAGAAAAAAAAAAGAAACACTGTTTACGATATACGTCGTTGCTCTCTTTTAACTTAGTGTGTTAATTGAACTTGGAAAATCCTATGATTCATATGATTAGTAACCAACCCAGTTTAAATGAAAATAATACCTGTTGAACATCGTGGTGATACAGTGAGAAAAAAGTTTTTCTTTTCTCGAATTTCCCACAGAATAGGAAATAACAAAGATGTTTCTTTTCTTTCCCCCTTTTTCTTGTTGCCCGTATCACGGCACTTTACCGTTTTCAGACGCTTACACAAGTGTGAGAATTTTCTCATGATCTTCAATTCATTATGTTCGAATAGAGATTTTGCTATATTGAGATACTGTTAGTATGCATTCATAGAGAGAGATTCTAATGTATGAAAAGTAGTTCGCTGATCACTGTGTGATTCACATTGATTGATTGGACTTGTTCGAATAAATATAGAGTTTGGGAAGTGGAGCTTTAATAAAAAAACGAATTAAAGTTATGCTCACAGTTTTTAACTATTAATTTGTTTCGTTAGTTAAGTATAGAAACAAAAATTTTAGACGTTGTCATAAAATAAGTTTTCATTACTAAAAAACCATAATCAACAAAAAAATATATTTATTCAAAAACTATTAATACATAGCTGTAAGTTTGTACACATTCGCCACATCTTCAAAACATCAAAAGGGGTTAAAAAATGAAGGTTTTTTTTATAAATTTTTTAATTAAAAAAATTAGCATAAAATGATTTACTTTAACCAAAGTATATGAACTACATAAATGCATGGCAGTTATATTAAAAAAATTTAAAAAAATGTATTTCTGCCTAAAACTGAAACTTGATTTCACGCCAACTAGGGAAAAATGCGGCTGTTAAAGCATTTTTCATGAAAAATTTCAATAAAAAAAACTACTGAACTGATCCATTAATTAACTAATTTATATATATATATATATATATATATATATATATATATATATATATATATATATATATATATATATATATATATATATATTATTTGGTCTTGGAAAGCAAAAAGCAAAATCACAAGAATAACCAATTGTTTTAGATGTACAATATTTTATTTATTAACTGATTTTGGGTGGGAAATATGCACCAGAAGTGTTGAAACAATTACAATAATAAGGTTATCGCAATTTCGCACTACTATCGCAACTATCGCCGAAAAGATAGTTGCTTCCACGAAAAATGTAATACCTAAAATAATATTAAATTTTCTTAAGAAAAATAGAAGAATATATTTTGAGTAAAAAAATACCACTTGACTGTTATTATTATGTCTTTTTATTACAAACTCTTTTTTACATCTTCGTTATTTACCAGATGAAATTTTGAGTTACCTAATTAAAAAATTAGAACACAGGATCTTATTACTATTTCCTTTTATGTTCTGATTGATAAATTAGATCAAAATTTTTTATGCATTAATGATAATTTTGATCGTAAGCATATATTTACGTTTTTATTAAAAAAGTATATACTTAAAACCATTATGTCTAAAAGTTCTATAATTAATACATAGAAGAACTTTATTTGAAAATTGTCAATTTTTAAGCTGTAAAAAAAAGAAAATTTAAAAATGAATTTTATTTTAACCGTTGTTGAGAGAAACTTCCAGGCATATACTTTGAAACTCATTAATCCTTAACTAGACGTCGTTTACGCAACACTTTGTTGTGATGCAAGAAGTTACTTTTTGAAGAAAGTGGATAAAGAACTAGCCCTAAATCTAAGTGGATAATATCTAATATCACAAACACTTTAGTATCAAAAATATTTCAATCAAATGTTTTCAAATCAAAAAATTTTATTTATATTATTAATATATTTTAAACCTTTGCAGAACTGCAAGTTTCGGCTGCAAATTTACAATTCTTATTACCACTCATTTAATAAAAAATACAAAACTAAAAAGTAAATTAAACCGAACCAAAAAATTAACAAATTTTATCAAATTTACCAAATTTTTTCACATACTACAAAACCATATTTTATTGTTAATTTTACCAAAACAAGTATAAAGCGCTTCGATGAAAATTACCGCGCTTTTTGGTGTTCCCATAGAGCCAGAAATATGGTAAGTTTTGCCATATTCTGGTAGTTTTGACCATATTTTTTTCAATTTCGCTGGAGTATTGCATAGAAAATATTTCAAACTTTTGCGGAACAGATTATTTTAATGACTATCAACAATTCATAGAAATTTTAAAACCTTAATGTATTAAATGATATGTTTCCGCTTTTATTATGTATTCAAAGCAAAAATGATTAAAAATAATCGATAACAAAATGTTAAAAGTAATTACAAAAATAGTGCAATAAAAGTTAACATTTTTCTCTAGGATACGCTTAGGACCTTATTACAAGCTCTTGTAACTGGTGTTTTATAATGGTAGTTAAACAGCTAAAATTTCAGAACTTGAATTTTATCAAATAAATCTAACTCAATATTAAATATATTACATTAAACATTTAACACTATAGACAAGTTATTAATGTTTGTTTAAATAATAATGCCAGTCACTTGAACAAACTGGCACAGATAATATTGTCTTAATGAAAGTAAATCAAAAAAAAAAAAAAATTAAAACAATATGAGGAAAAATTGCATAGTGAAGTATAAATATAATTCAAAGAAAATCAATTGATACAAATCTAATACATCTTAACCTCTAAATAGAATATGTTTATCTCGTTATTTTCTCCATTAAGACCATTAACTAAACATTCGCTTTGTGTTCGATTCGGTAATTAAATCTTAAACAGAAATCTTTTTTTCATAATTAGATATAAGTGTACACCATCATCTATTGTTTTAATCTGAAAACTGGTTCGTATTTCTCTTTTTTACACTCCCACGTACGGGGTGGGGACAAGCACAAAACTTGCTCTAATTCAAATCATTTTTGCCCTTAAGCTAAACACTCCATTTCACTGATTTTAGCAGATGACATATATTTTTCTCAGGATGTAATTTTTCCTCATGGGAAAGATTATGTAAGGCTTGGCTTTTATCACTCCGTTTTTATCTATTGCACACGGAACTAGTAAAAGATTGGGAGTGTTCCGAATTTCGCTGCGTTTTAAATGTTTCCAAACTCTTAGACGCAGAATTTTTATTAAACATATTTTTCGTACTTTACTCAGAGATTGGGAGTGTTTTGAATTTCGCTGAGTTTTAAATGTTTCCTTACCCTTTGACGCAGAATTTTTATAAAATATATTTTTTATATTTTTTTCAGAGATTGGGAGTTCTCAAGTTTCGCTGAGTTTTAAATGTTTCCTTACCCTTTGACGCAGAATTTTTATAAAATATATTTTTTAAATTTTTTTCAGAGATGGGGAGTTCTCAAGTTTCGCTGAGTTTTAAATATTTCCTTACCCTTCGACGCAGAATTTTTATAAAATATATTTTTTAAATTTTTTTCAGAGATTGGGAGTTCTCAAGTTTCGCTGAGTTTTAAATGCTTCCTTACCCTTTGACGCAGAATTTTTATAAAATATATTTTTTATATTTTTTTCAGAGATTGGGAGTTCTCAAGTTTCGCTGAGTTTTAAATCTTCCCATACCCTTTGACGATGAATTTTTATAAAATATAAATTTCATACTTTTTTCATTATTTTCTAAAAGGTTAGGTCAAAAAAAAAGTGAAAATTATTATATTTAGCATTTTAATAATTTATTGCTATGAAATACATCATGAAATACCGATGTCTTTCTCTGCGTTAAAGGTAAAATTTTACAAGCACGGAAAACTCGGAAACAATACCAATATTTTTATCAAATTTGCACTTATTTTCACTTATTTAGATCTGAGAGAAACAGTTATTCATCATTGAAATTTCTTTAATTTACAAAATCAATTAATAAATTACTAACAAATTTTTCAGTATGAATACAAACAAAAATTGACTACAAAACCTGAAACTCGCTTTGAAAAAATCTTCTCCAGTCATATCAATGAATACTTTTTTTTTCCATCAAATTTTATCCTGATAATACAATATGACTATGCAAAGCGTATGACTATACAGACTATGCTAAGCGTTTACCACATAATATTTATCTTTTTACCTAGAACTAGCCAAGTATTGGAAGTGTTTTCAGTTTTGCTGATTCATTAAAAGCGTGTCTGTGTAGAATTTAAAAGTATTTGAATTCATAGATATAAATATTTAGTCACGAATGTAAATTTAGGCGGTCTGCAAAACACGAGTGGGAAAAAAGATGCCAAGGAATACTTTTTTTTTTAAAAATCAAATTTTATCTTGACAGCAAGTCTATGCGAAGCTTTTACCATATAATATTTATCTATTACCTGGAACTAGTACCAGATTGGATATTTTAAATTCCGCTGTTTTTTATAGCGAATTTCACCTTAGGTGAGAGATACCTTAGATTTACTTTATATGTCGCTTTAGATTTCACTTTGCAAAATTCACGTGGAAAAAAATCTTCCATGGGCACATCAACGAATATTTTTCATGAAATTAAATTTTTACTCTTGTGTCAGATTATGTAAGACTTTTATCACCTACAAGTTCATCTATTGTCATCTAGTCGATTATCACCCAATCAAATACTACTTACTCAAATATCACCCGATCAAAATTGTACTTAGTTAAAGATCATAATCTCAAAGTATCAGTGTCATAAAATAAAGTGTCATAAATTTCGCTGCTTTTTAAATTATCCTAAGGAAGTTTTCGGTTAGATTTTACGCAAGTTCTTTTGTTTGTGTAAATAAATTTACAAAGCGATCATCTATATAAAACTGCAATTCATTTTACTTTCAAAAGTTTTGAAACAAGAGATATCAAACTATTTTTTTTTTAAATAATCAAAAGAGTAGAAATCGCATTTGACTAAATTTTCGTTAATTTACATTAATTTATAACATTAATTATAACATTAATAATAAACACATTAATTTTATACAGTATTTATCATTTTTTAGCTTCCCAAAAAACATTAAATTACACAGTACTGTGTTTCACATGTAAAATGTTTACACTTTTAAAAAAATATTAAAATTATAAACAAATATTAGAAAAAATATAAAATAGATATTATTTAAAAAATATTAAACCTCTTTTTTTCCAGAAAAACTTTTTATTTTCCTCTAATTAGATTTACTTTAACAGATACACATCATGTATCAAAATAGTATGCTATTTTCTACCTCGAACCTCGAATAAATATTATAAACCCATAAAATAAATTTATGTACGCTACACTCATTTTTTGTCAATGAACCTTTTATAAAGATATTTTGCCAAAAAGAGATTTTGACAACCAAATAATATATTTATTGGGTTTTTGGTAAATCAAATTTCTTTTCACTTGAAACATATTAAACACTATTTCTTTTTTTATTTCAACGAATGAAAAAATTTATTCTTTTAAAACATTCCAACATCGAATGAGTTATACATATTTTATTCTTTTAACAATTGTGTTGTATTTGAGACGGATGTTTTCCTTTTATTTCATTTCTCTGAGAATTCGTTATTATTTACAAAGGAATGCATGCAACTTACTAAATTATTATAAATATAGTTTTTAGCTTCAAATAGAAAAAATTAAAATAACGTCGTTCCAGCTAATTTTATTGGATGTGATTGAACTTGTCGAAGCATGAGGGCATAAAAGTCAAGCTTGATAAAGATTAAACTGTGATATGAGTTATTGTAATAATTCCTACAAATTGTAAATTACTTTTATTACGTCTACTTTAATTAGATTTTTTACGTCTTATCGATAATCTCTAATAAAAACTTGTAAAATTTTAAATTTCCTTACTGCATTTACCTTAAATATTTTATATAAAATTATTCATTATGTATCATACAAAGAAAATAACTTACAAGCAGTTAATACGTAAATATCTTTATAAAAGAATCTCTACATGCTATAATATTCTATAAATATTTTGAAAATACAAACATGTATTTAAATAAAAGAAATTCACAGTTTATAATAAAAATATTTTTAAAAAAAATCACAGCATTTTCTTATCACACAAACAACTCTATTTTATGATGCCCTTAAAATCATTCTCTAACATCCTATTACTAGGCCTATTTACATAGAGAAAATGTTCAATCACTCTAAGATTTTTTCATGTATATCACTAAATCAAAAGATCAAATAACTATCCTAACAATCGAAGACCTCTTCCCCTACCTAGCTCTAAGCCAACGAAAACTTTAGAGTTAAGTCCTAGTGCAGGTCGAGGCATTAAGGCTGATACTATATTTCTAGCCATTCCCAACGCACTTAGAGGTAACAGACCTCCTCCTAGCCCTCCAGGACTTCCTCCTATTTGAACTGTGATTCCTCTTCCTGGTGTGCCAAGTCCGAGTCCAATAGTTCCCAAACGATCAGCATCATTTTTTTGGGGAGCATCAGAGAAGTTAATGTCCCCTATGGGATCTGACCCCATCGGCATAGGTTCATGATGATGGTGGTGGTGATGGTGATGATGTTGGCCACCATCTTTGGAAGACTCGGCCGCTGTGGTTTGAGCGATTTTTTCATACGAGGAAAGTGATCCTAATTTATTTGAATTTTCATAGTTTACTTTGGTGTGAAAAGTTTGTGGGGGTGGTGCAAAGTATTGGGGAGCACCAGGCACATTCGAATTTTCTGGAGCATACGAATTGGACTGGAAAACCTGGGAATTCGGTTGAGTAGCAGCAGGTGAGTTAAAATATGATGACTGAGCAGGCGATGGTGACAAATTTTGCTGCATATGATATGGAGACGTCCTTTGGCTGCTTGAAAATTGAGATAATCCTTGTTGGGACCCTGTTGGTGAAAAATGCACGTTTTGATTGATAGCCTGTTGCTGCATTTGTTGAGGTAAGTTTTGAGACAAGTGCAAAGAGGGGTTGGCAGGAAGTGCTTGTAACTGCTGAGATGATAAGGACGGAATATTTACAGAACTCGGGGCATTGAATGACATTTGTGGAAATTTACCTCGTAGGGCTGATTGCTGCATTGATTTAGAATTTTCTTGGCTATTTATGCTAGGCAAAATAAGACTTTGCGGAAGTTGCTGGAAATTAGCGTTTTTATTCACGTGCCCAAAAATACTAGGATTATTGTTAAGAATATTTCCAGAAGGAATTGGTTGCAAACTAATTCGTTCATTTTTGTTAAACTTTATGATTGAAGAACCTGGGGATTCTTGTTGCCTCTTTCCGTTTCGATCGTTCTCGACCGATGTGTGCTCGAAGTATGAATCTTTATGCGATTTTCTTTTTCTAATGTATGTATTTCTTGTTTCTGGTGCCTCCTGAGACTTGGCTTCTGAGGCAATGCTTTCTTGGGCAAGTAAATCATCTCCATCGGATACGTGAACCTTACCGTCGAATCTTCTGGCCTGAAGTGATTTCTTATCATTCTTTGTATCAGCTACCGGCGCAAATACAACAAAGTTTTTTGAATTCTTTGGAATAGGCATATCTGATATGAGCTTTGACAAAATATCAGAAGGTGATGGCTGTTTGGAAGGCGTTTGTGAAGTTGTATTTTCTTGAACGGGGAAACTTTTTGATTCTTTCGCTGCATTTTTCATTTCAGTGAATCGCTTCGTTGATGATGGTTTTTTAGAAGAATTATCTTCTTGTGAAAGACTATTTAGCATGAAAATATCAACATCTTCATCCTGTCTAGTTCGCAAGTTGTCCTCCTGCCGAAGAAAAAAATTTTAATTTATTATTAGAGTGGTACTAATTACTTGCATTAAATATAATAATAAGTCACAAATATCACACTTATAAATTAACTCTTATAATACCTATAATACTCCCCCTAATAATACTTAAAATATCTTATGAACTCTCATGTGAATATTACCTTATTTATAGTATATATTTTTTATAAATATTTAACTTCATAAATATTATTTTTAATTTATAATATTTAACTTTTAAATATTATTATAAATATTTTATTTTTTATAAATATTAAAAATATTTTCTAAAACAAGTATTTTTATACATAATTTGGCAAATTCCAAAGCAGAAGTTTAATTCCATTTTACAATTTCAATCCAGCATTTCAATATTTTACCATAGATTTTAGCAACTGTAATATTTAATAACTTGAATAAATAAGTTTTTTAGTTATTTTTATTGCCACTATTAATTATAATCCACCATCTAATTTAATTACAAATAAGCATAAATTATTTCGAATAAACAAAGTTAGTTAAATCTGATTTGAAAAATAATCTGCCACATGCTATGGTAACTTTCAGTGGTAACTGCCGTGCTGGAGGGTGACTGCTACCGATGAATACAGAAATAAATCAGTGTGAATCAGACGCGTGAATATTGCACTGAATCATCATTTTTGTGATGAACTATGTATAAAAAGGAGGAAATGTATGAACTGAAATCAATATGCAGAAGTTCAATTTAATTTTTCAAGTTTAATTCAAAATTTCAATATTTTACCATAGAATTCTGAAATTGATTAATTAACCATCTAATTTAATTACAAACAAGCATAAACTTTTTTCAGCGAACAAAATTAGTTGTATTAAAATAACAATGTTCAAAAATGTCTAAAATATTGAACAAGATATCCCGATGTAAAAAGTCATGTTTAAAATGTTTATTGCGTTCAATTATTGATGGTATTTAATGGCTTCACAAATGAATTATGCTAAGTCAAATCAAAATCCTTCTTTTTTGACATATGTAAAAAATTATTATTTTAGTCTTCTTTGTTGCACATTACTTCTTTCGAAAATAGCAAAGTATTATAAGATAAACATTGAAATCAGATGACTGTATTAAGCAATGCATAAAATTTTTTAAAAAAAATGCAAATTGTTACCGAACATTTATTTAAAATCACTTGGCACTTTAACTAACATGAAATAAAAAATTATATTCAACTCAAAGTCTTTCTTCTTTGTTTTAATCACTTAATACTAAGTGTTTTTCTAATCTAAATAACTGGACCGTAAAGAGAAAAAAAAATGCTCTATTCTTGAGAATCGTATCTAAATATCAGTGAAAAAATTGAGGATTTTAAAGAATTGGTAATGAAACTTGAATAAATAAGATATTAACATAAAAGGAAAATATATACAGTCGACACTCAATATAACGGCCCCAATCATCCTAGTGGAAATGGACGCTATAACGGGTGGTCTCTGTATCGTAACTACATAAAATTAGTTTAGATATTTACTAATATATCTCAAATACAGGACTTATTTTGACAAAAACATGCTACACTTTAAATAGAATTATGAAATAAAAAAATAAGCAGTTTTTTATGTCATTATAGTAAAAGTATTATTTAATGTTAAAAATACATTCAATTTTTTTTTCAAATGACATATTTTAATATTGCGTATAATACTTCGTTCTGTGCTTTTCTAGATTTTGTAATTTTGCTTCACAAGAATAATGTCATAAAATTTGAACACTTTGTTCTTCATCCTTTAGAATTACATCATGATTTTTACTTATTGTAAACAAAGTGTTTTTCGGGATCTTTTAGCAATTTGTGTTATTCTTCTATCCACTATCAAAAAAAATTATTTCCGCTATGAGTATTACATTGGTTAGGAGCAACCATTTTTGCTTAATAGCTTTCGTCCAGGGAACAAGCACAAAATTAAAAATAATACGAATAATACCTATTGTTTTAACTCCAAAATAAACCACCTCTTATACAGCATTTTTCAAAAAGACTGGACACAAACTGTGTCCACTCTTTTCAATACGATTGATAAATATTCAGGAAACTCCGATTTCTAAATGATGTTACAATATACACTTCAAATTCTCCATATTGGTAAGTAATCCAGATTTCACTATTCTTTTGACTATTGAATACATCCAGGACTTCTAATGTGATAATGACACTCTTTCTTCATTCTTAGATAATTCAATATGTGTCAAGTTTATTGAGAAGTAGCATCGAAAGAAATTGTGGTTTAAATGGTTTTATCATTACTTTTGTTACCAATTGGTAGGTAGGTATTTCATTAGAGCTGCACAATAGTTATTGTGCGACGGTCTGGGAAACATCCCTGAGGATGATCAGAAGGCTCACCGTCACGATTCGTGAGGCCACTTCCTCAATTTAGACATAGATAAGAAGGGGAAGGAAATTTTCTCCAGATCCCTGTAACCATGGTACTGCTCAGCGACTGACCACAAGATTTTTTCGATTCCACAGATTTTATGAGCACGGATATAGCATGTATTCGGTGGGTCTTAGTGGAGTCGAGGATCGAACCTATGCCCCTCCGGAATGCGATCCGGAGTCCGATTCTCTAATCACGGCACAAAAATGTCTATGATATGTTTTTAGACTGATTTTTTGGGAATTTTTGATTTTTTGGAAAAAAAAGTAAAACAAAATTTTGATCGCTTTATTGAATTTTACAGTTAACTTCGAACATTCTAATGGGTGCTAAAATAACATTGCGTCCATGAAACAGCAAACGGGACTTCATATAGTGGTCTTTAGAACGGAAGTTTCCACTAAGTGGTCTTTATAACGGAAGGGTCGTACTAATGGGGGAATCGCACTGAAGAGCACGCCCGATGGCTGAGCGGTAGCGCTTCGCGCTGTCGTGCCACAGGTCCCTGATTCGATACTCGGGCCGGGCAAGGTTGACTCAGCCTTTCATCCCTTCAGTGGGTCGATAAATGAGTACCAAGCATGCTTGGGAACTAAACACTGGGGGTTCCGCGTTCGGCTGACCAACTGACCGGAACATCAGCTCATGCATCCCAGAGCCCAAGGTCAAGAAAACTAAGATGGGCACGGTAGGCCTTGGCCCTCTATGGGCTGTCGCGCCGCTGAGTTTAGTTTAGTACTGAAGAGCGTAGACTGCAGGTTTGATGTATAAAAATTTTCAAACAAAATCTAGATTTAAAATACATAAACGCGCTGCATTTATATCATGTGATTAATGACTTAAATTATATATTTAATTTTGAACATTAGAAGTGGTATTTTTAAAATTTTTTTACTAACATGTGCAGTCGAACTCTCTCATAGCGAGCCCTGATTTATCAAAAATTTGGATTCAAAAAAGAAATATTCGGTTTATATATATCATTTAGTCTATTGGATCATAGTTCACTTTAACAAGCAAACCTCGGTTTTAGCGAACGATATTTTTGTGATTCATAAAATTTCTACTTCATCCCATCTCTCCAGCTCTCTTCTTAGAAAATACCTTCTTGTTGTTTTCCGAGTCGATAGCACTGTAACTCTTACATATAAGATTTATCCAATTCTAGTATCATTTTAAGGTAGGCTATAATTGAAAGTTAGTTACAGAATGCAAACAGCAGATGGCCACCGCGAAGCCTTACTTTTATATTGGGGCACGTGATATCAATTTTGGTTTCTGACAGTTTAAAAAATAATGGTAATAATTTTTCATAAGACTTATACATTTTGCATGACGGGTTATTAATTAATTAGGTAAGAAAGAAACAAAATATCGATTTTATAATTTTGTTAAATTAAGAAGATTCGATGACTTTTGAAGGGTGATATTTGTAGAACTGCTTATTAAAAATGTTCGAATACCAATTAAATTCACTGAGGGAAAATTTCACAAATGCGTTCCCCCTTTTGAAGCCCACAGTTACGAGAACAAAACTATTGAGATCTCTCTCCTATTAAAACCTATCTCCTTAACTAAACTATTGGGATTTCTCTCCTGAATTAAACTATTGAGACCTCTCTCTCAAATTAAACGATTGAGACTCTCTTCTGAAGTAAAATATTGGACTCTCTACCTTGAGCTAAACTATTGAAACCTCTCTTCTCAACTAAACTATTGAAATCTGTCTCCTTATCTAAACTATCGGGACCTCTCTATTGAACTAAACTATTGGGACATCTTTCCTGAACTTAACTATTGGGTCTACTTTCTCGAATTAAACTATTGAAACAGCTCTCCTGAACTAAACTATTGGGACATCTTTCTTGAACTAAACTATTGAAACATCTCTCCTGAACTACACTATTGGGACATCTTTCTTGAACTAAACTATTGAAACATCTCTCCTGAACTACACTATTGGGACATCTTTCTTGAACTAAACTATTGAAACATCTCTCTTGAACTACACTATTGGGACATCTTTCTTGAACTAAACTATTGAAACATCTCTCCTGAACTACACTATTGGGACATCTTTCTTGAACTAAACTATTGAAACATCTCTCCTGAACTACACTATTGGGACATCTTTCTTGAACTAAACTATTGAAACATCTCTCCTGAACTACACTATTGGGACATCTTTCTTGAACTAAACTATTGAAACATCTCTCCTGAACTACACTATTGGGACATCTTTCT
Source organism: Parasteatoda lunata (assembly GCA_949128135.1). NCBI lineage: Eukaryota > Metazoa > Arthropoda > Arachnida > Araneae > Theridiidae > Parasteatoda > Parasteatoda lunata. The sequence continues at coordinate 36,493,763 of OX421976.1, read as the reverse complement.
TGAACTAAACTATTGAAACATCTCTCCTGAACTACACTATTGGGACATCTTTCTTGAACTAAACTATTGAAACATCTCTCCTGAACTACACTATTGGGACATCTTTCTTGAACTAAACTATTGAAACATCTCTCCTGAACTACACTATTGGGACATCTTTCTTGAACTAAACTATTGAAACATCTCTCCTGAACTACACTATTGGGACATCTTTCTTGAACTAAACTATTGAAACATCTCTCCTGAACTACACTATTGGGACATCTTTCTTGAACTAAACTATTGAAACATCTCTCCTGAACTACACTATTGAGACCTCTCTCCTGAGCAAAGCTATTGAGACCTATCACCTTAACTAAAGTATTGAGATCTCTCTCCTAGACTAAACCATCGTGGTCACATACTTAAATTATTATTTCACAGAATCATCCAAACCCGATGGAAATATGTATATAGAGAAAAAATACGTTTTGTGTAAGTGCGTAACTTATTTAATAGTTAAAACTAATTAGTTAACAAATCCAATGTGTAATTTAAACGAAAGATTGCCTCTTATTACGTGAAAAGCCCAACATTCGATCAAACATCATTCAGAGTGTTGTAATAACTTGCACGCAGAGTACTGGAGATATGGATATTTTGAGCAAATTGTAATGATTCATCAACATTATTCATAATCTGAGAACAGAGTACGAAGAATAAAATAACATCTTCCTTCGATACATTATCAATTCCGAAGTTCAAAAACTAAATTATATTTCTAAAGTAAATATTAAATCATCGTGGAACCACTGTGCTGTGAAAATAATAATAAAGACCCGCATTTAGAAGAAAATAGATCAATGACTAAAGAACTATGGTCTTGGAAAAACCACAGTTTTCTTCGATTTTCCGAAATCCAATGTATTTAATGACTTTTCGAAATTCTGCAAAGGATAAACGGTGTTTAAATACAGAATTTATAATCCCCACAATTATATTGGTTATGAATTTTATGTCTTTGCCTATCTTTTCTTCAGGTTGAGAAAATGTATCTAAAAGAAATATATAACTTTAAATCCTTCCTTTAGATGAATAATGATGAGTAAATGTTCCCATTTGCCTTACCACTTACCATAACTACATAATCAACAATGATTCGAACTTAAAACAGATAACCCAGTCATGCTTCGCTCATTCTTATAACTGCAGCATTTATATTATTCTCCCTTTTATTCCTTTAAGCATGACTGTTCTGTTTCGACATTTTTAGAACATGGAAGAAGAATTGTTGACAGCTTGATGCTAATGCTTTAGAAGAAATTATCTTTTCTGTTCAGAACATTGGATATTATCTGGTTTTTATCATTTTAAATCTTATAATAATCAAAATAATAGGTCAGATAATCCCCCAATTTTAAAGTTAATTTTAAGTAAAAGTTTAAGGTTCTTGTAATGAAGTCTCACCTCGTCTTAAAGGTCTTTGACTCTTTTTTTTTTTTTTTTTTTTTTTAAAAAAAAAAAAAAGACAAAATTACGAGTATAACGATTTATTTTTTGTCATTTTGATGCTAGTTCTGAATGATTAAAGATTAGATAAAGTGAATTAAATAAGAAGAAATATCACTGACTGAGTGAATATTTTTAAGGATGTGCTACATTGTGTTACATTTTTAGAATGAATGACTATTTAAAATCTGCATATTAATTGATAACTTCCCAGCTATTCACATGAGAAGATTCAGTTCTTCTATTTCGAAATGCAACAGTTAAAAATTTAAATGACTAGTAAGTATGAAAAATAAGCTATGAGTTTTTCATATCAGATATTTTCTTTGCTTTTGTTCGATTTTAAATTTATTGAAAAGTTGCTTATTTTTAGTTATTCGGGTTAGGTAATTGATATGCATCTTTTTATTGACTCATTCAAATCGGTTAAGTTCTGATCACGTATTGTTGATATGAGAACAAGTACACAGTAAAACAAATTCTGATCAAATTACCGTAAAAAAATACTAGCGCACTGAATGCTGGTAATTTTTATCGGAATTTGATCCGGAATTTTTTACAGTGTACTCTATACTAGCACTCGAAACAACTTTTTTTTAATATTATGAATCAAATGTATACTATATCCCCCCCCCCACTTCAGTATTTTTTATTTTTTTTTTCGAAAGGGAGGAGAGAAATTATTCGTTTCAAACGATTAAGTATTATTTAGGTCAAACAATATTTAAAATATTTTATTACATTTGGTTTTGATTTAACGGAAGGGCGAAATATCTTCGCCACTAAGCATAATAAAATGTTAGATATCTAATTAATGTTTGCAAAATAACTGGTTTAAGCAATTAGTAAATGTTTTCTTTTCAGTGTATCTTATCAATTTTTTTTTTTTAGATAAGAGTAATAAGTTATTAGACGTTTGTAGATTTATGAAGCTCCGTGTAGCTTAAAGCAGATTTGAGATAGGACTTTTGCAACTTAATGGTTAGTACAGAACACATTGATAAAAAAAAACGTAGTATTTAATAACGGTGAGATAAAAATTAGATTTGCTTAACGAAAATAATCATATATTAGGAAAGAATAGGAAAAAAATTATGTATGAAAATAATTATGTGAATTAATAATACATTTTTCTTTGAGTCATACAGATTTGCGAATTTGTCACTTAAATCAAAATAATTGTTCTGTATTATCTAAATAAAAATTTATTTACATCCAACAACTATTTCAGGTCTATACTTTCCACTTTTCTCTTTAACCCACCCATCATTTTTTATGATGTCTTAGTGACACAAAAACTTTCTAAAATAATTATCGGGTAAAAAAAGTTTTATTAAATGCAATTTTATTTACTCTGAAAAATCTAATGTAAAATAACAAAAGAATTAGACATTTTTTTTACACTTTTTCATTACGGTTCAAAATTTTTTTTAAAAAAGCAGTTTTTACGACCATTTTACCTTGATTTATTAAGCATCGATGAAATAAACTTCGACTCGATAAAAAACATTAATTGATGTAAAATAAAAAACAATTAAAGACTTTCCTTATGTTGGAAGAATAAATTATGAAAGAAATTTTTACACTCATTGACCATGTTGTATCTCAGCAGTGTCAGTTATATAATATGCAGTGAAACATAACGCAATAATCTAATTATTAATTGAAATCATATAAACAATTAAAAACTTTCCTCGTATTAAAAGAGAATTTTTCAAATCAATACTATACACTTTCTGAACACATTGTGTTTCAAAAAAAAAAAAAAATGCTCCACTTTCATGTTGATAATTACTTTCACATAATTAGTTTCTTTAGATGAATCATAAAGCAGTTTTTAAACCTAGGTTAACTGAAGCGTGTCGGTGTGAAATATGCCCCAGGTTGTAAGTTTACGATTGTCATGTGGATATTGTGGTAGATCTTTCCTCTCTCTCAAAAGAGGCCAAACGTGTCATTTAAACGTGCAATTTTCTTTTTAACTTTGCATGTCGTTCCTGGCAACGAAACTAAGTAAAGTTAGATGACAATTAGTTACGTTATCCCTTAATTGATTTTGGATATTATCATTACAATGAATCATCTTCTGTTCCTAAAGTTAACGGAGCGTAAGCACGCTTACTGCTCTTCTCAAATCTTTTTTGCAAGAAAAACTAATGAAAATAGATTAAATTGTTCTGCTTGCGAAGATTAAAGAGTGGACTATCGAATTAAATATCGATATAACTTTAATTCATGCTGGTTCTTATTGAATATCGAAATTAACAAACATTTAATTACTATCTATGGTTTTTATTACAGGAAGCTCAGCATAGAACATCCGCAACAAAACGAACAAGCAATAATAATAGAAACAAAAAGCATCATACGAAACAATTGGCGAACTATTTTCCACATGGCGGCGATAAAAATTTTTCTTTCAAGACATATAGTGCGTTTTTTTCTCACTTTACAGCGCCGTAGTGGCTAAGGGGATAGAGCGTTCACCTTCCCATGAGGTGACCCGGGTTCGAATCCCAGTGATATATGGATGGTCGATTCGAATTCCGCCCCCGGCTTGCACCGACCACAGTGCTGACACAAAATATTCTCAGAGACGGATCACGGAGCTTCTCCCTGTACTTAATCCAGGAGCTTCCTTGTGTTCTGGATTGGGTTTAAAATTACAAGGCTACGGAGTTGAACATTAGCAGTAGTAAACCCAATAAATCGGGTCGTCTGTTCAACGACGGTAATAAAATAAAATAAAATATTGTATACAGTCACATCTTAAGTTAAAGATTCTCACTTTAAATTGCATACTATAAAAAAATTTCTTGACTCTTATATGCATTATTTTTTCAATTATGAGTTTTAGTGTTAATGAATAACAGACATGGTATCGGCTAAACACCAAGTAATGTAAAAAGAGTATTCTTGTTGCTGTACTATACCAGGAACTATCTCTGGTTGTGAGTGTAATGGATTACCACTCAAATGCGAAGTAGTTGCATATTTTTGGTGTTGAGATTCACGCAAATTTTTTGCAGTGTCCGTTTTACTAACGAAACTTGATTTATTTTCGCACATAAGTAAAATATATCAAAGAATATTCCAATTTAAAAGAGATTTTTTATCCATTTATCTTACTTTACTCTAACATTTTAATGTAATAATAATTAAATAATTTAATAATTAAATAACAACAATTTAAATATTGCCATATTTTCTCGGGTAATTTCATTTTATTTCATAACCTGCGAAGTTGAACAGCTGACCCATATTTTGAATGGGTCAGCTGTTTGGCCTTGTAGCTTTGAATGTAACCCAGAAGGCAAGGGAATTTCTGGATCAAGCATTGGAAGAAACTAGCCTTCGTGAAGGACTTTTGGATGGAACTAGATCGCATTTGCGTTACGCGGAGAGTAAAATCATGGAAACCTTTCCACTGTTAGCCAGAGTGCAAGGGGATTATAACCCATGACCCGTCTACCACTGAGAATGTTTTACTTTGCACTGCGGTCGGAGCGAGCGGAAGCAGAATTTGATTCGATCAGCCATCGCCATTTTTTCTCCAAGTTATTGATACTTTATTTTATGCTGAGTGATGAAATTTAGTGTCAGTATACAATGCTTCATAAGAAAATCCAAAATACTCGCCCAATTAAATAGAAACTAATCAAGGGTTTTGAAATAAATTGGCAACATTTTCAAGATAAAAACAAAACTTAAAGCAAAGTTTCCAAAAACCAAGAAAAATTTTACAAATAAATATCAACATATCACTTTTTCATGCACGATAGTATTTAGAAATAAAATATAATCTTGGTCAGCATATAACACCTAGTAGTCTTCCTTATTATTCAAGCGGTTTCTTCCTTGTTTACGAATTTGCATATTTTTTATTAAATCACGCAAATCTAGGAAAATGAAGTAAATAAATTAGAATATTTCTTGAATAACATTCAAGCCATTGCATTCTTCAACATTTTTAACATCTAGAAGAAGATCAAAAAATGAATGGTTCATAAATCTTGAAATCAATTTGGAGTTCGCTTTCATGCTATTTTCACACCATATATTTCAAGTTCGTTGATTGAGGTCAGAAAAACATAGATAAAATGAAATGCTTTTTGATTTTATCTCTGCTTTCATTTTTTAACACTTTTCATAATATTTTATGCTCCATAAAATTTAGCAAGTCACACATAATTTATTAGTATACATTAACTTGAAAAAACATGAGTTATCATCCCTTTGTGAATCAATCACTAACAGTTTATGATTTTTTATACATTAGTGGCTATCATCTATTTATAGATCTAGAAAATGATTTCAATTTTATTCACTATAAAAACAAGCGTTCAATTCGTCAATTCTGGTGAAATGCGCGTGTGCCCGTGAAAAAACAGCAATTTTACGTTAATGGAAATAAAAGATTGTGCAAAAACCCTAAAATTTAAAAAAAAACGCTAACGTAATAGAATATCATTTTGACTTTGACCACGAAATCAAAACAATTATTTACAATGGACGTGGACATTATAGAAGTCAAACTTCATTCAACTAAATAGTATAACTAAAATAAATATATTTGATAATTTTAATTGACGAAAAAATATGTAGTTTTTTATGAATCTTGTGCAATTAGTCAACCATAATTCTAAAGTAAACCAATAATTTTTATATTTATCAAATTTAACCATAGTGTTGACGTTTTTCTTGATCTATCTGTAACATGTTCATGTTGTTAATTCGAAGGTAGGCTTAAATAAAAAGCTAAAACAGCGTACTTGTTGGTTTATAAAACCACTACAACAAAACGTACAAACGCGTAGAAAAAAATCGAATCTGAAAAATAAGTTACTACATTCCTTCACCAATTCTTTAAAATAAAATAACATTTTATACCAAAAAAAAAAAAAAAAAAAATCCAAAAACTTCTTTCATTTCTAAATGCTTGCGAGAAAGTTAGTCGAATTTATTCGTATTTCCAGGTCTTTCTTTATTCAATGAAAGGCAAAAGTAGTTCCGAATAATAACATGCTCTCCAACTACTTTTACATTCTCTGGAACAGTTTACACTTGTTTATGAAGAGTGCTCTCGGGTAATAGTCTTTGCAAATTGACACGCAAATGAAAACCGGGTCGCTTTAAAAGACCATTTGACACACTGAGAAAGATTTAATACCAATGGTCATTTTTTTTTCTCTTCGTTTTCCTATACTTTCTACTCACGGAAGATGAAAGCTTTTCATTTTTGTTAAAGTTTGGTCTTTTATTTATGGGTCAAGTCCTTCTGTCCTTTAAATGAAGAAATTTCTAGAAAATGAGCTCACTTTTTCCCCCAATTCAAAATACGTCGCTCTGTCTTCAAGGAAATATAATCGAGCATAAGGCCGTGGTTCTTTAAATTATACTCATACATGCATTTCCATTGTAAATAATATGTACTCTCTCTTTAGAAAGAATGCTAGAAAGTTTTATAAATCAAAATTTTTGTGAAATTTTTAAGAGCAGCGGCGTTATGTTTTGAGAAATGTCGTTATTTATTTCATTGAAAAAATTATATTCTAATATACAGGGTGTCCAGTAAATGTTGCGACAAACTTCTAGGTGAAGTAGGGCGCATCATAAGGATTAAGAATTACCTAGGAAACCATGACCGGAAAAGTCATCTTACGCTGCTTGGGGCGCTTTCCCATTATGGACATGTTACATCATATAGGGCTGTGATAGCCTGGTCGGTAGGGCGCTGGGCCCATGTACAAGAGGTCGTGGGTTCGATCCTCGCCGGCCGAAGACTCCCCGTGTAGTAAATGGTAAATGATGCACGTTAAATCTGTCGAGTCTCAAAGTCCTCCATGTTCCCATAACAAATCAATACCTCTGGGGGTACTGATAAAGGAGTTTCCTTGTCTTCTGAATTGGTTCAAAATTACAAGGCTACGGAGTTGAACATTTGTAGTCGTAAACCCATGAAATTGGGTCGGCTGTTCAACGACGGTTATAAAATAAAATAAAATGTTACATCATGTGCTTTTCAATATCAAGCACTTTTATTTATATAAATTATCTTAATTTTTTTGATTCTATAGATTAATGTGAAAAACTGCTTTCTTATAGGTACATTATTAGCCGTTTTATCGCAGTTTAATGATTTGGCGACTGACTATACAAGCTCGCCTCATCATTAATCATTAAATTACGATAAAACAGTATTTCCTTGCCTATTTTAATGGAACTCTCGACAATAACTAATAGTAACATAGAGCCGCGATGGCTCAGGGGATAAAGCGTTCACCTTCCAATGAGGTGAACCGGGTTCGAATCCAGCAATGGCTGGTCGATACGAATCCGCATCCGGCTTGCATCGACCACAGTGCTTACGTGAAATATCCTCAGTGGTAGACGGATCATGGGTTAGAGTCCCTTCGCCGTTAGGCTAACCGTGGGAGGTTCTCGTGGTCTTCCTCTCCATTTAACGCAAATGCAGGTTAGTTTCATCAAAAAGTCCTCCAAAAAGGTAAAATTCTCCCAATACTTGATCCAGGAGTTCTCTTGTCTTCTGAATTGAGTTCAAAATTACAAGGCTACGTAGTTGAACATTAGTAGTCGTAAACCCAAAAATTGGGACGGCTGTTCAACGACGGTTATAAAATAAAATGAAATAATAGTAACATAAAATTAACATGAAATTAAAATATTTTAGAAAAATAAAAGTTCAAACGCACACGAACAGCATGTCCATAATGTAGGAAAGCGTCCATAGCAGCGCAAGAGAACATTTCCAGTCATGGTTTCTTAGGTAATTTTTAATCCAAATGATGTTTTACCTAGAAGTTTGTCTCAACATTTGTGGGACATACTGTATAAGCTATTTTCTTTTTATATATTTTTAATGATTGAGCAGACTTTAATTTGCTATTTACATTTGGTACTTTTTTTTTAATAACAGCAGTTTTAAAAAGTATTTGTTTTTACGAAAAAATAAGATACAAAAATATTATTATTTTGAGCGAAAGATAAAACAAAATTTAAGATCTGTGAAAATGTCTCTTTTTTTTTACGATCTGTAGATGGATGTATGAATTGTTATAAAACGAAATCAAATATTTCAATTCTATCTACTATATTTACTTTTAATAACATTACAGATAGTTAAACTATGAATTTAAAATAGATTAAAAATCAGATTTTTATGTGCAATGTATCCATAGATTAAAGGACACTTTAGTTAAACTTTTTATTTTGTTTTATGCCAATATTGATAATTAATTAGTATTCTGGAATTAATTAAGTAATATTTATAAAAGAAACTGAATACCTACCCTTGATTTTCCTCTTGGTCTAAAATTGTTTACAATGTGTTCATGTGCTCTTGGACTAATCCTCAATACATCAGTCGTTACAGCCCACGCAGTGATTCCTGGAAATTAAATTATTCTGTGTTATATAGCGTATGTTATGTGTGTTATATTCTGTGTTACATAATACAAAACTACACTATAATATACGCTTCTTATTAACACTAAACATACCAACACTTAATATATACCTATTTCTACCATAGCCGGTCAAATTACTTTTTTTAATTCGGACTTTTAATTAAGAATATTTAATTCATTGCTCGACGCATTTTTCACTTATACATTCCGTTTGTACATTTACCGCAAACATATTTCTTCTAATTATTATTGTTTCTATGATTCTAATAATTATTCTTATAATTATAAGAATATATAAGAATAATAATTCTTATAAGTATTATTATAATTATTCTTATAATTAATATTATTTCTTCTAAGAACTTCGGCTGTCTCGATTGTTTCGAAATTTTTCTGGGTAAAAACTAACAGTTAAAAATGAAGTAAAGCTATCAAAAATATAAGCTACCTACTTACTAAAACATTTAGTTTTTGTCACTTTTTCTGACGCAAAAATGCCAATCTAAAATTTTAGGTACTCTCTTGAAATTTGAATTCATAGTTATTCTGATTGAACTAACGACGCAAAAGTCTTTTTACAGAAATGTACAACTCATCGAATGCAATACGTTGAACACGCATGACATCGTCATTTCTGATCCGATGACCTTCTAAAGCAATATATTGTTCTCCCGGTCAAATGACCGGTTGTGGTGGAAATAGGTATCCGACAAGTATTGTTCGAAGCAAACAAAATACAAAAAAATAATAATAATAGAATATTAACTGTATATAATTGTTAGAAAAGTCATGAAGTCAAATGTGCAAAATCGATAAGATGATAAGCGCATTTTCGATGAAAAAAATCTTAAACGGTCATTTGACCAGTTATGATATATTTAGTGTTAATTACGATGACGGAAGAAAAATTGGAGCATGTTAAAGTTTTAAAGAAAGCTTGAATAATGCACTAGGCAATGCTTTAACTTTTATATGCATACTCGTAATGAATACATTTTTTCATATGGGGGGGGGGGGGAGAATTAAGTAAACAATCAATAATGAATTCTGAACAGCATGAAAATTCAGAAATTTAACGATGAATACTAATTTAACTAAAATTATACTAAGTAAATTAGAAATAAGGAATTAAATACATTGATATTTTAAGTCTACAAAATCATAATGCATAAATTTAAATGATAACTGCGAGTAAATGCTACATGTGTGTATTGAATGTTATGAATTACGTAATGAATTACGAAAATCCTGCATGAAACTGAAAGACATATAGCAACGCAATAAATGAAGTTAAAAATATTAGAAGTGTTTGTATTTATTATTAATTATTATTACTTTTGTCCTTTCTGGTAAATTTGCTTTATTATATTTTATAACCGTCGTTGAACAGCCGACCCAATTTTGCGCTTACGATTACCAATGTTCAACTTCGTAGCATTGTAATTTTAAGCCCGATTCAAAAGAGAAGGGAACTTCTGGATCAAGTATTGAGCAGAAATTGACTTCGAACTTTTTGATGGAACTCACCCATATTGCTTGCTCTACATGAAAAGGAAAACCACTAAAACTTTCCACGGTTAGCCTAATGGCAAGGAAATTTTAACCCATGATCCGTCTACCACTGAGAATATTTTACATCAGCACTGCACTCGGTACGAGTCAAGAGCAGCATTCGTATCGAACAGCCATCGCTGGGATTTGAACCCGGATCACCTCATTTGCATTATTAGATTAAGCAAAACACGTTTTTTAGTAGTTTATCCCATCAAAATAGAAATTAACTGCATACATTATGATTTCGCGTCATGCTATTATCGAGACTAACTCATGATAGTCAAAATTAACCGTAACTAAGCGATTTTCTGATCCTTTTCGAGGATATCTGTAAATAAAATCTTCTTAAGTAAAAATCGTAAGTAAAAACCGTAAAATCTTCTTTCCACAGTATCTAGATGAAGACTGAACATTACTGATGTGTTTTTATTAGGTACCAAATGTACTAAATGTATCTATATTACTATATTTGGTATCGATGAAAACTGCAACAATTACCTGTAGTGCCTATTCCAAAAATTAATTGGGTACCATTGCGTCAATAATAGCATTGCAATATTTTTGTTTCTCCTAAATAAATTTAATCCATTTCTCCATTAATATTGCATTTATGTGTACAATTCATTTTTTTTTTTAATATTTACAATTAGTACCTCCAACCAAAATCAATTAATCATCATTGGTGTCAAAAATAGTATGGCGAGATTTAACTATTGGCACGTTAGATCACGAGCACGAAAGATCATGCTTGAAGCTTTTAAAAATGATGTCATTTTTACTTCTGCAAAATCCAGATCGTCCAAAATGAGCAAATTGAAGTTAATAACTTTTTTCTAGCTACATTACCAGCAATTTTGAAATCATTCTATAGTATTGCAAAATTTATAAAAGAATTATTTTAATTGTAACGGTATTGAAAAGGGAAATTAACTTTTAACTTTCAACGTTCATTTTTTTCGATGCAAATTTTGCACGGTTAATTAGGACACTATTTCTAAAAACTTCAAGCATAGTCTTTCAAATTGCACCAAGCCGTGTTAAGTAAAATCTTCCAAATTATTTGCCTCTAAAACTAAAATTGTATATATATATATATATATATATATATATATATATATATATATATATGTATGTAATACAAAAATTATAATACTTTTGTATTAATAAAAGAATTAAAACTCTTTCGTTTTCATAAAATGTCTTTGTTAAAGAATAAGCGTAGAGATATTCTATTTTGGGAATTCAAGGCTGTAAACACACCATGAATTATAATTAGATTTATATTTCAAAGGAGGAGTTATTTTTAGAATCTGTCCCTCTGTCACTTCCATATTAGGAAGCATAAAATGATTTTCCTTAAAGTGTAGGAATACAAGGAATGTAACGACTGGACTTTTCACCCCTTTGGATTAATAGTATATAATGCAGGACAATTGTTTTAGCGTGGCTTTTTGCTGTACGATGTTGTCAATCTAAGCTTCGCCACTACTGCCAGGATGTTAGTCCACCCCCCCCCTCCAACTGGGTGAGTGGGTGAGACTTCTGTTGTCACCAATTGTCATCTAAATAAAGCTTGATTAGAATTTAATGACTTATCATTTATATTAAATTTAACTAAAGTCAACTAAAAATATCAGTGATGTAACACGGATATTACAGTTTTTTTTTTCTATTTCAAGTGCCGTTGATATTTATTTTTTATAGAAATACGTTTCAAAAGCATAACAACAAATGAACACGAGGTTTCAGATTTAAGATAAACTAAGTTATTGATCCTCACGTGCCATCTATGTTACTCCTTGATTAAAGAGTGTTTACTAAGCTACTTTTTGATCATATAGAGCTGAGCTAGCAAATATTACTGGTGTTTGTCTTTATATATATATATATATATATATATATATATATATATATATATATATATATATATATATATATATATATATATATATATATATATATATATATATATATATATATATATATATATATATATATATATATATATATATATTATATATATATATATATATATATAAATTTACAATAAAATGCGTAATTTATAGTGCCCCTACTTCACTCTGTTTCATGAAAATAAATCTTTATGAATGAATAAATACGAAAATTGGTTTCAAAAAGCTTAAAATTACGGCGAAGTTGTTCGTTGGCAGACACAATAATTTTCTAAATGTTGTTCTTTAAGTGATTTTATCCCAATTGGAAACTTTTCGAACTTATTTTCAGTTGCATAACATGTTCTTTGGCTCAAAAAACATGCGCTATCATACAGACTATTGTTTTTTAAAAAAATACGGAAATATTTTGCTTTCTTCAAAAGTTGTTGCACGGTTCAATGGTACAGTGTCATAAAATTACATTTATAATCTAAAACAATGATGTAATTATTTTTTTCTTACTTATGGTATTCCTTTTAGCAGATAATTGACATGTAAGGAAACAATCTGCTACATTCAACAAGTTTTAATTTCATGTTTTTTTCCTTCTTTTTACTGGTTTATTTGAAGCATAAATATAGAAGAAATGCCTTCACTCACAAACTTGTGTTCTCTATGAGTTTAAATCTATGTGCTTCTGCTATTCAATAACTAAAGAAACATTTACAAAATTGCCATTTTACATAAAGAATAGGGAAAACCTAGAAAATACAGACAATTTAAAAAGCACCTTAAATAACTGGGAAAATTCAGGGAATTTTGAGTTTTTCCTTATAAACTGCGAAAATACAGGGAATTTTATTTCTTATTTTCGTTTTTTAAGAATGTGACCACTCAAAACGCAACCAATGGAATATTTTAGGATGATATTTCAACTATACTAACCTTATTTATTTACTTTTGAATTATTTTTTTTAAGCATGTTTCCCTATTTCTTTAAATTTTTCCAACAATTAAAACTAGTATCATTAGAATAATATAGTTCTCTTAAGAGCACAGAGATCGAGTGTTTCGGCTTAATGTATTGGTATAACAGGGGTTTCCAACTTACATGTGGCCGGGGGTCCGCAATTAAAAACACTAGTCAAATGGCGGGCCTCAACTTTATCAAAATTTTATATAGAACTCTTTAATGCTTGAAGGAACATTAAATATTACTGTCAGATTTTTATCAAAGTTTTTTTAATATTGAAAAGCAAAAAAATAAGTATTACAAATATTATTTGTTACTTATCATTTTGAATCTTCTCTTAACCAGAAACTTAGTGACAAGAATTTTTTTCTTTTCTTTTAAATTTAATTCTGTGATAAATAAAAAATTTTTTCGATTTATTAGGAATTATTATAGCAACAAAAAAAAATTCTCGAGCATCTGAAATTAATCATTTTTTTCTGCTCATGCGATATTCAATTCAAGGAATTTAAATAAAACATGATATTCATTCCCTCTTTTATGGGTTTTAAAATTCACAAATGCAAATAATTTTTTCCAAAATTTCTGATACTTCCGAATACTTCTTCTACTTAATACTTTCTGATACTTCTTCGAGAAAATTTCTGACACTCACATCATACTAAATTATATTCACAAAATACAAGAAAAAAAAGAAAGAAAAAAAGAGCAACATACACGATTATTTTTGTATTTGAATAAATATTTTCTTGGATGCAAAACCTGAGAAATAATCTTTTTGCACCGTTGCTATGTTAAATTTCATAGAAACGAAGAAATTGGGTTTTTTTTAAACGAAAGAAGAGTATTTTAATCCCATATAGATTTTTTACGAGTATTGTCCGCAGAAAAAACGACAACTAGTATATTTTAGTTTCAAGTCACAAGAAAAGGCTTCGCGGGCCGCCAGTTGGTAACCACTGGTGTATAACAGGGCTAAAGAGAGGTGTATAATATGTACTGGGGAAACACAGGGATTTTTTCCCCAAATTTGAGTGGCAACCCTGTTTTATCCTGTTAAAGAAACTTTGAATTTTTATTCAAAAACTCGCGTTTTTTTAATAGTTTGAATCTTATTCGTATAATTTATATTTTGAATTCAAATTATTAACACATTGAAACACTTTAAGCAAAATTTTAAATTAACAATTGCAAACATAATATCTATTTTTATTATTCATTACTGCAGAAGCGGCTTTTAAATAAAATTTAAATTTTTTGTTTTCAAATAATAAAAAACACCATCTCAAAATTGGTCCCTAAAAAATAAAGAAGCAAAATGTGAAATGAAAGTAAAAAAAAAAATAAATAAATAATAAATATGTATCAAGTAAAGCTTTATTTAAAATGAAATAATTGTCTTCTAATTTTCTGATAGCAAGATTACCAACAACCACACTATATTCCACACTTGCAAACTAATCTTATTAATTATTCTCTTAACGAAACGTTGGATGGTGAAAATTTATCTTGTTTGTACAAAAAAGAACAGAAATGTTTTTGTTTTTAAATTTTTTTACATGTGTCTAGTCACAATTTTGTAAATGTTTGGAGGGAAAAACTGCACCTAAAATCAATCATCTGATTTAGTTTCCATTGATATTTTTTGTTGTTGAAAAACCTAAAATGAAGGTAATTCTGTTAAAATTTCCGCACTGGTGAAAAAAAAAAACTCTGGTAAAATTACCGTTCTATTTGGTAAAAGTCTTTCTTTAAACAAAACGTCATAATTCTAGTAATAAAACCAAAATATACGATATTTAAAGCATTCATTTTTTAACTTGTCTTTTCATATAGTAATGGTTTACCGGAAATTCTGGTTTTCAATATTATATATAAGCACTATATAATATTTTTAATATAGTAGTTTTCAATATATATTATCAAATTTTACCACATTTAAGAAATTTCGACACATACTACAAACATTTTATTATGAATTTTACCAAAATCATTACCAAGGCATTTCGATAAAAATATTCAAGTTTTTTGGTGTTCCCATATGATTAAAAACACGGTAAATTTTACCATATTTTTGTAGTTTTGGCCGTACTTTTTTTCTCCGTGTGGAGATTTGGTTTTGATATACACCGAAGAGCCATTACATTATGACCACCCTCCATCTATAACAATGTATGGTGTGGCAATGTTTTCATGGGGCACATTAGGACCCATAATCCTCATAGAACAATCCCTGAACAATCTGTAAGCTACTTGAACATAGTTGCAGACCAGGTTCACCCATTCATGGCTACAGTTTTTCCTGCGGGGGATGGTGTTTACCAACAGGATAATGCACCATGTCTTAGGGTCAAATCGTCATGGATTGATTCGAGGAACACTCCAGTGACTTTCAAGTCATGTCTTGGCCCCCAAATTCACCTGACCTTAATCCAATAGAGCATTTGTGGTCCTACTTGGAAAACCAAATTCGTGCTGCCACGCTACCCCCTTGCAATGTGAGGGAATTGCAGGACCAGTTGGTAAGCGCTTGGTACCAGATACCTCAGACTACCTATCAGCACCTTGTGGAATCAATGCCACGGCGGGTGCTAGCAGTTTTGAGGGCTAAAGGTGGCCCTACATGTTATTAGCAGGGTGGTCATAATGTAATGGCTCTTCGGTGTACAGTCTACAGACGGGCGAATCAAGAAAAAACTAAAATTGAAATTCAAAGTATTATTTAATGACTGAAACAAATATATTGAACATTTTTATAAAATCCTTTTTTAGATAAGAAATTTTAAAACTTTTTTCAGAATTTCATGCGTTATAAAGCATGAATTTTCTTTCCTCAATACTTAAAAACATTAATATACGAAAGTTATGTAGTAAAAAAAATCATGATCATTGAAGAACAAAAAAATCTATAATATACAAACAAAATCTAATTAACAATCTATAAATATATTTCTCTTACACGGCACCAAAAAAAAAAAAGCCTCATTACAACTTCCCGAATGGCAACGTTAGGAAATCGACCAATGATTGCATCTAAAAATGTCACATGCCAAATCTAGCTGAGGTGGCTCAACATATAGCGCTTTTAAAAACGGAAACAATAACCAGAGTGATTATCAGGTTGTTCAATTCGCGATCGCAACACTCGATACGCCATCTAGCGGGAGACTGTAAATATCGGGCATTAGTTCCCACATAACCATTGGCAATGACGTACGCCATTTTCTTAGCATCAAAAAAGAAGCAAAATTTCCCTAAAGAAAAGGTAAAACTTCTTGAAAAAACTAATCAGAACATGCCAAACATTGAAGCAGAACACACCAAGCATTTGAAGAACAACTTCTCAAAAATTTTTACCTTTCTATTACCAACAACATAACATGATTTCATGATCACTTGCTGTTACAGATGTGTGTATTGCGGTAAAATAATTTTTCTGTCTTCAATTCATTACAAGTTAAAATGAAGTCAACATTGCTTTCGTCATTCCAATGAATAAATGTGTTCCAATGAATTCCATACAGAACTGTAATAGTTATAGAATATTCTTCTTCTCCATAGAATTGTATGTATTTCTGTATCTACATAATTCAGAAAACAACAATAAAGAATAATCCGAATTACTTGAAAAAGTATCTTTTGTGCTGATTATAAATAAATTTTTTATCGTTTTCTTGGTAAGTGTTTTTTAGTTTTGAAAGAATTTCAACTAGAATTCAGCTATTCTGTTTTTAAGCTACATATTAAAATTCATATCGAGATCTTACAATTATAAAATTTTGATGTGTGGTATGTTACCTAAAAGTAATGAAGGGATAAACTATGTATATATTATTTGAGAATAAAGTTTTCAAACAAAGAACATATCATTTTGGAATTCTCCGGACTTATAAATCAGGTAAGTGTTATGATTTTTATAATAAAAAATTTGCTTGTAAATAATTTTTTTTCTTACTTGATGATCGTTCTCTACAAAATGGTTTTTTTACGTCTGATTAAATACTATGAGAATTAAAAAAAAAGAAACAATACGAAAGTTTTTATTGAAAAATGAGGAATTTTTAAAATCGTTTTTATCCTAAGAATTCTTTATTTTACATTTTTTAATTTATAATTTTTTGATAAAATTGTTGTCAAAATAATTTTCTGAAAAATTAAATGGTATTAATTTATGTGTTTATGTATACTTCTTGCATATTCTAATATTTGAAGTAATATGATTCAGAAAATTATGGAAGAAAAATTCGGTACTTACGTATTAACCACAGCTACAGATTTGGCAGATTTTTAAGTGCCGCCAATCTAAACTTAAAATTTTTGGAAAATATCTTAAAATGAAACACTTTGTTTAAAATCAAAGTAGTCATTTGGATTTCGATGGAAAATGGGCCGATATAGAGTTTAGCATAGATTCAAAACAAACTTTTCTCTCACCTGATTCTATAGCCATTATGAACTCTAATAAATAAGATTCAAAATGAAATAACATTTCCAAAACGGACGTTTACTAAGATAAAGTTTCATGTTATGGACATTGGTACATTTTCGTTATATTTCACTCCATAGAGTATTTCGCTCCTAAAAAAATAAAATTGCATCTTGTTTTGTTTTTGGCAAGTCCCAAAGACGCATTTTCGTAACACTAAAAAATGGCGACAAAAAAAAAGAATGGTTCTTTTTTTTTTTTTTTTTGTTTTTTTTTTTTTTTTTTTTTATAAGCATTCTTTATTTTACGTTAAAATTTAAATGGGCCTTTCATGTTATACCATTAAATTTAGTAAAACTATTTCTCAGGCATTAGGTTTGAACTCTTATAAGAATATACCTATTTTTTTCTCTTTATTTACAAATATTTTACAGATGTGTTCTGGATGTTCCTTCTCTAAAAAAAAGAGATACCATTTTTTTTCTCGTTTGCATACGAAAGAAAACAAACATTTTTCTTTTTTAAATTTAATCAGCCACAATAAAGATGGAACGTTACAATGCTACATGCTACATTAAAGACGTCTCCAGTGTAACTGAATGACTGTTCATATGGAAATCGCAGGGATTCGGCACATACAACAACGCCCCCTATAGTTCGTTGCGATCGCGAATTCAGCTGCGGTAAAAATAAAAATAAACAACTTTAAAAATTAAAATGCTGTTGCCAGCCATAGAATTTTTTGAAAGTTAACTTATCAACATAAATTAAAATAAATTATGATACCTGAGCGCTTGACGTAACAAATCCTTCAATTCTATAAGTGTTGTATCGCCAAATGCCCAAATTAACAATTGCAATTTCAAATTAATATTGAAATGTACTGGTTTAGAATTTTCTACAGTGAAAAGTTTTCTGAACTTCAGTATTCAAAAAAGTATACAAAAGCTAGACGTTAAGAACGTATTCAATGAGCGAGCATTGGATTGTGAAGCAATCCGAAATGAACTGCGAATGCAGTTCCGGGGGTTGGTGAGCGCCAGCGAGCAGGGGGCGAAGCCTCCTAGTACCATATATTGTAGCTCCGTAGTTCAGAAAAATGGATCCTCGTTAGAGGGTGGGAGTTTATTTACAGAAATTGTGTTATATAAAAATTTCTATTTCTTTAAAACTTGTAAACATTGCTAATCACAAATATTTGAGAATCATTTTCAATCGCATGACTTTGGCAATCTAGTAGTTCCAGATTTTAAACTTCCGATATTGTGGCAGTAAGTTTTTAAAAATAGGAAACTTTTTCCTAACTCAAATCACACCATAAGCGGAATATATTTAACATTTTAAGAATATATTTAACATTTAATGTTTTTAATTAAATAATTGTCACACACAAACAGTTAATTTATAATCTTGGGATCTTTTTTAGGAAACTATCATGCATTTAAAAAAAAATATGGTCAAAACTTTCTGAATATGGTAAAATTTACTGCATTTTTGGCTGTATGGTAACACCAAAAAGTAGAATAATTTTTACCAAACGCTTTGGTAATGACTTTTGATAAAATTAACAATAAAATAGGGTTTTATTACCATGCTGTTTAGTAGTAAATGTGGTAAAATTAACAGCAAAATTGGTAATTTTACCAGACTTTTTTCCTTGTATGGTACCCCTGTGGGAGGATTGGAGTATCGAATACTTATCTAGTTTTAATAATCATTATTTTTTTAAATAACAAGGTAATTCATTTCATTTTTATGAGAAAATCTTTTAAATCGTATTCTTTATATTTTTTGTTTGGGCATTGGTTTTATAATGTTTTCAGTAGCCAATACCTTTTTGGCTATTCAGTGTATTAATGTTTACCGTTTTGTCAAGTTAAATGAAACACTACACTGTAAAAAAAAACTCGGTAAATCTTTAACCAGTATTTGGTGCAAAGTTTCTTATCATCCCAAAATTTAGTTAAATGAAAGATTATTTTATTTCAGTTACACCATAAATTGAGAAGCATGTTCGAGAAATATATCCACGATGCAACTGACTGCACTAAAATTTGGTAAAAGACACAAAACTTTGACTGTGACTGTAAACTAAACGATATTTGTTTACGACGCCATGTTTTATTTACACCTCGGTCTAGATCTATCGGGACGACTAATGCATATTGTTTCGAGTTTATGACTTATTTGCATGAATAAAAATTCATTTCTTTTATATTGCCTTTTTAAATTTGGTTGACGGTATAAAATGGTTAGAGGTATGTTATAACATAACTTCTTACGGTAAATAGTTTTGTTGCGGTAAATAGCTAAACCTTGGTCTGCATTTGAGCGCTTTAAAATTACCTAATAATGGTGCAACCTTTCTTTACTTTTATAAAAGAAAAAAAAAAGAATGAAAATAGGTGTTTTGTTTTTGCAAAACACTTTTTTGGGGTGCGAGCTTTTACTCGTATTTAGAACTAGTAAAAATACTAAAATATGGTGAAATTGAGCTCCATTTTATATAGCCAGCAAATGACTACTAATTTTTGGAGCAATGTGGTTCTGAATTTTCAACAGTGTATCAAATAAGTTTAAAACTCATTTTTGAAAAAAAATATCTGTTAGAATTAATAAAATCAATCGTGCAAAAAATAAAATATTCAGGGCTATTATTTTATTTAAATTAAATCGTGGGAAGAAAATGCTTTTTCCATAACTCCTTTCAAAAGTAAAAGAAAATAAGAACATTATATAAAGAAGATTATTGCATTGGTGGGAAATAAATTACGGATATTCTAACTCTTTTTTTATAAAGTAAATTAAATCATCCATCGCTAATCTGAGATCTAAAATTTTTATTTTATTTAAAACGCTTATCAGTAGTTTCTTTAAAAATGGATTTAAAAAAATCTTTATTTCCTTTATTTTTATCATTTCTGTCTGCAGAAATTTAATACTTTTTTTGCGATTAAAAGTGCCGCAAATAAAAACCAGGAAATATAGATTAATAATTTCTCATGTCTCATTTTAAAGAATGTATTTTTATAATTTACTTTGTTTTTAAAATCGATACATATTTTTTCTTGAGATCATGTTCTTAAATAGTATGCCTTCTGCTCTTTGAGAAATTATATCATATTATTAATATTAATTTATTATATTAATTAATTACATTAATTATTTATATTATTATTATATTATTAATAATATTGATTAATTTGATTTTTTAATTTCAATTCAATTCTTTATTCAATTTAATTAAATTTCTATAATAAACCATTAAATTTTAATGAATTAATTAATTTTTAATTCATTTTAAATTAAATCACACACTGTTTGTACAAGCTGGCAATTTATAAAAATATTTTAATCCTTATTTTGTAGTTAAATAAAATGAGTTTTATGCTGATTTCATACTTTTTCCCTTAAGTATTTACCCTAAAGTAATTAAATAGTCTCTTAAATTTTGAAATGTCATTTGAGTCCTTTAATTAATAAATTTTATGAAGTGGTTGATCAGTAATCTAAAAAATATTAGAATCACAATTAAACTCCTACACAAATAATAAAAACAGTTTATTTTACAAGGTTATGGAAATACAAATTTAAAAGAAATTTATATATATTTATATTTTTTAATTTTAAAACGGTCAGTTCTAATTATTTTTATTCTCGATTGCCTAAAAAGTCATTTCAGTTTAATTCAAATTTATTCAAAAAATATATTGAGAAAAGAAACTTTTCATACACAATACCTTATAAATATTCATAATGTAAATCTTATTTTGTCTTCTCAAAGATGCGGAAATTACAATTTCAAAGCGATATATCTATCTAATTAAAATAACAACTTTTTTTATGTATGCATGTGTACCTTTCACAAACAAGCGATAATTCTAAATCGATGCTTGCCAAATTTGATGCTCGAAGACACGAGAATTCTTTTTTTTCTTTAATAGCCTCTATCACCATCAAATCACGCGCTACTTTTCAAAAAAAAAAATTTTTTTTTTCTTAGAATTTGATAGACGGATAAGTGATTTGCTAGCTTGCAACACTAATTAATCAAATATAAGTTTTGCAAATTAAATTATTCATTTTTGGTTTACTATTATAAGTTAATAATGTGATATTCTCAGTTCAAAAAAACGAAGACCTCTTATGCACAACCACCTGACCAATAATCAGCGCCAGCTGGTTTAAAAACAAGATGACTCTTTTATGTTACAGCTGTTCGACTTATTTTTTTGTCTGCTTCTTTTCGGTAAAAAAGGAAAATTAATAGCTCAATTCTTTTGTTTTGCTAAGATTTATAGTATAGTTAATATTAATTCATTATAACGAGATCATTGCATGATATAATCGAGATCGTAAATAGAATAAATTTTTGTCGGGCTAGGCTTACTTGAAATAGAATGGAAAGAACAGAACAGAAACAAATGCCATGTTTAAACAACCAATCCGGACAATATACTGATGACGTCATCAAATTTATATTTGAAAAGGTGTATGATAGTACCACGTGTTTTTTATATTAACACTTTCGAAACGTGTATTGAGAAATTTAAATTTTAGAAACTACTTAAAAAACTAATTAAGTAAAAAGTTATCTATAAGGCCATCGCAAAATTTTGATTAATTCTGAATATCTCAGATTAAATGATACTATGTATATCGTTAATCTTAATTTTTGTGAGTTTAACTTTTAGCTTTTGGTAAATTCAATATTATGAAGTTTCACTAAAATGTACTTACTGTACGCTAAAAAAAAGAAAAAAAAGACCACCCTAAATAATTTTTGATCGAATGATCTTTATCTTTGATCTTTACGTTCTCGGACTCAATCTTAATAGTTTGATGGGGTGACCTCAAATATGCTAATTAATAGTGCAAAAAATTTACCTTTTTTCGTCAGATTTGGACTTCTGACCAAATATTCTGAGTTATAATCAAAAACTTTTTTTTTTTTTTTTTTTGAATTTTAAGGTAAATACATTTTTACATCATTCCGAAGCAGAGGTGGGCATTTGTCATTCAGAATAAAGAATAAAGAATGATGAATAATTATACAAACTCTGAATAATGAATAAAGATTTATTCATTAGTCAGAAATATTTTGAATAAAGAATAAATCATTCATTATTCTTTATTCAGTATCCTTTATTCATTAGTCAAGAATAACTGAGTAATTTCACTGGTCAACAAAAATGGGTACGGAATACTCTGACTACGATTATGACAACTACAAACAAAACGTTAATCCTTTTCAAGTATATTTATATAATAGTTGAGGAAATTTACTTTTGTCTAACATAATGCATACTTTTGAGAAATGGTTACATGGCAAAAAAAGCGTTTAATTTTTTAAGTTAAAATTTTATTTAAAAATTTAAAATAAGATCATCGTTTGCTTTCAAAAACTATAAGAAATTGTGTTTTAAAACAAAATTTTAAAATGAACTTAAGTAACTAAACTGTTATAAACCTACTTTTTAGCACAACTAAGTATGTTACGCTGGAGTAAGTTAAAATAACATAAAAATAAATATTCATACTTGTCTTAGTTTTATAGTTAAATTCCTAAAATAAGACGTTTAAGAGCAAACGATGTTTTGCATCTCGTTATAGACAAAGATATATCGATTGCAATTATCGCTGGTTATTCAAAATTTTATTCAGAAAAATTAGTCATGACTAATGAGTTTATTCATCAATCATTATTCAAAATTTTTTATACATTTGCATAATGAATGATGAAAAATGACTGAATTTTCATATGAATAATCATTCAGAATAAATTTATTCTGAATAAATTTAGTCATGAATAAAATTTTCGTGAATGATGCCCATCACTGTTCCGAAGTATGTAATTTTACGTGTTAAAATGCGAAACTTGAACAAATAGGTTGAATAGTTCCTAATAAATCGAATTTTAAAGAAACAACCTTTTTTACAATTATGAGGCAAAAATTATGTACTTTACAATTAAAACTTTTCGACTAATATTAAAAAAAATAACATAAAATGAAATAATATAAAATAATAAATATTTACTAAAATTTATTATCTTTGGATAAATGAATTTCAGAATTGTGTACAAAATTTTTACATTTCGCTTAAAAAATACTCGAGATATAGCGATATAGGCGAAATTTAAAATTAACATTAAAGTATTCACACTGTGAAGCGCCCTTCTGACCAAACTATTGGGACCATGTTTCCCAGATTGCGCTACCCCTATATTTTGGGGGTCAGAAATCCGAATCCGTCTAGACAAAGGTACGCTCTTGTGTCTGATTTCGTAATTTAAAGTATAGTTTGCTCTTATTGATAAGCAAATTTGAAGTGACCCCATTGAACCATTAAAATTCAGTCCTAGAACGTGAAGAACCGATCATTAGATTAAAAGTTATTCAGGGTGGTTCGTTTTTTTTTTTTTTTTTCTTTCGGAGCACTGTACAACTGGTACTTTGGAAATTGGTGCAGTTTTGATAGATTTGCTTATTACATTATTTTTTGTATTGATATTTGCTATTACATTGATATAGTATTTGCTGATTAATAAAACTGCACTAATACTAAGCAGTTTGAAAACCGATACTGTGGAAATACATATCGTACCGTCCCTTGAAAGGGACATATACCACATAAATTTATTTAAAAGTGGTAAATTTTGACTATTGTGAGTTAACCGTAAGAAATATCATCACGCAAAGTGATGCTAAATACAAATAATCTCTATTCTGATGGTTTGCAATGCAAAAAAACGTGTTTTGCTTAATATAATAATGTAAAGCCTTCGGAAAGGGAAACAAATAATAATGAATAAAAAAAATTACAATTATTTTAGTTTTTTTAATTTTAGACCTTACCAGTTGAGTAACAGTTTTAGAGAGGCTATAATCAGGGTAAGAAGAAAAAAAATGGTCTCCAAACTATTAAAATAATTGATTTATTGATTGATTGATTTATTAGAAAGTGGGACTAATAATTTTTAGCCTTTTTGATTTACCACTGCTACAAAAACAATTATGTTGCCTTTAAGGTACCCATATTGATGCAACCACTCTGTGTTTTCAATGATTCATAAATACTCCTAAAATGTCGCTTACCTAGTTCTTCCACTAAACTCTTCAATTATGTCGTACTGTCAAACCTCTGCATGATTTAATAGTGAGTATTCAGTACTGATTTTTTTTTTATTCACCCCGTGCGAAGAACGGGTATTCAGCTAGTAATGAATAAATAAAAAATTGGAATTGTTTTAACTTGTTGTTATATGTCTATAGTTTTGTGCAATATTTCGTACTATTGATCAATACCCATTTATTTATTATTTATATTTTTTCTCCAACCCGTTAAAAGAATGGGTATTCAGCTGGTTCATGAATGAAATGTAAGACTCTTTAGTTATTTGAATGTCTAAACATCACTTCCTTTAAATGTTTTATTTATTTTAGTATTTATCCATAAAAATAAAATATATTATCAGTTTTTTTCCTAAGCATATATAATAAATATTAACGTATAAAGTAAATATACCGGAATCACATTCTACAGTGCTATCGTTTAATCAAATTTATATGAAAATCATGTTGCACAGTAAAAGAAAGCCACTTTTGTTTGACATCTTTAAGACAACGATAAATTATTTTTTTCCGTGGTGACGCAAGGGGTAGAGAGCTGGCCTTCAAATGAAGTGGCAAGAGTTCGAATCCAAGTGATGGCTGGTCGATACGAATTCCACAACCAGCTCGCACCGACTACAGTGCTATCGTGAAATGTCTTCAGTGGTAGATGAATCATGGGTTAGAATGCCTTTGCTGACAGGCAAACCGTGGAAGGTTTTCGTGGTTTTCCTCTCCATGTAACGCAAATGCGGGTTAGTTCCATCTAAAAGTCGAAGGCGAATTTCTCCCAATACTTAATCCAGGAGTTCCCTTGTCTTCTGGATGGGGATCAAAATTACAAGGCTACGGAGTAAAACAGTGGTAGTCGAGAACTCAAAAATTGGGTCGGCTGCTCAACGATAGTTATAAAGTAGATAGAAAAATAAAGAAAACTATTTTATGATTCAAAATTAAGTATATTCTTAAGATTTGAATATCTTTTTATCCTCATCTCACGTGGGAAATTTTCAAAAAAAATTCGATGTAAACAATTTAAGAGCTACGATTATGAAAATCATGAGTTATAATTAACCTTTAAATAAACATTTAAAAAAAGCCAAGAATCCCCTGTCTGAGTTTCTTGTGTTTTGACGCTACATACCAATTAGAGCTATCGCCTTACATTTAAATAATGTGGATGTCTAAATATATTAAGATTGTCATCAAATAATAGTTTGGGCGTCAACCTTTCAGTGACTTTCTTAAGAGAAATATCTGGAAAATTGTTTTGGTTAGTTTCTAACATGACCTACAAAACGTATTTTAGAGACATTAATCTTTTTTAATGCATCCGTGTTTTCACTTTCAAAAATAATATAATACTTCGTATCATATCTGCTGAAAACGTTAAAAAAAAAAAATCCGGCTTTAAAGCAAGTGATAAAACTTAGAATTAGAATAGAATAGAATAAAATTAGAAACCTAGACTAGAGAGAAATTTCGATTAAATTACAAGAATCATTTAACTACGAGTATATTTTTTTAAAAATAATTTACAAATACAGCATTTTTTTAAATAAACTGATTTTGTTCAATCTTTTATCGTATGTTTCATATTGTAGTTTTACTATTGTATACGGTTTTACTATTGTATCTGTTTCACTACTGTACATAATGCAGTAAAATAAAGTAATATTTTATTTCTACTAAATGTTTAAAAAAAATTTTAAAAAATTCTATTGCAGTCAGTTTCAACATAGTTATTAACTTGGAAGATGCTGTAACCAGTTCTATATTTTAGTAATTCTATATTTAAAGTGATATTTTATTCATATATTTTTTCAGACTATGAAAACTTCTATTAACATTTGTGATTTGTTTATGTATTTCTGTATTAAGATCATTGTTATCTTTAAACTTGAAGCAATTCACTTTTGTATTCCTCAATTTCTAAATTATTAATTTGGATATCTGAATTTAAATACTGCATATACTTGGTCTTTATTTCGTTTACTATTAAATTCTTTGTCTTTGTCTCTTTTTTAATACTATAAAGTCTAAGAGCTTGATTGGTCCGGGCCACAATAGCGATATCGTCTGCATAAGCCAATAGTCATCTGCATAGGCTAATAGTGTTTATATTCTATCAAAACAGAAAATTTAACTTAAATATGATAATGCAAGAAGTATTAATGTCTATAACGCATCTTGACGGTATACTAACTAAATGTATAAGTTATTAATAATACTGAAAAATTCCTTATTGTTTATTTAAGAAAAATATGTGATTAACGAATATTCCAAATGTCATTTTTAAATAATTTTAATACGATAAGGGGAAATAAACTCATCTAAGCAGCAAAAGATTTCACATGTGAGTAACTTTCTCTGAAAATTCCCCCACTTTTTTGTTAAAAATAGAATAATAGAATTTACGTTTGGAATAACGTAAAAATTTAAAAAAATGTTTAATAACTTTTGCTGAATTTTTTAAATTAAGAGAAAAAACGACTTCAGAATGCATTAAATATTGAAACAACATTTGTACAGAAGACAAAAAAACATCGATAAATGAATTTTCGAAAGTATGTCAAATGTTCCTAATTGATGCTATATTTAATTATCAATGCACATATACAAATATTTTTTTTAAAAAAAATTAATATTTTTACGCATAAAGGGCTTTTTTTACTTAGTTTATAGTTTAAAAATAGTAAAAAATCGATATTAAAGTTTAAAAAATTTTAAGTGATGTTATTTATAACCACTAATGAAACATTAAACTAAACTTTTTTCGTCAATTCAAAACTTAACTAAACAACTTTTAGTGTAAATTGGTATTTATTGTTATTTAATTTGTAGGAAAATATTGAAAAAAAATTGAAAAGAAACCCGTGTTTCTTTTTTGCAACCTCTTAATATTTTGTTTACACCTTTTCGTCTATTAGTTTGCAAATTGAAATCCATTCTTTTTTTAATGTTAATAACACTGTGAAGATACCGGAACTTAGTTCTATTTCGTGACAAATATTGACAACAATGTTTCGCTTCAATAAGAATAATTCTTTTTTAAATTTTTATTTTCTGTCTCAGATTTATGAAAATAGCGATAGAAATATCTATAAATATCCTGTTTTTGTTTACATGTTTTTTTTAAATATTTATTTTATCTTTATATATATATATTTTTATTTAATTTATATTTTTTTATTCAGTTTTTAAATTTATTTTATAATTTTATGTTTTCTAAAGTAATATATTCTATTAATACGGAATGATACCTTATTTCGAAAAAGAAAATTTGAGATAAAATGAAAAAGAAAAAATTATGTCCATTTTTTTCTTCTTTTTATTCCAGAGAAAAAGATAATGCATATTGCATTATTTATTGACTGATTATTTTACAGTTCGATATCATGTTTCTTAAATTATTTATTTTACATTGGTTACTTTTCTTTTAGTTGATGAAAAATTATCATAAATTTAAAATGCATGTAAAAAAATAGATGGAATTAAGTGAAATACATGAAAATTTAAACATTGAAATTTCAAACATATAACATAATACGTTATATGCATATTATATATTATGTAATTTTAAAAAAATTCCAAACGTGCATATATTTTTTAATATTAGTCTCTATATAGCACTAAAATTTAGTTTTATTGTTTAGTAATTGGAATAGTATCTATATAGCACTACACATTGTTTTTATTGTTTGATAATTGGAATAGTCTCTATATAGCACTTAATATTGGTTTTATTGTTCGAAAATCGCAATAGTCTCTCTATATCACTAATTATTGCTTTGATTGTTTGATAATTAAAATAAATTCTATATAGCACTTAATATTGATTTATTGTTTGAAAATTGTAATAGTCACTCTATAGCACTAATTTTTTTTTTCCAATGCCCACTTGGTGAATGACCCTGGGTCAATACAGGCATCTGAAGACCAAATTTGTTAGCCACTCTTTTAGGGGCTCCATATTTTGTGGGCCAACTTTGCTCCCACAGTAAGGGCAGAAAATGAAAGAACATCCATGCCTTGCCCGGATTCGAACCTAGAACCTTTCAGATGCAAGGCCAGTTCCCTGACCTCTACTCGGTCCGGTTGGCATAGCACTTATTGATTTGATTGTTTGATTATTGGAATAGTCTCTATATAGCAATTGATATTGGTTTTATTGTTTGAAAATTGTAATAGTCACTCGATAGCACTAATTGGTTAGATAATTGGAACAGTCTCTATGTAGCCCTAAATATTAGTTTTATTGTTTTAATTCTCTGGATCTGCTTTTTATTCTTAATTCTAATTCAGATGAAAGGGGAAATCATAGTTAAGTATCCACTTTAGACAGAAAAATAATTCCTTGAATATTGCTTATTTTACGTTAACCTACTGAGAATTTTTTGTTCAGAATTTCAGAATTTATTTTATTTACTTAGTAACTAATTAAAATTTTTGAGCAATTCCTGTTTCATTTTATTCATTTAATGTGTTCTATCAAAGTTATATATCGAATTTTAAACTGCTTTTTAAGTTTTCAAACGCTCACGTTTGAGTACTTAGTGATATTCTATATATATATATAATTCTTTCTCTGTCTGATAGGGTCTCTAAGGATGATGTATAAAGGATGATAGAATAAGTACATTCATATTTTCTAACATATCTATGGTCACAGAATATTATCAAAAAATTATTTGGATGTGTCTAGATATATCTATACTAGATATATCTTATATATGACTGATAGATTAGATGATAAATAAAACATATCTTCATGGCTAATACTTTGTACAAATTATTCTACTAATAATTTGTTAAAATTGTCTGTACGTCTTATATATCACTTTAATTATAGGATATACTTAGCTAAATACCCGTTCTTCGTAGGGGGTGAAGAAAGCATCAACTTATCAGTATTGAACACCAAAGTCATGCTCAAAACTTTAAGACAAATACCGACACTAATAATAAAATTAAAATGATTCCAATTTTTTATTTATTTATTATTATTTATTGCCCTTCTCTGTTGCTTCACTTTATTGGATTAAGCAAAAACACATTTTTAGCAGTCCATACTATCAAAATAAAGATTTTAACTGTATTCAGTATTACCTGGCATAATATTGTTGCTCCAGGCAACTCATAATATTTAAAATTTACCATAGTTAAGCTTATTTCTCCTCTACTTATCTATCTATATAATAATTGTATAATGAAAATGTACAGTAATTGTGCAGCTGTATTCGGCACTAAATTTACTCTAAAATACGTTCTATTTATATAAGAGAATATTTTATACCTATTAATATTACACCAATTACTATGATGCCAGTAGTGCCCATTACTGAAATTATTCATAATTGGTGCCAATAACAATATGGCCGCTTTTTACGGTGCCACTTAATGATTAAGTACATTTTCTCTATTAAGTTTTCTTTTGAGTTCTTAGCCTATTTTTATTTTATTTCAATTTAGTACTTATTACCAAAACTCAGTAAGCGTCATTGACTTCAATAATAGTTGCCGATTTTTACGCTCTCTTAAGCGAAGTGGGTAACATTTCTCCTTTAATTTCGCCTTTTAGCACACAGCTTATTGTTTTACTTCAATTAATAATTTACCAAAATAATTATTATTGGCGTCAATAGTAATATTGTTATTCTTAAAGCTTATTCCGCAACGAATCAGTTACATTTTTATTTTAAATGCGCTTTTCCTTTCAAAACTTACTTTTTTTATTTCAATTACCACCGATTTTAAATTATTTAGTTTTATAAAAACACGATTTAAAAGCAAAGCTATAAACAATATAAAAACACACAGATAACCTTAGAAATAATAATTTGGTGATGTAGTTTGTTTATGCTACCACGATCACGTTGATCTTTCAGATAACTTGGCGTTACAAATAAAATATAATTAAGTATGACAGAATGCGCAATAAGCAACTTTTTTGATTAAAGATAAAGCTAACTTTATCTTTAAAATATTTGGAAGAAAAAAAACAGAATCGTCTAAAGCTTATTTTAAAAAACTGGCTCTAACCCAATGAGAAAATTCCATTTTTCAAATGGCTCTGAATTTAAAATTTAATTTTAAAAAACAGGTTTCGTAATTTGCTTATAATTTTACTCATTTAGGTTCATTTTGTATCTCGTATTTTTAGAGCTTGCGGTATACCCGCAATCCGGTACACAGACAGACACTAATTCTTTATTTTATTGTATGTATAGATTAGTTGTTGCCCTACAGGATGACTTTCCGTTATTAGATTAAGCAAAACACATTTTTAGTAGTTCGTCCTATTATATTAAAGATTAACTGTAATCCGTATTATTTGGCATAATGCAGTTGCTAAAGGCAAGTCATGATATTTAAAATTTTCGACAGCCAAGCTACTTTCTCGTGTACTTATCCATCTATATAATAATTGTAAAATAAAAATGTGCAGTATTGGTGCAGCTGTAATCGTCATCAAATTTACTCTAAAATGCGTTGTACATTTAGAGTGCATTGTGATGAATAAGTGTAATGAATGGAGTGAATAAGAGTACATTTGGTATCTATTGAAACTGCACCAATTACCATGATGCAAGTAGTGCTTATTACCAAAACTAAGCATATTTGTTATCATATTTGTTTTTACAGTATCCCGTACCGAATAGGTACAAGTAATTTTATTAATTTAACTTTTTAGTTCATAGCTTATTTTTGTATTTCAATTGGTACCTATTGCCAAATTTAATTAAGCATCAGCAACATCAATAATAGTTTACCTATTTTTAACGTTCTCTTATACGAATTTTAAATTATTTAGCTTTATACTAATAACGTTTCAAAAGCATAACCATTAACAAAATAAACACGTGGTTTCAGATAACCTTAAAAATATAAAATCTGGTGACGTTGTCTGCTTATCACGTTGATCTTTCAGATAACCTGGCATGACTAATAAAAAATAATTAAGTATTGCAGAACGCGCAATAAACAGCTTTTTTGATTAGAGCTATATGCTAACAAACACCACTGGTGTTATCTGTAAAATATTTGACGAAACTGAATCGTCCATGGTTTATTTTGAAACAATGGCTTCCGCTAAGACAATGAGAAAATTCCATTTCTTAAATGTCTCCGAAATTAAAAAATCTGATTAAAAATCGAAAATCTGGCTTCGTAAAAAGTTTGTAATTGTACTCACTCAGCTTCATGTTGAATTTCGTATTCTTAGAATCTACCGTTTACCCACAATCCAGTATAACAGTATATGCACCAGTATATGCACATACTCTTTATTTTATTGTATGTAAAGATAGATTATATGATATCTTATATACTACTATGACATTATTATACAATAAATAAGACATATCTAAACACCTTTTTACAAATTTCAGATGGAAAGATGTGCAAAATGTGATATTTAGTTTTAACATATATCATATAAATGATAAATTTTATACTTTAGCATTTATGAACATAAATGATCATAATTATGAACATCATCATTATGAACATAAATGGGGTTTGGATATAAAGACATAATTTTGGTATTTCTCATATGTATCATTTATATAACTCTTATCATCAATCGTTTTCACTCATATTTTAAGCAATCAATAATGCCAAAAATTTTTTTTTTAAAGATAAAAACTAATACAAATTTATTGGCCTATAAAATCGTAGTTTTCCTCTTTTATTAATTATGATTATTAAAATTGTAAATTTAAAAAAAAAATCATTTCAAGGTCCAGCATTTTTACTGTTACATCTTTTTTTTTTCTTCTGAATTTCAGCTTACCATGGAGATAATTACAAATAATTTTTTTATTTATTTGTAAAGACAATAACTAAAATAATTTGGAAGATTGTTAATATCTTTCGACTCAGACATCAAAACAATAAAAGCAAAAAAATATTTTTTTAAATCAAATATATCAAATATCTCTCTGAATATCAAATATAATTTTTTAATACATCAAATATCTGAAGAAATAGACAAATTTCATATTTCTAGTTTGTTTACATTTATTTTAGCTTTGAGATATTATGCAAAATGTATTAATTCATATCAATATAGATTGATATAAAATCTTTGAAAAACATATTATTCAATTCTTCTCTGATTTATCCCTTTTTACCGTAATTTTTGCTTGTTTTTAAAGCATGTGTGCTTGTACGTACATTGCATGTGTCCATGCAACATATTCTGATTTGGGCATATCTTGTGGTGCAATGATTAATTTTTTATTCTTACAGTTTTAGTTTTTCTATATATAGAACTAAATATTTATTTACATTATTTGTATGTTAATTATTTTGGATTTTTACTCGATGCTTTTTAATTAATATTTCAATTTAAAAGGACTCTTTAATATTTTGGGTCCAGGTCTCATACCCAAGTCCTATGCTCAATCCTATTGCCTAAGCTCCAGAACCATACCTTTGGTACATCTGGCTCTGTGTACGCGGACATAAAACATGTCCTTAAATAAAAACAAAAACTGTGTGAACTAAAAGAAAAGAAGGATGTATTGCTGTTGCTTGTCAACTATTCACCTAATCAACCATTCAACTAATCAACCATTCAACTAATCAATCATTCCCTTCTAAAAATATCCCGTTACGTATATTTATCAAGTTAAATGACCATTTAATGAAAATAAAAAGCTATACGAACCTATTATACATGCCAATACAGGTAAAGCTATTCCTAATATTAGTATAATTTTGGTTTTTCTTCCAGATGAAGTTTTAACAGGGTCATTTGGTACAAAAACATCAGTTGGTGCACTTCTACGACGAGAACCCCGTACCAAAGTTCTCCCGGATGCTGAAGACCCGGACAGCGTGGATGGCGGTCCGGGGTGTCTAGAACTCCTCATCTGACACAATATGAGATAAAATGCGAACTAAGCCAATCCAATTGTATCACACACTAAAAACAAAGTCATAGTCTTCATCCCCAATTATTACTCATTACGAATAAACTCTGTTTGAGATGACCATTGATGAGTCGCGATTGAGTAGTCTAAGACTATCATCTTTGAAGTGGACTCTTCAAGCGCTAAACAACCTAATGCTTTGATTTTAGAGCGATGCAGTGGTTTTTCTTTCTCAGTTTTATGTTTTCCTCCTTTACCGCTTATGATATTTTGTTCCGCCTTAGGCCTTCGCGTGTGACGGTAGAATGGATAAGTGGGAAATTTGACTTTTTTTTCTTTTAACCGGCTAACTTTTAAGGGACGTTTACTGGATATTCGTTTTTTAATGGGATATTCGTCTCGTTTCGTTGGCCACGGAGGACGAAGTTTTTTTTTGGTTTGTATCGTCTATGTTTTCTTTTAAAGGTGGTTGTTATTGCTTTCTTTGATCATCCTAACCAGGATAAGTTGGAAAAAACTTTTAATATTTAGTTCAGATAAATCCAATTCTCATTAGAACACTTATTTTGTCGAGGAATTTATGAAAATTTCGTGAGATTCGGGATCATTATTAATGTAATTTTCTTAATTAAAGGATAATGATGGTCAATATATATATATATATATATATATATATATATATATATATATATATATATATATATATATATATATATATATATATATATATATATATATTATAACCATCGTAGAACAGCCCCCAATTTTTGAGTTTGCGGCTACTAATGTTCCACTTCGTAACCTTGTAATTTTGAATCCAATCCAGATGACAAGGCAACTCCAGGATCGAATACTGGGATAACTTTGTTTTCGTGGAGGACTTTTTGATGAAACTTACCCGCATTTGCTTTATATGGAGAGGAAAACCACAAAAACCTCCCACGGTTAGCCAGGCGGCACGAGGTCAAACCCGTGGTCCGTTTGCCACTGAGTCAGCACTGTGGCCAGGTGATGGCCAATTCATATCGACCAGCCCTTGTGCCATAGCCATATATACATATTCAGTTTTTTTTTTTTTCGTTATTTTGCTTCTAATAGTACTGCGTAGTTATATTTTAAATTTTTGATGATTTCATTCGCTTTAAAAATAGACAACATTTTTTTTACATTTCATGAAAATTGCAAGTTTTGAATGGATAAAAGTTACTCTATTTTTTCTGAAATCTTCATTGAATATTTTTTTACGGCCGTATTTCTTTAATTAATGAAATACTGAATAGAAAACAGAGAGAGGAAGGCGGCTTTTTTAAGCATCAATATGTTAACTATAAAATTAATCAACAAAACTACTAGGATTCAAGCCAGTATGGTGACAGTCACAAATGTAGAATAAATAATTACGTCTGGGTGACAAATTTGTCGCCTTAAAATATGTTTGGAATTTACAAACTACATTCGAGAGCTGCGATGGCTCAGGGGATAGAGCGTTCGCCTTCCAATGAAGCGAACCGGGTTCGAATCCCAAACGATACGAATTCCGCATCCGGCTTGCACCGACGACAGTATTATGTATACCCTAACATGAATTATGTAATTGTAAAGTTCGATTTTTTTTCTTCTCAAATTTGTCTACCCTAAGTTTTTCGGTCCACAAAATTAATACCTAGGTGGTCCTAGGACCACTAAATTTTCATTGCTGGTGTGAATCCTGAAAACTACTATGTATCTGTAGAATATTTATAAACTCAGAGATGACTTTTATTTCAGGAAAAATGATTGAACAAATGATCGAAAAGTTTTATCAAAAATTAAATTACCAAAAGTGAATGAGGAAGCGTCAGTACAGAAAATTCTTCAGTAGAAACAAACTCAAAGATTCAAATTTAGGATATTTTTCTACTTTTATTTTTAATGCTATATAAATGGAAAAATGTAATTTCCTCTTTATATTGATAGATATTTTATAGTAAGTACAAATTTGACCTACTTTTTCTTTTATTTTCTTTTTTCTTCTTTGCTTTTTTTTCTTAGCCAGTCTTCTCCGAATGAAAATTATGGAATCAATGAATAATTAATTTATTAAACAGGTTTTCATTAAAGCAACGATTCTTTTAAAATTCAATTTCTGCTTATATTTTTCTTAAGAAATTCAAAATCAAAAGTATTCATTTTTCTCGGTATGCCATTTACGATCTTATGACATATCATTACTGGTACTGACATGTACAGCTTGTGAAGGACCATTAAATTAAATAACATTGTTATTGTTTTCAAGAAAAAAAATTTGTACACTAGGTAAAATAAAAATACATAAAAAAATTCAGAAGTTCTAAACATATATCTTTTAATCCCTCTTACAAATATATATTAAAAAAAGTTTTTCTATTCTAGATTTATAAAACAATTTAATCTTTTTTCCTTCATTTTAGCATTTTTAGCTCATATTTGTAAGTAGACTGCGATAAATACAGAAATTGTATTCCACGTTCAGTCATGAAGCAACGTTTCCAAGATTATGTGTCCAACAACAGGAGTCAATTATACCTATACCATATACCAAATAATAAGTAATACTGGTGGAACAAATACCATTTGTTGGGAAACCCTAAGCTAGATAAAAGGAATTATTATTATTGTTTATTATTTTTAAGAAAAAAAATCCTAAATTAGGCTTAACTGTTTCTTTAGCAATGCTAGAAATATAACTGATGGTTCCTCTAACAAATGAATGAAGTTTTTGATACTTTATATGAAACAATGAGTCCAATCTTCTTGGTTCATTTTACATGTTTTAGCTCATATTTTAAGTAGACCGCGATAAATACAGAAATTGTTTTCCAAGTTTGTTCATGAAGCAACGTTTTCAAGATTATGTGTTCAACAACAGGAGTCAATTATAACTATACCGAATGATAAGTAATATTGGTGGAACAAATACCATTTTCTAGGAACCCCTAAGTGAAATAAAAAGAATCATTGTTATTGTTTATTATTTTTCAGAAAAAAAAAAAATCATAAATTAGGCTTAACTGTTTCTTTAGCAATGCTAGAAATATAACTGTTGGTTCCTCTAAGAAATGAATGAAGTTTTTGATACTTCATATGAAACAATGAGTCCAATTTTCTTGATTCATTTTACTCTTTTAATAAGTGAATGAAAAAGTAAACAGAAATTGTATCCCGCAATCGGTCATCAAGCAGCGCTTTCATGATTGCGTGTGTAACTGCAGGGGTCAAATATCTTATTCACTGATCATAATGCTGTTTCCTAAATGCTTGAAGAGTTTTTGGGGACTCAACACTACAATTAGACTGTTCATAAATCTATCCTTATGATTTCGATTCGTCTTCAAATTAAGAGGTAAAAGTCCATTAGGGTTATTTGTTCCTATAAAACGTAAATGAGAATTTTATTGTCTAATAGAAGGCTAAGTGGATTTTACGATAAACGGAACGAACTTCCACGAAGTCATAAAAGTATATTTTATTTAACTTTCACCAGTTCAATTGAACAAATAGGTCATTCCAAAATTACATGTCAACATTTGTCAAACTGCTCTTACTCTTTTCATGTTTATTCTAATTTCCTATTTAAAAGGAAATTTAAAAAAATAAAAGCTGTTGTACAGGTTTTCGTTGCTGATTTTGGAAAGAGATTTTGATTTATAGTACAGTAAAATTAAAAAGGGAACTAACTTGTTTGGGATAGTTAAACGGACAGTGACATGTATTAGAAATTTATAAAACTATTTTAAAATAAATGTGTTTTTTATTTCCGCGTTTTACATTTTTTTTTATGACTATTTTCCAAAATTACGAATTTTAAACGCCGGGCAATTTAAGAATTTAATTCAAAAGCCCTTAAAATAATCTCTATAATTATATATAAACTAATTACCTTCTATAATCTTTGAATGACTTCTAGATACGCTTTTATTCATGTACTACAAGAGAAAATATAAAAAATTAAGCTCTTCTTATTTTTTACTTTCAAAAATCTGTTCATTTTCGATAGTTTTACATCATTTAAAAAGTTGAAATTTTATCTAATTTTCTACATAATGACTCCTTGGTTCAATGTATTTTTAAACATGATGTGATAGTTTTGTATGTGTGTCCTACCAGCTCCCCACCATGTTCTTGTATTGAACTTTATCTTTCACCTCGGAGCTAAATAACCTTCCGAGCAAGTATTATTTTTTTTATTTACTTAGAGCAGTGTTTCCCTATCATATGACTTTCGTGTACCCTTTCTAAATTTTTCGTAACGCTGTGTACCACTAATACAAAATGAAGATATTTTTTACAGTAAAAAAATTGCCCAAAAGTTAAACAATCACAACTGACTGTTGATACCCCTAATTATTAACTGTTAACTCTGCAAAAAATAGCCAATAGAAAAATACGTAATCTTAAATTTTTATGGCTAGCTTTGTTTTTAAATAAAATTTTGTGAAATTTTCGTTTGTTGCAAGATATTTCGCATAAGAACACGTACCCCCTCTAAACTGTTCCCGTACCCCTGGGGGTACGCGTACCACACTTTGGGAAACACTGACTTAGAGAATAGGTGGTAGTCGATTGCCGAATCCGGAATAAAGATTGTGTAATGGTGTTCGTTGAAAGAATGAGAAAAAAAAAATTCAATCTTATGATCATTCGTAGTAGAAAGTTAAAAAAAATATTCAATCATTAAAATGACATGATATTATTGAATATAAACGGGCTTTATATGTCAAAAGGAATCGTGTTCTTTTAGAATTGCCCTGATATGAGCGTTGAAGGGAAATTAAATACTACCCCGATTACCTAATTTAAACAAACAAAAGTCATTTAGTCAAAATATCATTCAATATAATAAATAAGTAAAATTTTGCCTATCATTTAAAAAAATCCTATATTTTTAGCAACCCATTTATTTAAAATGAAATCACTCTGAAAACACTAGCTTTCATACCTTATTCAAATCTTCAAGTATTTCCGAAATTAATGTTACCTCTGGGAGAAAATGGATCAACTGAAGGAAGAAATTGAACTGAGTTGCATGGAATAAAAATGTTAGTTTTTTTTTCTTCTTGATACCCATTTTCGTAAACATACTATTACACATCATTTACAAAGTAAAATCAATTTAACTATACTCATCCGCAAACAAGTAAGCAATCCGTTATACTCAGATAATCGCAATAAATTACTATCTTCTCTTACGCGGCCTTTATTTCCTAGTGGTAGAACAACAGAATAATCTCTAGACATATCTAAAATCCAATGAGACATGAAATTAAATAAAATCAGAGCAGATTTTAACATTATTTATTTTAAAACAAAATATTTAAATTATAAGACAGAAAGAAGAAACTGGGATAAAGCAAATGAGGATGAAAAATGCATATCGCAGTGAAGTGATAAAATTTAAATAGACGGCATTTTAAACAGTTTTCCCACACACTATATACGCCCCAGGAAAGAAATGATTTTACGTTTTGTCCACAGTTCTTTCATCTTGCTCTTTCAAATGTTTATTATTGTTCTTTTAAAATGACATAAATGGATATTGATTCCGTATCATTATACTTCGATATTGATTGATATTGGTGTCGATTGATTTTGAGAAAAGCTTCTGGGAACTTGGGATTTCATTCAGCTAAATTGGATATAGCTAGGATTTTCAAGTGCTTCCTCCGTGAAACAACTTTGCATCTTTGGATGGAAAAACCTTCGAATGTACTCTTCTCTAAAGCCCCTGCTTGTTCCTGACACTTAAGCTTTAAGATCTAAAACACCCCAACTGTCCGTAAACGTTTGCTAAATCTGATTCAGTAAATTTTAAACCATTTGATCATTTTAATTTTCTGCCATTTTTCAGTCGTTGGACGGAGTGCGCTACAAGTAACGAAACTAGTGTAGTCGCTACTTTTTTTTCGTAGTTTGTAGTGTAGCCCGCTACTTCTTAATAGAAGTAGTGTAACGTGCAATGCGATACAAAAAAAAAAGTAGTTTTTTCGCGATTTCTGACAACTGCATTTAAAGTTTAGTAAAGAAACAAAGTTAAAATGCAAAAAAAAATTTCGTATAATACTCTAAAATAGCAATTTTTTTTTTTTTTTTTTTTTAAATTTTGGTTGACGGCAGTTATTCTTTTCGTGTTTTTAAGTTATTTCGTTCATAATCACTGGAAATCTTGTAAAGGAAGGAATCATTGGAAATCGAACCAGTGAATCCTAGAAAGTGAAGAACCGATCATTAAATATAAAATTATTCAGGGTGATCCGTTTCTTTTTATTTTGCGCACTGTACTTTATTTCTTGGAGGATATGGAAAATCTTTAATCACTTGAATCCCAACTATTTGATAATTTTTAAAAATTAAATATTCACTGTCAAGAAGAGCATTGAGTTTGAAGGTTAAAAGAATAAATTCGTAAAAATGTGCTTTAAATAACAAACTATTTTATGTAAAGATGAACTAACATTTCTTAATAACTTCTCCTGCCTAACTAAGCCAATTTTTTTATTCAAAACCACTTCGAACAAAGGTGTGAATTATGATCTCCAATATAGTATGTATGTCTTCTAAAAGTAGTGAAGCAGTAACTATATTTCGAAAGTAGTTTATACTCGCTAGGTTTTTAAAAAAAAGTAATTGCCGCTGTAGTTAACTACAGTTGTAATAAATCAGTTGTAGTTAAATACAGTTGTAATAAAGCAGTTGTAGTTAAATACAGTTGTAATAAAGCAGTTGTAGTTAACTACAGTTGTAATAAATCAGTTGTAGTTAACTACAGTTGTAATAAAACAGTTGTAGTTAACTACAGTTGTAATAAAGCAGTTGTAGTTAACTACAGTTGTAATAAAACAGCTGTAGTTAACTACCGTAGTAATAAAGCAGTTGTAGTTAACTACAGTTGTAATAAAGCAGCTGTAGTTAACTACAGTTGTAATAAAGCAGCTGTAGTTAACCACAAAAAAATTTTCCATAATTTTCAAATGTAGTTTTTCCGACCCCTGCTTTTGATCATTTTTTCAACTCATTGATAAAAAAGTCAGTATATTAGCCCCCTATATTAGTCCCTGGTTCAACTATACTGCGTTCCGAACGCTAAGGTACAACCTGTTATCTGTGTCTCATTTGAAAACAAATGAACATCGAAAGATAGTTGGTACAAAGCAGAGCATGCTTTGTACCAAGGTAGCTACCTTTGCTACCTTTGGCCAAGGTAGCTAGTGAGTGTATTAACTCATATAAGAAAACTTGTAGATTTTAAATATTTCTTTATTACATACAGTGCCATCTCGATACAGCAAACAACTGAAAATAATTCATTAGAATACAGCTTAAATATATTGTACATCATCAATTGTACATATTGTACATCATACACGCAACATCATAGTGAAGATACATCTGCTTTTAACAATGCATGTCTTGTATATGGGCGAATCTCAGGAATCATTAACCTATATGTCTTCAAACTTTTCTTATAAATATATAACATAATAAGCGAAAATGAATTCTAATAAAATTTCAGGAATAACTATGCATTACTAACTTTAAGATACGTACAGTTTTGATCGCGAGTAACTTGCTTTTGGCTTTCATTTCTTACTTCAATCCTACATTTGACAACTTTTCATGAGTGTCGCTTAGAGTGTTTAACATACTTTTTATTTTTTTTCTCAATTTGTCTCTGTTTAAAAAAAACTGAAAATCACTAAAAACATAATTTAGTAGCTCAGCTGTACTGTCATATTTTCTTGAATGATATTTTTCGTGAATATTGACGTTTGCAAACACTTAAAGTTTGTCGCCAAATTTTGGCACGTCAAACCGTAACCATCGAAAATTGAAAAAAAAAAAAAAAAAAAAAAAAGGTGTACAATCCAATTCTGCGAGTTACAAGTTAAACTAATGATACAAGTTTGTTCTACTTTAAATAAGCTTTTGGAATATCACTAACATAAAACTCGCAGAATTGGATTGTGTACCTTTTTTTGTCAATTTTCGATGGTTACGGTTTGACGTTTATAAGAAAAGTTTGAAGATATATAAGTTAATGATTCCTGAGATTCGCCCATATTCGTGCATATTCCATAATATGCACGAATGACGTCATTTATTTGAAAAAAATTATCATTTGCCAACACACGACCAAAACTTAATTCTGTTAATTCAATGTGTTCAGAGGCCTAACAAGCCACTACAACAAAAGAGCCATAAAAATTATGAATCTTATTGCAACAATAGAGTTAAAAATGTTTGTCTTTCTAAGAGGTTTTTCAAATAGTTCAAATCATATTTCTTATTTTTGGACCTTCACTCCTCCCCTTTCAGTAAAAATAAGGAGATAGAAAACTCCTCTGATGCTTACTTAGATCCCTTTTTCCAAATTTTAATTATTTTTGAATATTTTTATGAAAGGAGTTTGTCAGATATAAGGAATTTAGTACCGTAAATAGGTATATTTGCTTTCTCCTAAGCTTTGAGATTTTATACTCTCTTTTGCTCTCACAATATGAAAACTTTCGGAAAAGCTGTAAATTTTTAACCTTTTGATCATTTTACTTTCTGCCATTTATAATTTTGATCATTTGTTCAATTTATTCAGCGACAAAACCTTCATTTATAAAAGCATTCTTCCGTTTCTGTTGAACAAAAGAAGAAAAAAAACATACATTATTCTGTTTTGAAAGAATCTTAGCTCAAATGATGCGCGAAATTTTTAAAAGCTTGTAAAATGACATAAGAAAAGTAATGGGTCTGAAATCGCTGATCTAGAAAAAAATAATACAAAAAAAAACTATATTTGTTCTTCAATTTCTTTTCAATCTAATTTTAAAATAGCTTTTACAGTTGGTAAGCAATTATTGAGCAATGTTTCGAATTTGTTCATCTAAGCATTTGTATTAGATTTAGAATTAATTTATTAATAGTGTCTGGGCACGAGAATAAAAAATCGTCACCCTAAATAGGATTCACGTGAAAGTCAGAAAATTACAAGAAGTTAATTCTGAATTATTCGGAATTTTTCGTGAAAGAAATCCAACATAAATGTAATTCTTTAAGGAACCCAGCAAATAGAGCATAAAATTTAATTTTGATTAAATAGGATATGACGTTTTATTATTTAAAAAGACTAGTTAAATTAGTTTTAAATTTATTAACGTTTCATATGATCGAATGATTTTTTGTTGCATTAACCCTCTGACTGCTCCATCTTTGGGCCGAAATCGCTTTAAAAATTGCGTATTTTTTTTAATTTCAAATCTATATATTTTGGAGAATTTGAAAAATGTATTTTGTTCTTTCTAGAAAATATTTTTTATGTTGATATTTATCATGTGAAACTAAGTTGCCAGAAAAACTAATTTCAGATGTTATCACCAAAATAATTCTTTTTGAAATAAATTTAGTGGACAACTAACGACATCTGTTGGTCAAAACGTAAATTAAACGTCTAATGCCGCTGAAACGGAGAATAAAAAGCGGGAAGCGCTCATCAATAAAGGAAAAAAATACATGCCCGCGGGATGAGCAGATTTTGCTACAATTTGAGTTGCCCGTGGAAATCGCGGGATAATCAGTCAGAGGGTTAAAATAAAAATTTTTAAAGAAGACAAAAAATATCATGGAAAAATGACAGTTTTTATAAAAGTAAATCATATGATTTTTTTTTATTCTTAAAATTTAAAATTGGAATTTTAAAAAAATATCTTTGGTTTCATCAGAGAATGAGTGACTGTGCGGTTAAAGTTAAAATTTTACAACTTACATTTTACTCAACTCTCTTATTAGTCAATTTATTTTATTTTATAACCAGCGTTAAACAGCCAACCTGATTCTGAGTTTACGGTGATCGATGTTCAACTCTATAGTCCAGTAAATTTGAACTCAACCCAGAAGACAAGGGTTCTCCTGGATCAAGCATTGGGGAAAACTAGCCTTCGTGGAGGACTTTTTGATGGAACTAATCCGCATTTGCATAACATGGAGAGAAAAACCTCCCACAGCTTCGCCGATGGCAAGAGATTCTAACACATGATTCGTCAACCACTGACGATATTTTACGTCAGTACTCGTCAGTTACGTATGAGGCGGGAGCAGAATCTGTATCAATCAGCCACTATTTCAATTCGAACCCTGGTCACCTCATTGGAAAGAGAACGTTCTATCACATGGCTCTTTTATGTTGAACAGCTCACTCCATTTTGAGTTTATGACTATCCAAGTCTAACTCCACAGCCTTGTAATTTTGAACCCAATTCAGATGACAGGAGAACTCCTGGATCAAGCATTGGGACAAACTAGCCTTTGTGGAGGACTTTTTGATGGAACTGACCCGCATTTGCGTTACATGGAGAGGAAAATCCCGAAAACCTCCCAACAGTTAGCCCGACGGCAAGGGAATTCTAACCCATGATCCGTCTACCACTGACGATAATTTACGTCAGTACTGTCGTCACTGCGAGCTGGGAGCAGAGTCCGTATCAACCAGCCATCGCTGGGATACAAACCTGGATCATCTCATAGGAAGGGGAACACTCTATTCCCTGAGCCACCATAGCTCTCTTATGAGTCATTGTAACTTTCAAAAGTTCTTACGCCAAAAAATCATTTTACGAATGCAATAAATAAATAAA
The DNA here is from genome assembly GCA_949128135.1 of Parasteatoda lunata. NCBI lineage: Eukaryota > Metazoa > Arthropoda > Arachnida > Araneae > Theridiidae > Parasteatoda > Parasteatoda lunata. The sequence goes on along the minus strand of OX421976.1, from coordinate 36,449,372 downwards.
TTTAGGATCGTTTCGCACCTGTAACTTTATTGTAAAAATTTGAAAAACAATGCTGACTTTTACTTTCATTAATACTATCCAAACTTAAAATTATTAGCCGATCATTAATTTTCAAAAATATTACTTAAACCTAAGTTATTTGCGATTTTTTGGTAACAAAGGTAAGAGGTAAATGAGAATTCCGCTTTATTTGCAAGGCCTTACACTTAATTCATAAATTTGATATTTTTTGTATTAAGTGAAAGATTCCTAATAACTTAATTGCATCATATCCAATTTTCATATATTATGCCTTTAACTTTTCTGACGTTTATTTACGAAATTATTTTAAAATGATAAACAATAAACGGATCTATAATTATTCATAATAATGCTAAATAAGGTTTCGTATAATTCTAGGTGATATCTGAATTTCAATATCACGATATATTGTCCAGAAGTATTGATATTTCAAGATTTATCGAATTTACATCAATCAATATGTTATTACCAATATGAAATTTATCAACACTCACGCAGAGGTGTGCAAGAGGGGATGAAGAATGCCAAAGGTGGAGTCCAATCAATGACTAAGAATACGAAAATATTAAAATCTATTATCTATATTTTGAAATAAAATTTTTTGTCAGAATTAATCAGATAAATCAGAAATTTAATACTTTTCCTGTACGTTTTATGAAAATAAAATTTTGCTGATCTAAATCTAGTTACTAGTCGAACTATCTGAAAGAGGCAGACTGAGGAAGCCTTGGAAGGCTGTAGTGCTTTTAAAGAAGAAGAAAATTAGAGGGCTTGGTAGAGGAAAGTTTCAAGTAAAATTCTAAAAAACTGTAAAATGTTGGGCTTTATAAACATATTATGGTCAAATGCATGTTATGTAAACGGTTGAGTTTTAAAACTTTTCTGCAAGGTCATTGAATAAATGGGTTTTTATATGAAAAATATGTTTTGCAAGCAGCTTCCTTCCGTTAATAGATTTTATAAAGAATAATAGATTTTAAAATGCGTTTCAAGCCTTTTCTCACCAAGCTACTCTATAATAAAAAACTATGAATTTTAATTGTCCCAAACAGAATAAACAGGGAAGAGCCATTATTTTGCGTGTTCTTACTCATTTTCTTTTAAAATAAAATTATCTCAATCACTTCTGGAATCAGAACTATAAAGTATAAACATCTCGTTGAAAAAAAAAACAATAATCAAAAGAACCATTATAAAAATAAAACGTCTAAAGAAACTCGTTTAAAAAGTTACTTTCTTTTCTACTTTTCAGTTAAAAGAATAAGATAATGTTCTTACTATGCCGGCAAACATTGTTTCTAACATTAAATTTTAATAAAAAAAAGAAGGGAAAAGTGGATCACTTTATATAATGGACTATTCTAAACAACTTCTTACATTCAAAATATGAACTATATTAAGGAAATTTTGTTTAAAAAATATTACGAATTATCTTCATATGTTCCAAAGAGCGTAAAAAGGACATAAAAAAAGAAAATAATTATAGTTATAGAATAGGGTGCGTTATTTAGAATTTTAAGTTATTTTTATAGCTTTGATAAATCGGGTAAATTTATTGGAAGCACGGAACATGCGTAGTAAGATTTTTCACCAAAAAATAAGCACCTTTTAAACACTCAAAAAATATTTTTAATCACTTTCCAAAACAAATTAAAAAGAAAGAAAAATCAATCATAATTAGGATCTGTGCAGTTAAAAATTATTTTTTTCTACCGTTTAAAGTTCTTAATTTATAAGCATAAAATCAATAAAATTCAAAAACATTTTCAAAAACTTTACATAATCATGATAAAATGACTACTTTCTGATAAATATTGCAGAGAAAATTGTGAAAATCGTGTATTTTTTGCAATTTAGAGGGACAATCGATACGGCAAAGAAAAAAATCTCCTTTTAAAAAGATAGAAAATTAAGCACTCTTTAAAACGCTACACACCCTGTTGAGAATGCCCCCCGATCCCCCCCTAGCGGACAAATACGAAAACACTCACATTAAGAACTTTTTCTCCACGAGTATGGTAGCTTAGAATTTGTTTCTGAACAACGTACAAATCTTTTCATCTGTAAATAGCTTTCTCCTTTTTTTATTATGATTATTAAATATAATTCTTAAACGTCTTGTGCTAAGTATATTTCAGCGTAAGTGTGATTAAGTTTTCTACAACCCGAGACCTTGGAATAGAATACTGAGTGAAGGCAGCTTGGAAAACAAGGTAAGATTCCTTGCTAAATATTATTTGAACCTTTAGAAGTCTTTATTTGGTATCGTTACATGGCATCCCTTGCTGGGATGTGGTTAACTTTTTTAATTTGAACACTTAGTCAACTGAACTGAAAAATATAAATTAGCACTAAATTGAAAAAATAAGCAATGGAGGAACGGGTAACAATTTTAAAGAAAAAAAGAGGTTTGCTTAGATCGTCTGTTACTAAAGCACTGAATGTATTAGAAAATGAACTTAAAACAGAAGTGATAGATATCAGTGTTTTAGAAGAGTGTTTACATTTTCTTCTAAACAAAAATGATTCACTTGAATCTATTAACAAAGAATTAGAAATTTTGTTTACACCAGAAGAGTTTGAAGACGAATTTTCGAAATCAGAAGAGTACAGTGAAAAGGTTGTTCGTTGTAAATTCCGCGCTACCAAGAAAATTCAGGAAATAAAAGAAAACATGTCGAATGAAAAATCTAAAAATAAGGAATCCTTAGAACTTGATGCGTCTACAAATTATAAAAGTGAACAAAAAGAAAGTATTCGAATTAAACTCCCCAAATTAAGCATTCCCAAATTGTATGGCGAGTTTAAACAATGGCTGTCATTTTGGAACAGTTTTGAGTCGGCCATTCATAACAATGACACTCTCGATAAAATTGATAAGTTTAATTACTTAAAAGCTCATTTGGGTGGAACTGCCCTGAGTACAATAGAAGGTTTTTCTATTTCTGAAGAAACATATGACACGGCAGTAAAATTATTAAAAGAAAGATTTGCTCGAACAGATATTCTTATTAACGCCCACATGAATAATATCATAAATATGCAACCACTAAAGAACTCACGTGATGTAATTTCTTTCCGAAAATTTTATGATAACATAAATACCCAAATAAGAAGTTTAGAATCTTTAGGATTAGTCTGTAAAAATTACGGAAATGTTTTATGCCCCATTCTCATTAAAATTTTACCGCCTGATTTAGTTTTAGAATTTAACAGACGTGAAAGTGAAACTGAATCAGATATAAAAGAACTTTTGAGCTTTCTTTCCAAAGAGTTAAATTCTAGAGAACGATCAGCAATAATGAATCATGCGGATGACCTTCGACCCCGCCGCTTCTCTGAATCATTTTCTACTAGCAGTAAGCAAAACATTCCCGATACTCGATTCAAATATAATAAATCAGAAAATAAAAAGAAATTCATTTCCGCCTCAGAATTGATCTCTTCTGAAATAAATGAAAATATAAATAAAAAATTATGCGGTTTTTGTGATTCTCAAAACATGATAGTTCCTTATGTGAATATGCTAATGATTTATCCGTTGAAGAGAAAAAAGATATTTTGTTAAAGAAGGGGATTTGTTTCAAATGTTTAGAAAATAAAGGCCATATTGCACGCTTTTGCCGTTTAAAGGTTGTGTGCAGCAGATGCCAAGGTAAACATCAAACTGTCTTGTGCTTTTCTAAGTTTAAACATGATGTTAAAGATAAAAATAGTCCTAACTCTGAAGACAACGTACTAACGAATCAAACATCATCTGAAACTGTATATTTGCAAACATTGATTGTTCGTATACACAATAAAGGTAAAGAACACTTTATCCGGGGAATTTATGATTCAGGCAGCCAAAAAAGTTACATTAGTAAATTTGTAGCTGAAAGAATGGGATTAGAAAAATTGGGTGAAGAAGAAATTACTCATGGACTTTTTGGAGGATCTCAATCAACAGAATTGCATAATCGATACACTTTACAGTTAAGCAGTATCGATAGAAAATATAGTTGTGAGTTAGTAGCTATGGATCAAAAGAAAATCTGTACGAATATTCCCAGGGCTAATAATTTTGAGTTGCTGAAAGATCTACAGTCAAAGGGTATTATTTTGAGTGATATTTCCCCAAAAAGTAAGGAATGTTTACATGAAAGGAATTTGAACGAAATACATTTACTATTGGGGGCCGACGTTGCAAGAAAGCTTATAACAGATCGTATAGAACATCTCTCTTGTGGATTAGTGGCAGTAAAGACCAATCTAGGGTGGACTGTAATGGGAAAGTCAACCTATCATGATAAATTTGATAGTTCGCTTTTGGTTCTATCCCTTCATGTTAATGACGCAAAAATCACTGATTTATGGGATTTAGATACATTGGGAATTGTTGATCCTTGTGAAAAACGATCTAGAGAAGAATTACAGGATCTTGCCCTTAAACACTTTAAAGAAACTGTAACTATGGATCATGACGGGAGGTATAAAGTTTGCCTTCCATGGTTAGATGGACACATGCCTCTTGCGGATAATAAATCCTTGGCAGGAAAAAGATTAAAGAACACAATTAGGTCTCTAAAATCAATTGACAAACTTAAAGATTATGAAAGGGTTTTTGATGAATGGGAATCTGAAGGGATAATTGAGAAGGTTGGCGAGCCTGAAGCCTCCTCAACGTCAAATGTTAGTTATTTACCACATAGGGCTGTATTTAAAGAACAATCTACTACGAAATGTCGACCCATTTTTGACGGCTCTGCTCGCACTCGAAACTCTGTTTCCATTAATGACTGTATTGAAAAAGGCCCTAATTTAATTGAATTAATTCCCTCAGTTTTGAATCGCTTCAGGGTTGGAAAAATAGGAGTCATCGCTGATATTCGCAAAGCATTTTTGCAAATATCATTACATGAGCGGGACAGAGACTATTTGCGTTTCATATGGTGGAAAGAAGGAGACCCTAGAAAAGAGATCATTTATCGTCATTGCAGGGTTGGTTTTGGGATAAACTGTAGCCCGTTTCTCTTAGCTGCGACTCTAGATCATCACTTAGAACAAGCCCCTGCGCATCTTAAAGATCTAGCCACTAAACTTAAGAACTCGATGTATGTGGACAACTGCGTCACCAGTGTCGATTCTCCTCAAGAACTGGACTATTTTCGAAATGAATCATGTAAACTACTCGCATCCGCCAAATTTGATCTTAGAGGATGGTGTAACAACAGCTATTCCACTAGCATTGCAGAAAAATACGAATTTCCTTTTGAAACTTTGAATATAAAAGAAGTACCTGTGCTAGGATTGCTATGGAATACAGAAGAAGATACTTTAACTTGTGATTTAAGAAAATTGGAATTTAAGGATGAACCTGTGACGAAAAGAAGTATTCTCTCATTAGCTCACAAGCTTTTTGATTCAATTGGGTATACTGCACCATTAACCTTGATTCCCAAGATAATTTTGCAAGAATGCTGGAAAATCAAAGTTTCATGGGACTGCAAGTTGCCTGATAATATTGTTAAAGAGTTTCATAAGTGGAAAAATCAACTTTTTGAACTGCAAAACGTGAAAATACCCCGAAGATTGAGTGAGTTCATGCTCAATTCAGGAAGTTTATCCTTGCATGTTTTCTGTGATGCTTGCAAAAAATCCTATGCCACCTGTGTTTTCCTTAGAGTCAAAGCTGAGAACGATGTAACCTGCCAGTTAGTCCAGGCTCGATCCCGAGTAGCTCCGTTAAAAAACATAACTATCCCTCGCCTAGAACTTTTGGCATGTTGCATTGGAGCAAGGTTAGCAGAATCCGTCAAGAAAGATCTGAAACTCGAAGATGTAGAAACTCACTATTGGACCGACTCCATGGATACCTTATATTGGATTAGAACTGACGTACCATGGGGTACATTTGTGGAAAATAGAGTCAGAGAAATACGAAGATTATCTTGCCCGAATTCATGGAAATTTGTTCCTGGAAATAAAAACATCGCTGACTTACCATCACGTGGTTGCTCAGCAAAAACTCTTCTTCAATCTGAATTTTGGAATGGTCCAGATTTTCTAAAAGAACCTGAAGAAAGATGGCCGAAGAGCGAAATATTGCCAAATATCGATACAATCAATACAGAAAAAAGAAAAACTATAGTTACTGCAACTAACGTAAAGGAGGGTGAAAAATTTTACAACAAGTACTCATGTTATTTGAAATTGTTGAGAATAACCGGATGGATTTTTCGATTCGCTGAAAATTCAAAGAAAAGAGAAAATGACAGAACCTTTGGAGAGCTCAACAATAAAGAATTGAAAAATGCTGAGAATATAATTCTAAAGTGTGTCCAAAAGGATGCTTTTGCCAACGATGGAAAAAAGAGACTGAATTCTTTGAAAACAATTATTGATGATGAAGGACTGATCAGAATTAAAACTAAGGTATTTATGAGAGAAGATGATTTTAATTTTCGTCTTCCAATAGTTCTTCCCTCAGATTATACTGTGGTTAAAAATCTGATTTATTGGAAACATAAGCAATTAGGACATTGTGGAATTCAATTACTGATGTCAACATTACGTGAGGAATTTTGGATCTTGAGAAGTCGAAAAACTATAAGAAATGCCATAAAATCCTGTGTCATATGCAAACGTTTTCATTCTAAACCTCCCAATGTACCAGATGGTCTTCTGCCAGCAGATAGAGTGAAAGATGCAGCCATCTTTGAGATTGTGGGTGCTGACCTGGCTGGTCCCCTCATTCTGAAAGATGGTCAAAAAACTTGGATTTTGATGGTGACTTGTGCGATATTTAGGGCTGTTCACTTAGAACTCTTATCATCCCTCTCTACTGAAAACTTAATTTTGGGACTTAGAAGATTTATCTCACGAAGGGGACGACCGTCAGTTGTCTATACAGATAATGGAACTAACTTCGTTGGAACACAGAACCTTCTAAAAAGCATTGATTGGGAGAAGCTGAAGACTGAATCAAATCTGTCATCAATTACCTGGAATTTCATACCCCCCTCTGCCCCCTGGTATGGGGGATTTTGGGAACGTTTAATTGGCATGATGAAGAGAATACAAAGAAAGGTTCTGGGTAGAACATCATTGAATTACGAGGAAATGGTAACAGTTCTCTGTGACTGTGAGAGTGTTATGAATTCACGCCCCCTGACTTATGTGTCCGATGATGCGGAGGAGCTATCACTAATAACACCTATGATGTTCCTACAAGAAATAAGACAGGTGGGTGTTGCAGATTTCGATATTTTAGATCAAGAAAAACTTAAAGAACGACTTGCGTACAGAAATGAAATCTGCCAAAATCTTCGAAAGAGATTCAGAACAGAGTATCTTGGTCAACTTCGAGAAACCAAAGACCAAAACTTCAGAAGCTCTGCAAGTTGGGGACATTGTGATAATTTGGAATGACAATGTAAGCAGAATTCAGTGGCCTCTCGGGCGTATTTTAAAGATTTTGCCAAGTAAAGATGGACATGCCCGAACTGCTAAGTTGCAAACCCAAATCCGGAATCATGATCCGTCCTTTGAAAATACTTTGTCCTCTAGAAGTCAACAAAACAACTGAAGAAAAATTGACTGAACAACTAAAGAAGCAAGCTCCTCATCAGTGTGCGCCTCTGCAAACTCGTGCTGGAGGACAAGTGCGTGTTACTGAACGATTTGAACCCTGATGCTGTGATTTTTTTTTTTTTGAGTTCAGTTAGTCACTCTACTGAACTCAAGGAGGGGAGTGTTGAGAATGCCCCGATCCCCCCCCCTAGCGGACAAATACGAAAACACTCACATTAAGAACTTTTTCTCCACGAGTATGGTAGCTTAGAATTTGTTTCTGAACAACGTACAAATCTTTTCATCTGTAAATAGCTTTCTCCTTTTTTTATTATGATTATTAAATATAATTCTTAAACGTCTTGTGCTAAGTATATTTCAGCGTAAGTGTGATTAAGTTTTCTACAACCCGAGACCTTGGAATAGAATACTGAGTGAAGGCAGCTTGGAAAACTAGGTAAGATTCCTTGCTAAATATTATTTGAACCTTTAGAAGTCTTTATTTGGTATCGTTACACACCCTGTATAAGTTAATTTGAATGAATAGACTGATGCACGTTAAATCTTTCAGGGTCACAAAGTCCACCAAGTTCCCATTACAAATCAATACCTCTGAGGTACTAAATTGGAGATTAATCGTTCTCTGCTACAGATCAAAATTACCTGTTTGGATGAATGGAGTATGATTGGGTTCTTTCTGCGAAACGGTCCGTGACGTGATGTCGTATTCTTTGCCATAGATGGCGCCACTGAAAAAAAGAAACTCGCGCTCTGCCTTATAAATTCACTTGATTTCAAGTAGGATAGAGTTGAGCACAAGCTCTTCTAATGTAATCAACTTTTGAAAAATGATGTAGTATTATTAAAATACTTCAAAAATCAGCGATAACAAATAACTTTTAAAATCTTTATGAGGTAATATAAAAATTTTGCATAGGATAACCTTAATATTAAATAAATAATGAATTATTGGTTGCTGATTTAAAAAAATCCTAACTCACAGAACCCTTGTAATTTTTTCAAAGAACCCTTCTATGGACCACCATTTGAGAACAGCAGCTTTAATCCTCTCTATTTTACATCATTTTGAATAACAAAAACTATAATAAAAATTTTTTATTGATATCACCAGTAGAAAAATTTTAAATGAAATATTCAGATAGTTTAAACAGAATGCGCAGTCAAACCTTTCAACAAAAAATAAGCACCTAAGTACTTCTTAAGCACTATATAAATTAACAAAATGCCAAAATAATTTTCAGCGACTTTACATGATCATGATAAGTAACTAGTTTCTGACAAAGAACTCTTTTTCTCGATTACATTAGCCACCATGAAAAGATAGAGAGATTTTTCAGTTCGATTTCAGAGGGAGGAAAATGAAGTCGGAAATTGAGAATCTCTTGCAAAATGCAGCCGAGTTGCACATGATAGTGCAAGCATAATTCCAACTGAATCCAGCTCAGTATATGAAACGCAAGCATTTTATCAATCATGTAAATTGATTGGTGCTTTCATATGCTACGGAACGACGGTACGTCAAAATGCATTGTGTTTGAATGATTTGTGAAAACGTTGAATAGAACAATGTGAAAACCACGCTTTTGCATAATACGTGGCGAAAATCAACAATCGTAAAAAAAAAAAAAAAAAAATTCTCATTTTCGAAAAGGGAAAATTATGCACTTTTTAAAAACACCCAATATGAAAAGCACCTTTAAGAGCTTTTAAAAACGAAATAAAGGCACGTTTAAGCACTTATTAAAAAAGTTACAACTTACATTTACAGCACACACCAACTTTGTGCAACATTTTAATACAATCAGATGAAAATTGTGGAATGTGTTGGCTTGTAAAAGGGCTAAAAATGATAGTTTTGTATAAAAAATATTTTAAGTTTTGAGTTACATAACGCCAACTGACAACAACACTTGCTCACTCAAAAGCGATCAAAACAAGAAAACAAACTGAGGTTTCTTATCACCACTCTAGAAAGTTAAAACTACATAAAAAAAAATTGATTTTCAAAGCATTCCTTCATTTTGATGAAGATACTGGATATTCGTTTAAAAGTAAATTAAATTTAAATAGAGATTATAAAGTAATATGAACAAACGATTGTTCTCAGAACTAATGTTATGTGTGTAGTAAAACAGGATTCCCACTCTTTCAACAAAGCAACAAAGCTTTATTTTAAGCACTTTTTTTTGAAAAAATTAAGAATTGTTCTGAAAAATTAAGGACCTTAAAAATACAATTATTGTTTATTATTGATACATATACCACCAGTGACAAGGCCAATTATTTACCTTTCTCAATATCTTTTTCAAGAAATTCAATATATAAATAAAAAATATAAGAAAAATATTTTATTATAATGTAATACTGATATAATTGTATTAATTAACAGCGCTCGCCAAAGTAGGAGCAGACAATTTTTGCAAACCCGAGTCTGGTTTTTTAAAAAATATTTTCAGATGGATGACATCTATGAAACTAATCCGTATTATAATTTTAATGATTTCATTGAAATTGAATTGTAAAATTAAGCGCAGAAATTAAGATTTGCAATTTTTTTTCAGATATTAAAAAGAAAAGAGCAAATAAAAAAAAATTAGGAGAAACAATGAAAAAATTATTAAAATTTTTTATATTTTGCTACTAGACATACATCACATATTCAGTTGTGGGCCAAGTTTGCTAAATATTTAGTTATGCCCAAAAAAAAATTCTTTCTTTTCTATTAATAAAATGCTTCATTTATAAAGAATTAATACGAAAAAGTTGAATTAGAGTTATGCATGAGAGTAGTTTTCTTAACTATGTCACGTTAAATTAAGTCCTATTTCAAGTAAAAACAGGCCATACTAATATCCAAGCACCTTAAATCATTCCACTTTTTTTCATTAGGCTTAACTTATTTTTAAAAAAAAAACATTCATAGCAATAAATATTTTTATAAAATAAAAATATAATTATGTTTGAGAAAATTTATAATTTTCAAACCAATATGTTTTTTATTAGTTCTCAGTGAAACATAAATTAAAGGGTCTAAAACGATATTTCAAAAGTATCAATATGGCCAGAAAATTGGTAAGGTTCCTTAACTAACAAACACTGATAAGTTATTTGTTTTTTTCATCATTTATAGGTATTTACTTTTAATATTTCTTTATCATCCTTAATATTATTCCCTACTATTATTATGATTTGATATTTTATTTTTATCGCAAATTAACAGTTTAAAACTGGAAGCGGTATACTTTTATTATAAAGTAAACCTGTAATATCACCTTATCAGGTAAAGTTTTTTAAAAAAATACTGAAAAATATTATGATAAACATATGTAATTTAACCATTTTGAAATTATTACTAACAGAGAATGTGTTATATTTACTTTTATGATAAGCTTTACATAAAATTATTTCCAGCCAAAACTGTTATTAGGAATTAATTTTGCATAATATTACTAAACAATCAGGCTAAAAACATGAATTAAACTTATAACTTTAACTTCCCTTTTATCCAAAGATCCCTTTTCAAGCGCAAATTTTAAAGCAACCAAAAGTTAATTAAAAAAAAAAAAAGAACGGTATATTAAGTTGCAATGTTAACTGAATAAAATGATTATTAAAATCTAAGCTTGAATTTTATTGTAATAGACATTAATAGCAAAAAGTTTGTAGCAAAAATTGAGTAGATTTAAATTTTTATGTAACAATCTGCTAATCCTTTAGAAATAAAAAATAGCATAACAATCTAAAACTTTAAAAAAAAAATTACATTGCAACACAGCAAGTAATATACAGTTACCAAATATTTAACTTTTTGATAGAAGCAAAACATCATCATCATCATAGTTGGCCAGACAGCCCAATGTGAGCCAATGCCTTCCTCTGAAGATTTCTCCGCGACGACTTCCGATTTATCTTCGATCTCCAATTTTTTTCATTAATTGCGAGAATATCAGACTCCACTGAGTCAGCCCATCTCAACAGCGGCCTTCCCCGTTTTCTTTTTCCAGTGGGTCTAATAAGCAGTATCTTTTTTATTGTGTTGTCGTCACTCATTCGAATCACTTGGGCGATCCAATTCATTCTATTTATTTTAATGTATTTAATAATATCCGGTTATTTATAAATCTTGTACAGTTCAAAGTTAAATCTCCTGCTCCAGTCTCCAGTTATTGTTTTCATTTACACCACCAAGTATACCCCGCAAAATCTTTCTCTCAAATATTGCGATAAAATTTTCCTCCAGTTTTGTCCAAGCTTCAGAGGCGTATGTCAAGACTGGACGGACAAGAGTTTTGTAGATTAAGAACTTTGTTTTTCTAGAAAGAAACCTAGATTTTATAAATCTTCTCAGCCCATAGACAGCCCTATTCGCCAAATAGAGTCGATTTTTTATTTCGGTAGTAATTCTGTTGTCAATTAAGTAAGTAAAGTGCCTAAGTAAGTAAAACTCCTTACTGTTTCAAATCTATAAGAATTTATTTCAAGATAGGGGTCTGGGACTCTTTCTTGAGAATAACATATACTTTGTTTTATCTACATTTATAACAAAGCCCAATTGCTTTGCAGTCAACTCAAGGGCAAGAAATGCATCTTTCAGAGCAGGAAGGGAACGAGCAATTATATCAACATCATCAGCATATGCAAGTAGTTGTACTGATCTAGTAAAAATGTGACCACTGGTATTGATGCCTGAATCACGAATAACTTTCTCAAGTGCAATATTAAAAAGTAGACATTAGAGAGAATCTCCTTGTCGAACATCTGTGAAAGTGTCAAGATTTTCTGACAGACCCCTCAGAAACTTAATCTTACACTTTGTATCTTTCAATGTAAGTCCTGTCAACTTAATGAGTTTTGAAGGTATTTTAAAAGTATTCATAAATCAATAAAAAGATGATGTGTTTCAATGTTAAATTCCATTGATTTCTCTAAAATCTGACGGCAACATAATATCTGATCTTTAGTTGATTTTCCAGCAGTGTTTCAAAAAGATAATTTCTATTGATACTATCAAAAGCAGCCTTGAAATCAATAAAAAGATGATGTGTTCCAATGTTAAATTCCATTGATTTCTCTAAAATCTGACGGCAACAAAATATCTGATCTTTAGTTGATTTTCCAGCAGTGTTTCAAGAAGATAATTTCTATTGATACTATCAAAAGCAGCCTTGAAATCAATAAAAAGATGATGTGTTTCAATGTTAAATTCCATTGATTTCTCTAAAATCTGACGGCAACAAAATATCTGATCTTTAGTTGATTTTCCAGCACGGAATCCACATTGATATTTTCCTATTCGTGAGTCAATGAATGGTAACAGCCCGAGATATAAAATTCTAGATAGAATTTATATGCATGAACTGATATGCATTCTTATTTAGTACTCAGGAATAGAAATTTAAAATATTTCAGAAAAAAAACGGTATTTTCATCGAAAACCCATAAACCCCAGGTTTGGGATGAAAAACCTAGGTGGGCTGGGATTTTTCAAACTGTTTATAACAGATCAGTTTAATATTTAATAGAATCATGAATTTTAAAAAATGTTGCTGCTTTCTATAAATTTATAATTAACTATTATAGATTGAAATATTATACAAATTTAATTAATTCTTCAAGATTTCTGGAATTGTTTTCAATATCGACTCTAGTTTTCGACGATCTGATACTTTCTCAGGGCTGAATTTCATTCCTATAAGCAGAGACGTTACCAGTAGAACTGAATTTCATTAATTCTGACATTTTTGAAGGTCAGTTCTACTTAGGTACCCTAGAACTGCCCCCCTCCCCAAAAGCCCTATCTCTTCCACGTATCTCCTTTGTCCACAGTGATGTACTTTTCTTTTAGAATGCTTCTCTCCTCATAGAGTATCATTCTAGGCAAAAGGCAGAATATATTAATGAAAAAACCAATATATTAATGAAAAGTCAGGCTTTTTTCCCTTTGCCTGTCGCCCTCTCACACACTTTTCTATCTAATACGCTCTCCCTGTGATGCATGGTCTAATTCTAGGTGATAAAAGAGCGACTTTTTGTTTTAAAAAATTAAACTGAAAAATTGTTCCAATTGTTGAAAATAGTGAGGCTGAAAAATTAAGGATTTTTAAAAACCTTGTATCAAAATTAAGTACTTTAAAGGGCCCTTATTTTACAAAATAAAAATTAAGCAGTTTTTAAGGACTGCGGGAACCCTGTAAAATGAAATATTCATATGAATAAAGAAATAAATATTTTAATTTAAAAGATAAAGATATGAATAGATTCTTTTAGAGGCGTACTTTTGGCCTCTTTTAAATTACTAGAGCAATCAATTTCTTGGGCTTGCATGAAATTTATAAGGCAATTTTAAATTTCACAGTTTTAAAACATAAAGTTTTCAAGATGAAATATTTGGTAAAATTTGAATTTAAACTCAGAATGATTTCAAGTAAACACAAACCATCCTGAATAAAACCAAAGTGATTAATTCACAATAACTGGACATACTATAGTTTCGGTTCAGTAAAATAAAGCCTTCCTTAGTGTCAAAACACAGAAGAAAACAAGAGACAAATAAATTACAGCATGGAAAGTGTGATTTAACTTAATAGGGAAAGAGAAAAAAGATTGAACAAAATAACCAAAAAATAAAAAAAAATTTTAAAAAGCAGATGTGTGGGCTAAGTAGGGTGAGAACCCCAAATAAGTGAAATGTAGAAATTAAAATAAAGTTTCAAATGTTAGGAAAACATGAAATTCAAGCTTGTTCCTCCTCTCCTATTAGTTAAACCACTTTTTTCCTTGTTGTATCTTGCTAGCCTCACGTTTTCTTCTGTCATTCTGGGTTTCTGCACTGAGAAAGGCTCTTGCTGATAGAACTAAAACTTAAGTCTGTCTGTTTTTGTATCATTATTTGTGCTTTATTCACATTGTTTAGCTCTATTCACGTGTATCACAATGTATACCTTATCTTCATAAAGACAAATTTTTAGTTTTAATTTATAATAATGAAGAACATAAAATGCATAAATATATTATTTTTATTTAAAAAAAAGACAAAAACAATTTTTCAAACAATTATTCAACATTAGAAATTTCTCAACAAACATTCCTGCATTTCATCTCCTTTAATACTTTTACTAATGTCCTCTACTTTTTTCTTTTAGTTTAGCAACAAGAATCTCATTCTTTCTACATTCCTGTAAAAATCAAAACAAATAATTCAATACCAATGCATTAAATTTATGAACTGAATGTTAAAAACAGTAAAACATGAATATATATTATAACATACTACTATAACAAAACACAAACCTATAATTTACATTTCCGAAATAGAAATTTTATAAAATTAGAATATAGAAAGCCAATATAAGATCAAAAAATGGAGATTTGATGAATCTGTCTCAGATATTTTATTCAGTAGACAAGTTTAAAGAAATATAAATTTAGTTGTAGTTTCTTAATTTTTTTAAAATTCAACACTCAAAGCGCTAAGTGTTGGATGAATAAATTTATTCTCCATATGCCACTTTCCTAATAAATACTACAGAGGGAAACCAAACTGTCATACAGAAATTAATAAGGTGAAATGGCGTTAAGTTCTGAGTCAAAAGCTCTAATGTTTAAGAATGCATTTTTTACTAGTATTTTATGTTAAAAGCAAGCAAACAAAAATGTTTCTGGAAATCAAATAATAAAATTTAGGGTCATACCTCTTTGAAGTCTTTAACAGTCTTGAAATAAAGTCTTTGCTTTTCTATTAAGTCAACAAGGTGATCATTAAGTTTATCCCGCTGGTCTTTCAGTTCAAGTTTTTTCTTTTCAACCTAAAATATTACATTACATAAATGATCACTAGAAAAAACTAATGCAAACTATGACTGAAATTCTAAATTGTATTTTCAATACTTGTTTTTTTTTTTTTAAATAAATATATTTTAATATTCAAGAGATTGTACTCAAGTTGTCTGAAAGTTAACATTTATAAAAATTTCTTTTAAGCTTCGTTCAGTGAATTTAAATGTTAAAAGTTATATAAGTATTAAAACATGATTATCAGTAGACTTGAGTAAGGAAGAAGGGAAAAAAAATTAAGAAACACTCATATAGGTTCTTTTTAATATTGCAACTTTATCTACTAACTATGTATATGAAAAATTATAGTGATATTGGAATTTAATTTAAATATTGTCAGAAAATATTGATATGTTAATACATTTTCAATATAACTAATTTACGTATTGTTTATATTAGATAATTTAACCTGCCGAAATGAAGAAGAAAAAAATTAAATTTTTTTCTAAGACACTTTTAATAATTATAATTTTAAAAAAATAACTGGGTAATTACAAACATTTAAAAATGTATAAATTAAGAGATAAAAAAAAACTTTTTTTTAAAAAAATATTGGTTAGATCACAAGAAATTGAATATGTTTTAGCTTAATTAACTGTGTCAGTATATGTCCTTCAATTTTGTGCATAATTTTGTATTGTTAATCAATACTGATTTATTGATTATTTACTTTTTTTTCCCAAACCGTACGAAGAATTTGTACTCAGCTAGTATTAATAAAAATTAAATATAAAGCTGTAAAATAAAAAATATGTTCAAAAATTAAAGTATTTATTAAAAATAAATACTAACTTTAGCCTTATTCTGGATAATTCTTTCAACAATTTGCTCTAATTTAGTTAAAAATTCTCCTCTAGATGATGAAGATGACATTGCTCTATGGTAAAATTAAAATCAGCAATCAGTAAATGTTTAGAGCATCATGAAAATAAAGCACTTAGATGAAAAATACTTACTCAGTAAAATTCTCTTGAATAGAATTCAATAAATCAACCTTGAAAAAACAAAACAAAAAAATATTTTAAAATTGTAAAAATAAAATTATTAGTCTTTATTAGGACTGGGCGATATTAGAAATTATATATCCTGATGCATCGTCAGTTTTGCATCGCGATATAGTATTTTTGAATTTCATTTACTTGTAAGGCACAGAAAGTCAGATTTCTATCAAAACTCCATACTCAAATTTATTTAAATCAATTTATAAATTTGAAGATATATATGTTTTGCTTAAGAAAGATATTAAATAAATTGACTACAATGTACTAATCTTAAAATATTTATTGAAAAAATGTGTGTAGATACAGAATGAAATATTTGCACCTCTTTATCATTTACAAGGTATAAGCAGTCTTAATTTAAGTTAAATACTTTACTAAGCTTTTAACTAGAAACCAAAGAAAGTTTAAAACGATAGGTTTATGAATTATTTGGAAATCAATTAGTTTAAGCAAATGAAATTTTGAAAAAAAAAAAGTTTAAAGCCACAAAAAATAATTTAACTAAATGAGCCATATAAAAATAACTTTGATAATTACATAACTATTAAGTTCGATTGTAATGTTCAAATTCTAAATGAAAAAGTAAACGCAAGTTTTGTTACATTTTCTAAAAATGCGTACGCAAATAACCTAAGATTTCTTAATTTAAAAATAAATAATGAAAAAATTAATAAAATTGAAATTTATCAATATATTTACCTAACAGTATAGAAAGAAAATTTAAAAATAAGTTTGTTAAAAATTGTTTGTATGTTTAAAACAAAGTGCTAAATAAATTTTAGGAAAAAAAAAACGCTTTCAAAACACTATTTTTTAGTATTATTCTTTCACATAAATTAAATTAAATTGAATAATGACCGAATTATGAACGAAAAACAAAGTAAGGTTTAATTTCTTAAAAACAAAACAAAAGAATTGTGATATTCGGTAATATATTTAGCTAATTAACTAATATTAAAAGGAAATTTTTAAAAAATGATTCTACTCTCTAATAAAACAAAGTGCTAAATGATTAAAAAAAATTTATAACATTTGCAAACCTTTCGAATTTTCTTGAATAAACAAAGTTGATTGACTTATGTCCAAATCCAAATGACAAAAAATAAGTTTTGTTTTAACTTTATTTCTAAAAATAAAAACAATCCAAGATTTATAAATTTAAAATCAGTAATAAAAACCCATTAATTTATTAGAAGTTTTATCCAAAAAGTTTTTAATAAATTAAAAGAATGTAAAAAAATAACCTAACAAATTTAAAAACACATTTAAAAATTAAAAAAAAGTTCTGTTAAAAAAAATTACCTAATTAATGAAGAAACTTATCTTTATATATTCTTTTCGATAACAGATTGCGTTCAGAACACAACAAGCTAACGGCAGCGATCACGAAGTTAGTCCCACTGAAAATAATCGACAAGAAAGGATATAAAGTTGCGACAACAAAAAAAAAACAAAGAGGTGCAAAAACGAACATGCGAGATTACAATATATATGCTCTCAAAACTCTGGTTCTGATTCTACTGCTCATCAATCAAGGCCATTTCAACATAACGAAACGAATAGTGCGAGCCCGCATCGGAATGTAAGAGATGATCCTTGCCTGTCTTATATCGGTACATCGTCTTGCGCTTGTCGTCTTTACTCGACGGCTTAAATCTTATTTCTAATGCATCGCCTGGAACGAAAGTCGTTGTATCGGCTTGCCGATATATGCGTTAAATCGATATGCTGCGATACATCGATTTATAGCCCAGTCCTAGTCTTTATAATATCTTTTAGGCAAAATACAACTAAATAAATATTTATTCTGAAATAGATCTCAGTCAAGAAAATTTAAAATCTCCTTTTACAATCAATAGTATAAGATGTCTCTTTATAATATTAAGACAAATTTTATACAGTATAAAGTTACCCACACTCTTTAAAGCACATATTGGAATAACCACACTATAGTTAAAAAGTAAGTCAGACTTAATAGAAAAAAAGCCTGATGAAGCATTAAATATATTGGGCAAAATAAAATAAAAAAAATGAACACCTAAATAACTTTTGATTTAAACATTGGATTTTGACTTGTTAAGATGCAATCTCAATAATTTGAAGGAGTAAGCTTAAATATGATTAAATATTTGTGCAGATGATAATTTAAATTACAAAGTCAGGCACGCGAAGATTCTTTCTCTGAATAAACATACACTTGTTTCAATCAATTTGGATCTTTAACCCTTAAAATATAGGGGAGGGCAGTCGGAAGTTTGGGCAACATAATGTTAATTTCACTTTTACTTATTTTACCATATCTATAAACCTATAAGATAATCAAAATATTTTCACTCAATTAAAAATTTTTAAATAAAATGTTATCATTATTTATTATAATAAATTTTTATAACAAGTCAAAAATATTTTGAATCATAAGGTATGCAGAGTTCTTACATTATTTTAAACATTATGATTTTAAATTTTAATAAAATATATAAAATTTTAACAAAATTGTTAAAATAGTTCTTAAGAAATGAAAATTTAAAATTATGTTTTTCTTGATACTATTCAGTGTGAAAATAGGGAAATTTAGACTGCAAATATTATAGTTCAGTCCCCTATATAAAAAATCATTCAACTTATTTATTTATTCATTTTACATACTGTACAAAACATATCTGTAAAATTGCTCAAATTACATTGATAATGGGACATCCATTTCATCTGATGTTATACAATTTGATTTTAAGGTAGTTGGGCAAATTTTATAAAATCTAATTTATAATGTACATGTTTGATAACCATTCCTAATTTAAAGAAAAAATCTGATGTGTGTCCGCAAAATTGAGTAACAAAATATACCTTTGAATCAAAAAGTGGAAAGTTTGTGAACGTAAGAGATGAAGAACATTCTTAACCTTACATATTTTCCAGGAAATAAAAGCGTTTCTATGTTTAAGTGATGCAAGATCCTTGCAAATTCAAATAAAAATAAAACTTTATTTTAAAAATTTAAATAATGAGATGATTTTTGAACAAACAAGATAATCTATTCCATATGAAATATAAACATCAAATGCTCTTAAATTTTTAGTAAAAAAATTATAAATTCTTGCATTCACTTTGCATTCAAGTTGTGACACATTAGATAGCAATAATAAATAATTTAAATAACTCTTTCTATCATAAAAAAATAATTGACTTCTTGCCATTTTATGCATTAACTCAATGGGCATAAAAATCACTTTAAATAATCATTGATAAATAAAAATAATAAATCCAGATATTGTGCGTTGCCATCAGATAGAATAATAAACGTTGAAACAATATTAATCTGAATTATTTATTTATCCCTTATTGAATGGTATTTACAAGTAATATTTATTCGCTCATCCTTTTTAATATTATTATGTGTCATTTATTATTTTACTATATTATAATAGCATGATATTACCTTATTATGCTACATTTCATGATAAGATATTTAGTTATAATTTTACAGTTATTCATAGATAAATTAACTACATTTACTTTTATTAACACATTTTATGTAAAATTAAGCTCAGTCATTATGTGCAGCTAAAATATTGAAAACTAAGTAAATATTTAAAATTCTAAAGCATTAACATGAATCAATTTTAATGCTTTAGCCAAAATAATATTCAAGGAATTTTCAAGGTATCCAAAATTCAAATAAGAATATAAAAACATATTGGTGGATTAAATTGTAATGGTAATTATTATGTTTAAATTTTATCCCAATAGATTCCGAAACTAAATCAGTGTAAATGTGTAAGAAAATTTTGGGATCTTTTAATGGAATAATTTTTTTTTAATTTTGGTGTTACAATGTGATTATTGCCACAAAACAAATATGATTGTAAAGCAAACATGGTTTTTTGTGAAGAGAGAATCAGTCGAAAGAACTTTTTACTAATAATAATAGATATATTGAAGAATTTAAAATAAAGAAGATACAGCATACCTCTTTTGTAATATACATTCTTGTATCCTCCAATGTATTGTACAGAGTATAAAACTGTTTTGTTTCTTTATGCTTAGCTGCCACTAAAAAATATTTAACAAAATATTTAAAAATATTTACAAAATATTTAACACATAATAGATCAATAAGCAAAAAATGCAGACAGAGAAAAAAAAATTTAATCTATTTACAGGAAACCTTAAGTTTAGATAAAAAGAAAAGAAAAAAAAAACTTTAATTTCTAAAATGAATTTATTTTGTGGCAATTTTGAATGAAGTATTTATAAAACTTTTTTTTTACTCACCTTGATTATATAATTCAACAAACCGTTTCTGATACTGACTCAACTCAGCTCTTGAAGGAACTTCATCAAATTTTCTTTGAATGATAGCTATTTCTTTGTTTTTTCTAGCCTGAAACGCATGTGGTGCATTAGATTTTGCAGAAAAATTAAACTAAAATTAAATAAGTGATTAATTTAATAATTTAATTAGGTATTAATTCAACTTAATAGGCTTTTAGCAATTTAAAAAAAAAGATCTGAAATTTAACAAAAAAAAAAAATATCTGAAATGTAAGAATTATTTTCTAAATACAATATAGCCAAAATCCTATAATTAAAGTAGAAACAAAATTAAGAACAATAATAATATGAATCATCATCATCATCACCATAGTTGGCCAGACAGCCCAATGTAAGCCAATGCCTTCCTAATAATATGAATATGATGAGAGAAATAATACTTTTTGAGGAAATATGAAGTTTGTGAATACAAATATTATGGTACCTATGCCAAAATTACTGCAAGCAATAAGACATTTGTCCTTCCTCAAGTATAAAACTTTACTAAAAATTTAATCATAAAAGAATTCCTAATATTATCAAATAATCAATGTGTGTGCATTATTCAATAATATTTTATTAACATTTAAAGTACACATTGTGCAAATTTAGCTTTTCTCATTGCCACTGCTTAGAACAACTCACATAAATGTACATTTTTTGTTTGAATTTTCAGAATAAGTTTTCCATTTTATGTATGTTTTTTTTAGGGGGGGGGCATTTTTAAAGTGGTAGCAAAAATAATAAAAATATAAATTTTTTAAATTGTTTGTATCCACAGAAATTTTAAAAAAATTAATAAATTAAAAATACCTGGAAATCAAGTAAGGCAAAGCAAATTAAACCTGCCTGTCAATGTGACATACAGGTCGAATGATGAATAACATAAAGATGTGTATGAATCTGAATAATGATAAATAATTTTAAGATAATATCTTTATGAACAGTAATAAAAGAAAGGATAAAAAATATTTTAAAAAGACTATTAAAACCAAACATTATACTTAATAATAGCAAAAAAAAACTTTAAAATAGTTATTAAAATTTATTTACTGTATTAAAATTTGCAACAGAATTATGCCAAAGAACTGATACAAAAATTCATTCCTTAATTTAACAATTGAATTTTTTCACTTTCCCGAAAACTCTAAAAAGAAAAAATGGAAATATTATCCAATAAAAAATGCACAAAAGGCTTAAAAAAAATTAAAAAAAAAAAAACTTATTGAAATGTAGTTTAGTCAAATTCCATCAACAGAAGAAATAAAATAGAGATACAGTTTTAAAAAAAAATCGAATTTTGTGAAACATATTTAAACTGAATTTCCAAGTCTGAACGAAATAAAATGGAAATGGTTATAAAGAATAAAAACATTATAGAATGCATTTAAACTGAATACAATTGACCAAACACAAGATATTGAAATACCCTATGTGTAGTAAACGTGCATGGAATCCATGTAAACAATAACTTAATATAATAAAAACTTTATGATATTTATATTTACTAAATATAACTCAATAATTGGTGATTTTAATGAAACTATCACACCAAAATAGTATGTAGTAAAATTAATAATTATTTTATCATACTTAACAGATAAAATAATAAAATTAGTCTTGTTCCCAGAGTTTAAAAGGAACTTTTTATTAATACTTAAGACTTTTTCTTTTTATAAATAGTATAAAGAACAAGATAATCAATTTAAAAGAGTTACAAATTTAGAAATTTTTTTAATAACTTACTAAAAGCATTCTTATTTTTTGTAGTTTTTCTTTATCTAAATTGTACTGTTTTTCAACCATCTCTGTATGTTCCTGTAAAAAATATTTGTGGTTACTAATTTTTCAGTTGCATCTATGACTTACTTTAATAATACACTGAATAAAAATGTATTAGTAAAGAAATACTATATTTTATAATGTTTGTATAGCAAGACTGGAAGATAATTTAAATTTTTAAAGTAAGTTTATCACATGGTATTATATATGCTAGTTTTTTCATATTTAAATAAAGTAACTGTTTTTTGAAACAAAACTTTGTCATATGGAAACAGAATTTGACAAAGCTTTTAAAAAATCATTAGATGTGAGTAAAAATCTGACAAAAGCACATTTTTTTTTTTTTTTCTGATTTTTACTGATTTTATTTTAGACTTTACCTTCTGCTAATATCTGGTATAGTGAGTGTACTAAAGGGTTAATGTGCAATAAAATTATTCATGTTGGTGATTTATATTTAATTCAATTTTAGGTAATTAAATATTATTATTAATAATACATATGTATAGTTTCTTTTTTTTTTTTTTTTTTTTTGCGCTTCAAAGCAGTTTTTATGAATTTGAAAAAAAATTAATATTTAAAAATCAATATCTTTTAATTAACTCACTGTAAAACTGTTATAAATAAATACATCACATCAAAATTATCCTATATGAAAATAACTTTTTACTACTAGATTCAGGGAGGGAAAAAATTGAAAGGAAAACCTATTTTTAGAATTTCAGGTCTATTCCTATTTGTGCACAATTTTTAAGGAAAATCTCATTTTATTAAAAAATCAATGCAGAGAATTAAAGAATGAAGAAAATATATGTCATTTCATATTTCTTTATAAATATGTATGCAGTTCCATTAAAAAACCAATATTTAGATAATTCACACATATTCTTTTATTTACTTAGCATTGTAATTATTAAATATTATTTTAGTTTTTTTATATAACAAAAGCACAAAAAATATTAAAAAGAAATCTAACTCACAAATACTATATTAAGTTTGAGTGTTGTAACTTTAATAGAGGGAATTTTTTATTAAATATGAATTTAGTCACCAGCATTGTGCGAGTGTTATTTGTAGGGAGAGTTTATTTTCTCTTTCTAGGATAAGATAAGTGCAAATTAACTTGTGGTATAAGTAAAATTATTCAGTTCTATTACACTCCATAGTAATGTTTCCACTATTAAAATTCCAAACCTTATAAAAAAGGCTTAAAATTAAGAAGAAAAAAAATGCTTTAATTTGTAGACTTTACATAAAAAAAAAAATTTAATTTATTAAAATAAATGCATTACATTGTCTTCAGATGTTCCTTGTTCCGAAGATGCTTTTAATTCTTCAATTTCGGATTTTAATCTAGCAAGCTCTTCTTTACAATGAGCTCTGAATTCCTGCTCTTGTTTCTTTAGAGTTTCATTTGTAGCTACGAGGGATCGAAGTGTTTCTAATAAACTGAAATAAATACAAGAGAATAATGATCATCTACACAGAATTCTTGAAAATATTTAGGTTGTTCCAAGATATGAATAAGCCTAGAATCAAAATACCAAACCATAATGATACAAACAATAATTTTAAGGTTAATAATCAATTGAAGTTTATAATTATTTATAATAATAATCAATTAAAGTTTAGAATTCAATCCAGAGCATTAATGTTGAATTAATATTTATGACTAAAGTTACATTAATATTTTGTACCACTATGCTATACATCTAATAATGCCTTATAAAAAAATTTTTAAAAATTTCTTATTAAACTAAAAGAAAAAAAAAATAATATAGAAAACAGATAATTAGAAATAATGAAAAGAAAAAAGAGCAGAGATTTTAACTTCTGTCAAAGTTATTTTAAAATAACAATTATTTGGAACTTTAAAAAAAATTTGCTGTTACCATGATAAAAAGTAATCGTTATATATTGTTAACGAGAAAAATTACTTCTCATTGTGTCGCACACTCAGTGTTACTAAATTTAAAATTCATTTTTCAAATCCAGGTAATCGTTCAATTTGTTAAAATGTTAAGTTTTAACAAAATGATCTTATATAAAATTACATAATTTTATTAACAAAAGTGACTTTAAAGTAACAAAAGTGACTATTAAGAGACAAAAATGATGAGTGAGAAGTAACCATGGGGAATGGAAGAAGATGGCAGGGGTGGAGTCATTTAAAAATTAAAATTACTATAAAACAAGGTTGATTAAATTATTTTACATATGGGATTTAAAAGATAAAACAAAATATTTAGTGTTAAAGAAGTGGAGATATTTAGTTCAGAAAAATTTATGTGAAATTTTCTGTACTTAATATAATAAATAATGAATCTCAATAAGTATAATTTATATTTATAATGCAAAAAAAAATACTACAAACTTTTTATTATCATCATTCTCAGCACCTTCTAATGCTTCCATTTCTTTTAGCATGGTATTATATTCTTTCTGCAGCTAAAAAAATTAAATGACATGTTTCAAAGATTAATGTTCCAAATTGAAATTAGGAATATATAAATTGTATTTGTGCATAAAGATGGCTCATTTGAGAACATTTTCAAATTTAGTAAAATAGAAACATTAACAACAATAACAAAAAAACGTAAAAAAATATGTGACAAATATAGGATTAGAATAAAGCGCAAGAACGTGTAGAGCTACTTACGGTTTTCTGTCGATTTTGCGAATCTTGATAGGCGTTTTTCAGTTGGGCATTTCGACTTTCTGCCTATTAAGAAAATAAACATAAAATATGCAGAAACTTATAATGCACGTTCTGTGAGAATGAGAGAAATCTACTACAAAAAACTTTAAAATTAATATTATAACAAATAAAATTTTTAAATCTAAAAAAAAGATGGAAAAATTATCTTAAGGTCATTAACATAAATATTAAGGAAGAGCTGGTAAATTACATTTTTAAGGTTATAAGTTCAAAATAAATGGTTAATTTTAGGTATGAAAGTTACATGGATTAAGATCTAGTGACTAAACATGTCATAAAATGGAAAATTGTTTTAATTTTTCATCCGAATCACACAACCGAAATGTCTATGCCAGTCATAAGCGTTCTTGTAGCCTAATAAAAATTAGCCTATTGTTTAAAAATGATCAGAAATAAAAGTTATAAAAGAAAATGCATTGCAATTCAAAAGTTGCGACAAAAGTGCGCAGATTCTTTAAAAGGGAACAAAACACAGCAGCATTAGCCATATCAATAGAATGCAGATATTAAAAACAATTCCCAGACTTTTTCCGGTATATCAGGTAAATTTTAATGAAAATCAAGACCATAGGCTTTTACACCAGAAAACTTTCGAAAAAACTTTTTGGTGAAAACTTTTTTTAATTGTAATGCCAAGATTAGATTTTGCGACTAAAAAAAAATATCACTAAATGAAGATGGGAACATGTCAGTTTGACAAAAATGTGAAAATTTTACAACAAATAACTGCAATAGATGTTAGAATTACGTAATATCGAAATAATCGAGTTAAATGATAATAACCACATATAAAGTCATAACATGTCGCAAATCTCTAACTTGTCATAACAAAACAAGTTTATTAAAATGGACAACAAAAGGATGGAATTCCATGCCTTACCAATCAAGTCTTATTTGTAGTTACGTCTGAATGATCTTTTGATCGTCCTATTTACCACCTAAGAACAAAAATTGTGGAAGGGTGTAATTTGCAGGCATTTTTGATGAAAAGATTGACGCTTTCATTTCCAAGTATAGTAATATTGCAACAGCTGGGGATCCATTGGAAGAATATTTTCAAGTCAGAAGAAATTGAGCCAAACAAAATATAATTTTAACTTTCTTTACAAATAAAAAATTGTATCTTACAAGAAAAGAAAATGCCAAGATTACAGCCTAGGAGGGGAAAAAAAATCTGTTTTCTAAGAAAAGTTTACAGCCCCAAAAGGTTTTTAACAATAAATGAGGAACCTGCATGCTTTTTTTTTTGTGTTTTAAAATGAAACATCATGCCATTTTATAAAGATAGACACCAATTTCAGACCGGTGCAATAACTAGTTATTTTGTTATTAATAGTTAAAATCGCTCGATTAGCCCCGCCCCCTAAATCGCTGCAAGGTTTCCCATCCCCTCTGATGATGTCATGATATAGTACAACCACGATTCTCATCATGTTTTGAAATGGTGAAAGCATATGCCGCGCCGAGTTTAAATTCTGAAAAATGGCTCCAAGCAAAAACTACAAGTGTTACATTGTACCATGTGCAATAGTTCTACGTTAAACACGCCAAATAAATTATTTTTTAGTGTACCAAAAGGAGAAAAAAGACAAATTTAGTGCAAAGGCATCAAACGCAATGGAAAAAATATATATATATCGCAAATTTTCTGTAAATACTGCGTTATACTGTTGCTAAGACCATTTTACAGTAACTTACTTAATTATAATTTAATTCTATAAGTTTGCTGTTCAGATCATTTTCTTTCTTTTTTTTTTTATTCTTTAAAGTGAAAGGATCTTATTCTTAGAGAACATTGGTGTGCAGGTTTTTTTTAAAGTTAAAAAATAATTTTATCTAGAAGAAAAAATTATCAAAGTTAAAATTAAAAAAATAATAAGGGTTTAGCATTTTTTACATTTCTTCAAAAAAAAAAAAAAAAAAAAAATTCAAGAAAATATTTTTGAAGTTAATAAAAAAAAAATATTTTTTAAAAAATTTTATTTACCGAAAAACTTGTAATTCCAGGTCATATACAATTCATTCCATTCCCTCTAATTCGGATCACCTCATTAAATAAAAAGTTTCAAAACAGTTCAGACTTTTATATATAGACAAATATAAATAAAATTGAATCAGTATAAATAAAGAAAAATGCCTTTATTTCAAAAGTTATTGAAAAAAAAGTAGTTTCGACATTTATTTTTTCATTCCTCAATTTTATTTCATTATGCTGAACTCAAATTTGCAGGGCAACTCAATCAAACTCAAATTTGCAGGGCAACAGCTATCAGTTTTAATAGACTAAAATCAAACTTTGACTTGTGGATTGTATTTACATTTCTGAGTTACAGTATATTAAATTTAACCATTAGATAAATTAATTTATTTTTAAAATAATACTAATAATATATGACAAAGTTTGTGTTTTTAAACCATATAGTTGATAATTATCAAATAAACTTACAAAAATTGACCATACAAAAATTTTTTTTAACAACAAAAATACTTATTTTAACCATATACATTGCTAGTAATTTAATAACTAATTTACCACATGTTACACAATATTTTGCAATCATATTCTTGGCTAGTTCTCTCAAAATTATTCTAAAGGACATTTTAAACATGGAAAACTCTAAACTCAGTGAAGCGACAGCCCATAGCGGGTCAAGCCTTACTGTGCCCATCTCAGCTTTCCTGACCTTGGGCTCTGGGGTGCAGGAGTAGATGTTCCAGTTAGGTGGTCAGCCAAAAGCAAAACCCCCAGTGTTTAGTTCCCAAGCATGCTTGGTAGTAATTTATCGACCCACTGAAGGGATGAAAGATCCTCGGGCCGGGCCTCATATAAATGCGAACGGTATAATAACGGCTCATATAAATTCGTATAAACATGGAAACACTAACAAAATACAGTAGATTCGTATATGCAAAATTAGTCCTATATAACAAAGCAATTTGAAGACATTATTTATCACTATGAAATAGTGATAAATGGCACTGAAAGATCTTCATATAAACACTTTTGCTGCCAATTCCGTACCGGCATGAGAGGAAATTCTTCTTAACAGTTTATGTCGATAAAACAGATCAAGCGCATATGATCATCCAACTATTTTTACAGAAAATATGAAGTTTTCTCCAGACAATAATACATTGTTTATTGAAATAAACTTATTGTGAATTTTAAAAACTAAAGCAGTTGCATAAATAAATTTAACTATATTTTTATCAAATACCACTTTTAATGATAGATACAGCATAACCACCTGTACTAGGCTAGCTGTGAATATGTTAATAAATACTAAACCCAATTCGATTTGAGATGGTTTTAAAGTGTCATGTCTAATATTTAGAACTATTTCTCTCACACTTTCATTTAGCATAAACTCATAGATATATGAGCCTAGAAATATATGACGCAACAGAGACACTTTAGTAAAAGAACTTCCAAACAAACTCATAAAGTATATAATGATTAATTATAGCAGAATTACTAGATTCTCAAAGAATCCTTAAAATGTTTATTTAACACATACCTCAGCTACTTTATCTCCTTTATCTTTAATTTGTTTTGTAAGTGATGCAATCGTACGCTTATGATACTGTTTTCCACTCAAGCCTCTCTCTCCCAGCTCTTCATTAGCTAATTCAGCTTGCTGAAATGTATTGATATTTTATTATTTTTGTAAAAAGATATCTATGATTATCTTTCCTCAATAGCATTTACGAATTGCAAACTTTACTTTTTCTGCAAATTCTGATGCAATTTGTTGAATTTCTCCAGACTGCAATCCCACGATTGAACCAACTTGGCTTGCAGTGAGTTTACCCTGAAATTTAAAATTTATTTTGGTTAAAAAAAACAAATATTAGAGTACAATATACAGTGCTAAGAAGATGAAAGAGTATATTTTTGTCTTTGATAAAATAACACTTTCAAACTTTCCATCATGAAGTCAATGATTAACTATCCTACTGCCCTGTAATTATTAATCCTCATCTCATTATTATTTGAACTCATATAAGGAAGCGCATGATACCATATATCATTTTCAGTAAGAAAATAAAACTATTTTTTTAAAATTTAATTTGCAAAGCAGGGAGGCCTAATTTTCAACTGTAATTAATTGATATCCAATCTAACAATCGTCTCAAGCAATTTCACTTGTTCTTTTTTCAAGGCACAACAGACTATCACATACCAGTCAACAGTGGAGAAATAAAATAACGGAGATTTTACTAGTGACATTTTTTAAGCTACAAGTAAAGTTCTGATAAATCATGCATAATCACGTAAGTCAAAAGTGGAAATAATATAAGCACTTACATTTAAAGAAGTAAAAAATATGCACATAAATCTTTATCTAAAGAAGATTTTTTTAACAGTTATTTATAATTATTTAAACTATTTTATATCGTTGAACAGCCGACCCAATTTTGGGTATACAACTACTAATTTTCAAATCTGTAGCCTTTGTAATTTTGAACCAATCCAGAAGACAAGGTAACTGGTGGATCAGTATCCCCAGAGGTATGATTTGTTATGGGAACATGGAGGACTTTGTGACTCGACACATTTAACGTGCATCAGTCAACATTCTCGGGATAGAAACCACAACCTTTTGGACATGGGCCCAGTGCCCTAACAATCAGGCTATCCCGGCCCATTTAACTATCAACACTCAACATACTGCAATACTGGCAATAGCACTATCTGTTTGGAATAAGAGAAGTATTTTTGCCATCAGCGGATATTTAATAACAATTTTTTTTAATTTTTAAATATATTCAACAAATACGGAGAAATTTGAGAAATTGAGACAGTCGAATACAGAAGTCTTCATTAAAAAACAAGAGACATGGCAAGGTATGCTATCACAGACAATGCAATTGGGAAATAAAAATTAAAAAAAACATATTTTTTCACTAAGCTGCATTAAGTACATCCAAAACAATTTACAACCTATTCAAAATAAAAGCCAGTTCTGTTCTAAAATAAATTAAAATTACACCCAACATTTTCTATATTGGCTTTGCATGTTTCATTATTTCATTAATTTTCTTGCTTTTGTCAGCCTTGCTAAATTTTATTTTTAAAAGTCCTGATAGTATTATCTTCGAAATTTAAATATGATATACACATTCAAAATTTGAAAACACATAAAAACTTATCGTTTTTCTTCCTGAATAAATTAACATTAAGTATCAATTTTTTTATTTCCTTTTTCCTTCTAAAAACACTAAAGTCAGCTTATTACTTACTAACCAGTCTGAGTTTTTTAAATCATATAACTGTATATAGAACAATAATATAAAGATTTAAAATTATTGACAACATGAAAATGTTCTTTAGATGAAAATATGTATTTCTTGAATATTTTAATCTGAAAATAATGTATCTGTTAATTATCTTTTGTTTACAATATGCTATTTTTCCAAAACTTCATACTTCAGATTGTAGATATCACATATTTTAACAGCAAGTAATAATTTACAGGCAATGGTAAAATGTTCTCATTAATAGTGAAAGAGTCGCTAAATTGACGACTAATTTAGCTACAAAAGCTTTTTCTACCTTTCCAAAATGTTTCAGGCTCTAGATGCATTAGAAAGCAAGATATTCAAAAATTCAGAAACGGAAACTTTTCTCCTACAAACAGTACATAATGGACCATTTTTGTTTTGATATATGAATGAAACATCTTTTGTTTTTACATAATTACAGTTTCATCTAAAGGACAATAACAAAATGTTCACATTTGTTGTACAAAGCTATCAATGAATACACTGTGCAAATCAGATTTAATAAAATAATAGGTGTTAAACAGAGTTACATTTTTACCAATACCAATTATACAAATAAATTATTTACCCAATATAACATAAAAAATAATAACGAAAACAAGAACTCTTGAAACAAAGTTAACATTTCAGGAATTGTCCACAAAATAAATACACCAAGCTACTTTTTATCACAAAATAATAATTATAAAACCTATAACACTTTGGTTTATAAAGTTAATCTAAACTTGAAATTATTTGATGTTTTATTTCATAAATTTATGTAGCATATATTATAAAGAATAACTATAATTCCTTAAATCTGCAGTCGACAACCTCGAAAAATTTATATTTGCATAACTTGTTCATCAAATTCATATTCAAATATAATCTTGTAATAAAATGTTTCAGAAATAAAAACACTTTGAAATTTTTTTTAAACTATATAGAGTAACACATACATAGCTCAATAAACTAGAAAAAAAGAAGAAATACTAACCTCATGCTCATGAGCAACAGACATGCTTTTCATCAAATTCTGAATCCGACTCTATTAGAATAGCATGCAAGTATAGCGGAAATTGAAAGAATTAGAAAATATACTTCAAAGTCACATAACTGATTAGTATAAATACAATCTTTATGCACAATAACAGTTAGAAGGACAATGCAAGGCTAGAGCAAAAAAAAAGTAGGTATTCTTTAAAAATTATTTACCATGAAATTTATTAATTTTTATTTATGTAAAAATTATACAGTCAAACCTCGCTACAACATTTTTGGTACCAAATAAATATATTGTTGTAGAGTGATATATTGTTATATCAAGGGCCTACATACTTTGGGGACACAATAAGATTTTTTTTTAAATTTTAATGTTTTATATATGTATTAACTATAAATGTATATATTAATTTGTAGATAGGTTTATTATGGTTAAATATTAAAAACAATTGAAATAAAATAAGATCACAAACATACCTGAAAACAGTTTTTATTGAAAATAATCCAATAATTTTGTTTGCTTATTCATTCTTCTGACTGTAAAGTCAACCCACAAAGCATGCATTGAGTTCAAAGTTCGAAAATGATTTTGGTTTGGGAATGGTACTCCACCCACCCTCTACGGAAAAAATTCTCTTTCAGGTGTTAATGTGATACTTGTGATCATTTGTGACTCATGATCAGCTTTTAACATGAAGGAAATCAAATCAGTTAAAATGTTACATCTGTGACTTCTTAAGAGATAAGGGAGGCAATTCTAATAATGGAAGCTCTTGTGGTGGTCAGCAGTGAGTCTTCGTGTCAGAAAAAAAATGTAAAAATGACAAAAGATGATAAAATAAGGTTTTTTCCAATATTTGAAAGCCAATAATAAATGGTGAAAATAAGGTTGAAATTTTGAAAAAAACGTTTTACAGGAGTTTATTGCTTCAGAGAATATTGTAATAGTGAGAGGAGAATAACATTAATTCATGTGAAAGTTTGTCAGAATCACGAAACATTATATTGAACATATTGAGATCGAGACATATATTGACATTATATTGACATATTGAGAGTTGAATAGCGAGAGTTGTTGTATCCGATATCGAAGTAGTGAGAGTTCACTGTATAAATAAAAAGATAGTGATTTCTTGAAGAAAAAAAAGAAAAAAAACTTTTGGACTGATTTAATATTAGAACATTTGTTTCAAAGGTTAAGCAATAATTTCTGATTTAATTTTTCTCTTAAAGTTAAAAAGAATTTCAGTCAAATATTGAAATGAAAGCTCTATTATAATTACCAAATGAAAGATAGAAAATGATTATACATTGAAATAGGCAGAGTAATTTAAAAATATTGATTCATTTAAAAGCAGTGCATATTTTAAAAACTCTTAATATAAATTTTTTTTAAAAATCTACAAAAATTATTATAAAATTTGTAATAAAAAATAAATTAACTAAATAACTGTGTTGAGTGGTTAAGTATAAATACACCTTTAAAGAATCTATTAACAAGCACAAAATGAACTAGTGAACCAGTTTGTACCTTTACTAAGTTTGTTAAGATATTAAGGTGAAGTAATAAAACTACAAGTATCTTTCCAAAAACGAAAATTAAAAGTTAAAGCAGTTATCTAAAAAGGTATACAATATAAATAAAAAGGTAACAAAATATGTTGATATTTATTCAATTTGAATATTAAACTCAACTTAATTACTAAACTTATACTTATGATTATTAAAAAAAAAAAAAAAAAAAAAGCCATAGAGCAATGTATAAACTATAAATGAGATTAAGAATAAATATTAAAAAAGTTATAAAAAAGAAACTTAAATTAAATGAATAATAAACTTTTGTATATTCAAATATAGTGATTTAATAAAAAGATAAACAAAATCTATTTATTCATCAATAAGTAACAGGTACAAAAATATAATTTTTATTAGATATGTTTAATCAAAAAAAATTTTTTAATTAACTACCAATTACTTCAATTACAACTATTTCATTACTGATTTAAGGTTAGTCAGACTTAACACAAAAATGTTTTCAAGCATTTAAAAAAAGCACAATACAAAAGCAATTTCTGTAAGAAAAGAGCAGTTGTAAATTTGAAAAAGAAAAAGGAATGCAATCAAGCAGAAAGTTAATTAATTGTTAAACCTCATCTTCTGCAGATGCTTGATTAGATTGCTCAGTTTCAGCAGACTGATCTTGTCCCTGAAAAACATATTGAGATCGAGTCAGTTATGCCAAATGATTGCGCAGAAAACATTGTATAAATTGTTACAATTAATATTTGACAGCAATTTAAGAAATGGTAAAATTAATTTCTGACAAAAATAAATAATAAGAAACGATGTAAAAAAAACTATAAGCCGTGTTTATGTAATCTAAAGCACTGGAACTTCTTCTCTTTTTCTTTTCTTCTTTTTTTTTGTGGAAATTTTAAAAGGAATTAGACATTGTATTACATACTACTATTCCAATTAAAAATAAATTAAATACAGACAAAAAGCTTAAATCATATAATAAAAGCAGAAACATACAGTTATTTAAATATTAGGGGAAAAAAAGAAATTTCAGTACTACAGTACAAAATTCCTTCCAGTCTTGAAACTGAAGTATAAAAAAAATTAATAAATAATATAATGGTGATAAAATGAAATTATGCATATTTTTCATTACAAAGAATGATGATTATTTACCACATCAAAACAACTATATACTCTAAAAATATTCTATTTCAACTTGATTTTGGCAATCCATTTTAATTTGATACAAAAATTAAACTAACAGAAAACTTTAATTCACACATATGATAGAAATAAAAATTTACATGTTAAAAATAAAAAAATAACTGCTGTATTAACTAGATTTTTAAAAAATTAAAATTCCAAAAAAGATTTAAAAAAAGTTTTTATCTTAAATATAAAAAAATTCCCTGCAGTTTTTCAAGCTAAAATGCAAAAGTTTAACATCTTAAGAAAAATTTATGAAATTTTTGAAATGATAAATTTCTAATTTATTTCCCTATTTATTATGGAATAAAATTTTATCAAAGTAACGCCCAGAATGAAACATGTCTAGGCAAGCTCATTTATGAAGCAGAGAGCTCCAAAATATTGTCAGATTACTACTACTATTTAACTATGTGACAGGTACAAATATCTTTCATAGTTATCACAAAAGCTAGAGATAAACTAAAATAAAATCAGTTATGAAAGACAGACATTTTAAATAACTTTGATGTAAAATATATGTTGATAAATTTTAAAAACAGTAAGGCACTGCATTACATACCATTATGCTATTTGTCATAAATAATTAAAACTATATAATTTTTATGCATAATAGATATTGGAAAAGTAGGAAAAGGAATTCACTTTTGTTATACTTATTTTTCTTTACTTATCTTTTTATCATTAAATTAAACAACCAAAAAAATTTTTTTTCTAAATTGCAGTAACTTCAAATATATTTTTTTAATATACCAAAAAATCTAATACATAACAAATTTTCTATTACCAAAAAATATAGATTGCATAACATTAAAAATGAAGTTATAAAGAAAAGTTTATTGATAAATCATTACCTTACTTTCAGTAATTTTTGTACCACCAAGTTTCCTAAAAAAAAAAGTAACAATCTGTATTATGTGAAAATCAATAACAATCTTTTAGAAATCAACGTTACCAATTTGTTTCAAAAATGTTTCTTAATGCAGAAAACATACCACATTATTCTTTACTTTTCCTTAAAATGGTTGTTATAACTATAAAAAAAATTAATGTAAAATTTATGAAAAGTATTAATTTTATGAACTCAACAAATGCGAAGGTTGAGTTTAAATATTTTCAAATTGAGTTTTATTTGCAAATTTCCTTGAAATTGATACCAAAAATAAATTAGCAAAATAAAAAAATGTTTTTTAAAATTCCTTTTTCTGTTCTAAAAAACAAGACATTTGAAAATTTCCTCCTCCATTTTTTAAATTCTAAAAAATAAACTTAAGAAAATAAAATAATTATCTAAATAACTTTTTTTTTATTTCTTAAACTTTCTGAAACATTTCTATGCTCTAACAAAATTGTATAAGACTCATTGCAATGAAATGTTGGAGAAACCACATTCAACATTTTATGAATATGATCTTGATAATCTAAAAACATAATAAAAATAGCTTAAAAAAAACCCATACATGAATTTCAATCTCAAACATTTTTTTTATCCTAAACTTACATATAACATATCATAGTATTGAAATATGCATAAAAAGAAAAATTTATGTTTTATTAAAGTTTGAAATAAATGTTCTAAGCGAAAAAAACTGATGACTAAAGAAAAAATAATTTTAAAAAAAATATTTAGAGAAATTTTATACAAAAAAAATGAATTCATGTCACAAAGTTCTAAAATATAAAATAAAAAATTTATTAAAATAAAAAAATGTGCTCCAAAATCTCAAAAAATACATTGTAAAAAAAGAAATATATTAAAAAAAATTGAATGTCATCTGTATTATCAAGTAATTTCAGCAAAAGAAAAACTCAAAACATCGTTCCTTAAAACTAAAAGCTTACTTTCCATATTCTAACAATGTAGTTTGCACTCGTTCTTCTTCTTCTCTCAACTTATGTGGAGCATGATAACGAAATAGCCTTTGAGGACGATACACTTCCTATAAGATTCAATTAATTCAAAAGTTAAAATGAATAGCTTTTATTCCAACAAAGTTAATTACACAAGGCTTCACACAATTTACAGAAGCAACTTCATAATAAATAAAACAATATGTAACATATAAAACCCTTTGTTTTTAGAAGAAAAAAAAAAAGAAAACCTGAATATTTTACATTGCTTATAGTTACATTTTTGTTTTGTCTCACATTCAAATCAAATTATAAAATAAAGTAATTAGGTAAACAAAGCATTTTTCTTAAGTTAAATTATTGAAAAAATATATGGGGTATATATGTTACGCTAAATCTCATACAGAAATAAAAAAATAACTATCAACTTAAGAGAAACAAAAACTGTAAATATTTGGAGAAGACACAACTTTAGTTTCTAACTGCTTGCTAAATTAGTATTAAGTAAAAAGAAATATTGAAACTTCAGACTGAATTAAACATTCATAAAATTTGTGATTTGAGGTCAGAATGAGTAAAAAAAAATTGACATTGCACAAAATTTTACAGCTTGGACTAAGTTTTTGTAAAGTTTTTCCTTGAATTTTAAAGCGTAATTAGCACTAAATCATTATTTTCATTTCAAATAATCTTTTAATAGCTTCTAGTAAACAAAAGGAATTTCTATTACATATCATTAGCCTAAATCATATTATTATATATGCTATTTTTAGTATAATTAAACCTCACTAACTCCAACTTTAGTTATGAAACATAGGGTGATAACAAACACTCAGAAAAAAAAATTCCCTGATTTTTCCAGACTAATTTATCAAATTTTCCTGAGGACATAAATGTTCTTATCAATATTTATTATGAAACACTTAAACTTGCTGTCAAAATTGAAATACATAATTTATTTATTTTTTGATAATTACAAGAACTGTTAGTTCAAAAAAATATTGGACTTTTAGAAAGCTCAAATTAACTCCCTGACTATTTTGGTAATTTTCATTACATTTCCCAGTTTTTTTAGGTAATTTAAATACCTTGAAAATTCTCTGATATTTCCAAATACATAAAATTCTCCAACTTTTCCAGATTGATAAAATTCCCTAACTTTTCCTTTTTTTTCGCCACTCTACAAATTTTTCAATTACTCCAATGAAAAAAATTCCTCCGAAATTTCTAAACACAAAATGTTAAAGCAAGTTTGTTTTGACGAAACTTTTTTTGGCTCTTACCAGGATAACAAAAAAAAAAAAATTTCTATAATACTTTGTGTAAAATTTGGAAAAAAAATCGCAAATCAGAGAAACAGAAATTTTAATAAAATCGAAAAGTTGTTTAGAAATATGTTAAGAAAAACCTGCAAAATTTTTAAAATGAGAAGATGCAATGCCTGCAGATAACATAATGAAACTTAACTTTTATTGACCCCCAAATTAGGAGTTCAAAGTCGTGTTTAATCTTTTTTTTCAGTCAGTTGCAATGTATATACTGTGACCAGTCATTCATTCTATCCTCTCTCTTTTTACTCCAGAATTCCAAAGGAAGTGTTGAAAAAACAGCAGCGAATAAGTAGTAGGTGGCTTTGAATTGATTAATTGAATGTTTTTTGATAGGGATTTATCCTAGATAGCTTTAAAGCAGTATGTAGAATTATCCAAACTATTGCAAAAAGAGTTTAGCCCTCGGTTAAAAATGATTAATAAACAAAAATTAAATACGCTTAATATTGAAGAAGCAATCAAATCAATCTAGTTTAAAGTTTCTAAAACTATGGTTGACAAAATATCCATACAACATGTGACAATGACTTGACAAAATATGCATAGAAATACGTGGTTGAATAAACATTATAAAATAGAAATAAATGTAGAAAAGAACAAAATTAAAAATATGACCACTGAAGCCGACGTCTTCAGGGGGTACCGGCCCCAGTGGCCAAAAAACAAAACCTTTTCTATTGAGGAAGAAGGCAAAAGCCTAAAAACCTTCCTCAGTACCCCGAAGGTTTTGTTTATAAGTCCAGGAGAAAATCAAGCAAGACATAAAACTAATACAGAAAAGAAACTCATACATCTCATCAAAAACACAAATTATTCAGAAAATAAAAATCAACAGAAAATAAAAACTCACATAAACAAGGTCAGACAGCAAACTCTAAAGCAAACAAGTGTGAGTTTTTATTTTCTGTTGATTTTTATTTTCTGAATAATTTGTGTTTTTGATGAGATGTATGAGTTTCTTTTCTGTATTAGTTTTATGTCTTGCTTGATTTTCTCCTGGACTTATAAACAAAACCTTCGGGGTACTGAGGAAGGTTTTTAGGCTTTTGCCTTCTTCCTCAATAGAAAAGGTTTTGTTTTTTGGCCACTGGGGCCGGTACCCCCTGAAGACGTCGGCTTCAGTGGTCATATTTTTAATTTTATATTTTTAATTTTGTTCTTTTCTACATTTATTTCTATTTTTATTCTCTCTTTTTTTGAAAATTCTGCTGCTTTTTAGCGCATTTTTTTAAAAGAAGTTTTGTTCATTTTGTTTTGATATTAATTGTACTCTTTTAGTATTGTTGAATAAACATTGTCATACATATCTCTTAGGGAGAGCAAGACTAATTAATTTTATTTTATTTATGTTGTTGCATACGCCATGCAGCGCCACCTGTAAGTAAGCAGACTCCCTCTACATTCAGTCACAGAACGGCAACGGGGAGAGAGCTCATTAAGATGTTCCAGATGTAATTATTTTGTATTGTCATTTAAGTGTTTTTTGTCATAATAAAAGCTTTAAAACGCAACCCTAGACTGCCTTGAAGCTTCAACGACACTCCCCGTCCGTAACATTTATGTTTATCTTAATAAAAAATGGATTGCTAATTACTTTTCTTGTAAAGAATTTTTTTCTTTATTCAACTGCTGATAACATTTTTTAAGTCAGGTTTGACTATAAAATTTATTGCACACTTAGAAACAGAAAAGAGAACAACAAAAAAATTATTTATTTAAAAAATAATTATTATTTAATTATATTTCAATGAACAGTCTTCAATGTTGGCAACTAATTGAAACAAGTGTATGATTATGAAAATTTTTATGAGTTAAAGAAAGAAAAAACTTATTTATCTTTTAACTAGCCTAATGAGCACTCATTAAAATTGCAAAACATTTCATAAAGGTGAATATATCGTAAATATAACTATTAGTTAGCAGACAAATGATGGAATTAGATAAAAAAAGACTAATAAAATGATCTAGAACTATTCTATATAATTAAATTATATTGTACAACAATTCATAAAAAAATGGCAGATAACATAAAACAAGTAGATAATAAAACATTTACTTTAATATTCTTGTATGAAACAGCCATTTTCTCTTTTAATGTACTTGCAGCAGCATCCTAAAAATAAATACATATATTACATATATAATACACAATTTTATCTGTTGAAATGTAATACAAATGTAAATGTTCACATAAGTATCACATTTCAATATATTCACACCTACATCCTAAATATAAATATATAACAGAAAATTTACACTGAATATAAAATAAAAATTTTATACAAATGTAAATGTACAAATATATATGTCTACTTACATCCTAAAGCTAAATATAGAATACATAATTTTAATTAAATATATAATTGAAATATTACACAAATATAGGTCAAAATTAAAATACATGATTATTTTAATGTTCTTGTTATCTTTTGTTATAGAATTATTAAAATTTATAAGACTTCAAGAAAGTTTTTATAATTATTTAAATAAATAACACTATTATAAGTTTTAAGTTTATCGAAAAAGTATAAATGTTTTTTTTTTTAAATTTCTTCATTTAAACAGAATTTTATTAAAAGAAGAAGAAGTGGATAAGTATTTTATACTTGAAATCTATTTAGTGATAGAAAAATCTTACTGATATAAAAAGTAAATGTGTTAAGTGATTAAAAAGAAAATTCTTATGGATATAAAAAGTAAAATATTTACGATGCAAAAAAAGAAAAAATAATGATTATGCACAAAAATATATAAACAAATTCAAACATTTTGAATATAGAAAAAGCATAGCAGAAGAAATTATTTATAAAAACAAAGAAAATAGTACAATTATTTATTAAAATTTTTTTTTAGATTAATTATAATTATAAATAGTG
The DNA here is from genome assembly GCA_949128135.1 of Parasteatoda lunata. Lineage (NCBI taxonomy): Eukaryota > Metazoa > Arthropoda > Arachnida > Araneae > Theridiidae > Parasteatoda > Parasteatoda lunata. The sequence continues at coordinate 36,409,081 of OX421976.1, read as the reverse complement.
ATTATTTATAAATGGTGATTATCACTATTTATAAATAATTAAAACATAAAAGTTACAGGAAGGGAAAGTTACAGGAAGTAAAAGGAAAAACAATTAGTATACCTCAGGCATTTCAAAATTTTTGTGAAATTGATAGACAGAGAATGCTCTGATATAGTCTCCAGTTTCTTCTCTGGTTTCAATTGCTCTTTTGACTAGCCACTAAGAAAACAAAAATACAAAAAATTAACCACAATAATGAAGAACTGCTTCAAGTAAAAATAATAATAATAAAATCAGACTACAAAAAAATCAAGGAGAAAATTACATAATAACCCCTCATATTCTACAATATCACAGATGAACAAGACAACACAAATTGAAATTGTAAATTTATATACATATATCATTAAAATATTTTGAAATTCAAAGTGTGAAATTAATAACAAATGAGGATGAAACAAACAATAAATTTACTTGTAATAATGAGAGACAAATATTTAAATTCAATATATAAAAAATATAATAAATTACATATATTTTGCAAAAATAAACAGTTATATGTCTTAAACTGTAGTATCTAAAAAAAATCTACTTTCATATTTTCTATAGGAAAGAAATATGCTAAGATTAGCATTTCAATTTGCAAACTATTTGCAATGAACAAACCTAATTTGCAATTAACAAACTATTCTTGTGCAATAATTTATGTAACTCAAAAATATCCAGATATACCAGATTTCATTAAAGAAAATATTTTAATAAGGGAAAAAAATTATTTAAGCAAATGATTCTTAGAAGCGAGCACTTTCAGAATAATGTTACTTTTTAAACCTTTAGCACAAGCAAAATAAAATATGTGACATCTCAAATTATTTGTCATTAATGTCAAATTTAAAAGATTATTTAACATAACAGTATATACTGTAATACATGTGGCAAAAACTTTTAATAATTAATTAAATCTTAAATTAACAGACAATACTAAAAATCAAATTATACAAAGTAAGCTGTGCATTTACTAGTTATTAAGATATACAATAATTAAAAATGAACAATTTTAGAATAAGCAAAGTATAGTATAATATAATATAAATATATTCAATTAGTTATTACTTAGTTTTTTCACTTACTGTTCTTTTATTTTTTTAAAAAATTTTATTACTTTTTATTAAAAAAAATTAAGTAAACTATTAATAAAAACCTGTATTACATTTTATTAATAAAATTAAATAGAAATGATTAGACTTACTTGTAGTACAGGGAAAATATGAATAAAATCCAATCCTTGAATTTGATGTGGTTCAATCCGATGTGGGCATTTCATTCTTGGCAAAACAGCCACAATTTTTTCAGTTAAAGCACTAAATATAAGTACAAAAGTTTTACAAAATAACCTAAAGAAACACTATTGAAAAGTAAAAAATAATCAAAGTCCAAAAACATTATAAAGCAAAGGAGAAATTCAGAGCATTTAATTTACATATTTAGTTCGAGTGAGAAATTTCAGAATAGGATTTTAAAAGTATTATTAGAATTTGACTTGTAAAATCTAACTAACATTTTTTTATATTTTAAGTTTAAAGAAATTATTTCATTTTAAAAAAGATCTTTTTAAACAACACAAATAGATATTTTAATGTGTCACTTTTTTTTTTCTAATAGAGTGTGTGCAAAATATAAAAACAGGACATTCTGTATAATTTTCAGAGCTTTAGGTAGAAAATTTTGATGGTTTGGTTAATCAGCACTGATTTTTAATGAATGCAATCTTAATGGTTAGAGGAATAGATGTATAATGGATAAAATTTTAATGGTTAGTGGAATAGATGTTTAATGGATGCAATCGTAATGGTTAGTGGAGTAGATGTTGAATGGATGCAATCCTAATTGTTAATGGAATAGATGTTTAATGGATGCAATCTTAATGGTTAGTGGAATAGATGTTTAATGGATACAATCTTAATGGTTAGTGGAATAGATGTTAAATATATTAATTAATTCGTGCAAGCCGAAAATCAAACAGAAACAATTTACTTCTTTATTTTATATCTTTTTTCCTTTTCTTTTTGCTGTTTGGATTCATAAAAATATGGAAAAGAGACACAATCTGTAAAATATAATCCTGATAGTTTAGTCAGGATGGCTGTTCAAAATTTGAGCTCACTTATGTTAACTTTATATGTTGTGCCATATCTCTAGAACCAACAAAGTGAATTAAAGAACATTTACACACAGTTATGAAACTCATTTATAAATATAATGCAATTTTTTAAAAATTATATATTATTTAATTTATTAATGAATAAAGAGATTAAATTATTATGTTATACAAATTTTAAATTTTTTCACACTATGCATTTTAAAAAAAAATGACTGTTGAATAATTAAATTAAATATACATTAATTTTTCCAAAAATCATTTTCATAATTTTCTGACTAACTTAAGCAAATTCTATTATGAAATATGCAATAAGTTGTATTCTCATTTTGGACTGGTAATAAAATGTCTTAATAAGTCAAAAAGAGGAAGAAGAAAATTAAGAAAATTTATACTTTTGTGTCTTATCTTTTAACTTAAAAAAAAATGATAGTCTACTTCGTTAGCACACAAATTGCACATTAATTTGTGAAAATTAATATGCAATTTAAAAGCTAAAGTAATGTAAGTGTTCTTTAGTGTGCACTATAAAAATTTTTGCACTATTTTAAAGAAATAATGATATCTAGATCACATTTTCAAGAGCTTTCTTTATTATGAAAATAACAAATCATTTTTATGAGGAACAAGCCATTAAAAATAAATGTTATAAACAAAACTGAGCTTTTAGAATAAAAAAATATCTCAAAGCAGTGTTTTTTTCTTATTGTTATCATTGCAATCTTGAAATAAATGTAAAATTAATGAAAAATCTAGGTCAATTCTATTGCCAATATTCTTATCCAAGAAAAAGCAAAAATTTGTAAATTTATGTTCATAGAATAAAAAAAAGATTGTAAATATTCATTTTCTATTAGGACTTCAAAGAAAAAAAAATAGTGTTTTACGTTTGAAGATTAATCTCTAGCATTATATAATTATAAATAAATAATAAAATATTAAACATGTGAAAATACAAAGAGAATTAGATGAATTCACACAAAAAATATTTATTTTTATTAACATATTATGTTAGTAGCATTTTCTAACACTATCTGTGCAACTTTAAATGTATAGAAATAATATTACATGATACAATCTATTACAATTTCCCCATACAAATTTTGTCCAAAAATAATTTTCCAAATAATACTTTGCCCAATATTTGGCCAAATATTCCTTACATCCCTAACCACATTTTTTTAATCACATTTATGGTTCATGTTTTCACTAAGTAAAATGCTCAAAAAGATTATAACTGTTCTTATGTTCCGAAAAACGGCTTTTCTTCAGATAAAATGAAAAATTGTTAAGGGAGAGAAGTAAATGAGAAATGTAATTCTGTTTTTTAAATAATTTTTGAAGAATTGCAATACATGTTATTGTGAAACGCCATTTATCAATTAAACTATCAAGATCTACTATATTTTCTTTATAAAACTCTTACATTTTTTGACCAATTGTTAAATTTTCTTGAAAAAGAAGATCGATATCGATATCAACATTGCAAACTTCAATACACCATGTCATTCCACCAACAACCTATAAAAAGAAATTGTTGTTGTTTTTTTAATAATATTTATTCTATATTAATCTATTCAATAACACAAAGCAAAGAAGGAATATTACAAGCAAATAAAAACAATTAATATGCTTTTTACATGCATGCACCATACTGTTACTTTCATATAACTTTATAACCTCATGCATGTAAAATTCTAATGTAGATGTTTACTAAATATATACAAGGTTCCCACTCTTTTATCAAAGCAAAAATTAAGGACTTTTAAGGACCTTTTTTGAAAAAATTAAGGACCTTAAAATAGCATATTAAATGTTAATCATCAAACATGCATCCACAGTAACAGTGCCTTCTCAATAAAATTCTTTTCAATAAGCACGTGTGGTAGCAGTAGAATTGAAATTCTTAAACTCAGTTGATTTTGAAGGTAAATATGGGTATTCTACTTAGGTACCTTAGAACTGTCCAAAAAAATAGGCATGATCTTTTCCATGCAAAATATCCTGTTCCCTCCCCCACACTCTATTTTAACTTTTAGGATGCTCTACTCTCAACACAGGGTCTCATTCTAGGTGAAAGGAAGAATGTATTAATGAAAGAACTAATAAATTAATGATTATAATAATGAATGAAGGGCATGTTTTCTTCCTCTTGCCTATAGCCATCCCCATTCTTGTCTCTCAAAATGCTCTGACCTCAAAACTGAGTCTCATTCTAAGCATAAGAAAGACGGACTTTTAGTTTTAAATATTTTAGTAAAACAAAAAAATGTTTCTAATCAATTAGTGATACTGGAAAGTCAGAACTTTTTAAAAATCTTTTAACCTTTTTAAGTACTTTTAAAGCCTCTCATTTTCTAAAATAAAAGTTAAGTAGCTTTTAAGAAGAGTGGCAATCCTGTAAATTATAATTAATATTAATTTTTAAAAAAATACTTAATAAGTGATAATTTTTAATAGAAGCTAGCAGCTTATTATTTGGGAAGCTTCTTCTTCTTCTTAGGCACTACAGCCAGTTACTGCCCAAGGCCGTCTCAGTCAGTTTACCCCATCTAGATATGTTTGTATATTTCTCCAAGTGTTAACTCCCAAGTTCTTTAACCACTTCTATTCTATCTTGTATTCTATTCTATCTAACCATCTTGTTTTATGTCCTCTGCTTATTTTTTCCCCTTTGGTGTTTGGAAGGTTATTTTTTTAACAGGATTTTCATAGCTATATCGGAATACATGTCCTAGCCAGCTTATTTGAGAAACCCTAATTATTTTTGCTTTGTTAGGTTCTTTGTATTTTGTTTTTCATTCATGGTTGTAAAGAATTCTAACATAAAATAGGTCTAAATAAAACTTGCTTGTCACTATATTGTACTTCTACTTTTAAAAAATTAAATAACGAATAAATTGACTTGCTTAGAGAAACCCTTTTCATTGATGCCCCCCCACCCCCCAGTTTCTAACTTGCAGCTCCCCTTCTGAAAAGCCATCTTAGTCTAGATCAGTATTTATTAATTGATAACAAGATGCAAAATGTATGTAAAAAAATGATACAAAAATTTTATGCTGCATGAAAAGTTATAGACTTGGGTAAAGAATAACATGATTGACAAAGTGAGAGAAAAACTAAATAGTGATCACTCACTTAGTCTAAAGTCTTAACTTTAAACTTAATCTAAAAGATCTGGATTATGAATGTGTTCTAAATAATTTTTGCAATTAGCAATGACAAAGTACTTCAAAAAAATAATTAACAATAAAATAAGCTTACTTTATCGAAAGGGGACAATCCTTTAATCCTAGCTCTGAAATAACCGGCAGCAAGAAGCAACTCAATAATTTCTAGGAACTTTTTTTCTTGTTCTTCATCTTCTCGAACTTCTACCTAAAGGAGTACCATAAACAATTGGAAAAAAAGGTATTTTGAGTATAAGCTTTAAATTAGAAACTTTAATTTAGAATATTCAAAGAAACTCAATACAGTTATAATTATAACTGTATTTCTCAATACAGTTATAATTCTCGCACATTAATGAAATGTATCAATAAAAAGAAAAATAAATATTTAAATGTTTAAGTTCAAGAGTTAAGTTAGACTAAGGGGAATGTAAAATACAGTTGGACTTCTATTTAACGAACTTGCATTTTCGAACTTGCATTAACGAATTTCTCTATTTTGCGAATTTTTTCGTGGAACCTAGAACATTTTGGAAATTTCTTCGTTAAATAACTTCCAAATAGCGAAGTGAATTTTCCATTTAACGAATTTTTTTTTTGAGATCTACTTTCTCTATTTCCCAAAATATTTGAGATAATTAAAAACTTGTTAACGCATTTTATGGGAAAAATGATCTTGAACTGATTTTTGCATCCCCTTAACTTTTAGAGAAAGTAGTAATGGAGCAGTTTCCCTTTTTGTTTGCATTTCATACAGGAAATGCAACACCTCTAGAAAAGGGGGGAGAGGGTCAAATTCCTTGAATAGGAAATGAGCAGAGAAGATAGAGGGAATGGGTCATAAAGGGTGTGGTCCCATGCTTCATAGTGTCTTTATCCCCTACCCCACTGTTCACTTCCCTTCTAGAAAAACTTTCAACATTCCCGTTGCTCACTCAGTAGAGCTCCGTTCTCGAAGTCGCCTCCTGTTTTTAGATTGCTGAACAGAGTGCTGCTTGTTGCTTTCCTAGCGGGTGCGAAATGTCGAAGCGAAAATGCCTGATCATTAAAGAAAAAAGTTTAATTCTTCAAGAGGTGGACAAAGGTGTAAAAAATAAGATATTGCATCAAAATTTTGTATTCCTTCAAGCAGTTTATCAACGATAATAAGAAACCGTGATAAGATTGAAAACAATGATTTACCAAATCCTTATTCAAAACGTATTAATAAATGTGTCTATGAAGATGTGAATGAGGCAGTTTTGAAGTGGTTACACGTAATGCGAGATAAAAATGTGCCGATCTCTGGATCTTTAATAACTGAGAAAGCAACGCAATTAGCAAAGGCATTGGGACACGATGAATTTCGAGGAAGTAGTTGATGGCTTGACAAGTTTAAAAGAAAACAGGGAATTATAGGAAAAGTTATAGGAAAGTTAGGGAAGATGAAGACGGAAATGATGAAGAAATTAGCAAACCTTCATATGATGAAATGTTCATTGATCATATGAATCGTGGATTCATATGATCTTTTGAAACAATTCGTCGTGGATTGCAGTTTGAGGAGAATACGCCTGAAGGAATTTTTGGTGCATTACAAAAGTGCGAGACCTGTTATGAGAAAAAACACTTTTTCAAACGAAAAACTCAGACAAAATAAATGGACAAAATTACTGATAAAGTAGCAATTAAAATTAAGAACGCATGTGAAAATGTATGCTTAAAATTACATTTATAATAAATGCAGCAATTATTTTAATATGTAAAAATTTAGCATTTTTATTCAGGGGAAAATATATGTAGCATGATAGTGTAACACTGGATAATGTTTTGTTCTATTCTTACTTCCATTGCAGATTTCTTTTATGGGTAAGATTTACAAAATAATTAATCGATAATAATTTACAAGATAAAGGTGTATCAATTGCAATTTTAATTATTTCTAGTACCTATGAATTTAAAACCTGTTCTACGTTGTGTAAGTATTTTAAAAGATGATTTTCTATTTAACGAATTTTCCATATAACGAACTTTTTTCGGGACTTCGTTAAATAGAGGTCCGACTGTATATAAATATTCTTTTCAATAAACTTATTTAAAAAAATAGCATATTTGTCAGGCCAAATATTACACTTACTCTAGGATGTCAGATAATGGGGGGTTGTAGGAGCACTTACCTTTTTTGCCCTTTAGTGGGGGCAGGTTATTAATCATTTTTTCCCCCTAATTTTTTCTTAAATCTGTGCTGTGGTAAATACAAACGCCTTCCATATTTTTAATATTTGAATTTGATATGTCTCTTTTTAACTATCTTTATATTTGATATATCACTCTACCTCAGATTCTTTTCTTTTTTAATAGAATCAAGTAATTATTATTATTATTTCTTTAAAAATATATAAATAATTTATAAAATAATATTTAGTGGGAGACTAAAGGGTAATTTATTTAAATTGTCTTTCAACTGTAATATTTCTTCAATGATTTACAAAGTCAGATTAGAAGTATGATAAAAAAAATTCATTCTATTTGATATAAGTTTAAGAAATAGTTCACACTACTTTTTTGAAATTTACTAAAGGAAACTTTGATCATAGCTTTCCAAAAACGTGATATAACACATGTCTTTTTAAACTCTAAAAATATTTTTTTCTTTCCTTTTCCTCTTGGAATAAAAATTTTAATTAAACCATAAACCAATTAGAAAAAAAATGTGTTATTTATATCGAATTTTAAGAAATGCCCTATCTAAAAACCATTCTGCTCTTTACATTATTCTTGCCATCTAACTGGCTCTTTGTTTTGCACTTACTTTTAATACTCAAATAATATGGAGAATTTTTTTAATTTTGAGAAAATAAATACACTATAATACTCTACTTTTCTGAGGGTGTATTACTGGAATTTACATAAAAAAATATATATATAATATGTCTTTCTAATTTGATAAAAAAGGTAATGATCACAAACATGTTTAGAATCACAAGCTCATGCTATGGTGAATAAAGATGAGATGAGCCCAGGCTCATTTACTGAAAAAAGATACAGGAAAATTTCTGCATTTAAAATAATTTTTTAGCAGTAACTACTTTAGTTCATCATTTCTTTAAGAACAAGATAGTTAAAATTTCATTTAGTTTAAGATGATGGAATCAGTTTTTAATGTAAAATATAATTTCAAATGACTTTGGACACACGACAGTGACTGTTTGCGCCAACTTTTATCACTAAAGGGATTTTTAACTTACAAAAGTTTTTGGTAAGAAAAAAAAAACTTGTAGAGGTTTGCCTAGTGTGATTAGAAGTTAATCCGGAGGTATTTCTGTATTATACTGTCCCACCAATTACAATCCTCCAGTTGCCAAATGAATTTTAAACTTGCAAATATTTTTTAAAAAACATGTAAAGGTTTTCTCTGGTGTGGATACTAGTATACCCTTCAAATTGGTCGCCTCTCGTTACGTTTTTTTTTTTTATAGTTTCTCGTAAGTCACTGCCAGGAAGTTGATCTCCAAATGCTTAAATTTCCGCAAAAACATATATTTATTAGTGAAAAGGGTTTGGAAATTTAATTTAGAGTAAATTAATATATTGCGATACAAATATATATTTCCGCATTATGATCTGCCACGCTAACTACAATCGCCAAAGTGCTAAATAGTTATTAAATGAGAAAAATTCAGAACAAAAGCATGTAGAGGTTTGCCCTAAGAGTTATACTCTTTGAGTTTGTCCCTTTCTGATTAGTTGCTCAAGAGCCGTTGGTCAGAAGGCGTCTAGACTTTGCAATTATTCTACCACGGATCAGATATATATGGAATGGAAATTTTGTTAAATTGGTTTTTTACAATGGAAACAAAATTTATTACAAACAAATGAAGAGTTTTTAATTTTTATTTTTCACCATTGAAAAAAAGGTTCAAATATGCCAAAATTTGGCTGTAAATACATGAATACTATAAAATAAACCTTTAATAAATCATACAATAATTGTTCACACCATTTCGGTTTTTAAATGCATTCTTAAAAGTGGAAACGGAAATTGTGAAAAGAAAAAAAAGAAAAGTACTTTTTTAACAGTTGATAGCCTACTAAATAGTATTATTTTTTGCATAAAATTTGGAATTAACTTAACAGTTACTGCGGAGTTTTGAACAAAGATCACCGAAAATGTAAAAATATATTTTTAATTAGTAAATTTTATAATGAATGTATGATAAATAAATTGAATTTTTAAAATATGCTAAAATTTATTTACAATTATACACTAATTTCAACAAAACATATTTTTAAATAACCATTAGGATTTTTGAAAAAAAGTAACTTTCAAAATCTCCCTTAGGATTAAAAAATTCAGTTGTTCCCAGATTTATAATGTTTCGTAATCACCTTATTAGTTTTGTTTAAGTTTCCAAAGTCCGGAACAGGTGGAGGCCTGCTTGCACGACGAACAACGCCTACAGCAGCCATGATTATAATTCACAAATTAACACAGGAAACACCGGATAATGTATTTCAATTGTTTATATTTTCATTTCGTTCCAATCATATGTCAATTACAAGTAATGTTGCCATTAATTCTTTAGGAATGCATTAAAAAATTAAAGTAGTAGTACTTATTTTATTACGCACTGTCTTGAATGCCAGCCGTTTTATAACCCTAAACTTTGGCGATCAGCTGAAATGGGTGATTACCAAATGAATTCTATCGCCAAGAGCTTGGATGCCCGATTTTTGAGCGTGAGCGAAAATGGCGAAAACGTTTGAACGGGAGTGATGTTACGTATACGCTACGAAATACATTTTTTTCATGCAAAAAGATTCAAAGGATACTTGACTTTAGTATTGCACCGCTTGATGAATTAATATAAAATAGCTCTTGGTGTCAACATTTTTACTTGCTAGATATATATTACAGTTACCTCACTACTGAAATCAGTAATTTTGCAGGTTTATCATTTTCATCAATTTTCGTAGCAATATTGTCGGATCTGTGTTTTTATTTAAAGCAAAAATTTTTTTGTTGTTAATTATAAAAATTATTTTTAGTGTGTGTCTATTGAATATTATTTGAAAGGAAATATGAATGACAAATGAGTTATAACTTTAATAAAACAAGGTTGGAAGGAAACCATTTTTTTTGTTTCTTATGAGTAAAAGGATAAATTAATAATATTTTGCACCGTAATTTTAAAGTAACCATTAAAGTTATCAACTTTCCTTGTATGAATATGCTTAAATGGTATTAAAATAAAAATATTGATTTACATTTTATTAAATTATTGGTTTTAAAAATTAGCTTACATGTATGTTTTCTGTTAACATATTTTATGATTTGTTTGATGCTGCTGTGATAACATTACTACTATAAATCATATTTTTAAAATTAGAATTTAGAATAATATTGAAAAGCACAAGTTGTATTGTAACACAAATTGTGCTTCGTGTTTTGTATATATCCAGTTGCAATGTTTTAAGTTTTGTTCTAGGTTGTTATCATCATCAGTTACTTGTGGAAATAAGGCTCCTGCATTGACTGAATTTTTTACAGCTCTGAACTGAGTATTGTATCTGCCAGGTCAGTTCTTGTTGAAAATCCAGTTTTGATCCTTCAGTACGGAAATAGAAATTCTATGTGACCCAAATGAATATTATGAAGAATGCTGATTGGATTAGTATACATTTTAACTACGTGAAAGTAATGTTGATTAAATTAATGTTTTTAACATTTTAATTTGTTTTAATGATGTAGTTAATAGTACTTGGGTAAATTAGAGTTAATAAAGTATACAGTAGTTTTTTTTTCTATTAACCCTATTTTTACATTGTGAATGAGTGTCTCAAATTTTTATGAGAACACCTTAGTATATTATCTCACTTTTCTAATATTAAATGTTTTTAAAAAGTTAATTAAAAATTTTAAAGTGCAGAATATAGAAGTAATGGAAATATAAATATTATTCTATTATAAAGTTAATAACTAGAGTTGATTTGTTATAAAAAGCAATGAAAAAAAACCAATTGGGTTTTCTTTTTCTTTTTTCTCGGGTTTACCCTGATAATTATTGAACAACCCTGATCTCTATGTAAAATCATGGAGATCTTGTCAAATGGCTCTGTTTTCCTCTAACCTTAATGATGGCTCTTTTATTACAATATAAATAGTATTTTAGAATGTTTTGTTTCCTTTTATTACCTAAAGTGTCTTAACATTTAAAAAAAATACAAGCACTTTTGATGGTTTAAAGGTGCAAAATACGGGTTAAGATTTCAGTAATTCATGCAACAAAATAGCATGCAAGGACTTTTATGCACAGTTTCATAGCAATGTATTTATTTATAAATATTGTCTGCAGCATTCATTTTTTTTCCTCTTTGTGAATGTAACGAAACGCCCTTATTTTTTTAAATTCAATTCAGAAATCAAAGTAATTAACGATTTAAGTATCTTAATACAATCATATTCATAAAAGTTATAAGAATAGTTTATTTTAATGAACATTAAATTAAAATAATCAAATTTGCGTTACATGCGAAGGAAAACCACGAAAAATTCTTTTAAATTGCTGAATGGTAATAGGTTTCCAGCTAAATGTTGATTATCGCAATGACATTATTTTTTATAATTAATAATTTTTTTATCATCCTTGAAAAACAATCTGTCATCTTAGTGAATATTCTGAAACACTCTTCTCATATTAATATTTTTTTTCCACAGCTCAGGAATCAAAGTAACTTGCGATTTAAGTATCGGAATAAAAGCATACTTATAAAAGCTATTTTAGTAACCAAATTCTGCAAGAAAGAAATAAGGAAAACCAAAACCACGAAAACGTTTGTCAGATTTTTTGTAATAGGATTCCATCGAAATATTCATTATAGCAATGAAATCATTTTTAACAATCAATTATTTTTTTATTATCATCTTTGATTATAGCCTAACTAAGTAAATGTTGTGAAATGCTGTAAAAAAATTTTTTGTACTTTTTTGTATTTTTGTACACAACCAAGATATAAAAAAGTTACTTGTAATTTAAATACAGGAATGAAATTATATTTTGAAAGACTTTTTGAATGAAAATAATTAGACTTTACATTACGCACAAATGAAAACCATGAAAATGTTTTAATAACAAACTAATTGAACGCTAGCAGACAATTATGAGACTCTATCTCAGCAATTATTAACATTTTCCAATTTATTGTTCTTCATGAAATTAAATGTTTTGGGCAACTTAGATTGCTTATAAAACTGTTCTTTATTTTATTTTAATGATTTATTTTTTAGTTATTTTTATAATTTTTTATATGTTTTTAATAAGCACTTAAATTGTTTTTTTCTTTTTTATTAATTTCAAGTATATGAATTTCAGAACAATATAAAAATCAATTTTCAAGAATATATTAATTTTTTCATTTTAAATTTTAAAATATACAAATCATGAATCTTTAAAAAATTTGAACAAAAATGTGTTCAGATTTTTCTGGCACAGAGACAGAATGTTATTATTTATCATGACAATTTATAAAAATCAAATAAATAAAAAATAGAGTAGAGATCAGTGATGTCAAAGTTCACCTTGACGTCCGTTTGGTATAGTGATTGATCTTTCTATCTTTATATCTTTGTCTGAGTATACACAAGCAAAGGAGGGGATACAAGGATCTATATTCATTGTCTACGAAGTACTTCGATTGGTTTGAATAAATTATCAAACGAGCATGCGCATTAGTAAAATTGCGCCAAACAAAATTGCTAAAAATGCCATTCTAGTAAACCTGACGAAACGATTAAGTGATAAAGATGAAAACGATAAGTCGATCGGCCAATCAAATGCCTCTATTTATTAAAAAGGTGGGCAGCCAAGCAACAGCCTTACAGTTAAGTTTTTTAATTTTTAAACAACTATACGCTTGTGAAAATGTCTTAACTTGTACTACAACTTAAGACATTATGAAAAGCGGTAATTTTGTTAACATATTTTTTGTCCAAAATTAAAACCTTTTCGAAGATAAGTAGAATTTTTCAGACTGGTCTTAAAAAGGTGAATAATTCAAATATTAATTATTATTCAAATAGATTTAGTCTTATTTTTATTGTAATTTTATGGGTGGAACGTCTTAAAACGCCATAATAAATCCACTTTTTTATTAAATTAATGCAAAGATCTCTTAAATTTATATGAATATCATAAAATTTAACTAGGTTTGATAATCCGAAGTTATAAACTTCCTTTATTTTTACTCCTTACTTTGTTTTAAATCTTAAGAATCCTTGTTATTACTTCAATTATTATTGGTACTGCAAGTAATGGCAGAAAAGTTTTGTGTTGCAAAGTTCAGAAAATCTAGTAACTAATATTGGAGAGATTTTCTTAGCTCTACCTACGTCCGCGCAGTGAAATATGCAGAGACGATAGTGCTCAGGAAAAATTCCGGATTTTTTGATCCAGAGTTTCAACTTATGTTTCATTTAAGTTATGTTAACAATTTATATTGGCAAACGGTATTTTTTATTTAAATTTTATTCCGTGTTTTTTATTTATTTATGTTTGATTTTTTTGTGATTGACTCTCAATCTTGGGTAGCAAGCTGCCACCATTCTAAACGAACCAGTCTTTAATTTTTTTTTTTTGTACTCTATAGAATATCACTTAACACTAGCTTTCTCGTTTTCATTAGAATTTGTTTCAGCAGTTTTGAGATTGGGTGCATCAAAAACTTAAATTCAAAACATTTCGGATCCCCCTACCCAAATGTTTTTTTTTTCTTTCTTTCATTTTGTTCAGATTGCTATAGCTGGCCGGATATGGGGGTTGGCGAGCCTCTAGTTGTACACCCCTAATTAACGATTTTTTTTTTTCCTTACGTTTTTTACTCGTGAACTGAACAATGTGAGGGTTTTATTTCGACGCTATCGCAAGTGCTGCAATAATGGATAACGATAACTCTGGCATGTACGGACATATTATAAATGATGTAATTATATCTGTAAATTTAAATGCTAAGTTTTTATTTGTTTAATATTATTAAATTTAGTTATAGCTATATGTTTGTACCTCAAAAATATTTAAAAATAAAATTTCATTTGAAGATACAGCATGTGTTGATCGCAATGCATCTTTAATTTAGCCGCACATTGTAAATAAAACTAAATAGATTAAGAAATGGTTTTCTTTCTATAATAGTAACTCGTTTATTGAATGACATTTTTCAAATGATGTTTTTGATTCAACACTCACAATTAACCACACTGATCAATGGCTCTGTGTTGTTCTTTCGATTTATATATATGTCAAACTTCTTTATTGTTACTTTTTAAGTGATTTTTTTTTCTCGTTATTGTAGAAGTTTGGTCTTTATTTTGGCTCTTATCACAATTTCGACTATAATCTTTTTCACGTGCTGTGGTCATTTGATAGCGCATTGTAATATTAGGTAGATTAATTTAAATTCAAAATTTTTTTGATTTAATATTTTTCGGTCTGTATTTATTTATAAATTTATTTTTTATACCAATGCTTTCTCTAATTTTACGTTTGTAAGATAGCGCTTCATAAATATTGTAAATTGGAATTTGTTTAAATACAATAAGCAAATTTTTATTTCTGTTCTTTTTAAAACTTAAAATGTTCGTTTAAATACAATAGTAAGTGCTGGGGTCACAAATAAATTTTCCCTATTTATTTGCATTATAATAATTTGTGATTACTTTTATCATTTTATTTTATTTCTCTTAATGAGAGGGCTCGTACGCACTGGGAATTGTCAGGGTAACCAGATTTGAAAGGGGGGGAAAGTATTGGAATTGTCATAGAAAAATGTAATTCTAACTTGTATGTTTTTGATAACGTAATTTGCCGTTTTCAATACTGTGAATTTGGATTATACATTAATTTTTACCTACTAAATTTTTTTTCATCGGCTATGTTTATTTGATATCAATGAGCTTTAATTGATTAAATTCTGATTCCTCAGAGGTGCGTTATCATTAGCAAGTTTTGCATAATGTGGAAGCACGTCTGCTTTTATAAAGAAATAAAAGAAGATTGTTTATTAATAAACACAGGCTATTATTTTAATTAGCAGGGTGCAGCTTTCTCTTTTTTATATAAATTTTTAATTCCTCTGCATTTTATGTTTTTCTCCCTTCAGAACTTTGTACTCATTAAGTTAGTTAAATTAGGATTTTAAGATAAAGATTTTTTTTTAATTCAGTTGATTTCATTATAATAGGGCCTCTCGGGATTTAATGTCAACTATAGTTTCCGTTTTTTCTTATTTCATCTTTTTTTGAACTTATTAGGTATGAAATATATTGTGTTTTTTAATCATTAATTTTAGTTCGTATTAGATAATTTGATTTTTATAAATTTTTTGTTTTAAAATCAGTTTTTTTTTTTTTTCTCTGTAAATTTCCTTAGTCTTATTTATCCTTTTATTGATTCGTTGCAGTTATCGGACCTGATATACTGTATAAGTTAAAGCTGAATGTAAAGTTTAGGTTTGATATTAATGCTGCTACTGAATTAATGTATAAAAATTCCAGTATGTTTTTTTTTTTAAAATAGATGTATAGATTTTATCTTGCAACTTTTTTTTTTTTGTAAGTATTTTTTTCCCAGTAGATACTTCAAAACTTCATTTTCAACAGTTTAACCTAAAAGCACAGTTTATTTTATCTGTTTATAAGGGATAGCCGCAGATACTTTATATGTTTATTTTCAAGATTAATATTTTTTATTTTTAATCAGAATTTAAGGGGGGGATCACAAAACAGGTTAGGCTCCAAGAATAAAAGTGGTATTCACATCTAGGTAAGTTAGGGCTTAAAATTTCAATTATAAAATGTTTTGATACTAAAATTTTATGATGGTCATTATTTTCTTGAGCGATTTTTTTAAATGAAGAAGAAACTAGACAGAATGATAGCAACTGATAATTTAATTCTAAAGAAATAAAATTAAATATTGAACAAGAAAGATTCTGTATTCCCTGTTTAGTTCATTGAAGTTGTTCAGTGTTTCTTTTATTTTTAGTTACTGTAATTTTGTTTGAAGATATTTCATTTAGTAAATAGCTATTCTTTTTTTTGACCAGGCAGTAATAAATTGCATAAAAATGACTTAACTTTCTTAAAACTTTCTTGTTTTCATTTTGATCCATATTATTGGACATCTTTTTTACCTTGATCAGAAATGGAGCTGCATATAAGTTGACTGCATTTCTGAAATTATAAGATCTGCATATTCTAAATCATTTCAATTTTGTAGATTACAATATGAATGAAAGTGCAAAATTAACTGAAGAAAAACTCTTTGAATGCTTTAAAAGTCTCGATGTTCCTGTGCATCCAAGTGAATTGAAGACTCCAACAGTATGTATCATGTTGATAACAAGTTTACTTGCGTGTATAGTTTAAGTAATGTTTTTATTTATTTCAACAATTGCTATAAAAAGTTCTTTAAAACATTAAAATTAAGACAACTGTTGTAATGGTCAAACAGAAATTACTTTGTTTTCTTAAGTACCTGTAAAATAATTCATATATTTAACTGTAAAAATATTGTATTCAATTTAACAAAAAAATTTTTAAAAAAATTTCATAATATTTAACTATTTCTACAGTTGAAATAAGTGACAGATTAACATGAAATACATAAAGATGATGACTTCAACTGACTTGTTGGAGTCTTTGGAGTGAGGAACTTATTGCATTCACCTGAACTTTCAGGAAATAAACAGCAATCTGTAGCAAAAAGTCTAAAAGAAAATTTTCCACTGAGAAGAAGAAAAAACGACAACTAATACTTAATTTTTATAGCTAAAATTTTTGTTTCGTTAATTTATTAATTTTCATAAATTTTTTAGTTATTATATGATGTTTTAAGTTGATCTACATTCCTCCTTACCCTCCCCTCTATCCTTTGTAATGAATGGTCTCTCGAGAAACATGTGGAAATCTCGTGATCGAGCATTCGATAGTTTTATAAAAATTGAAATGGCAGCACTGGCTTTGAATAGTCTTCATATCTATCTTATGCCCACTCCAGTTTGTAATATATTCGTAATATGATTATTGTTTTAAGGTCCATTTAAAGCTAAAGATGTCTTGAATATTTTCTAGTTAAGTAGACAGTTGTAGCTTCTAAAGATAATTGCTCATAATTTATTTAATTATGATAATTATTCAGGTTGCGTAGCATTTTTAAAAACCACTTTAAGGTGCTTATTTTCGTTTTTTAAAAGCCCTTAAAGGGTGTTTTTTTCATTTTGTGTTTTTGAAGTCCTTAATGTTCTCTTTTTTAAAATAAGTTAATTATTTTTATCATGTTAGTTTTTGTCACGAATTATGCCAAAAGTATTGTGTTTTCACATTATTCTATTCAATGTTTTCACAATTCATATAATAACAACAATAATAATAGAATATGCACACTAATGAAAAATATTTCTTCCTATTTTTGAAAATTAATATGTATGTGTAAATACATGTATGTATATGCACATAAATGTGAACTTTCAATAATAGGAAGAAAATTTTTTTATTTGTGCGAATAGCCTAATTATATTTAGGGAGATTTCTCATTGCAATCTGTAAAAAGTGCTTAAAGGTTCTTATGTAATAGAATCTAAAACTCTAATTTTCTGCCCTCTGTAAAAGAATCTAAAAACCTCTTTCCGCCCTCTGTAATGGAATCTAAAAATCTCGCGAATTTTTGCTGATTACATGGACCAACTAAACATTGTCAATTTGTTGCTCTATTAGTGACAGAAGATTTCCTTTCTCTTGTTATTTTCATTGTTTGTGACACGCTATCGTCTTCGTCACTGTAAATAAAACCATCAATTGTCAAAAGCTTGCCATCCCTGTCTAATTATGATATTTTTCAAAGTGCTTAAAAATATTTTTTGAGTGCTTAAAAGATGCTTATTTTTTGTGCAAAAATTTGGCTACGCATCCTGTTATTGTTTTCATCACGTAAAAAATTAATTATGATTTTTATCTTGTATAAAATCATTCTAAATTTATTCCAGAAAGAATTTGTGTTGCGAGTTTTCAATACATTTCTGCGGGATCTTCACATCGATCTTTCCAGTCATTCATTTGTAAGTTCCTCTTTAGAGTTGCACAATTATATGATTTTGCAAGTTATTGATTTGTTTTCATTTTAAATGTGTATTGCAGAATCAGAATTTACAGTTAAGAATAATCTAAATTAAATTTAAAACAAATGAGACATAACATAACAACACTGTGATTAACACTCATCATGGCACTGACACGCCAGCACTAAAATTAAGTTACCCCCACAGCACTAAAAATAAAACAAAATGCAAATTCATTTGAAATTTGTTTATTTTATTTAAAAAATAATAAATTGCAATCAATAATAATATTCAGTATAATGATTTATTTGTGTTTACAGACATAAAAATGATAAAATTAAAGCAGTAAAAGCAAACTTCAATGTTTCAAAAACTTCACAAGGATTGAAAAAATTGTGCTGGTGGTGCCAGAATTTTGTTTTTGACATGACTCATAGAAATCTATTGCAAAGTGTTCGAAGCTGTCATAATGTCAAATGCAACCAGAGCAAGTTTTTTTTTTTCTTTTTTATCTTTACAGACATTTTATTAGTGGTTAAGCTACAAAACTGTTTAAATCAGTTGCAATGCTTACACGATAATTACTACAATAATTATGATTCTTATTATACCTTATATCATGTATAAAAAAAATATAGCCTAAATTATAATTAGTTAGTTGTTATCTACTTTTTCGAAATATATGGTAATATTTATACTTAAGAACATTATTATTTAATATAGGGGTGCACAACCCTTTTGAGTGAAGGGCCACTTGCACAGCAGGTTGACTAACGAAGGGCCGCGCTTGTATTTACACGTGTTAACACCAAATGTAGCAACGTTTATTTAGGCATTAGTGTTCTATTTTTTTATTAACAAACGTAGTAATATATTTGTAAAAAATTAAAGGTGTTCAATTATTAGTAGAGCTCGGAAGTTCAGGCAAAATGCCATTTTCTGCCTTTTTTAAACGTTTTCTTCTGAAAATGCCTTTTTCTTTCCTTTTGTTTATAAATGCCTATTTCTGTCTCATTAAAAAAATTTCTGCAAAGCTTTTTGTGCTTTTGAACGAGCATGAACGCAAAATGAAGAAATTTTGAAGTACAGAAATGGTTGACTGTCATCCGACGTATTGTAATGCATTAATACAGATTAGGACTTTATTCCTTTTGGGACAAACTCCCTCCCTCTGAGGCAGTGGTCACCCCTCGTACAGTACAATGGTTATTCATCTGAGCTGATAGGGTACTCGTGCTTGAGTGAGCAAGTCAGGTGAAAGACAGTTTTCTGTCCATGAGATTGACAGTGTTGATTGAATAGAGAATAGAATATAGAAATGAAGCTTTGCCTTTTTCAAAGATGGCCACAAGAAAGGAGATTGCCATGGCACCTTGTAATCCATCTTTTATCGCCCAGGGGGGTGGTTTGGGAGACAAAGAGCTTGATGGGAACTCGTTCGCTCGGCAGCTGAGGTAGACTCACTTGTTTCTAGTGTGAAAAAAGTATTTGTGAAAGCCCCTTCAAGAGTTCAAGTGTTCAAAGAAATTGCACCAGGCATTCAATTACCTCCTAAACCGATCCTTACGAGATGGGGAACATGGATTTCAGCAGTCTCATACTACTGCACAAATTTTGAGGAAGTTACTAGAGTCCTTACCAGCTTTTCGGATGAAGAGACAATATCCATAAGAAAAAGTAAAAGTCTCCTTAGCAGTTCTAAAATAAAAAATGAACTGACTTTTATTTCAACTTATTTTGGGAAGCACCCTGGAGCTATTGAACACATGGAAAAAAGAAATACGTCCTTGTCCGAGTCTCTAAAGATTTTCGACGATACTATTGAACTAATGTCTGTGCCTGGACCAGCTGATGACAGAATAAGGAAGAAATGTGAAAACGTAATCTCTGCAAATACAGACTTTGAATGCATCAAGGACATTGCAAAAGTACTTTCTGGTGATACTGCAGTTGAACTTACCATATCTCCTACCATGGCAAGTTGTTTTAGGGCACGCGCCCATAACCTCTGTCGAAGTAGAAAGATCCTTCTCTTTGTTTAAAACTATATTGACTGACAGGAGACAAAATTTCTCTTTTGAAAAAGCATGTAGTTGTGATGTGCAACAACAACCAATCATCAGAATAAATCTGTTTACAATATTATTGTAAGTATGGGTTTTCAATTTTTATTTCACACTTACGCAGTTGAGGTTTTTTTTTTTTTTTGCGCAATTATGTCCACTTCTTTTGTACTATTGCTACGACAGTCGAGTAAAATGAATATGTAGGTATACCGGATACTTCTAGCAACTTTTTATACCTTGGATACCTATATGGGCTTTTAGGCATTACCAACTACCATTTTGCTCCAATTTTAAGTGCCTATTTCAAGCTTTTTAAATGCCTTTTTGCCTGCCTATTTTTGCATTTTTTATTGCCTGAAATTCCGGGCTTTAATTATTAGAATTCATTCAAAAATAAAAAAAACTAATACTTTTAAAAAAATTACTATTTTTATCATATGAACAATAGATTTAACAAAATAAAAAAATAAACATTGGAGAAAAGAAATAATTTTTTATCATATCACGCAATACAAACATGTATTTTAGAATTAAATTCTAATATAAAAAAAACTGCAATGCCCACAGAATGAAAGTATGAAAAAAAATTTTACATAATTAAGTATATAAATTCAAATTAAATATTTTAATTGAAGAACATTTATAAGTTTTAAACAGAGCTTAAAATAAAAACAAAACCGTGATAGTTCGAAATAAAATTAAATTCTTTTTTGGTAATGTACTTTATTATTTCATTTTATTAATTATTTGGTTGAATAATCAGCCAAAAAAAATATTCAGCAGAATATTTTTTAGAAATGTTTTTTTTTTTTTTTTTCCAATTTTTATAAATATGATAAAAAATAATATAAAATCGTATTTTAACTATATTATGGTATTGTTTGATGTAAGAAATAGTGTTTACACAAATTTCTTAAATTTTAAAATCAGTGTTTCTGCACATGGGTTGCAAATTTATCTTCTTGAACAGGGGTTTCCAACTTACATGAAGCTGGGGGCTACGATGAAAAACACAAATAAAATGGCGGGCCGCAACTTTATCAAAATTTTTTGTGGGACTCTTTTTATGTTTGAAGGAACATTAAATATTGCTGTCAGATTTTTACCAAGTTGTACAAAACAAAAGTATTGAATTGCAAATTAAAATAAGAAGTAGATTTTTAAAAATATTTAATAAATAATGAAAATTCAGGCTACAATAACTTTAATGTGCACCTCTTTTTTAAACAATTAATGCGCAACAGATATCTAATTGTTAAGATATAAAACTTTAAAAAGGTTGGTATTACTTAAAACTTGCATAGTAGCACACGAAATGTTCAATGATAAAATTGAGGTTTGTCTGCTGCAACCACTAGAGAATAGATATTTACATTTAAAATTTACAAATGTGTGTAAATATTTTCGTCCAAAATGAGTGGTTTCAAACAGTTTAATCAGAAAATTTCTGATACGCACATGCTAAATGATATTCACGAAATACAAGAAAAAAAAGTTAAATAAAAAGGAGCAAGATTATTTTTGTATTTGAATAAATATTTTCTTGGATGCAAAATCTGAGAAATAAGTTTTTTTGCACCGTTAGTATGTTAAATTTCACAGAAACGAAGAAATTAGGTTTGTATTAACCAGAAAAGTATTTTAAACCCATCTAAATGTTTTACGAAAATTTTCAACAAAAAATTACAACTAATATATTTTAGTCCGCGGGACTAATGCGGCCCCTGGGCCGCCAGTTGGAAACCCCTGTTCTAGAAGACAAATGGAATAAACGAAATTTGAAGAATTGAAACTAGATTACTTTATACTGAACCTTATGCTTTTTTTTTTTTAAATCAGACAAGTCAATTTCATAATTTTTTTCGATACTTTTAATTCTAAGAATCAAAGAATTTAAGAAAAATTTTTTTTTATCATATTTCAGCATTTGAACAGAGCGTCTCATGCTATTAGTTTATTATCACTTTTTCCCTGTACCGTAATATGAATGACTAGTAACATAGAAAAGTGGTTATTTCAGTGCTAAATTTTTGTTTTAGGAACTAAGTTTGTTTTTTCTCTATTTCTTTTTAATTAACTTTCCTCTTTATAGACATTTTTATTATGACTCAGCATTTTTTTAAAAATAACATGACTAATAAACTTTATTTTATTGTAATTTTTTATTCCTTCTAAACATATGGCAATTTGAAAAATTTAAATTAAGATTTTCAGCATAAGATTTTCATTTAAAATATTAAGAACGTTTTTTGTTTCTATCTAAGTTTTTTCCTTTAAATAAAAAAAACTTTTTTTATAGACATTTTTATAATAATGTCGTAATTTTTCAAAGCAATCCTGTTGACTTAATTCTTTTTTCTTGACTTTTTCTTTTAATTGGAAAACTGACATGCTCAGCTTTAAAATTTTCTTTCGAATAAGATCGATTTTTATTTTCTCTGTTTCGCTTTTCGACGTTTTCAAAAACGTTCTTGATTGGCCTTATTTTTTAGCGTTAATTTATGAATACGTTTCCCAGAAAAAATTCTGAGCATCGAAATTTTGGTTTTCGGCCAAATCGTATTCGTTACCGAAAAGAAGGTAAGAAAAAATAACTAGGATTTACAATAAAACTCTACCAGAATACTGTCTCAATGTGATTATTTAAATGAGTGGTAAAAAATTCGTGTGTCATAACATCGCAGTTAAATAACGGGATCATCGAAATCATAAGGAAAAGTATAGCAATAATTCAACAATAAATTACTGAAAGTTATGCTGAACTCAGCACGAATAAAGTGTTTCAAATGCGCGATTCAAAATTTGAATGTCATAATAAAATTATCTGAATTTTTTATAGTACGTAGGAATGTATAGCAATAACTGACGAAAAAAAATTTTGAAAGAAATAAAAAAATTGAAATTGTCACAAATAAAGTGCACCAAAATTTATTATTTAAATGGGCGACCTGAAAGTAGTGTCGTAGTAATATCTTAATAAAAATTAGGGATTTTCGAAATCTTGTTGAAAAACGGAAATAACTGTTTAAATTTATTTTTTATATTTACGATAAATTCGGCTTAAATAAAGAGCGTTGAACATACATTTACTAAAGAATGTGTTAAAATTTATTGTGTCGAAACGTGATGACTTAAAAGCGCGATTAAAAATTGACTTTTTTTAAAAAAATTTATTGCTCTCGCGGGCAGCACTTCAGTAGTTAGGGGGCCCACAGGTTGAGCACCCCTGGTTTAATACAAAATAACCATTATTAATTTAAATATTGATATTAATTCTTTTATGCCACAATTGTTTAGCTTATTTAAAACTAAAGTGGTTTCTTATAAATGATTGATATCATCTTGTGAAATTTTTTCTGACTAAATATTTGTTGTAAATGCTTATGTACTGTGAGGAAAAAAAGAACATGAATAATGTTTTGATCCAATGATTAGATTTCCACTTACTAAGACTTAATCTTAATGGTTTATGCCTCACCTTAAATATGTTAATTAGAGCAGGTGATCTTATAAGTTACAAAATCAGACACAGAAACTTACCTTTTCTGAATAAGCATGTATGCTTTTAAACAGATTTGGATTTGTGACCTCAAAAATACAGGGGGTAGCTGCAATCTGAGAAATATGGTAACTATAATTTGGTCAGGAGAGCGATCCAAAGTTTGAACCCCTTAATGTAAATTTTACTTACTGCATATCTCTAACTTTTTTAAGTGAATCAAAACATTTTTAGTAATTAGGGACCTCCTTTTCCTGCTTGTTAGCTAAAATGATCGGTCCATCTTCTATTATTATATGTTTTTAAATATTATTATAAGTTTTTAAATATTTATATGTTTTTAAAATTTTACTATTTACTTTCTTTAATTCTCATTTCATGCACTTTAAAAAATACAAGTAAAAGCATTATGAATAAACTAGTAAAATTCCTTGCTTTTCATACATTGATGAATATTTTATTTTTATTTTACTTTTTCTCAATAAGTTCTAATCTCAATAAGTACTATTTCTAGCTACCATTTGAATGTGTGAGTCATATTGAAAATCCTGAGTTATATGAAGGAGCTCCACCCTATAGCATACTTCTTCCCACAATGTAAATAAGTATTTTGTATGATTTTTTCCATTTTGAATTCTTTTTTTCTATGGCAATAATTATCTAATTTAAAATTGACCAATTTAAAACTTTTTTAACCAGATTGATTTTAATGGATAATGTTTCTTTACCATTTTATTTATAAACAATTCATATTAAGAATTCAATGATCACAAATGTATCAAAATGATAAATTGAGAAAAAGGACCTTATACTTATTTATTAGCAAAAGTGTTTAGCTACTCAAAAGTTGTGTTTTTTTGCACAAAATTGTTTTTAAAATAAATTTTTTTTTTAGTTATTTGGTAAAGATAATCTCAAATTGATCTCAATTACTATTTTTTTTTTAAAAAAAATTAGATATTGAATTTTTAAATGGTGGGATATTTTTCAATCTAAGTCTTTTTTTTTTTTTACGTAATAAATTTTCCAGCTTTGTATTTCTTACTATTATGTGATAATAGAATTAAATTAATACAATAATAAAGGAAAATTTAACTAGGACCATTCACTAATTTACATATGTTATGTAATAGGATTTTACGTATGTTTCCTTTTTGCATTATTCACAAAACTTCATAGAATAAGTGTTAATTATGTTAAATGTTGTATAAAACAGAGATTTTTGACATTACAGTAAAGAATTAAAAATAATTTTTTTATTTATTTGAAGCATAACAAATTTTCTTAATAATTAATTTTATCATTACATTTACATGGATTATTTAATTTATCAAAAAATCAGATTATTGAAATCACTGGTAATGATCTTTTAGTTTAAATCTTGACATTGACATGTTGAATTTATTTCCCATTTCGTTATTTAAAAAAGACGCCCGGCGGCTGAATGGTGGCGCTCCCTTGCCACAGGTCCTGTATTCGATCCTCGGGGCCAGGCAAGGTTGACTCAGCCTTTCATCCCTTCAGTGGGTCGATAAATGAGAACCAAGCATGCTTGAGAACTAAACAATGGTTTTTGCGTTCTGCTGACCACTTATCCGAAACATCTGCTCCTGCATCCCAGAGCCCAAGGTCAAGAAAACTGAGATGGGCACAGTAGGCTTTGGCCTTCTATGGGCTGTCGAGCCACTGAGTTTATTATTATTATTTTTTTTAGTTATTTAAAAACAAAATCTATAGTCTTTAAAAGAATGTTCATAATGTTCTGGTTATGTTCAATTAGAAATTTTTGTGTTAAATATAATTCATTCTTATCAAATATAAATTTAGTTTTTGTAAACAAAATTTTATTTTTAACTACTTGAAATACATTCTATTTAATTTTTTAGTTTTTTTAATTGCTTTTTAACATTAAATATGTGTATTTGCTTATAAATTACAAGATATAGAGGGAAAGCTTGTTTTAAGGACAATTTCATCTGCTACTATAATTTTATATACTAATTATAACAAAGATTTTGGTAGAATAATTGCAGACAAAAAAAAAATCTTATAAAGTAAGAAACAGTATTTTTTGTAAAAAAAATCCGTATGATTTTTATTCCTTCTTTACTTAAAAAATGTATTTGACATAAATGTTTAAGTTTATTTGTAATACAATTTAAAATTTTTATTTCAGGAATGGCATCTTGAAAAGTTATTGTAACTGCCCTGTGCCAATTACACTAAATGATATAGTTGCACCTAGTAAGAATTTTATTTTAATTTATTAAACATCCTGCACTGTTTATTAGTTAAGTTACTTAGCTAGCCAGAAATTTTTTTTAGAACATTGTTTTACTACAACTGTTGTTTCTTTCCAAGAAAAACGTTTTATGTATGTTATGTAAATTACCCAGGGTGCGTACAGGCTCCTTGGAAATAAAAAAAGTTTCCAAGGAACGCTTGGAACTACTTAGATTTCTAAATTAGTCCTTAGAAACTCTTAGATTATTACGTTGCATAGATGAACTTACTAAATAAGCTGATAAATTAGCTGTCCCAACAGGGAAACTAAATGATATGACTTAGCTGTCAAAATCTAATAGTTTAAGAAAAACTTTAATAGAAAAAAGAAATTGAATTGTGTTAGAAGAAAAAAATAACGGCAAATAATTTTAATTTTACATGTTACAAGCAAACTCAATTAATAATTTACTGTGGTGGTTTTTTTGTATATCATGCCTTAAATTTTTTATGTATTCAAATTTAAAAATATAAGATTAGTAAGTTTTTATGTTAATCTTTAACATCTGTACTTGAACAAGATTTATTAAAATATTTGAAGCTGGAAAATGTATTTATGTGTAAAAGTGATAACTTTATTTGTTTTTCTTGGTGAAGTTTGACAAAATGAAAATTTATTTCAAAAGGGCTAGAAAAAACTGCAAGCTATACATTTTTGCGAGTTCCTTAAAATAACTGCTTTTTTATTTAAAAAAAAAAAAAAAAAAAAACTCTAGTTATCTTTTACACAAAGTTTTTCAATTTTTGATAAGTCCTTAAAATTTTGAACTCCTTGGATACTCCTTGGATTTCTTCTGATCTCTGTATGAACCCTGAAATTACCATAATGTTGCTAACTTTCATAAATTTAACTATACAGCTAGTTAAATATTCTGGTATAAAATTTAATTTTTGCATTGAAACAACAGTCCAAAATCAAACCGGGTTTGTTCCTGTTCATTGTTTAAAGATTAAAACCATGAACATATTTTGCCAATGTTTACTTTTTTAAACAATAAACCTGTTAGTTTCCAGAATTTTCTGTTATAAACCAAAAAAAAAAAAAAAAAAAACAATTAATAAATTTTATTTATTTATTTAAAAGAATCTGTTTAATTTGTCTAGTTTTATTGGCCTAATCAAGTATCTATACAGTATAAATATTCATACTTATGCATTTATTTACCGGTATGAATGTTCTTAAATTAACTAGCAATCTATTGAAAGTGAATATTCAATTCGGAAAGAATTCATATATCTTATATTGTATATGCTTATATTAACGATGTTTGAGAGCTTTATTTTATTATTCTTCAATTTCTACCCCAGAACCTAAGAAAACAAAGAAGATTCTGAATTATCTTGTAGTTTTTTGGAACTATGTCTTAGGGAGGCAAGAATTATTTTCACATGTCCGCAGCACTCTTGTATGTATATTATTAAATAAACTTTTATGGTAATATTAATAAAAATAGAAATAAATGTAGAAAAGAACAAAATTAAAAATATGACCACTGAAGCCGACGTCTTCAGGGGGTACCGGCCCCAGTGGCCAAAAAACAAAACCTTTTCTATTGAGGAAGAAGGCAAAAGCCTAAAAACCTTCCTCAGTACCCCGAAGGTTTTGTTTAAATGTCCAGGAGAAAATCAAGTAAGACATAAAACTAATACAGAAAAGAAACTCATACATCTCATCAAAAACTCAAGTTATTCAGAAAATAAAAATCAACAGAAAATAAAAACTCACATAAACAAGGTCAGACAGCAAACTCTAAAGCAAACCAAATGAAAAGGAATCACTTAAACCAAAAGAAAAACAACGCCCTCTTTTAAAATGCGCAGAATGAAAAAAAGATAGGTAGAAGTTGTCAAAGAAAATTTACGTCACATATTAATGGAATGCTTAACTGGGGCTGCTCAGTTAAGTCTTGAATTGCGCCCTGTTAAAAGAAATAAACTAATATTCTTCAATCATTTTCTTAATTAACAAATTAACATTACAAAAATTATAAGGAAAATCATTATTACTCAAATGATTCAAAAAATTATTCACAGCCTCTTGAAAACTTTCAACATTATTGCAAATATTTTTAATCCTAACCAATTGTGAAAAAACTAAATTTTTAAAAATTTTATTACACAAATTAGTATAAAAGTTACAGAAAAAAATAACTTTAAATTTAAAAGCCTTTCTTTTATCAAAAACACCAATTTTAATAATTTTGTCAACGATATCAATTTTAAAATCTAAATACTCAACATTAAAACAATCCTCATTAGTTTTCTTCAAAACCAAATCTCCAGGATAAATACTATAAATAAAATTATAATTATCACTATTAAACAAAATCAGGTCATCAATATATCTAAAAGCTTTAAAATCAAAGCTTTTTTTAGGTTTATAGCGTGTGGTACTAATTGTTACAATTCTGATGTTAGTAAAAAGTTTTTTAGTTTTCTAAAAATTATTTTGCTTAAAATTAAAAAAGAGAAAAATATTATTATTGATAGTAATGTTGATGTTTTGGATTATATTAATAATAATGAAATATCCAACATTAATACTTTTGATTTTGAAAATTTGTATACAAGTATACCACACGAAAAGATTATTGATATCTGTAATGACATTTTTGATAAATATTTAATTAATGAGAAAATTGATAAGTCTAATTGGTTGGATTTGTGTAGGTTTAATCTTTTTGAGAATGTTCTTTTTAATGGTTTAGATTTTTATAAACAAATTATTGGAATTCCACAAGGTAATTCCTTTTCTGGTGCTTTTGCTAATATTTTTTTGCATGTTTTTGAAGCTAAATTCCTTGAAAATTATGATTTTAAAGCTTTTAGATATATTGATGACCTGATTTTGTTTAATAGTGATAATTATAATTTTATTTATAGTATTTATCCTGGAGATTTGGTTTTGAAGAAAACTAATGAGGATTGTTTTAATGTTGAGTATTTAGATTTTAAAATTGATATCGTTGACAAAATTATTAAAATTGGTGTTTTTGATAAAAGAAAGGCTTTTAAATTTAAAGTTATTTTTTTCTGTAACTTTTATACTAATTTGTGTAATAAAATTTTTAAAAATTTAGTTTTTTCACAATTGGTTAGGATTAAAAATATTTGCAATAATGTTGAAAGTTTTCAAGAGGCTGTGAATAATTTTTTGAATCATTTGAGTAATAATGATTTTCCTTATAATTTTTGTAATGTTAATTTGTTAATTAAGAAAATGATTGAAGAATATTAGTTTATTTCTTTTAACAGGGCGCAATTCAAGACTTAACTGAGCAGCCCCAGTTAAGCATTCTATTAATATGTGACGTAAATTTTCTTTGACAACTTCTACCTATCTTTTTTTCATTCTGCGCATTTTAAAAGAGGGCGTTGTTTTTCTTTTGGTTTAAGTGATTCCTTTTCATTTGGTTTGCTTTAGAGTTTGCTGTCTGACCTTGTTTATGTGAGTTTTTATTTTCTGTTGATTTTTATTTTCTGAATAACTTGAGTTTTTGATGAGATGTATGAGTTTCTTTTCTGTATTAGTTTTATGTCTTACTTGATTTTCTCCTGGACTTTTAAACAAAACCTTCGGGGTACTGAGGAAGGTTTTTAGGCTTTTGCCTTCTTCCTCAATAGAAAAGGTTTTGTTTTTTGGCCACTGGGGC
The DNA here is from genome assembly GCA_949128135.1 of Parasteatoda lunata. NCBI lineage: Eukaryota > Metazoa > Arthropoda > Arachnida > Araneae > Theridiidae > Parasteatoda > Parasteatoda lunata. The sequence goes on along the minus strand of OX421976.1, from coordinate 36,379,181 downwards.
CGGTACCCCCTGAAGACGTCGGCTTCAGTGGTCATATTTTTAATTTTGTTCTTTTCTACATTTATTTCTATTTTTATTCTCTCTTTTTTTTGAAAATTCTGCTGCTTTTTAGCGCATTTTTTTAAAAGAAGTTTTGTTCATTTTGTTTTGATATTAATTGTACTCTTTTAGTATTATGGTAATATTAATGCATATTTTATTTTTATTAATGCTATTTAATGTTTCAAAATCGTAATAATGCGTAGCAAATATTATCTATTGACTCTTTTATTCAGAATCCTTTTTTAATGCTGTTTTTGACAATAATTACCTGAAATTAACATAAAATAAAGATATTTTATAAAAATTGAAGTACTGTTTCAAAGGAACACGAAACAGAATGTTCATAATAGAAACATCCTTTGTGGTGTATTTCATAATTCAATTCTCTAGCCTTTTCACGTGCTTTACTTTTCCTTAAAAGTTTGTACCAATATTTATGGGAAGTCTTGTATTTATATGTAAATGTTACGATTGAAGAAATAAATCTAGCTATTGATTATAATCACCGGTTATAATTTATAGTAACCAAAAATTATAAATATTCACAGTTTAATTACATGGGCTGTAATATAATATGCCTATGCAGGGGTCTGTCTGGGGTAAATTTACTACCGTTTAGCAGTACCTTCACAAGTTCAACTTAAGGAAAAACAGCAGTTTCACAAATAAAAAAGCAAATTCTCATGCAAACTCTGTTCTCATTGCAATCTATGGAAAAGAGCTTTTCTGCCAACTGTCTTTTAAGAGAAGGTAGCACACGTTCGGTCAGATAGTGCAATATGGTAAGCCTAACCGGTCGCTTATGCCGAATCAAAACGAGCTTTTTTTTTTTGCTGAGTTTTTATAACAAAACCGTAAGGCTATCCCTCTGTAAACTTCACAAGAAGTCAAAATTCTAACATTATCTTAAGCACTATTGTAAATTTATTCTAACAAATCTAATTTTTTTATGAACTATTTTTTTTCTGTATGACCCTGTTGAGAATGTTCCAACTTTTAGTACTAGTACTGTTAAATGCTTGTTTTTATTAAATTAAAATTTAACTATGGACAATCGTTTTGATGGTTTTTGTAATTTAGATACAATTTTTATCTCAAAATTTACAATAGCAAAATTTTTTGTAGTGACAATTTTTGAAAATATTTTCTTACTTTACCATATTTCTGTGTTGATTTTTTAATTTTCACAAAATAGGTACTTATTTAAAAAAAAAAAAAAAACTAGACAGACCCCTGCTAGATTTTTTGTTGCAAATGAAAGAAACAATTACCCACGCAAAGACCCTATTACTGATAACTAACTTTATTATTTTTGGATTAAAAAGTAAATACCGCCTTCATTTTTATGCTTTTAGTACTTTTCTTTTTTCATAAACTTTTTTTAATTAACCACATAATGTGTATTTCTAGCAACCTGAGATACAAAAATGTGAGGAGACCAAAAGGGAATGTGAAAAATTGGATGAAAAGTATCAAGACTGCCTTGAAAAACTTAACAATATTAATATACCCAAAGAAGAGGTTTGTTGTTAATATTTTGTTTATATAAAACTGAGAATTTTGGTCACTTTTCTTTGTTTGGAATGCTTTGTTGTTAGCCCATTTTTTTTATATATCAATAGTAGTTGCTCTATATAGCATCCCCTTCCTTCAAACAACAATTGACATTATAATATCAGGTTGTGATATTGAGAGTGCTCAAAAAGACCATAAATATTTGCACCTAATTAAAGATTGCTTCAATCATTAATTTTGACTAAATGTGGTATACATTAGGAAAAGTAACAGAAATATCAATGTTGCAACTTGTTTTTGTTTTTTTCTTCTGTGGACAGTATATGCATTAAAATGTATTTAAAAATGCATTATGGGTGAAAAGATTGACCTTTAAAAAGAAATTTATGAAAAATGAGGATGCATCTTTTTACCTAAAGAATATAGGCAGGACTTCATTATGCAGCGCTGATTTCCACAATGATGTAATAATTAACAATGATAAATATTAATTTGAAGTAATCTGCTGGTTATTAATAAAAATATCTTTTGTACATAGGGAATTTCTAAATAATATGTGTTACCACAGAGTCTTAAAATATGAAGTAAAAATTCAATTTTTAAAAACATGCAATTGTACATTCTGAATAACGTACTGATCACAAACAAAAATATGGTTCAAAATTCTCTTATGTTACTATGTATTTAAGTTATCTACATATGCTACTAAGTATTTAGTTCTGCCACGAGTATCACAGAATTATATTTTATCATGTTTTATAAATAATGTTGTAATTTTCTTTTAAAATATTTTAATAGCATATGTTTCTCTTTTTTGAGCCTTAAAGTTATGTTTTGAATATATAGAGCAAAGTCCTATTACAAATTGGTGAATTAATTTATTTTGGAGAAAAAAAATTAAATACATTCAATATTTTAAAAATATTGTGACTGTTTTATATCTTTTTTCCTTAGTTTTAAACAACATTTAAATTTTCTTTTAGAAATTTGTTTAAATTAAGTTAAATATTTTACATTAATTGTAAACTAATACTGAAATAATTACTCCAAAAGGTGTCTTTACCTTTACCTTTTTTTTCAACAAATTGTTGAAATTAACATTGGTTTTATTCGTGTATTATGCTTTTAATTTAAATAAATTATTTTTAAAAAAATAAACTTTTTAAGGTATTTCAAGTTTAACTTACTAAAAAAAAAAAAAAAAAAATTTAAACCTAGTAGTTTTTATGGGTTTTGCAAGTTACGAAGAGGAATTTTATTGTTTTAAGATTCAGTAATTATTATGAAGAAATTTGTGAAAACTTTGAACAATGTGGTTGAATCTTGATACTCTTTCTATTACACGCTGTTGAACAATTCCTTCTTGCGGAATGCACGATTGAAATGGTTATTGCTTAGCATTTCAATCCCATGTACCAAAACATTTTGTTATAGGACTGTTTCATTTTTTTATGTCAATTATTATATCATAGCTGCCAAGTGTACAGATTTTATCGGAACGGTTCCGATTTTTATGCCTTGTTCCGGTAATACGATTTTGGGTCAACGTGTTCCGATTTTTCATCATAGCGTAATTTTTTCTTTTACTCTATAAAGCGATCCATGTCCGATTGGCGAAATCCAATCAAGTCGCGTTATCGCTTAGCTCCGCCTCTAGCTCCATTCGTATATTTGATGACATAAGTACGGGTCGCTTCACAGACACAAAGAGGAAATTTTAGCTTCCTGACTCCTTGTCTTTTACTTGCAACCGTACCGGTGTTGAATGTTTACTAGGAACGCATCTCTTTGATTTGAGTTAAGCTTTGACTGTTTTTCCGCATGGTAATCTGAAAAAATGTCAGAAATTCGGCGAAGTCAGTGTTTTCGCAGCAATTATAGTGAAGAATTTTATTTCATCAAAAAATCAAGAAAAGGGACATCGTACGCGTTATGTATTGCTTGCAATACAGACATTAGTATAGCACATGGCGGAAAGTATGATATCATTTCACACTGGAAAACAGCCAAGCATGCTATCGCGTATACAAATATGAAAAAGTCTGCAAAAATTTCAGATTTTGTGTTGTCCACAGGATTTCTACTTGAGCACAATATTCCGTTAGCTGTTGCGGACTATGCATCAAAGTTGTTTTGTGCGATGTTTCCAAATTCTCTGGAGGTAAAAAAAATACTCGTGCGGGAAAACAAAAACTAGTTATTTGGTTCAAAAAATTGCAAATAACACTTCCGAGCAAATTATAAAAAAGCTGAAGACTAATGTGTTTAGCATAGCGACAGATGAGAGCAATGACTCGTCGGACAATCAAATGTATCCAATTGTGGTCACATTTTTCGATGATGTGTTGGAGTTATTGAGCTGCACTCTTATATCTTTGCCAGTTTTAAATGATTCGAGTACAGGTCAAAATATTGCCAATCTAATTTGTGCCTTTTTTTCTGAGCACAGCATACCATGGAAAAATTGTTTATTGTTTTCCTGTGATATTGCAAGAAATATGATGGGGAAAAACAAAGGAGTTGGTGCATATCTCAAGGAAAATCATTCTAATCTGTTAGTTTTTGGCTGCCTTTGTCATCTGATCAACCTGGCAGCTGAAAAAGGAGCAAAGACTTTGCCCATTTCATTTGATGACCTACTTATAGATATTTATTATATTAAGTGGGAAACGAAAATTAGAATTTAAAGAATTTCAAATGTTTGGCAAAGAAGATGGTAAAAAAATTCTAAAACATTGTGCAACAAGATGGTTATCCCTTGGTAAATGTATCACTCGCTTACTTGAACAATGGAGAAGTCTTCTCTTATATTTCAAAGAAGTGTGTTCTGAGAGCAAAGTAACTACAGATTTCTCACCGAAAATCTCAGCGTATGTAATACCAAAATTACAGAAGCAACAAACAAATGAAGATGTTCAAACAGAGAGTGAGGGGTCGAAAATAAAAAATAATAAGTGCAAGGTTTCCGATACTGCCCCAGTCTGTTCAAGAAAGATGAAATCTAAACAGAAAATGAAGTCAAATGATGGGTTTAAGCAAGGTTTAAAAACAAAAGTTTCTCAAGAGAACTTAAAGAAATTTTTAGGTAGAGATGAAAGAATTTTTCTCGTCCTTAGTTCTAATTTGCATCATTCTTTAGCTTTCTTTCTAAAAAATGTCATTATCATTTTTGAAAAATTCAACATTTCAATATGAAGAACCTCAGGTTCACAAAACAAAACGTGAACTTGCAAATTTTTTCACTGAATTAAGTTGATTTGTAAAGGTAAGTGTTATTAGCAGTTCAAACTCTGTATTTGATGTTAGGTACAACATATTTGAGAATCAAAACAAAGATGATGAGTTAGTTGTCTCTGAATGCAAGAACTCCATTAATGAACTCTCTAACAAAGAGAGAACAGAGTTTTTTTCTCATGTGAGAAAATACTTCTGTGCATCTTGGGATTATATAATTGCTAATTTCCCTCATAATTTGCCATTATTAGAACATGCTGAAGTTGCTGATGTGTCTAAAAAAAAGTGAAGATATTTTCATCTGTGAAATATTTTATTGACTTATATCCCTCTATGCTACTTAAAGAAAATTATGAATCTTATTTTGATGCAGTTGATAATCTAGAGTCAGACTTTTTGTCCTATCAGCTTGAAAATTGTCCTGAATAGAAAGGTCCTAGGAAAGCCAAAATATGAGAGATTATCACGGGTGATGTTAGGAATTTTAATATTTCCTCACAGTAATGCAGCCTGTGAAAGACTTTTTAGTCTAGTGCGAAAAAATAAGATTGAGTTTAGGGGTAGCATGAATGCGTCTACTTTGCAGGCAATTTTGTTTGCCAAGTCACAAATGATTCAGCCTTGTTATAGACAAGTGTTTGATGAAAAAATTTTAAAAATCAGCCAAATCTGCTACAACTGTAGCACTTAAGAATAATTGATTATTTTTTTATATGTGTTTATTGTCGCATATGTTTGAGTAAGAATAAAATATTTTGTTTTTAAATATGTTTTAAATTACTAAAATCAGCTATAATTTCTGTTTAATTAGTTTGTTGAATAAAAATAATAATCAGACATCTTGTCAGTTGATATGTATTATAATCAATAATAATTGTTACTTTAAATCTTATAAAGTTACAATTATACAAACATTTAGTGTAAAGAAGTACATTTTAATGTTGCGACCGCGTGACTTGTTCTATTTTTTCCCTGGCAGGTATGCATGCTAGAGTAATGCAATTAAAATTTTAATAGTCATCAATAAATGCTGCTAACAGTTCACTAGTGATCAAAATAAGCAGGAAAAAATTCTTTTAATAACACGTTTCAACAATATCTGCTTGGTGGGGGTTCATAAAAATAAAAAAAATTGTGTTTATTTCTCCAAATATCTGAAAGCAATTGCCAACATTGATACAGACATCCTGCATAAAGTTTGGCAAAAGTTACTAATGCAAAGTTTGGCAATTTCAATCCTGCATTCTGCTATAAGGAATAGTTCAAATTTGATGTATGCCATATAACAAAAGAAACTGATTTTAAAAGAGGTCATTCAAAACTTGTTTATATTACCTCTACAAGTATGTGCATTTTTAATGAATACATTTTCTGCATTTTGCACAGTGCACCGATGAAAGCAGGTCATTCATTTTGAGCTTTGATCAATTTAATGACTTTAATTAAATGCCAGATTTTTTTTTTTTTTTAGCTATAATGATTAGTCAGGAAACTGAAAATTTGTTTCGATTTTAAAAATTGTTTTTTAATACTTATATGAGTGTTTGTTTTTAAGCTTCTTAAAGTATCTGCTGTAAAGGAAGAAAATATAAAAAAATATGAGAGAAAGAAAGTGAGTAAAACTTTTTTTTCTTTGACATAAATGCATACCTACATGTTTTAAACACAAAGATTTAAGTCATTGGTTAATGTATTTATACATACATTAACCATTGTCTGAAATTAGCAACTTTAATCACAAAGTACAACAATTTGCTATGCTTTTAAAGAGAGTCTGGGTACTGCTTAAAAATACTCACAAGTTTACATTTTTAAAGTATAAAATGCATAACTTGAAAGCCAAAACCATACAGCACAGTAGTAGATCTCCTAGATGCTGCAGGTTATTTTTCATCTTATTAATTAAAAAAGCTCAAGATAGAAGAAACAGAAAAATCAAATCTCTATTATATATGTTTGCAGATATGTAAGCTAAAAATTTTGATGTTTCAAAAGTTCCAAATTATTTTGTGGAATTTTTATATATATATATTTATATTTATATATATATATATATATATATATATAAATTTGACAATTTGATTTAATAATAGTCGAAAAAATATGAATTAAAATATAGCCTGCTCATAGTATAATTAAGATTAAACCCTCAAACTATTAAAATTGCATGTTATTATGCAAAATTTTCATCATTAGATCAAAAGTTATTAAGGTATTCAGTTTTTACTCTGGTAGTGGAATTTACAGAGCTAATAATGCAGCACAATTTCACAAATTCAGATCTATTAGCGAAGATAACACGGTCTGAGAGGGACTATTTTTTCTTAAACATGCATATTCTGCAAAATTTGCATATACATAAAGCAGATAAAGCTTTACACAAAAATTGGAATTTGACAATTTGATGGAATGGACAATTTGATTTTACAGTGTTATCTTCACTAATAGATCTGAATTTGTGAAATTGTGCTGCAGGATTGGCTCTGTAAATTCCACTACCAGAGTAAAAACTGTGAATACCTTAATAACTTAAGATCTAATGATAAAAATTTTGCATAATGACATGCAATTTTAATAGTTTGAGGGTTTAATCTTAAATGTACTATGAGCAGGCTATATTTTAATACATATTTTTTCAACTATTATTAAGTTCTCTTGTATATATAGTTCTCTAGGATAAGTAACTTTTATAATTGTGTTAAAAGAAAAAAATTGACATAATTAATTAGTTCTAAAGATATCTCGAAATATATTAAAAGACTTCTCACTATTATTGATATAAAAATTTTCCAATTACAACTTTACCCATATTTTGAGGATCACAGAATGTAAAATTGTTGATAGGGATATGTTTATTCATAAAAAGTATGTTTAAGTTTTGTAATCTGGACAAATAACACTTAATTAGATTACTATTAGATTCATTACCATTAGTTACCATTAAGATTGCATCTTTCGATGTTAAAATTTGATTACTAAATCGAAATATAAAACGTTGTCTCCTTAATGTAAGGTGTCTGCCCTTGAGAAATGTATCGATTTAGGTTAATGATTGTCAATAAAATTTAGTATGTACATTATATGATCAATTGAGAAAAAAAACTAGTTTAAATTTTTACTATGAAGTGAGTAAAATAAGTGTATAAAGTACAAAAGCAGATATTTGAGACTCAAAACTTTAATTAATAATAGCATACGTTCCATTCCATTTTCCATTGATTGTCAAAACTATATTTAAAAATAGCATACGTCCAATATGCATCTTATTCTGTGGCTTATTGTATAATGTTTTTCTCAATGAGGTCACCGGTTCGAATCCCATCGATGGCTGGTTGATAAGAGTTCTGCTCTTGGCTTGCATGAACCTCAGTCTTGACATAAAACATCCTCAGTGGTAGACAGATCATGTGTTAGAGTCCCCTTGCCCTCAGGCTAATCTTGGGAGGTTTTCCTCTCCATTTCACACAAATGTGGGTTTGTTTCATCGAAAAGTCCTCTGTGAAAATTGGTTAGTTCTAATATTTGATACAGGAATTTCTTTATTTTCTGGATAGTGTTCAAAGTTATTAGGCAAAAGAGTTTAACATGAACTCAAAATTGAGTCAGCTGTTCACAGTTAGGAAATAAAATTTTAAAAAAACAAAGGGTTTCTTGATAAATTGCAACATATTATGCCTGTTTTCAATTCTGTTTAATTTGAAAACTACTGTCCTCTTCCTTGTAGTGCACTTCTAATTCTCCAGTTTATTTAAACAGAATGATTTTGCTGTAGTGACGATGTACTTTTTAAAACTGCTTAATGTTGCATTAAAGTTCTTGAAAGAAAAGCAACCCATCCCTTGAGCAATGAACTATTTTTTATTGTATGTTTGTCTTTTCACGTGGTCCATGTTATATATACACCAAGTTTCATCTATGATGTTTATCCTTCAAAACAGACACTATGCTTGCTTAAACAACTTCAATTATAGTCACAGTGTTCATAATACATTAGTCTATTCATTGTGCTTTTTTTTTCCTCTATTAAATGAACTTACAAAAATTTCTCAGCTGTAATACAGATTGCAACAAAATTTTTAGAGCCCTTATTTTGATGACTTAAAAAAATCTCTTTGAAAATAGCAGGAAATGCTCTTTAAAAAAAGAAGGGGGAAAAAACTTTTAATTAATCTGAAGCATCATATCTCTCCTAAGCTTTCATGGTACATATAATTGTATTAAAACATGCAATTATAATAATATTAACCAAAATTTTAGTATATTTTTCATTAAAGTTTGAAATTAATTATTCAAAAATAACCAAAGACTTGAGAGAAAAAAGGAAAAAATTTCTTACTGATATGCAGCATAGTGTAATGAACAATATGCTGGGCAACTATAAATCCTTTTTCAGCAACAACTTTTGTTCCATATAGCTAATAAAAAAAAAAAAACTTCACCTGTAGAAAAGACTGTAATGTATTAAATATTATAACTCTGTTAAAATGTGTGAAAGTTGTAAAATGTGAGAAAGTTGAAGCCCAAGAATACAATAAATAAAAATAATAAGTAAACAAAGTAAAGGCGAATTCGATTTATCAGGGTCTTACTAATTAGCATATAAGCTGTGTTATAAACAGAATTAACTTCAATCTTTGTATCATTCCACAATATAAATATAAATACTTTTTAATTCAGTTATAATAATTAAATCATAAAAAATAGTTATTTTTTAAATATTCTCTATGTTAAAAATGCTGAGAAACAGCCTCCCTGCCTTATTTATTGTACATTTTTGCATTCTTTTAATAATTTATAATTTTGTTTGGAGTGTATTGATGGTATCACTAAAATGACTAATCAAATCAATTAATGTTTACTTATAATTTTATCCTAACATATTTAAAAAAGACTTTTGTTGATAAATTGCAAAAAAAAAAAAAAAAAAAAAAAATGAATGAATAAATATTTATTCATATTTTAGTGTTCATAATAGATTAAAATTTATTAATTATAAAAAATAAGTTTAATGATTTGTGTTCTGCTTTTCAGTCATTCTATCATCAAATTGAAAACACAGTAAGAAAAATAAATTAATGGCAATTTAGCTAGCACTGCTAAAAAAAAAAAATTTTTTTATTCGAGAATTTTTCAAATTGAATGTTGTTGGAGTAGTTCACTTTTAGGTGATAATTATGTTTAAGTAGTTTAATATCTCTACAAAAGTTTATTGTTATCTGTGCTTCTATAAAAGTTTAATCAATTGTATGTTTTTTTTTCTCCTTCAGACAGCTATGGTTACAGAATATCAACAATTAAAAGAAAAAGAGAGTCAATTACAGACTGAAAACGTGAGATTTTATATTCTATTCAATTTATTATGAAATTAATTTTCAATTGTGATTCATTATTAGAAATTTCTTTTACCCTTTAAATAACTTTTTATCAAGATTTTGTTAATTATTTATAAACTTACCTAAATTTCTCCAAAACAATATGCTATGTTAAAGCCAGACCTTTTATCAATATTTTTCATTTTATAAACAGATTCTTCACATTTTGTCTTCATTCTACATTTGTTTTACTATACATTAAATTTGTATTCATTTTTTAAAGAAAATTAAATTTTAGAAAAACCTATATAAAATCTTTTGAAAATTGTACTGCGTGTTTAAATTGAAATAAAACTGCAGATGACCATTACTTAGTTATTTTTTTCAACATAATTGCAACATTATTGATAGCTCAGTGTTTAAGGCACTCTACTCTCATTGCAAGGAGTAATAAAAATATACATTAATTTTTTTTTTTACAAGATTACTATGTTTCGCTGTATAAAATGTTAAGATCTAGAAAAAGAAGTACAGTAATATAAATTTTATCATTTTACGTACCACCCACTTTTATTCAAGTTTAAAACTAGTGAAACCATCAATTAATAAATATGTTGGGTTCATTGGCAAAATTTACAGAGTTCATCCTTAGCTCACTCAGTTTCATCAGATGTCAGGCAATGATTATTATCGTAAAAATTAAGCTTAATCAATCGTATATTTTGCACATCTTGCTAACATTAAATGTACGCACGAAAGCTTTGTGACTAAAATTTCATTTGAATTTTATACACTCATACTTTAGCTTTGCCTAAGAGGGGAGGGGGAAATGCTTATACTAAGAGATATGATTATTATAGAGAGAAATGATAAGCTTGCGATTTTAATATGAAATCTGTTCATTTTAAAGGAAGAAATTAAAATAATTGTAATTTAGTGTGTTCTGACTAGTGCCAAATTTTAAGTTTCAAATAAAATTAATTACCATATTATCATAACAGCTTTGCAGACTAAAAGAATAACTAGAAAAAATGAACATTAAATGTCTTTGTTGGTATCAAATTTGAAAGGAAACTGTTCCTTATTTTTCATAAACAAAGTTAGAAAAAAAAAAAATTTGTTTTATCTGTCATTTTTACTTGCTCATGTTTTTTGCATAATTTGGAAGTGCATTTATGCTATATTCATTTATTTAAAATTTTTATAATTAGGTAAATCTGGATCTTATGATTGCTACAAATAAAGAAACATTGAGTGAATTGGATCAACTTATTTTGTCATCTCCTGAAAAGATAAAAACTGATGTGCAAAAATTAAAAGATATGATAAAAAACGTTGACGAAAAAATCCTAGAAAAAGATCAAGAGAAAAAAGAGAAAAAGAAAGAAAATCAGAACCAAATATCTTCTCAAGAAGAATTACTGAAAAGAAATGCAAAAATTGAAAAGCTCCATAGTGAACTTCAATCATTAATGTAAGTCTGTTATATAATCTCAAATTTTATTGCTTTTTTTTTTTTTTTTAATGTCTCCCTTAAGACTAAAGTTATTTACAAATCTTTTTTTTTTTTTTAACTTGTCTTATTTTGCATGTTTCACTGTTGCATGATCATTTCTCTCTTCCTTTCGAAAGCCTCCTCTTTTTTCATTTTCCCAGGTTGGCACGTCTGAATGTTATTTTTCGATGGTTAACGCTACGAATTTGTGCTTACAATATACGGAATTTAGTTATCACTTTAGATTCTCTTCTGTGCCGGTTTCATTGTAAATCTAATGACTTTTCGGTAGTTATTGCTACCCATTTTCAAATAGTTTCTGAAATTGTGATTTTTGAAATGCTTCATTTGTGCAAACTTCATGGAAAATCTAAATGAATTTTAATCCTTTTTCCTGCAGTTATTGCTACGCATTTCCGCGTGTTTTTTTTAATTTCGATATTTTGGCACGAATCGCAAGTAAAGAATCGCTTATGTAACCATTTTTTGTTGTGGTTTATTTGTACTGATTTTATCGCAAGTCAAATTATTTTTCAATCGTTATTTTGGAAATTATTACTACACATTTCTACAAGATTTTGAAAGTCCCGATATTTTTTTTTACGCTATTGCGACTTTAATTCGATTTAAATACATAAATTTTAATTTATTTTAGCCAATTTCATCGTAAATATAAAGGGATTTTGATATATTTTTTTGTAGTTATTACTACGCTTTTCCTCGTGATTTAAAAAAAAAAAATCTGATATTTTTAATACTGTAATTTGACTGCTTGTGAGTTTTGAATCGCACATTAAAATAGATTTGCAGACCTGCCAACTCTCCTGCTTTTAGAAGGAGTCTCCTGCTTTTGCCTCAAATCTTCGCCGTCAGAGTGCTTTCTCCTGCTTTTTTCTGTTTAGTGCATAATAGAGGAAAGAAAAACAATTTGTGCAATTTCCTTCCCAATTTGTGCTTCAGATCATGCTGGGCATTTATTTAGAAAAATTTTACCCGATAGCAACATCGCTAAAAATTACGGGTGTGCGCGAACCAAAACAGCAATAACCTATGAAATGGCAAAATTGGAGAGGAAATATATCTTGGATACCATTAGGCAAAATGTTTTTTCACTTTTTATAGATGGCAGTTTTTAAAAAAATGCTAAATCAGCAACATCTGCAGTTTTAAAACAGTAGCAGTTAAAAATAAAAATAAAAAATACATACATTTATAAAGTATTGTGTTCATTATTGACATATTTTGTTAATTTTGAACCTCTTCCTAAATTTTAAAAAAATCAAAAGGTGTGTTTTAATATAATTCTATAGAACCTTATATTTTATAGTAAGAAAACATACCTTCATTAGTCAGTGTCAGAATCTTATTGTGGTCTATTTTATGTAACAAAAAAAATAATATATTTTGAAATAAACTTCTTGTAGGAAATGTGAATCAAGTTTAATTTTCAATATTGCGCTATGTCATGATACAGAAAGAGTCTTCTGCTTTTTTATTTTCTAAGGTTGGCAGGTCTGGATTTGTACAGATTTTAACATAAATACAGATATGATGGGGTTTTTCGAACATGTATTTTATTTTTATTTTTTTAAACATGTATCGCGATTTGTGGTCTGGCGTTTAAAATATCATACATTGTTATTCTTCTCGCAATTCAAAAATCTATACACTGCTATTCATATTCCCGTGATTTAAAAACCACATACCACAATTCATATTCGCACATTTTAAAAATCATACATTATGTGTCGTCTTTTTGCAATTTAAAAACCATGCATCTCGATTCGTATTTATACGATTTGAGGACCATGTGTGGCGTTTTTTATTTACCAAACTTAAAAATCACTCATAGCAATCCGTATTCAATCAATTTAAAAATAACACATCGCTATTTTTTTCATGTGATTTAAAAGTCTGGAGAGGGATAGGACAGATTCCAAAGCTGATTAAGTTATTTGCCTTAAGTTTAATACCAGCCACAACAATAGCTTCTGTTGAAAGACTGTTTTCCAGAATGGATTTGGCCTGTTTAAAATTACAGAGCAGCCTTTAAACTAAATGTTTAAAAGTTTTGCAAAGTACAGGATAACCATTAAGAATTTTTTTAAACCATTTTCTACCTACTTAGACCATTTTATATCATTTATGATCATATGCTGGGAAATGATTTTTATATCATTAAATTTTAACTTGAAAAAATTGTTTCGAAAAGTAATGTTAATTTTATTAATTGTTAATATATATGTGTATTAATTGTAAATAGTAAGTGTCGTGTTAAAAATATTCATCATAAAAAGTTGTAAACAAGTATCTTAATAGTTTTTTATTATTTAAAAAAATAGTTCCTTCAAAATTAATGTTTTCTTTCTTTCCTCTCTTAGCCTCTTATAATTAATTTAAAATAACTGTTTTATAGTTGAGGATATTAGCTACTAAATGCTAAATCTCATTTTCCGCTGAAGGGGTTTTGTTTTAATTTTAATCATTTTTAACCCTATAAACTTTCTTTAAATCAAAGTATTTAACTTTCATTAATTTTAATAACTAGAATATTTATTTAAAATTTAATATTGTGAGCAAATTTTTTAATGTTAAAATGTATATTTAAATGGACTTTTGTATACTGATATAAAAACAAATATGAAATAAAAAGTGACAATATGATAAAAAAAAAGCATGTATTTTCCCAAAATTTTTAATTATTTCAATTTATATAAATTTTATCTGATAAATTGATAATAATTTTCTGATTCTTTTTTTTTTTTTTCCCTCATAAGTTATCAGTTTTGCAGTTTCTAATTTTAAACATTTAAAAGTATTTCATTTATTTTTGTTATTTTATTTTAAATTGATACTGGTGCAAAAATTTGTACTCAGCAATTTATTCAATATGTATTGTTATTGTAAAAAAAAGTATTTTTTAAAATTTCCTATTTTAATTTTATTGCAATTTTACTTAATTTCATAAAAACCTTGCTATTAAACAAATGATAGATTATTGGTTGGATACAAACCTATTACAGGTTTCAAAAAATCATTACTGGTTAAAAGAAAATGTCTTTTTCCACAGTACCCTATGGTTTCGTGGAACACTATTTAAAGACCGTTGACATCTATGTAGTTTTATTGGCGTCTATGTACTGCTTCAATTTTTAAAATTTTCTATATAGTTTGTTTATTATTGTGTATTGCTATTGAATTAATTTTATAGAGAAAAAAAACAGCCATTCAAGATATAATAGTTATTTTTCACATTATAAGTGATATTTCACATAAATGCAATTTTAATTAAAACAAAAACTGGTTTTCCTACACTAGAGATGATGGGGCTTTAAAAGCATTTAATCAATCATTTTTTAAGTGTCTAACGTTTTAAAAAAAAAATTTCTTTTTTTGTAAAGTAAATATTTATAATGTAAAATAATTATGCATATTGAATTTTAAAGAAAAATGTGTGAATGTTTTTTATTTTCTAATTTTTTTCAGGGAATTTATTCAAACTCTATCCTCAGTGAATGATAAGTGCCTAGAAGAGAATAAAGAACTTCAAGAATTGCAATCAGCTCTAGAAACAAAAGAAGCTATGGCTAATTTTTATGATGAGAAGGGTGCTAAGATTCTTAACCTTAAAAAGAAACAGATTGAAGAAATTAATGTAACTTATGAAATGCTGCAAAGGTATTTATTTATTCTGTAAAAATATTGTTTAACTTCCAATTGAGTTCATCTTTACCAGTGTTGTGTAAAAACGTTATGGTGTTTTTATCAACAAAAAAATAATAAGTATGAATCCTGGAGGTGGGCAAATAATTAATGCTTTTCAGTTTTTAAAATAAATAGATCTGTATAAGATAGTTTTTTTTTTTTTTTTTTTTTTTATCTCGTAAAAATAACAGAACTAAAATATTTTTAACATTTTTATATTTTATACACTATAATTAAAAGAACTAGTTATGTGCCCTAAATTTCAAAAGAATAAAATTTATTCTCTCAACTTTATTTAAATAATCATGTTACTTGAAAAATATGCATGTATTCTTCAAAAAGCAAAAAATATTACTGTGCAAATAAATTTTTTTATTGTATTTGATTTTAATCCATATCTAAGTGAAAACTGGGAATAAATTGAGAACACGTTTGCTGATACTATGAATCTTATTTGTGCATGCCCATATTTTAATTAGTGACATTTTAAATGAAGAAAAAAAGAGAGAACTTGGATTATTTTGAATTTTTTTATGTGATTCTTCTTTTTTTTTTTAAATTTATTTATTTGAAGTCTAGTTTCTAAATGTTTAATTTAAACTAGATTTAAATGGTGAATTTTATTGAATAGAATTATTCTAATAAGTTAAACTAAACTATAAAAGGGTCTCATTCAGTTTAAAATGTGACATATGGCTTTTATAATAGTGAAAGCTTTATAAAATCTTAGAAAGTGCTTATGTTTAGTTTGAAAAGTAGAGTTGAACTCTAATTTTTTTAATAATTCACTACCACTATTAAAATAACTGGATTATAAAATTAGCTGCTTTTTATATTCAAATCTTCAATCAACAGAATCATTACAATGTCATAACATGCTAAAACCATCGTTTTATAAAATCATAATCGCCATTTTTTAAAATCAAATATTTGTTGGGCATATGTCTCACCAGGGTGGCCACCCACCTGGAAAACCTGGAATTATCAGGGAAATTTGTATAAAAACCTGGAAAAATCAGGGAATTTTAAAGAAAAGCTCGAAATTGTTTCTTTGATAATTTTTTTAATTTCATTAATTTAAATTATTTACTAATTTTCTTAATTTAAATTATTTCATCCATTATACCCACTTTTTTTTTTAGACGGAAATGTATCGCCAAACAGTTGAAATATCATCAACTTAGCGATACTTTGCTTGCATCAAAATTTGCTCCATTACAGCTCTGTTAAACTAGAATGCCACATAAAATTCTCCCACGGTTGCTAAATGAATGTAGAAACCTTTGGCCGCTATGGGGCTGTGCAATTTAGGAAAGATTCTGGTGGAGGTGGAAGAAGGGATTGGGTTATTAGCTTCTGTTTTTAAATTCTGTCCTTCGGCTGAATCCATTTATGGCTCAAGTTTATTCCGATGCTTTGGTGGTAATTTTTTTCTATTTTGGCAAAATGTTTTTGTATTTTTAATTTTCTAAAATTATCCAAAAATTAGTTGGTTATAATTTAATAATAATAGATTTCATATTGCACTCTTTTTCTGAAAGCGTTTCTACTCCCATTCAAAGAAATCTGTGAATAATTTTTTCTCAGCAAACCAACCAATCACACATTTTTTTAAAATTGCTAACAGCAATGTTTGTCGACAAATTGTTACAACTGTTGCATTAATGCAAATTTTTTCTATTTCATTTTAACCTTTTATAACATATTTAAATTTATAAAAAAAAAGGTTTTTTTTAAGAACTAACTGTATATTAATATTTAATTTTACTCTTTTGTTGGTCAATATATGATTTTTGATTCAAAATTTTGTACCAAAACATTAAAAAATAAATAAAAAATCTTGCCAAATTGTCAAAATAAATTTTTTTCTTTCTAGATGATATGTTAAAAAAATAACATTTTGACACATACACATTCTACACTTAATAAGAAAAAAGAAACAAAAACCTGGAAATTTTAAGATTTTTATCTGGAAAACCTGGAAAAATCAGGGAAATTTGAAATCTGATTTGAGTGGCCACCCTGCTCACGTTTTGAAAGCATTTAAATAACAAATTTCCTTCTGCTCTTTACAAACAAAAAGAACAACATTACAGGGTTGTGTAAAAAAAATTCAAGTAAGAACTGTTTATAAATTAAGTAAAGTTATAGGATGCCAATCATCATTCAATGATCATCTTAAATTCAATAAGGTAAATCTATCAGTGTATTATAGATATAGGCCTAAGTTTATTGGCATGTAGGGCTGGGAAGGAAAAAGAAGAGTTACATAAGATTGATCAAAAATTTCGGTTATTCAAAAAGTGGAGCTATACTAAGTTAAGCTGTTATTTTTCGGTTATTTAGCTGTATTTTTGTTATTTTGAGGTACATCCAATCTGTATAATTTTTTTAAAATTATTTCTTACTAGCTTTTTCCCCTCATTTATTATAGGCAATTGTCTGAAGAGAAGCAATGTCATGATAGTTTGGATACATCTATAGCTGAATTACAAAAGAATATTGACAAGGAGATTGAATCAATATTTTCTATTGTCAACTGCTGTAAAAATGCAGAAAAAGAAACTGAGGAATATATATCTCAATACAAACAACAGGTAATCCTTTCATGAAATTTACATAAAATGAATTTTTCTAATCTAGTAAATTTCGGAAAATTTAAGTTTTTCTTCTGTAATAAGTTACGAATCTCTTAACATAATTTGAATTTTTCTTTTTTTCCATGAGCGTTGTTAGAGGGGGGAGAAAAAACAAGAAAAGGGGTAAAAGTAATTAATCTTTTTGCAAGTATTACGTTCGTTAATTTTATTTTTCTTGTGTGTAAAATTTAGAAAACTATTGTGACTGTGTAATCTAATTTTGTCCCCCCCCCCTCAAAAATTAAGCCCCTGCAATGCCCATTTTTCCACTCACATGTAGTAGTTAACTTGCCCTTCTAAAGAATTAAAATGTATTTATTTCCTAAATCTAAGAAACATTTAATCATAATTAGGTTTAAAAAAAAATTATGTTTTATACGTCATGGGTAGAAAAACCTATATTTACAAATAAAATAATAAATTACCAAAATTCAAAGAGGTACAATTTTGCTTTCTCAATCAAAACTTATTTAAATAATCAAAAAATTAATCCAAATAAATATGTTCATTTTTTAAATTTTGTGATCATAAACTTAATGATAAAAGTATGTTAGCGTATGTTGAAAATTCTATCACATGTAACTAAAAACATACATAAGTTTTTCAAAAGCAAAAAATAATCCTATAGGCAGGTTGACCGTGGAATTGGGTAAAGTCGGGGGATTTTATCGATCAGGAAAATTTAACACAAATACCTCAGGGATAGTGTTCACCTTCCAGAGAGGTGAATCTGGTTCGAATCCCAGAGGTGGCTGGTCTTTAGGAATTCCGCACTCTGCTTTGCACCGACCACGGTGCTGACTTTAAATATCCTCGGTGGTGGACGGCAGATCATGGACGGATCCCCTTGCCGTTAGGCTACCTGTGGGAGGTTTTCACGGTTTTACTCTTCATGTAATGCAAAAGTAAGTAAGTTTCCCACTGAATCCAGCTCTGTGTAAGCCATGAAATTCATCAACCATGTTGTAAATCGATCACTTTTTACAAACACCCAATAAAATAAAAAACACCTTTTAGAAATCCAAATGCAAAATGCTTTTTAATTTTCTTTTACAGATGCTGGATATAAATAAAAGATTCAGAGATGATTGTGAAGATATTTCAAAGGCGGCAAAGAAAAAATTTAAAGATATGTAGTGTGATATTTCAGCAAGTTTGAATTATCCTGAGATGGATTTTTGTACATAGTTATATGGATTTAAATAGGAATTCAATTTTGATTTACATTTTGAACTGTTATTCTAAAAACTTATTTCATCAATTAAAACTTTAAAATATCAGTGATTTCAAACTGAATTAAACTATAAAATCAACTAAATTTATAGTGAGTTTATAGTATAAAAAAATAATTTTAGTAAGAATAGAAATTCATGTAGATTTATTAGCCAGTAAGCATGTGTCAAGCTGAACTTATTTATTTAATAAAAAAATAAAATGTTGTCTTGCTAATGTATTTTTTTGCTAACCTGCTAATGTAACTAAAATTTTGAATACTTTTTGTATTTATGTTTAATAAACAATTTATTTCTATATTATCTTCATTTATTTTTAAGTTATATATAAGCATTTATTGTTTTATATACTTGAGCACTAATATAAAAGCACTGTATCCATAGTATCCATTTATATAAAAATATTGAAAGTAAAAAATTTAAGTTTAACACATAATTTTTCTACAATAAACATTTCTTGTGCATAATTTTTATCAGTCATAATAGATATGTTGCTTCACTTATGCTAGCTTAGGCTGAATTTTTACAGCAATAGTCTAGATCTTTAGTCTGACTGTTGATGTTAAAGACCAATTTGTGAAAAAAAGGATGCAAATTTACTCTGTAAATTCTGTTACCAGGGGAATATTCTTTGTCTTTTACTTTTCAAAACAAATTGATATGTATAACATTTTAGAATTAAAAACGTTTGAAGTTTTACTCTGTTTAGTATTTTTTTTAAACAAAATAGGCACCAGGTTTATAACTTTAAGGAAAATGGTTAGAAAATTTAAAAACTTAATATTTCTAAAACCTCTTAACTAGCAAAAACAATTTGTATATTATATACGTATTGTTTTTGCTAGTTAAGTGATTTCTCTATATTTATATTTGGTTGGATCACAGTTTGTTCGTAAATAAGTGTTTTAATTTGATTTCATGCCTTTTTACGCAAAACCTTGAGTATTTCCATAAGTGCATATTTTATTTTCCCTGCAGACTTATTTCTTCTAGCTGCCTACAAAATTATGAAAAATATCCATGCAGCAATTTAAGTAAAATATTTATGTACATCTAGCATAGTTTTTAGCAATGAAGTTATTTTTCCAAAGGTGTCATTGCTACATTACTGCCTCCTATTGTTTCCAATTAGTTTTTGTGAATTTCCATTAGATAACAGCAATATACACAGAAACAAGCTTATAGTCTACAGGGAAATTACGTTTTTCACCAAAAATGCTTTCTTGAACAATTTGAAAATATGGTTTATTGTAATATCGCTCCAAGCCTTTCATATTATTAATTTGCACATAAATTTCTTCTTAAATTATTTTTATAGTTAACATAGCAATAATTTCTGAGTAGTTTTATTATTATTCAGAACTTAAAAATTAAGTGTACAGGGGTTAGTCTAGGTTTTTGTGAGAGGTATCGATTTTGTAAAAATTGCATTAAAAAATCAACACAAAAATATGGTATAGTAAGAAGATATTTTCACTACAAATAAAAATCATTTATGACTGGTAAATTTTTATATATTTTTCACTGTATATTCAAAAAATATTTTGCTATTGTAAAATTTTGAGCTTAAAATTGTATCCAAATTTAAAAATCATTGTCCATTGTTAAACTTTGATTAAAAAAAAAAAAAACATGCATTTATCAGTACTTGCACTAAAAGTTATTTTCATTATGAGAACATTTCCCATAGGGTCATATAGAAACAAGTTTCACACAGAAAAAATGTTTCATAAAAAATAAAGGTCTGTTAGAATAAATTTAGAACAATGTTTAAATGTTAAGAATAATATTAGAATTTTAACTTCCTGTAAAGTTTACAGAGGGAGCACCTCGTTTTTTAATTTTTTTTAAAAAAAAAAATCTTTCTATAATATGGTGTAAGCAACTGGTTAGGCTTACCACACTGCACTATCTGACGAAGCATGTGCTACCTTTTCTTGCGGGGCTACAAAAATAAAATTTTAAGAGTCGGGGCGAGGAGAATCTTAGAACTTGCTTTATTAAAACTACCGTTTTTCCTAAAGTTGAATTTGTGAAGGTACCACTAAACGATAGTAAATTTGCCCTGGACAGACACCTGATGTATATTAACTCACCGCGCGCCTAGAAAGTCATGAATTTCAGTATGAAACAAAATTTGTCATGAATTTTGCTATTTTTTAAAAAAAATCATGGATTATGGTCTCCCGGTGTTGCAAGTGCTGCGCCAATTGTGGAAACCTGCGCCCACATGCTTCAAATTGAAGTAGTAGGCTTAAATTGCGCCAAAAGGAATATTTTCCCCAGGGTATCGCCAAGTCACAATTTTGCAGCAACCAAGCAACTGCCATGTGGGGGGTTGCTCTGGATTCAGTGGGAAGAATTCTTGCCCTCTCATGTGCAACTCTGTTTTATTTTGCAAGATATTCTCAATTTCAGGTTTCATTTTCCACTCTCTGAAATGGAACCGAAGCTTCTCTCGAATTTTCGGAGACCAACTAACCATTGCCAAATTTTAATAGCGAAAGAAAATTTTATTTCTCTTGTTAATTTCATCGTTATTGAAGTAGAATCGTCTTCGTCAATGGCAAGCTAATGGCCTTCTTGCTCTATTCTATTTTTAGAATAGTACCCATGATATTGGAAATAACTTAGGGACCCCTCACTAAGTACATATTTTCATGTTAATCCTCAGAGCAGTCAAGAATCACAAAGCTTCATAACCTCAAAATTTCCATCTCCCTTTTATTCATTTAATTTAATAAAGATAAGAATTAATTGAGTTTCTTAAACATAAATTTTTATCTGAGGGACCATCCACTAATTACATATTGTTTTTAAACATTTATTTTACTTTTTTTACTTATTGCATGTTATTATTGTGTTATTACTTTCAAAATTTTCAGTGCTTTTATTTTGTTTTAGGCAAAAACTTAATAATATTTAGAGGCAAGATTTTAAATAAGTATGAAGAGAGGGGCTTTCTGAATTTTTAAAGCAGCAAAAAATCTTATGTTTTTCAGAATTGTCATTCAAAAATACTTTAATTCATCTCTTAATGATTTAAAACAATTGATATAAAAAATTTTAATGATCACAGATTTGTTAAATATTATGAGTGTAGGGACAATATAATAATTTACTTCTGCCAAATCTTTTTTAGCTTCAATACTCATTGTATTTGCATTTAAAAATAATTTAAATTTTTTTTTAATCATTTCATTAATGAAATACTGTACTAGGTAACCAATTTTAAAAAATTTAGGGGCCATTTACATTTGTAATATAAATTTATTAAAGTCTGCTTAATTCTTTACTTATTCTTATAAATTTAGTATGATCAATATTAATCTTGCTAATGTTTTGTTGAATATACTATTGCAAATAAAATTTATTTAAATTTTAAGAAAAATATACTTCATAACCTTAAATAATAGTTAAATTAATAAGAGTTTTAAATTACCTTTTACAGAATTACATAAAGTAATTATTAATTTAAAAAATAGTATGAGCCAATCAATATTGAATTTATTTCAATTGCTTTTGTCAAAAGCTCTTTTTTAAGAAATATTTCGACTATATTAAATAAATTTTTAGGTCTTTTCCAAACTGAGACACCATTGATTCACTTGCTGTATGATGAAATGGTTTCTCTAGTTTAAGCATTGTTAGGGCGTTTTTTAAAGAGTTCTGCTTTTCTTAGTTTGACAGGAAATTACTTAAAATCTTTGTAGATAACTCAGAAATTTGGCAAAATTCATATTTAATAGATGTTGGACTAGATACCACAAAGGCGATGACATCTTTATCTTCCTCAGAAAAAAAATCTATGTATTTAGGTGCCAGGTCTTTTTATTTGGCATGCGCTAAAAAGTTATTAAAAGCATTGCCTCTTGAAAATAGGTTTCTGTACCATCTTAAAGTGTTGCATCCTGTAATGAGAATGGAAGAGTAAGTCTAGAGTAGTCACTTCTAGTAAGTCAGTAAGATATCTGGCAACAGTAGCCCCATTCATTATAAAACCTGAACAGGCATCTTTGTTACTGTTACGTGGAGAACCAGAAGGTTATTCTTCTGACTCAAATGAATATGCACCAATTGATGTGTTTTGGAAAAACTATTTTGTAAAGAAATATAATTTGGGAAATATCAAATATCCTCTTATAACAAAGCTTTTTAAAGCTCTTTTGTGCATACCATAAAGGAATGCCGATGTTGAAAGGTTTTAGTTTTGTTCATACGTGTGAATAAAAAGCTACTTCACAATAGGGCAAGTTTAAATTTGCATAGTGTTAATGGTTTGAAACAATTTGTGTCACATATCAGCTGGGGGTTTAAGTAACTTAAAAAATGACAAAGATATGATTAAAAGGACTCGTGCAGCATTTAAAAATTATTCTGCTTGATTAGAAGTTGAGAAAAAAGAAATCGAAGAAACTGGGGAAAGCAGATTGAAAGCTGCTGAAATTGATTTGCTAAAAAAATTGAAGGCTTCTCAAGATCTCCTAGCCACAGCTGAAAAAAATATTACAGATCAAGACAAATATTAAATAATAAAGATATGTCAATTATAGAAAGCAGGCAGATCCTCTTATCTGAGGCTAAGTCAAGGATAGCAGAATATTTAACAGCATTGGAAGATACCAAAAAGAAACTTAATTTGTTTATGCAGGGACCTTCAAAAAAGTGTAAAAAATAAAATATGTTATTAATGAACAAAATTAAAAATTCTTGTTATTAAATTCTTGTTTTAATTCTTTTTATTAAATATGCTCCAAATCTTTGTTTTGCTGCTCCAAAATTGCTTTTTTGTTGCTCCAAAACCATGTTTTGCCACTTGCACCACTGGTCTCCAAAAAATCTAATTTTTAAAATGGAATCCCCCCCCCCCCCAATTTCATCCTGTTGTTCCAAATATCTGAATTCCTAACAAAATCACCACTATTTCACCACAGGCATATTTTATTAGAACATAAAATGATTTTATCAAGTTCTTTAAAAATTATGGTGTTCTTTCAAAAGATGAAAGAAAAAACATCATTTCTAGAGGAAATTATCTTTTAAACTCTTCTGTGATTTAAGAATTTTTATTATTTATTTTATTTAATTTTATCAATTTAAAATTCTAGTTGAAGCAAACCAGTCATTGGCATATTTTTTTTTATACCGAAATGAGAACAGAAAAATCAGGAGTAATTCTTTCCTTTCAGATGAACAAGAAAAGTATCTTTAGAATATAATTCTACAGGAAAAAAAAATTATTTGCTTTTGTATTTTTTTCAGCTATTTTATTGTTTCAACTCTTTATTTACTCTGTTTATTAAATTTAAAATCTATAAATATGAAGATGCAGAGTATAGCAGTTTTGGTTATACCTTTTATTTCAATTAATGTTATTATAATGCTTTTTTAAATTTATTGTTGCGTTTTTGTCGGAGAAAATAGTAACTTCGTTAAGTCACGAAAAATTCTTGGAATTAGTCATGAAATTGAAAATCTAAAATGTAGCAGATACCCTGTAACTGGATTAGTTAGAAAATGAGAACAATTAAACACAGATTATGGAAAAGAGACTTTAATAAGTTAATACTGAACAATTAAATTATAATACAAAGACAGTAACAAAAACCGTGAGACATTACATAACACAACAATAAAAGGAAAACACAGAATAAATATTATTGCTTTTATATTAGAATATATAGGGATTTGGTGACAAAATAAATTCATTTTTTTATAATAGATTACACATATGCTTCATTAAAGTATAAAAAGTAATCTGTAAATAACTAGCAAATCTTTCTGACTTTACAAATGATTTGCCTTTACAAAATATGCATTTGTACAAGCAAAATATTTTTTTAAAAATTAAATGACGTTTAACAATGTTATATACCTAACATAAGTGTTATTGGTCTCCAAATAAAGTATGCAGTCCTTAAAATGGATGTGAAGTTTTTTTTCAAAATATGTTCCTATTGTATGAAGATTTTTCTCTAATTCTCCACCACCCCTTGCAACTAATGATTTATTGAGATGACTGCTTATTTGCTTGCATATGTAAAGATCTTCTTTCCAAAAATCCATCTAGGTCAAATCGCTTAAAATCTATAATAAAATACAATTTTATAACACACTGGATTTTCCATGAACTGAATTGTACAAAAGAAATTACAATTTATTGATAACCATTTATAGTTTTTGCCGCCTTTGAATTTTAATGCTAAAAATTAAAACTTTTATTTATGTTCAGAGCAAAAGAATGGTACAATAATGTGACTAGTTATTCTTAAAATAGTACAAAGTTTGTCTCTAAAATATACTTCCTAACAAACATGTAAAAATTACATCTTATATGCCTAGTCAGGCATGAAAAGATTTAATCAGAAATACCCAAAATTACTATTTCAGCAGTGTCTTTAAAAAATCTGATTATAAATAAGAATTTCTAAGACAAAGCTTATTTATTTTTATTATAAAAAAGTTTATACCAACCTCTGCTCAATTTAAGTTGAAATGGAAATGTGAAAAACAAAGCAAATATGTTTTATCACTTTATTAATTCTTATATATCATCTTGTTGAAAAATCGATTAGAATTTAACAATGTCAAAGCATGTGATTTTTTTAAAGTGAAATTTGTTTAAAATTCATCCTTACTTAAAATTTTTACTTTAAATAAATAGTTATACATATGTACTGGAAAGGGATATATGAACATAAAGTTTTTTTTTTTTTTTGGCATGTACTTAGTAGACTAACATGCCTGGCAGGTCTTTTTTAATTATTAGCATGTATGTCAAAATTTTAAGATTTTTTAAGCCCTGGTATGAAGGCATAAAATAAATGGTTTGCCCTTGTAAAAAAGTTAGCAAGATATGAAAATACTATTAGTATATTTCTAGATGTGATTTAAATTTTAAAATTGCTCATAATAAGGTAACTTTGTGTGAACAGATACAAACCAAGTGCTTATCACTGCTTTCTCAATGTCAGAGCAAGTGAATTTTTTAAAGTAAAATTTGTTTAAATTTCATTCTTACTTAAATTATATTAAATGAATAGTTATTATTTTTTTTTCCATTAATATGTACTCGAAAAGGATGCATGAACATGTGAAAAATAGACCACTGTGAAAAACTTTTGATCTAATGATCACACCTTCACAGTCTGAGACTCGATCTTAACGGTTTGAGGGAGTGACCTCAAATATGCTAATTAAATTAGAGCAGATGATATTTTAAGTTACAAAATCAGACACATAACGTACTTTCTCTGAATAAACTTACTTTTTTTATGGATTCGGATTTCTGACCCCCAAAATATAGGGGGTAGCTGCAATGTACGAAATATGGTTCCCATAGTTTGGTTAGGAGAGCAGTACAAAGTTTCGACCCCTTAATGTTAATTTTACTTTCTGCATATTTCCCCATATCTCGAAATTTTTTTAAGAGAATTGAAATTTTTTTTCACTCAATTATAAAATTTGATTATCCAAAGATCATTCCAAGCAAAAAATAAATTTCAGTAAATATTCATTTTTTTTTATTATTATTTTCTTTAATAAAAGTCTAACAAATTACGAATTGTAAGGTATAAATTTTTTTTTCATTTTAAAGTATGTAATTTTACATAGCAAAATACGAAATTTGAATAAAATCAGATGAATAGTTCCTAAGAAATTGAATTTTAAATGTCCGACTGTTTTAATAGTTCCTAAGAAATTTCATTTTAAAACAGTCGTACATTTAAAATTCGATTTCTTAGGAACTGTTTAATCGATTTTGCTTTAATTTTGCCGTGTAAAATAATACTTTAAAATGACGTAAAAAATTTTATACCTTTCAATTTAAAATTTTTTCGAGTCTTGTTAAATAAAGAATAATATATATTTACTAAACTTTATTTTTTGCATGCAATTATCCTTGGATACACGAATTTTATAATTGTGTGCACAAAATTTCCAATTCGCTAAAGTAGTTCTCAATGTGGTGATAATTGCAAAAAAAAAAAATAATAATATTAACATTAAGGGGTCCAAACTTTGGACTGTTTTCCTGACCAAACTATGGAGAACATATTTTCCAGATTGTGCTAGCCCCTATATTTTGGGGGTGAAAAATCATTCATCAAAAAAAAGTATGTTAATTAAGAGAAAGTGCGTTTTTGTGCCTGTTTTTTTTTAAATTAAAATATTGTCTGCACTAATTAATTAGCATATTTGAGGTCACCCTTTCACCTTTAAGATTGAGTCCTAGAACATGAAAATCTGATCATTTGATCAAAAGTTATTCAGGGTAGTCCATTTTTTATTTTGCTCACTGTACATACATAAATAAAAGTCTTGTGTGTGTGCTTGTACCTTAATAACTGAAGCAGATACACAAATTTTAATAATGATTTTTCTGCGGTTTTCAAATATTCATAAGGTGGTTTATAAATTAACACCTTGAGATGTAAAATTGTTGGTTCTATTCTTCTGGGAGAATATTTTCTTAGAAGCCATATATAATGAAGACATACCTTAAATATAATAAAAAATTTGTAAGCCTTGACGAGATATTAAAAATAAATAAAGCCTCTGACATATAAGACGCTTGTATGAATTAGGACATATTAATGCCAAAACAATGTTAATTGCAGTTAAGTTTACAGTTTGACAGTGCAAAGGATAAGTTAGGTAAAAAGCTGAAAATACAAGTTCAAAAATTTTATGTGCAAAACACATTTTAAATACTTGAAAAAATACCTGAAATTGTAGGAAAGGAAAAAAAATGTAAGTAGGAAACATATATCCATAAAATATTACTAAAGTTTTAATAAAATTGCGTTGATGCAAATCTCAATGTGCTATTTTAAATTTGAGTGAATACGAATCCTTATCTGAGATTTTTAAATCATTAGAATGTGAATCACGCTTAATAACTTTTAATTCCTTGAATATGAATTGTGAGTGTGATTTCAAATTGAATGGCTATGAAACGTTTTGTGTAACTTTAAATTGTGCAAATGTAATTATAAATCATGTTTACATGGGTGGGGAAAAAAATTACCTTTTTTCAGGAATTCAAAGAAAAAAACAAATTTTTTTTTTTTTTTTTTTTTTTTTTAAAGTGCAATTTTTTTTTTATCAAATTAAAAAAAGTGTAAAAAACTCATTCCTGTACTAACAAAACATTAGTTAGAATAATAATACCCAATCATTAGTTAAAAATAAATCTCTCATACATTAAATACAATAAAATTTCTATATTTCCTAAAGATTTCAAAAATTTAAAAAGTAGTTATTTTGCAATTTTCTTGTTTCCAACATCTGAAGTCACTTATATTATAATAAAGAATAATATTTTCTTTTTTATCAAAATCTGTTTGGGATTGTTGAGACATATTTGATACCTAAATCTATAACATTTTATAAATTTATAAAAATGTAAACAAATTTACCTGGGTGAGGGCTTTGTTCTTCAGGCATGTTGCTACAATAATATGAAATGCTTGGGGCTAATTAAAAGAAGAAAAAATTCAAAGTTAAAAAAAAACTCGAAAAGCATATTTTCACGGAAGTTATATGAAAAATATGTACATAAATCACTCATCACACTAGATAAATTCACAATAAATTTGAGCGTGGGTGTTAATTTTTCTTTACTTAAATTATTACGAAGATTATTCAGAAACTAGAGTCTGCATTGACCAACTTAATTGAATGTCACATGAACATTAAGAGCTATTCTCACAGCTAGGACTGGGAATTGTTAAGATTTTGGCATCGTCACACTAACTTTACGATATTTCTTTATGTTAATGTTATACACTTAGTGCATATTTCTTAATTTTAAATTCTTGCATTTTTTAATAGGTTGATTAAGGCAATTATAAACTTGTAAAAAACTCATTTCTCAGCCAGCCTACAAATTTTTTTGTTTTTTATAAATTTGTCTAGTTATTAATAATCATTTGTATTTATAAAAATTAATAAATCACATCAATGACATAACATATTGAAGAAAAAAAGATAAGAAAAAGTGAAAATGATAAGGCTGTGAGCATGTGGCAGGACATAGCCTACTGCGGAATATGTTGTTAATTTAGTAAACATAAATATAAAATCAAAACTGAAACACATATTGAGTCAGCAAATAGTATAATTTTTATATCTTTAATAAAAATCTTTATAAAAAGAAAAAACTTTGATGACGTAATGAAAAAGATTGAAAACTTAAGAACAGCTGACATCAAGAGGCACCTACAACTTCAGAGTAGCCTCCCCCATCGTAAATTTAGTATATCAATATTTATTAAATAAAAATAGGAATGCGTTAAAAAGTAAAATAAATCACTAAATAGAAAGAAAATATTAAATATTTGAATAAAAAAATTTCAATTTTTTTAATAAACACTGTTTTGTTTTTATATTTTTAAACAATGATTATTACTTTTCAATAATTAAAGACATGGATGATAATAAAAAAAAGATAAAAGACTGTAATAAAATCAACATCAGAGGATTTACAGTTAAAAGAAAGACAGAAGTTTCAATAACAGAGATTCAACAACACTTCAATTCTCAATTAATTGCAGTCTAATCAAAATTCATCTGTCAGCAAAACATATATCTTTGGTTGATGAGTCATGGGTGAATTTTAATTTCTGATGTGTTGGGGAAAAAAGGTAATTCAAACATTCGGTGTTGATTGCTTAACATAGACATTTTCTCATGGATTGCCCTGTCCTACTCTCAGCATGCAAAAAAAGTCGCAGATACAAATTTGGAGATGAGAACCTGATGGGCTAGTTTTTTTGCTGTCAAAAGGTTTTCTTTAATCAGGTTCACAAACTAATCATCAAAATTGTACTTGCATGCTGTTAGAATGGCCCTTTACCCTGCTTACAAACCTATGTCATTCACAATAACTTACCGACTGTGCAAAAGATCGGTGATTTCATTCTGACAGCAGGGAACATTTCTGCAGCGTGAATTTACCAAAAGGTAAGAGAGATGACCATCTGACTTATGAAGTTTGGCCGTTACATGACAATATCAGACTTATTTTTATGATTTACAACCAATAGCTGATCAGATATTTTGGATGGAAACAGATTAAACATACAGTCTAGCCCCTTAATGATCAGTTAATTTTCAAGAAAACGGTCATAAAAGTGACTTTTATACACGTATATTATACACCTATTTGATTAGTGCTGACATCTAGTTTAAAATAAACTAACTATCTACAATTACCTTAAAAGTATCCTGGTACTGCCATCTGATGTGTAAAATGAGAAATAAAACGTTTTCCAGGCAAAAGAAATGAATTAGTTTTATGCTTATTGGCACGTTACTACTGAACACTCCAGCCCGGGAATATCCTGAGAGCGAGAAATAGAGGGTTAAACCTCATCCCGTCATTTTCACTGGAGCGAGAAGGAAGGGGCTAGACTTGGTAGAGAGCAATTTTCACTCAGATTTTTTGCCTCAAATAGCATGTGCTTCTCAACAGATGACATGGGGGGAGGGGACTTTTCAAGGCTGTTTATTCTTACAGGCAATTAACTTCCATGACTTAGGCATAAATTTGATTTTCTTTCTTTGTGATATTAGTAATAAATTCAAATTTTTGCTGCAGATTATCCTTTAACTTGATACTTTAAATTACTGTTATTTTCCGATAAAAAATTTAGAATTGTGTGAAAAAATTAAGATATACTAGTTTTAGTAGAGTTGATTAAATTTTAGTGTCACTGTGCCACACTATTGCATCATCATGCCTAAGATTTCTGAAATAAAAATCTTAAGACGTTATTCAAAACTGAGGACTTGTTTAAATTTTTTTTTTAAAAACTAATTATACATTCAATACACTTAGTAATGCTATGAATAACAATAAAATAAATCTATATGAAGTATTAGTTTTTTCTCTGTACTAACTGAATAAAAACTAAAAATATTAATAGTTTTTTTTTTTCAAAAAAAAAACATATATTTACTTAGATTTTGGGGGGAAATATATTGCAATGCCATGGAGTTTATTTCAAAATAAGTAGTTGTAATTGCAGTAATCTTGGAATGTAAAATGTTTTTTAAAAAAAGTATAAAATTTTTCTTACAGTAAATTATTCAAAAAGGGTAGTAACATCAGTTTTAGTCAAGTTAAATAATATTTTGACAAATATTTGTGCCAACTTTTACGCATGCTATTTACCAAAAAGTAACATTTTTTATTAAAATGAAATTAAATTGTATTGATTAATAGAAATAAAGAAAAGATACATGGAAAAAAAAAATATCTAAAACGAAATAGTAATAATTCTGTAGTAATATTAATAACACTGAAACAGCTCCAATAGTAATAACACTGAAACAGCTTTGTTTTAAAGAACAACTAACATATGCAGCAATTATATTTGAAGCAAGCAACATATAAAAATTTTAATATAATTAATATTTTGTTCAAAATTGTAAAATATTTAATTTCTATTCTGCTAAAAACTTCAAAATTAGATGCTTTTGTTATTAGATAGCTAAAGATTGCTTTTGTTATAAGATAAGCTTATGTTGCTAAGGTTACAGAATAGTAGAATCTCAAAATAAATTCTAACATTTTTACCTTAAAGCATTTGTCGCAAACATATTTTTAAATTTGCAGCCAACTAAAAGTATAAAATTTGAACTAATAACAATATAAATAATGAATTAAAACAAAAAACAAGCATACCTTTGCCTTCAGCAATTTGAGAACGGCTATTATCTAATTCTTTTACAATATTTTTCCAGCCTAAAATTTTAAATATGTATAGATTAATATTGCATAGCAAACAACACAGAATGATTATTACATTTAATTGCACTAATTCAGTATAAAAAAATTATTTTGGAAATAAACTTTTTCGGATAATAAGTATTAATTATATGGTACTGTAATAACCAGGGTTGGGAAAAAACCAAAAAACCCGGCTTTTTGGCTTAAACCAGGTTTTTTCTGACATTCTTTTTTCAACTAATATACATACTTAAAAAATGAAAATTACTTCCAAGAACAATTAAAATAAAAAACAAGTAATTATATCAAACGGCACTAAATGTTATTACAATTTTTATATTTAAATACAGGGTTGGGAAAAAAAACAGGAAAAGTTTAGAGAAAAACTTTTTTTTTACCATTGAAAAACAAGTTTAGGATTTAGCCGTTAGGATTCAACATTTTGACAAAAAACAAGTTTTGCAGCTTTTTCTAAGCCCAGTCTGTTATGCAGTTTTGATTGTACAACTCCAAAAGTAGAAAAAATTTCCTCAACATTCGCTGTAGCTGCTTTTGCAGTAAGAATTACTTCAACTTCCTTAAACACATCGGCATTAAAGTTCTTAATATTTGCATTCGCCACCATTCTATAACTGTTACATTTTTAAAAAATTCCTTTTGAAACAGATACCTTTGGAATGGAAAACTTTTTGCACAAAATTTTAATATCAGAGTTAATAAGTTATTCTTAGGAAACATTTTCTTGGCCTATTCTAAAACCATTTTTTTTCATCTGCTGACAATTTGTAATCATCTTCATCATCTTTATCTACAGCTTTTGGATGCAATAGAAAAGCAAGAAGGTGGGCTGGTGTTATTGCCATTTTATAACGATGATCTAATTTTTTCAGTACATCTTCATTGAATTTCTTATCGTGTATTTGCTTTTTTTAATTTTTAAAAATTAAAAAAAGCAATAAGCAGTCTCTCCAATCGAACAATTTTCTCTCTTTGCCCTATCCAGAGCTACACTAATTGGTTTTAACTGCTGCAAGTAGTCTTCTGCATTTCTTTTCAATGAAATATTTGAAATTAAATTTTCAACATTTTTATCAATCTGATCTTTATAACTTTCACATATGTTTACTAGAATGGGTCAGGATTTTAGATACCTCTCTAAGGCGTCAGCAAAGGAATTCCAACGAATTTCACATGGCAATATTAACTTTGGTGCATGTGAGACTTTTCTAAAGCACGCACTTGCAAAATGATTATTCCTAAAATACTTAATGACATGCAAAATTTGTTATTTTACGTTTGCATAACTTATATCCCCAGCCAGTAAGTTCAAAATATGAGCAGCACATCCGTAAGTAATAACTCTGAATTCTTCATCCTCAACTTCACACTCATCAATCATTTTTCTCATTTTTTCAACATTGCCTGTATTATCCGTCACTAATAAACATACTGAACACTTAAATTCTGACTGGCACTTTTTAATCGATTTAAAAGCAATGTTATAAAGATTTTCACCTGTATGAGCAATGCCAGAAGTTGCAAGTTATTTACAACATCAAACAATTTGAAAAATATAACTATAAATAAATAAATAAAATGCAATTTTAAATTATTCTTAGGGAAAAAACCAAATGGTATTTTTGAGGAAAAAACCATTTGGTTTTAACCATGGTTTAAACCATGCCAACCCTGGTAATAACCGAAAACTTAATTACTGTTTTTTTTTTTTAATGCAACCCTGTAATTTTAGTTAAAATTGTTAGCGTTACAATCAAACTTCATTTTTTACAGCAGTAAAGAGTTATGTAGAAATGGCTTGCTTGATTATCTCTAAGAATATTTAACAGATTTTGCCAAATAGGTTTTATACAGTTGATGATAAATTTTATGAATTCACATCCTATTCTTATACCTTTCAAATTAATGAATAATATTCTTTACATAATTAACTAATTTTTTCACTTTAAAAATCTATGTTTTCGAGAATAAAGTATAACACAATGTCAAAGAATAATGCTAAATAATGCTAATCTTAAATCAGACAAAGAAATGCTGTATTAGAAAGAGACTATGAAAGCAAAAATAATTTTCATAATTGGCTCATCATTTTTAATTATACACTTATTCTTATACTAAAGCTAAATTTAATGATGATCAAACTTAAGGTTTACTGAAAATGAAGAAGAATTTTAAAAATCTACCTTTTAAGGACAATTATCTTTTTGGTTTATAAATCGCAATTGTTGTACTAAACTTCGTGGTTAGTTAATTAAGCAAGCTGTAATAATTTCATTGTTTATAAATCCCACATGTAGAACTTAAAATTTTAGTTTTACTCATTTGTAATAGAAAATTACATTACAACCAGGGTTGTTGTGATTTTACCCAACCTGTAAAACCCAAGTGGATTTTTTAATAATTGCATTTTATTATTAACAAATTAGTTCTAGATATTAAGTTAATAATAACTAATTAATAATAAGTTATTAAGTTAATAATAAAATAGAAACTACATACAAAAAAGTATTCATATTTCCATATTCTGGGCTTAAATTTTTTTATTTAATCTTTTTAAAAACATGCATTATTAAAAATTGGAAATAATTAAATAAGATATTTTCACAAAAATGTGAGATACTTAATCACAATACAATTAAAATTACTGTTATACAATAAAAAATATTACTAGAATCACCATTCAATAAAATGGGAAAATAATTTATTTAACAAAAAAAACTTGTAAAATACTATTTTCTTAACCTGTGAGTCTTATTACATAGTTTCAAGTGATACTTTTAAAACATAGCACCTATTAACTAAGGAAATACTTGTTCAAAATTCTTGTTCTGATGTATTCCTTGGTGTTGAAATATAATAGAGCTCATTTTAGAATCTCTCTTTGACAGTACATAAAATAGGACACAAAAACACAGTTAAGGAAATAGCACAATGCACCATTGCATACACTTTTCAAGTTAAAAATTTTAATTTGTACAATTCATGTCTTTCATTTGAATCAAAATAAATAATTTATTTCTTCATTTAAACATTTAGTAGCTTTTTATAAATCTATTCTAAACAGAATAGGTAAATCCTACAACGGTAATTGGACTTTATTACTCTCATTGAAAATGTTATTGCTAATTTATCAATGTGAATGACATTGATAATAAAATGTATTTATAATTAAGGTTAATAATGGCTTAATTATTAATTAAATCAATTGTATGTATAATTGCAGTACACTCTGAGATTATAAAAAATAAAAAAAATTATACAAAATTAAATTAAATTTGAAAAAACTTAATTACATCCTGAAGAAACCCAACAGGTTAAGTCCTTCTGAAAAAAAAAAAAAAAGAATAAAAAAAAAAGAAAGAAAGAAACATGTTTTTTACAACACTGATCTTAACTTTCATGATTCAGTACTAAATTCAGGTTTTTGAAAATACTGTAAAAGTGGGAAAAATTTCAATTTCAGAAAACAAAGTTATCTTCAAGTATTATCAATAATACTTAATTATTATTAATAATACATAAGTATTTAGTATCCAAAAATTAAATATTCAAGTCTTATATATAAACAATGAAACCTCAGTTAAGCAGACCAAAAAATTGTCTGTTCACAGGGGAAGGGTACACTAATAACGAAGATTAATGCCATAAACTATTTTAAGAATAATTGCAGTAATATAGAATATTTTAAATAATCTATAATAACTATTTAAATTGATATTTACAAAAACTTTCAATCATATTTTTTTTCATTGCCAAAAGAATATGTTTTCCTATTTACACCAATATTGAAGAATTCAAGTTAGTCATAAGATATTGAATAAACGCTTTTAGTCTTACATCAGTCGGATCCGATTATTAGGTTTAACCCACTAACACCTCCCCATCACTTGATAGAAAACATGTAATAACTCCTTGAAGGTATACCTCCCATGATGCACAGAAAAAAAGAAAGCAGCAATATATACCTCTAAGGCATGAGAGAATGGAGTTGTTATATTCACAATGTTTGATTTATATAAAACATTATGTCAAATGTTTGATTTATATGAGCACTTCAATGACTATATTTCTGTTCTTTTTTTTTCTCAATCTAGCTGTGCTAAATAATACAAGGAGTAATATTAATTAGAAGAGAAAAGCAATTTTCAATGAAGAAGAAAAATTTAAAGCATTTATTGTTTCATTTTAGTCTGTAGGGTCTCATAACTTGTGTGATCCAGATAAAAAAGATGTCATCTGAAGTATTTCATGTGAGCAGCATTTTCTCCCTTTTCTTTAGATAGTGACAGAAGTATGATCGATTCTTTAGTAGTGAAATAGCTTAACAATATTTTTAGTTATAGATAAGGCAAAAAATTTACATCCCTTAAAAACAGTGGAAAGTAGCATTTTTTTTTTTTTTTCCCTCTTGGAATTTAAAGCAGAAATTTTTTTTTTCCTTTTTGAAATTCAGAAAAATTGGTATCCAATTTGAAGATATTGAAAACCACATTACAGGTCATAAAAGACTGTCTGGGTCCAGATACGAGCAGTCCGCTTTGCAGAGAGATCACACAATGGTTTATTCATAGAGGATTCAAGCGAAAGCGACCATAATGAGAGGCATTCATTTTGTAAGAGTGTCTGTAACATGAGGTTTCCCTATATATATATATATATATATATATATATATATATATACACACACACACACACACACACATAAAGCTGTTGAGGAGAGGAAGGATAAAACAGGTCTTAGGCAGGAAAAAAAGGCCATCAATGTTTATTTAACCATTATAACCATTTATTTAACCTCTTGAATAAAAATGACAGAAAATCTTGCAAAATAGTCCCGTAATATGTTACTTCTTAGGGAAAAAGGGAAACCTGAGTAATTACAATTGGTTCATTAAACAGGTCAAGGGTAAAGTATATTTCTCAAACTTAGTAAAGGGAAAACTATAAAATGTTAATTCATGCATACTTGAGATCTAAATATAGAATAAGAAAAGAGGAAGCAAATAATTAAGTGTGAGAAAGCGTTTAGTTTTGGAAAAATAAATAAAAAAGATTTAGATATTGGAATAACATAAAAAGATTAGTTGGAAACTTTTTATGTTACATCCCCCTCCCCTAAAATTTTAACTACCATCTAAAAATTTCAAACAAATTAATTTGCAATACTTTTCCTATGTTAGAAATACAATTAACATAACAAAAATAAAATTTGTAATCTTAATATACAATGTCGCTGCAGATAAATGTTTGTGACCTACTTTTCAAATAACTGAATGATTTTTAAAAAAATTAATAGTTTTTCTGACTCTTTAATTCAAAATCATATTATATTTCTTAATGACAGTCCTTCACTAATAAACATTCTTCTTCTTTCATAAAACATTCAATTCTTTCATTTAAAATTGTAAATTTCCACACACACTTTAAAAATGCAAATATTCAAAACATGAGATATAAAAATATGAAAATAGAAATTAACATATTTTGTTATAAGAAAAAAAAATTCAATCTGAAGTTAAAGAGATTTTTAGGTGACAACAAAGAAAAAATACAAACTCACTATCTTGAACATATTTAATTATTTCAGCTTGAGAAGATTCAGGTGGCGAAGGTCTTTGCACATATTGTCTTCTTCCATTTACTTGGTGGAAAGAAGGTCTAGAACTTAAAAAATTATAAATTAGGTAACACATTGAAAGTAATAAAGCTTCATAAATTTACATGTGATTAAAAAACCTCTTAAACATTCAATGTTCTAAGAGTGAGACAGCATGCAACAAAAAAGTAACAGTTAGTTCATGTATTTTACAATTTTTAAACACATGTTACTTTTTTTTAACTACTAACATAAAAAGAGTTACAAATAGAACATTTTTGAACCACCAATAGTAACTTTAACAATTTAATTCAAAATGATGAAGGCTTTATGGTAGTTAGTTATTTGTCAAATACTACTTTGTAGAAATTTTAGCCTTCTATTTTTCTTATTATTATTATTGCCTATAAATAATTGCTAATATATTTTTGCACCAAGCACTACTATCCCTATTTATGGAGATAAGACATCTTTTGCATCAAATTTTTAAAAAACATATTAACTCCATTGAGTTTCTAAAAAAATATTAATCAGCATAACTATTAATTGAATACAGCATCTTTAAGCAAACTATTACATAATTAACAATATTTTAAATCTTTTCTCAATTTGAATCAAGTAAAATAAATTCATGTCCACTTTTAAACATATCCACTAGTTTAGGTTTCAAAGAGTTTCCAATTAACCTACATTAGGAAATATATATCCAATAATAACAAAGGGGACCAAACTCACATAGTAAAATTTGTTGCCCTCTATAAACAAGACATTAGATATATTTTTTTTAAAATTTATCACTAATTAAAAACTGAAAAATAGCACTTTGACATGCTAGAGATAACAGTTGTACTATTAGGAATTAACACAAAAATATCCTGATATGAAACAAAAGTCCACCGTGATTATATTCAAAGAATCAAGAACTTTTTTATCTAGCTTTCTTGCTAAAATCTGATTTTTTGAAAAATCTGTCATACATTTAGAAATCTGAGGTACATTTATGAATCCATTGTCACTCAGAATCAATAATGACCAAAGTCTAAGACCAACCACCTCAAAAATAGATAATAAAGAACATAAGTTTGAAAACTTAAAATTAAATCATTGAGTCTGAAAATAGGTTATTCTCATAGAAATAACCTATTTTCAGATAGGTAATTCTCATACTGTAGATAGTCAGTATTTGATATCTACAATAAATTTTCTATTTAATTTGGCAATTATATTTTAGTCCAATTATATTTATTTATCAAATGTGCTTATTTACCTTTAATTGAACGAACAAGTTCTTTTACAAGAAGATTTATGTGTTGGTACCAGTGCAAAATAGTGGCATAGCTTTGGCAACAACAGGAAAGTAGCAACAGAAAAAATTACAGAAATCACAGCATAGAGCAAAAGTCTCAGCCTCTCTCAAGCAAACCACTAAAACTTTTTGACTGCAAGTTTATACAAGAGCCACTCAGAGACACTTGATAAATTTAGTTGGTTCAAACAAATACTGCTACAGAAATATTTACTAAAAAACTAAGTTTGAATACAATTAATATTTTTGTGAGGTAACATGAAACATTTTATGCTAGATAAAAATAGTAGAAGATTTGAAATAAAGAACTTTTATAATGTAAACAGAGTGATAAAAAAAAAAATTGAAATGCATTAATTGAAGTATCCTTATGTACTAAAAATTAAATGATAAAAATAATAATAATAAATAAATAAATACTAAATGTAAATATACCTAGATAACTTAAATTTATTAGAGAAAATTAGATGCAGGAAATTTAATTATACATGATTTAGATGCAATTAATTCCCAAACACAGGGATGCACATCACATAAGCTATAAGTTGTATGCAAATATCCCTTTATCAAGCCCTTTTAGCATCAATATTTGTTTTTACCAACTACAATCACTAAGGTGTCAAAGAGATTTTAAACTTATAAAAATTTATTAAAGAAAAATATGTAGAGATTCACAAGGGTATAGCTATGAGTTGAGTTACCCTCTTAGTTGGACCTCTTTTGTGATTTTTCCCCCCTTCTTTTCTCATGGGCCCAGAAGTTACCAAAACTTGCTGATAATTTTGGTGCAGGTATCTTCCTGAAAATTTTTTTTTTCAATAAATATATAATGGTTAAAATATTTTTCACTGGTTCTTTGTATTAAGTTTCCATTTTAGTTTAGTATTTCTTAAGGCACGGGATAGATAACATTTTATTTAGCTTTTAAGGTGATGGATTTAGTGCTTATTGTAAAATATAATTTCTAATGAATTGGAAACACAAGAGATATTTCTGTATCGATATCCATTCACGCCAACTACAATCACCAAAGGTATTTTTAGCTCGAAATTTTTTTTTTTTATTTCTTAAATCACATGTAGAGGTTTGCTTATTATGATTAGAAGTCAGTTTGGGAATATTTATCTTAACCATATCATGATCTGATGCATCAATTACAAATGCCAAAGTGCAAAATTGATTTTAAACTTGCAATTTTTTTTTTTTTTTTTAAATGCAGAGGTACACAAAATTACTACAAATTAAACTCTACGAGCTTAATTTGTACTGTACACCTTCTGTGTTGTTTTCTTTTAGTTTCTCACAGGCTGCTGCCTGGAAATTGCTGATTATTCTGCCACAAATACAGATATCTTTCCTTGCAGTTTTCATTTTTTATACCAGCTAAACTTTTCCTGTCTGGCCTACCAGCTAAACTTTTCGAGTTGGTGCCTTCTGTGCAGTTTTTATTAATTTTTTTTTTTTTTTTGCAGTTTCTCGCTAACCACTCCCCAGAAGTCGCCAAAATTTATCGATTATTTTGGCGTAGATAACGGAACTGAAATCCTCTCAAGACATAAGAAAAAATTACTTTTCATACACATAAATCTCACTATCTGCATTTAAATAAAAATAATTGAACATGTGTAAGTCATAAAAATTACGAGCAAATTAAATCTCAATAAGCCAAAAATTTTTCCGATCGCAGTTTTGTGACCCACTATTGAAAAACGGCTGTGTATACTGCTCCAATTATCAAAAAAATTACTAATTAAAACTATACGATAAATAACACTAATTTCACAAATGAAAAAATAAATGCTACTAATAATTACATATAATAATTGATGCACATATTATTACATCAAAACAGAGAAATAATAAACAAATATGATTTAACCAAAACAAATGAGAATTTTTTTTTTTTTCTTCTGAAAAATTCAAAATATAGTTTTATAATCATTCCAAATACCTCATTTTTCCGGTTGAATAAGATTTGTATTTCAATGTTTAAAAAAATATCCTTATGTAAATTATTTTCCTCTCGATTTATTCTAGGCTAATTCATAAAATTTTCATGGAGCAAATATAAAATGACAGACGATTCAAACAAACAAACAAAATATTTTTAGTTTTGTTACAGTTAGAGTTATAGTTTTGTGGACAATGAGTTAGGAACCGTCTTCACTAAATATAAATTCACGCACCCCCGAGTTCTCCCTCTGACGCGATTGGAAGTGCGTAATCGCATACATTGAGATTGGCTCTTTGAAATAAAAAATATTGATTTTGAGACTAAAACGAATATTAATTATAATTTACAATTAAAAAAGAAACGTAATTTTTTTGTGTCCGAATTTTTAAAAAAACTTTCTTTAATTCAAATGAGTTTCGACATTTCCCTGGTGAAAACTGCTACCAAATGATCCTTTACTCCCCTATAGTCCCTTCATAGTCCCCTATATTAGTCCCTGGCTGGGATAAATTAGATTTCCGATTTCAAAGAAAATTTGTTAACTTTTTCCAAGATATTTTATGAATATATCTTACTAACATAATTTTTTCCCTCGCAAATTCAGTTTTTCCACCCTTATTTCATAAATAAATAGACTAAATAAATTAGTTTCTTGCACAACTTCTTTCGAAATAAAACGTGAACATTTTATAAATTCAAAATTTTCTGTATTCTTGATGGCCATATATGTATACTATAATGAATACTATATTATATTAATTAATATAATTAATTGTATTTACTATAATTAATACCATATTTTTATCACATTTTATTTTAGTTACCTTGTAATATTTTCAAAATGCTTATTGAAAGAAAATACTTTGCAGTTATATAAATATAAACCCTGTCTTTTAGTAAAATCTTGGCATTTTTTCTATAAAGAAAAGAAGAAAAAAATAAGTCAGTTATAAATGAGATTGGTATATAATAAATAAATAAGGATTACTATTATAACTATTCGTCTATAATATGAATAAGAATTACTATAATTTGCATACGTATTTTTCCTCCCCTCCACGAAAAAAAAATTTCAAGAACTTTGAAAGAACAGAAGCTTTTTGAATATAATCGTTTTTGTAATTACTATAAAGTTGCTGGTAATTTTAGATGCATAACTAAGAAACAGGTTTTCATTTCGTTTCTTTGTTTTTCTGTTCATCTTACACATGCGGAAATAGCGGAAATATAACAAGACAAAAAGTTATTCTTACTCTCTTATATCTATAATACCGAAATAAATTCGATATATATATATATATATATATATATGTATATATTAGGAACGAAAGAAATTTGTTAAGATTAGCATTTAAAAATTTTCAATTAAAATTTTCATTAAAATATAACAAGACAAAAAGATATTTTTACTCTTATATCTATACTAGCTGATGTAATCTGCGTGCGTTGCCACACTTTCAATTTCAATTTTGTATTTAAGTGTGTAAATGAGATTTGCGATTATAATTTGAAATGAGAATTTTATTTAATGGTGAAAAAACCAGTGATAGTCTCAGCAGTTAATTCTCTAGGATCCTAGGATCTAGGATCTGCATTTTCAAACAGACATGTATGGTGATGCACACGGATCATGAAACATATTTTGGATGATGATCTGAAATAAGTCTGATTAATGGCGATATTAGGTATTTCTGCTGATATGAGCTGACCAATTTGGCATGGAGTGATTTTTTCAATACGCCAAATTATGTGGCAATCCTCTTTTTTGCCATTCAATAGAATACATCAGACACCGTGTCTCTCCAAAAACATGACGCTTTGCAATGAAGCCAAGTATAGAGCTTATTATTTGTTTTAACTCACGTGCGGTAATATCATGAAGATCCGATAATTTCAGCACAGGCAGGATTGCATATTCGCATCGATACTGCCCATATCGCACCGTTACTTGTAGCATCGAATGAAGTCATTTGGAAACACGAATGATATTATATTATACCGACTTATATTCGCCAAGAAAAGTTTCAATTGATTTGCTTGACCCGATAACAACGTTGAAAATGACTGGGTAGGCGACGTTAAATCTGGTAGTTTCACTTTTCCACCAGAACAGCAAATTCCAGATGTTTCATTCTTAAATTTGAGAGCATTACAAAACACACATAAATAAATGATCCATTTTTCTTATGATAACTTGGATAGAGACTATAATTAATAATTGGATAGTAGAGAAATACAATAAGAGTTATGCCAGCATATTGGCGGCGTTTGAATAGAGAGAAGTGAGTTCTTGATTGGTTTTCATTCTTGTTTCCCGTTGTTGGTTATGACACCGGCTTTAGGGCTAAATCCCATGCGGGGGCCACAGCACGGAGTAAGACTGTTTCCCGTTGTGTCCCGCAGTGGACTGGTTATTAAGACACAGTTCCTAGCAGATCACTGGCTGCGGTCAGTGTGCAGGTGGGTGACCACTTGGATCAGTCTGCGTAGAGACCGAGGGTGTGCGATATTGGCCCTCGTTAAACTGTTCTACCGTAAAGTGCTCGAATTCGCGTGCAGGTCATCGGGCTCCCGAAGCTGGGGGTGCCACCCCCTCTGCAGAGGATCAAAATTGTGATGGCTTGTCTTCGGATCATCCTCAGGGATGTTTCCCTGACTGGCGCCAATAGCCCATTGTGCTGACCTAAAATTTCATAATAAATATAAATAATTATTTAAAACGTGCAATTTGAATGAAATTTACTTTTGCCTTGATTTTTATTAAATTCGTGATCGCAACACTCGAGTACGCCATCTAGCGGGAGACTGTAAATATCGGATATTAGTTCCCACATAACCATTGGCAATGACGGACGCCATTTTCTTAGCAGCAAATAGGAAGCAAAAATTCCCTAAGAAAAAGGTAAAACTTCTTGAAAAAACTAATCAGAACATGCCAAATATTGAAGCAGAACACGCCATGCGTTTGAAGAACAACTTCTCAATAATTTTTACCTTTCTATTACCAACAACATAACATGATTTCATGATCACTTGCTGTTACAGATGTGTGTATTGCGGTAAAATAATTTTTCTGTCTTCAATTCATTACAAGTTAAAATGAAGTCAACATTGCTTTCGTCATTCCAATGAATAAATGTGTTCCAATGAATTCCATACAGAACTGTAATAGTTATAGAATATTCTTCTTCTTCATAGAATAGTATATATTTCTGTATCTACATAATTCAGAAAACAACAATAAAGAATAATCCGAATTACTTGAAAAAGTATCTTTGTGCTGATTATAAATAAATTTTTTATCGTTTTCTTGGTAAGTGTTTTTTAGTTTTGAAAGAATTTCAACTAGAATTCAGCTATTCTGTTTTTAAGCTACATATTAAAATTCATATCGAGATCTTACAATTATAAAATTTTGATGTGTGGTATGTTACCTAAAAGTAACGAAGGGATAAACTATGTATATATTATTTGAGAATAAAGTTTTCAAACAAAGAACATATCATTTTGGAATTATCCGGCCTTATAAATTAGGTAAGTGTTATGATTTTTATAATAAAAAATTTGCTTGTAAATAATTTTTTTTCTTACTTGATGATCGTTCTCTACATCAGGTTTTCTTACGTCTGATTAAATACTATAAGAATTAAAAAAAAAAAGAAACAATACGAAAGTTTTTATT
Source organism: Parasteatoda lunata (assembly GCA_949128135.1). Taxonomy (NCBI): domain Eukaryota; kingdom Metazoa; phylum Arthropoda; class Arachnida; order Araneae; family Theridiidae; genus Parasteatoda; species Parasteatoda lunata. Next base: position 36,334,712 of record OX421976.1, on the reverse strand, counting down.
GAAAAATGAGGAATTTTTAAAATCGTTTTTATTCTAAGAATTCTTTATTTTACGTTTTTTAGTTTATAATTTTTTGATAAAATTGTTGTCAAAATACTTTATTTGAAAAATTAAATGGTATTAAATTATGTGTTTATGTATACTGCTTGCATATTCTAATATTTGAAGTAATATGATTCAGAAAAGTATGGAAGAAAAATTCGGTACTTACGTATTAACCACAGCTACAGATTTGGCAGATTTTTTAGTGTCGCCAATCTACACTTAAAATTTTTGGAAAAAATCTTAAAATGAAACACTTTGTTTAAAATCAAAGTAGTCAATCGGATTTCGGTGGAAAATGGGCCGATGTAAAGTTTAGCATTGATTCAAAACAAACTTTTCTTTTACCTGATTCTATATAGCTATTATGAACTCTAATAAATAAGATTCAAAATGAAATAACATTTCCAAAACGGACGTTTACTAAGATAAAGTTTCATGTTATGGACATTGGTACATTTTCGTCATATTTCACTCCATTAAATATATTTCGCTCCTAAAAAAATAAAATTGCATCTTGTTTTGTTTTTGACAAGTCCCAGAAACGCATTTTCGTAACACTAAAAAATGGCGACAAAAAAAGAATGGTTCTTTTTTTTTTCGTAAGCATTCTTTATTTTACGTTAAAATTTAAATGGGCCTTTCATGTTATACCATTAAATTTAGTAAAACTATTTCTCAGGCATTAGGTTTGAACTCTTATAAGAATATACCTATTTTTTTCTCTTTATTTACAAATATTTTTCCGATGTGTTCTGGATGTTCCTTCTCTAAAAAAAAAAAAAAAGAGATACCATTTTGTTTCCGTTTGCATAAGAAAGAAAACAAAAATTTTTCTTCTTTAAATTTAATCAGCCACAATAAAGATGGAACGTTACAATGCTACATTAAAGACGTCTCCAGTGTAACTGAATGGCTGTTCATATGGAAATCGCAGGGATTCGGCACATACAACAACGCCCCCTATAGTTCGTTGCGATCGCGAAGACTAATAATTACGAAATGTGTTATCGTTGATTTTACTTGCTTGTGCGTACCTTACATAAAAAAGCTTGCACGCCTTAACTCTTCTTTTTGAAATTGTATCTGTTTTTAGTTTGTTAATTTTAAGATTTCCCTATATTCTTTGAGGCCTTCTGGTGTTGCCATGAATCGCCACCAAGCCTACCTTTTTGAATCCTCTTTTTTACTGAGATATCACGTGCGTGCACTTAGAGTCTACAGTATTCTCCGGATGCCCCCTGACGGGGTTAAGCTTTGATAAAAAAGCTTGCGCGAATTATAATGAAATAAAGTATATGTAATTTACTTTTCTAAATGAATAGAGCTATAAGATAGAAAATATCACTGTTGTTATCTTCAAGATATTTGAAAACTGAATAGTTTAAAACAATGGCTAACTTTTAACCAATCAGAAAATTCAATTTCGATTTTCGCTGATACCACTAGAACGGTTTGTCGCAGAATGTTCCAATGTCGACAGTGACCTTCCTCGTGTTTTGAACTATCTGTATGTCAAGTTTCATAGCATTTGGTCGATTGGTTTAGGAGTCTATAAAGGACAGACAGGCAGACACACATTCATTTATATATATATATATATATATATATATATATATAATACCGAAATAAACTCTCTCTCTCTTTATATATATATATTAAAATTGTCTGATATTTTAGGAGCGGAATTTGGTAAGATTACGCATTTTAAAATTTACAAGATGATTTTAAATTTTTTGTTAAAAATTGTATTAAGAATTTTTTTTGTTGTTGTTTCTTAATTTGTTGTTTGACATTTGACCTTTTAAAAATACTTATTTTTAACAAAATGGTAAATTACAAATTTTAGGGAATTCTCTGTTTTGAGATTCTTTATTAAGCATTAGCTAAGTTATTCTAAAGATATTCAGTTATATTCATTTGTTATTAATAATCTAGAATTATTTGGATTTATTCAAATAATATTTTAGATTATCTTAATGAATGCGATTGATTCCATCTCAAAAAGTTTTTTACGAATTTATGCGACATGTTTAAAAGAGAATTTCTTTCGAATGACTTTTGCATAATTCATTTGCATGCCCAATGGAAAATTATAAAGGAAAAAAAAACAAAACAAAAACAATCGAGAGTATTTTGTAAAATTTTTTTTTTTAATTAAACCGGTTAAAAATATTTCCATCCTACTTAATTACTAACATTAATTTGTAAAGTAAAAAAAAAAAAAAAAAAAATCACGAATAACCTATGTAGCTGGACCAAAAGTGATGAAATTGTATAACTAAAAATTTCTAACCTGAAATAGTTAAATAACAAATAAAGTACGGCTGCTTGGAGTCCATGTCTTCTGAGTTGGGGTCAATATAACAAGGTAATAAAACGAACGGAATACGAAGGTACGGAAACTTTTACAATATAATTGTTTCTAAAATTATAATAAAGTTGCTAATAACTTTAGATGTATAATTAAGAAATATATTCCTATTTCCTCTTATTTTTCTGTTCATATTTCGAAAATTTCTCCTTTTAAAAAGATATTCTTACTCTTATATCAATAATACCGAAATAAATGTGAAATTTTTTTTTAAATTGTGTAATATTCGAATAATAATATTTGCTAAGATTAAAATAATTCCAAAATCAACTCTTTTAAAATTTTTTGTTAGAAATTCTAATAAAAATGCATGGTAAATTTCAAATTTTAAGAAGAAAAAAAAAAAAAAAAAAAAAAAAACGTAAGCACAACCTTTTCTCTGTTTTGAGATTCTCTATTTATTAAATATCACTAAGTTAAAAGATATTCAGTTATATTAATTTGTTGTTAAACTAGCGTTTTTTTTTATTCAAATAATATTTTAGATTAACCTAATGTATGCTATTAATTCTACTTCATAAACTTTTTAACGAATTTATGCAACATATGAAAAAGAAAAAATTATTTCGAAAGACTTTTGCATACAGAATGGTAAATCACAAGAGAAAAAAAAAAAAAAAAAAATTTCCGGCGACAATCAGAAAAACATTTGAGAATATTTTGTAAACGAAAATTTGTTCAATGATAAGTATTAAAAATATTTGCATCGTGTTTAACTACTAACACGAATTTGTAATTAAAAAAAAAAAAAAAATCACGAATAACTCTTATGCCTTGACCAATGATATTGTATGACTAAAGATAATTATTATAAAGTTACTGATAAATTTATATGTATATTTAAGAAACATAATTTTATTTCTTTCCTTTATTTTTCTGCTCATCTCTTGAAATTTCCATTTAAATATTCTAAGAAAAAAATACTTTTAATCTTTACTTCGAAAATGTTTTTTAAAAATAATTAAATATTTAAGGAATAAAATTTTTTATGATTAACATTAAAAAAACGCGTTTTTTAAAAATTTTTTCAGTTACTTCTTAATTTGTTTGATATTTGAACTTTTAAAAATACTTAGTAAAATGATAAATTAAACTGAAGCATAATTTTGTTCTCTCTGTTTTGAGATTCTTTTTTTTTAAATATTAGCTAAGTTTTTCTAAAGATAACCTGTTATTGGTTATTTTTAGACTAGCAGTTTTGGCTTTATTCAAATAATTTTTTATATTATCTTAATTGAAGTGATTAGATCAAATTTTAAAAAAAAAGTCTTTTTCAAATTTATGCGACACGTGAAAAAAAATAAAAAATTCTTCCGAATATTTTTTGCACAATTTATTTACACAATGTGAAAAAAAAAATCGAGCGTCAAATATAAAAACAATTGGGAGTATTTTGTAATAGGAAAGTTGTTTAATTAAAATTATTACAAATATTTGCATCGAGTAATAAGAATTACTACTAATAAGAATTAGTAATACATAAAAAAAAAAGAAAATTAAAAAAGAAATCCGAATAACTCTTATGGCTAGAGCAGTGATTTCCGAAGTGGTCTATATCGACGACAACCTGTAAGGGGTGCATGCCAAGTGAAAAAAATAATTGGGGGTCAACGATAGTGGATCTCATATAAGCAGGTCGTGACTTTAATTTTGGTATTTCATGAATGGAATAATCAGCATACATTATATAAAGCATATATCTATCGAAATTCTACATAATTTATAAAAGTAGCTATGAATAAAATTTTTTATTAAAACTTAAGTTATTAGGATTATTTTCTGATATATGAAACTGAATTATTATAAACTAGCAGTTGCCGGCAGCTCCGCCTGCGTGTAAAGTTTTATTTTGTAACAAAAAACTATCTTTCCGCGGTAAATTAATTTGAATTTAACTAATAAATGTATAAAATTAACATGCGTTTTCTCTTAAGTTTATCACACTACACTTCATTACAGTTCGAAATTTAAATCTTTCACAGTGAGTAGCACTATGCTGTCAAAAATACATTTGAAGTTGATGAATTTACAAAATACCAACATCAGGTAAACAGGGGGTCTAAACTCAGTGGTGCGACAGCCCATAGAGGGCCAAGGCCTACTGTGCCCGTCTCAGTTTTCTTGACCTTGGGCAAACAGGGGGTCTACAGAACGAAAAAGTTCAGGCACCACTAGGCTAGAGTGACAACATTGAAATTGTATAGCTAAAAACTCTAACATGAAATAGTTCAATGACATCGTCACTAAGTTTATTTTTTTTTCTTCAGTTGCCATTGTTTATTTCGACTTGTTTTTTTTAAAATTTCGATATTTTTTTTTTATACAATATTATTACGAAACAAGAAATTCGAATATGGGTTTTTAATCTGGTTTAAAGGTTAAAAATATACTGAACTGAATCCCATCTTATTTCGAGCTATAATGCGTTTTGTTTTATTTTAAATCCCGTACAATTTGTTTAATTAAAATATGTAATCTGCCATTATGTTGCTCAATAATATATTTATCTTTCCTATTTTTCACTTTCATTCAAGAACATTACAGTTTAATTTATTTTAAAATACTCTTTAGTATTACATGATGAAATACAAAACCATCGCTCCCCCCCCCACTCATCTTTAAATTTTTCTTTTTCATTTATAAAAAGGAAATATTTTTATAAAAAAGGAAATAGTTAATCTGCTGTAAAACATAAACATAGGTTACGCGGTATCAGTCCTTGCTTAACTGTTCTACCAATAAGTGCTAGACTTCGCGCTCAGGTCGCCAGGCTACTAAGCATAGGAAGCCATCTCCACGGAAAAGGATCAAAATTGTGATAGCACGTTTTTGGATAATTCCCAGCAATGTTTTCCAATAGCTCATGGAGCAGATTTAGTCGGAAGTAAATAAAGTACTATTACAACGTAAGACTTCACAGGGATTAATTTATGCTTTTATAATTTAAAGGCTTCCAATTATAAGTCAGTATTGAGTATTCATTAATGAACACAAATTAAGGAAAATACTTACTAATTAGCTAGCAATAGCTGACAAGGGAGGGGTCAGAAATTTTCCAAGCAGTCATTCCGAAGCAAATTTACACAGTATTTGCATTACCACCTTTTCATAATTATCAGATTTATATATATATATAAAAAATAAAAAAAAACAGAAACTATTTAACTGCGATAAATATATGATATTCTTTTGATTGATCACACAATTTTCTATTAAAAAAGATTCATGCAGCACCCACGATTTTTAAATCACTTAGCACTGAGGAATCAGTTGTTTTGTTAAGATTTTTTTTTGTCATAGGAAATAAAAAGTCATAGTTTCAACTTTTCAAAGCTTTAGTTTTATACAATATAATATCTCACAGAATTGACTAAAGTAAAAAAAAAAAAAAAAAAAAAAAGGCTATTAAATTGTTTAAAAAATTGCGAGATGGAAACATTGAAAAATATAAACATTGAACATAACATTGAAAAATTCTTTATAATCGCCTGTTATAAGTCCAAATAATAATGGATATTTAACAAACTTGGAAAAAAAAAAAAAAAAAAACTGGTTTTCTTCCATATTGAAAATTAAATTTTCAATATCAATGCTTAAGGCAGAAGCTTTTGTGTCAAATTTTTGAGGGATTGTTAAGCAAAGAGCATATTTTAAAAAGTTACTTCATAACTTAAAAGTCTCTGAAGTACAGATAAAAAAATGTTGTTTTAAATTATTAAAAACATCTTTATCAGAACTTTAATACTCTAAAAAATGACAGAACATAATAAGAACTCCACAAACATAATAGAAACAGTTTATTTTATACATAAACTTGATCTTACATAAACAGTAGCAGGAACAACTAAAGTCACTGAAAGGAAAGTTTTGATAAACACTACAGTGAATAAAATGCTTTTTTTATTAAACCAATATAATAAATAGGTCTATCTACCAAAAGAACATTCCACTTCAAGAAAATTTTATTTCAAAAAATTTTCAGGAAAGTCCACTTTAGTCTAAGAAGATAAAAAATGATACACAAAATTAACCACTTAAAAACGTCACAGAAACATTCATGTCTAACAGTGTGAAAAGTTCGAGCTTAAAATCTAATGAGGTATCATTGTAAAGGCTTCCATTTTATGCATTTTTTTTTTTTTCATATTAAAAGGCATTTCTTTTATATTAAGGGCACTACAATGACCCGTTTGTTTCAGATCTTGGTTTCAGGGATTTTGTCATCATTAGCAGAAGTCGTCAATCTCGTTCTTAAAAAAGTATTTATTCAAATTATGGGACGTGTACACAAACAGACACACTCACACTGTAATATACAAATTCACAGTGGTTCTCAAAGCTAATTTTTTATGAGGAATCCATCACATAAGTTTTTTTTTTCATAGAGAAGAAGTAGGTTACAGTTTAAAGGTATAACATTAAATAAAATGTTAACTTTTAAAATGACAGATTTAGACATCAGAAATGGACTTTTGATTAAGACAATAGGACAATTAAAACTAAAACTTTTTAACAGATTCATGTTTTAATATCTAAATGTAATCTCTCTAATAAAAATCTTTAGCACATTTCTGAATAAGAACAGCAGTGCAATAGCAGAGGGTAATTTTCTTCTTTTAAAACTTTAACAAAAAGTTGTTCACAGTAAATACTTAAGGCAATTGTACACATTTTTGTAACCTATATAATGTCTAAAGTATGTTCCTATAAAAATCTTATAGTTTAATAAGCTATTAACGCTGAATTTCAAAATTAAGTTTTTTAATTTACTAATGATTCAGTTTATTTAGCAAAATAAAGATTTAGCATGCTACATTACTAAATAGTTTTATTCGTTTAATTAAATAATCATAAAACTAGTCGAATCAAAACACAACGTACTTTAAAATTATTTTTATTTTCTAGTTTGAATACTTTAGGCCTTGAAAGATTTTAAATTGAGAAATATCTTTAAAAACCTTAGAACAATACCAATTTATACAACATAAGTTATATAACACAGCAAGAATAACAGCTATGTGGCATCAGTTAAATTTCAGTAAACAACATTGCACACTGCTAATAACATCTAAGTGATTCTATAATCGGTATTTCCTGAGCAAATTTCAACACTTGCAGACTGAAGTTTACATTAAAAGTTTTTAGAAGTCACTTTCTCATACAAAATTTGACAAAAAAAAAAAAAAAAAATAATCTGAAGCAAAAAAAAAAAAAAACACAAATATAAGTGGAATACTATCTAAAAATACTACAAGTGTTGCAGATAGTGAACATGGAATTCCTGAGATTAAGTAACATATTTTATCATCTAAACTTGTATTCCAACACCAATTTTGTGTAAAAAAATGAAACCACAACTGAGTGATTGGCTGAATTAGAAAACCATAAACACTAACATTAAACCAGGAGAAACTTGCAAGTTTCCAAAAATACTATATTTGGCACCGTGACTACTACCCGAGCTGAACAATAGAGAAAACTATCTCATTTATTGTTTTAAAGTGCCAAAAATAATATTTAAAAAATCTAGCAAAATTGCTCGGGTTTTCAATATGTCACAACTATCAAGAGGAATATATAGTGACATTCAAGTCAAAAAGCAATATTTTAAAGAGATATAGATTGATATATATATGTATATATATAAAACTTTGAGAACCACATTACTTCTTTTTATATACAAACAGAATCAAAGAACACACATTATTGAAAAAAAGAATATAGCAATTACATGTGAAAACATCTACAATGGAATGTGCCATTGTTGAAGATTATCTATTTTCAGTTTGGAATGCTTTCTTGTGTGCATATTGCTGCCACAGAATCTGCAACAAATAATTTATCAGCAAAAAGTCATGACAAACTAAACAGATCTTTTTGTTTTTAAATGTTATACGACAGACACACAGAACTAGAGTTGGGCAAAAGAAATCAGCAAAGTGATTTAAATAAAATGAATCAGTTCATTTCAGCATTTAAAACATAATCAGTGAACCGAGTCATAAATTGACTTGCACAGGAAGTTACAAAACTAATGGTAAGAACTATAGGGCTGATATAACCTTCACACCACAATGTAGGGACGTTAATCACGTGCACCACAAGATGGCAATTTTCCTTGAGTGAACAAATACTTTGCTTTTAGTAGGACCTGCAATTAAACTGCAATTTATAGCAAGATATGCAGCAATATTTGAATGCAGAAGCAGTCAAACCTTATCAGGAAAAACTTTATTACAGTGTGCAAAATGATCAAATAAGCTACCAACATGGATAGGAAAAAATCCAGTAGATTTCATGATAACTGCAACATAATATAATAAATATTTTTATACAAAGAATTTTATTGTCATAAAAATATGAAAAATTTATTACACTAATATCTCTAAATAGTTTGCAATATTTCTCACTTATGATGGATATTAAACAAACATTGAAATATCTTTTTTTAACTAATAATTTTGAATGGAAAGACGTTATATAAATAATCTAGAGTCAAAAGATTTTTATATTTAATTTAAAAAGGTAGTTTTAAAAAATAAACCAAAATTGTTCTTAAAAATGAGGCTTGCTTTCATTATGTATTAGTAATGCTTATTTAAATATTTAAAGCAATCAATAAAACGTGTAAAAATTATATTTCGATGGTGATTTTTCTTAGGAAATTTACTTAAATGTAGGAAATTTTCTTTAAAAAAAATTAAGAGAAATTTTATTAAACTAGCAGACCAAAAGAAACTAGCAAAATCCAATAGGGTTGGTGGCAGCTATGCATTATTGATGCTAAATGTTGATCTTCCAACACTGCATTTTTCACCCTCTCGCCAATGTGAAGCCTTTATTGCACCCGGTGCTCACTTATTGGAATATTTTCTGAATAAGTTCTTAATAAGAGATTCTTTTTATTTCTCATTATTACCAAATAGGAGCACAAATCTCTCGTTTTCTGCCCTCATCTTCTATGGTGAAATTATTTTTTAGGGGGGGGGGGGGGTAAGTCATATAACATCCTTAGAGTTGTGACCATTAGTTTAATACCTCACACTAAAGTAACATAACAGATGTTTTAATTGGAATTAAAATCAATTTTTACTTTGAATAAACCGATTCAAAGCAATGCATTAGTTACTTTAAAGATTCAATTGGTTGATCAGAATAACCAATTTAGTGCCCAATTCTACACAGAACAAGTGGAAAATAAAAGCAATCTTCAAGCCAATGAAATGATAAAAACATGAAACAAAGCAAAAGAATAAATTTAAAATAGAATAGCTTTCTTGAATCCAGGGAACTCCCAAGATATCAGCTAAATTAAATAAAGGCAGTGGTATTCACTGGCTGTCTTTGGACTCACAAAGTCATATCTAATACACTTTAATTAATTCACCAAGACCAGATGTTATTTAAATAAGCTCTATGCAAATGCACATAATTTAGCTGTCAGTACAAGTTGACATGTACAGACCAGGTTAATAAGAAAAAACACCGACGACACACATAAAAAGTTTATGATATACTTTGGGCTGTGTAAGCATAGAATGAAATATTAATAGCCTATATAATTTTTAGATTGAGAAGTGCCAAAATCCAAGACCATTAAATCAATAAGGTACAAGTACCTTCTTGTCAAGCTGCAACAATGATTTATGTCAGCAAATTTTGAGAAAGTACATATGTAAATGAATATATATGTATGTACATATGTAAATGAAAGAGCTAACATTTAAGCGGAACAGAGACATAATGCATAATTCTAAATCTCATAAAAAAATAACAAATATTTCTTGAAGAGAAAAGTTTTCATTCACAAAACATTAAGTACATTATTTATACCTTTGAGCACTAAATATATATATATATGCAATCAATCATTACAATGTTTAATATTGCAATAAAATTTTAATTTATAAAATAAAAATAAGATTTTCCTAACAACTAATACTCAATATATTGGTCCAATTTAAATTTAATTTTTTTTACACACCATTCAAATTGGGTTCATAATTCAATAAACTTCTATATATGCTGTTTTATAAATAGCAGGAACTTAATATAAAAAAAGGATAAATTAATCCTTATGTTTTTAAAATCTAAGGTAAAGGAATTGTATCCAATAAAAATTTCAATATCCAAGCATAAAAATGAAACACTTTTAAAGATATGATACAAGTAAATTTGATGTCAAAAAGTTACAGCTAGTAAATTTGAAAATACGTATTATAAATAGGTTACACTGCTTATTTATAGTCTTATGACTTATGTTCAAGACAACATTGATAAAGATTAACCCCAGAATGATTTTGGGATGTTTCACATCCGAAACGACATATCTAAAACCAGGACTTAACAGGTAAAGCTGAAAATAATCAATTCTAAAGCTTAGACTAAATAACATAATTTGAGAAGGGATTTTGGATTAAAAAATAATACTACTCTTAAGAGTTCAATGCTTTAGATCATTCTAGGGCTAATAGAAAGACATTGAATAAAGTCTCTTTTGTGACTTAATAGTAACTTTAATAGAAAAAATCTACATTAAGATTAAATGTAAAAAATATTATCGTACGGTGCAGTAACCAATAAAAGGGTATACATTTAGGTATGCAATTCGAAGATGGGAAATGAACATAAAGTTTAAATAATTTTCACTTGAATTCATGCTGGCAACTAATTTTAAAATTTCATTAAAAAGCTATTAGAAATTTTAAAATGCATCTGCATAATCAACCAGGACACTTACATGCAATAAATATAATTTCAGACAATGGCACACACAGATGAAGAGCAAAAATACAAGAAAGCCTATGTATAAAAATAGGAGTTTTTTTTGTTTATTATTTTTAATTTCCCTGTTTTATTTTTTAAACCATTGCAAGTCCTGAATAAAATTGTGCAAACTAATTGCCGAGAGACTCGGAATTACTGCTCCACACACAGCTTTTTGGCAGGAGGTTCATCGGGAGAAGTCTTTTCAGAATCGCCAGGTTCTTCGTCATCCGCACCATCAGCAGACTCTCCGACATTCTCTTTGCCAGAGTCAGCGTGGGAATCATTGGTATTTTCCTCTGAAGGTAGCTCTTTCTCATCATCTGTGGAAACAGGAGGATTTGATATTACACCCTCAGAAGAAGGCTCACTACCATTTTCGATAGCATTATCATCAGCATGGTCCCCATTTTCAGAGGTTTCAGACTTCGCATGGGGCATTCCTTCTAAAATGGATGGCTTTAGATCTCTGGCCAAATAATGGGTCCACAATGTTAGCTCTACTTTGTGAGGTGTCCAATGACTTTTAGGGTCTGCAATCAACAAATTTTCTTTCTCAAAACAATACAAACACAAATATCACTGCAAGATACATTTATATATAATAAATACTGTGTTTTAATTTAGCATAGAACTATTGGAATCAGTGAAGTGCTTAGAAGTAAAACTAGCAAATTATTTAGTTTATTTATTCCAAATTTTAGTAAAATCATACATTAAAATAAACATAAATTGCATGTTATGAGATATAGCTAGTGACAAGAAAAATTAGGGTGGCGATTAACACACAAGGAGAAAAAAAAGTTTACTTTCAAGACTGATTTTGCTTTATTTTTTTAACCGATGGCATAAATTTTAATGATTTTTTAAATATGCCTTATTCTAATGTATAAATTCAGTGTTTTCATTACCGGAAAAAAAAAAAGAAAAAAAAAAGGAGAATTTCTCACCCTTTCTCAAAAACAGGGCGAGATTTCAAAAAGTTAAGTGAGATTTCTAAAAACTAAAAAAACAAGAATAGACTTGAAATTTTGTTTTTCTTAATACATTTTTAACATCTTCTAATTTCTAAACCATTGAATAATTTTGCTGCATCATCATACGAAAAATGTTTGATATCTACTGTTTCCTTGCTATTCTCATTACATTGCATTACATATTCTTGAATACATTTCTTGCTATTCTCATTAGGTTTCTCAAATGCTCATCAGTCAATCTGTTACAATATTTTGTTTTAATTCGGTTTTGGGTGCTAAATGACCTTGCAACAGATGCTGACCTATCCTCTACATCTGCCGGCATAGCCTTCTCAATTATTTCTGTTACAGAATAGTGAAGTTCGTTGCAAGTTATTTCCATGTTCATACTTCTTGTTAGGTCTTCCAGCATAGTTTTCACAGACTTAGACTTTTTCAAATTGCTGTAAATTGGGGATGAGGGAGTTATGTAATTCATTAACAGTTAAAAATAGAGCTAACTTTAAACAACTTATTATAAAGGGCTAATTTTTTTCCTCAACGCTTGTCGTAGCTGTTTTCATGTCTTTTTCAAAATGGTGGAAGACAAATTTTTTTTCCAAAATTCGCGCATTTTGAAATTGATTAATAAACTGTGCGAACTTCTCGTGTCAATCATTTTTTAATGCGAGAAAATAAAAAAATATGCGAGATTCTCGCGCTGTAGTGAAAACACTGAAATTGAATTACAAAATACTTATACATGTCATTTAGATCTCCATAGCCAAGGAACCAAATTCATTTTATAGATTAAAAATTTGATTTATTTATTAATGAGCATCAATATCTTAGATGCTAGCCTTTTCTTAATAGCACAGGACCTAGTGATTCAAAGGCTGCTGGGAGATTAGCTATGAGCAAGCTGTTTCTTTTGTTTTAAGACTTCTGCTTAATGTTATCAGGGGTCTGTCCAGACATATCGTGAAACGTCCTGTTTTTGCAAAATTGTGAAAAAACTACTCATAATTTGTGAATATAAAATTAGCATTAGGTCACATTCTTTCAACCAGGGTCCTGCTTTTGTGCAAATAGGGTCCTGTTATTGCAAAAAACCTTTTCAAGAAGTTTTTAAATTGTAAATAGATGCAAGATTCTGCTCAACAATTGCGGCTACTAAATTAGAGATGCAACATACAAATAATTGGTATTTAGCCTATACTGCTCAACACAGAATATTCATTTCGGACGAATAATGGAAACAAAATCGCTAACATTTTTAATTTTAATGGACATATTTTAAATAACACAACTTATTTATGTATCACTTTTAATGTGTTACACATAAAGTAAATTTAAACAATTCTTAAATTTATAATACTTTATTTACATAATATTCAATTAATTTTATGAATATAATCGATCATTTATTTATTTACCAAAAAAATTATCATTTAATATCAGTAAGAACGTGCACACAATGTTTGTAAATAGAGAAATAATTTTTTAGAATTTAAACATTTTACAATTGGAATTTAAACTTAGTGAAACTTAGATTGTTTTGAATCGCTCCCCCCACCCCCTGGAAGGGTTTATTCGATTAAGAATATAACAAAGAAGATAAACAAATTTGTGAAGGGTCCGTTAACGGACCCAAATTTCTTCTAAACAGACCCCTGGTTATAGTTTTAGTTTTATTTGCTTTTATTCTTCAAACCATAATTATATAAAGGAATATGCAAATCTCAATATTATTCAAGGAAAACCTTTAAGAAGAAATTGATGAGAACTGTTTCGATAAATTCTTTCAGAAATCAAGTTGAAATGAGAAACTTATTCAATTAAAAGATTTTTTTTTCTATTATCAGAATAGTAATGATTAGAAAATTCAAATTTTTGCGATATCAAGCTTTGACTGTATTCAATTGATCCATACTATTATTAGAGATAGTTTTCAAATTTTTAATATTCAAGCAGTACTTTTTTAAGAAAACTCACTTTATTTGCCTATCCAACTTCTACTTTTATTACATTTTACAAAACAACAAATATTCACTAAATATTAATTTTAAAATAAATTTGTACGTCAAAGTCTGCTCACAATTAAATCTTGTTACCCTGATTTTGTTGTAGAGACTAAAAACTTCAGCATAACAAAAAGAGAAAAAAGCTTCTTAGAGACTAGGTAAACAAACAAAAAAGTATTGTAATACAAACCCAAACTTTGAAGGCGCTCGGTACATTTCTTGATATGCTCAGCATAATTAAGATATTCTGCTAATGTATAATCGGTGGCTTCGATACCAGGTGTAGACAACATACTCTCATCTGCCATGTATGGAACATCATCAGGAAAGGCAGCAGCTAGAATAGCTATAAGTGGTCGAGGGAAGTTATTAGCTCAGGTAAGTGAAATACAAATTCATATAAAACATTAAAATAACAAGCCTGAAGGAAAATTTAGTAAAGTGAACCAGAATTTTCTGAATTAGAAATCAATTCATCATATCATAATTAAAAACTTTTGATAAAGCTTTAATGCTAGAATGAATTGAGTAACAAAAAGTAGTAGTAGTATAGAGTTACAATTACATAACATGTTAAATATAAATGTACACCAACTTTACTACATGTACAACTTACTACATGTACACCAACTTTAAGATTAAAAGAATATATATATAGAATAACAAATGCGTTTTTTAATTGACAAATGAATAAATTTTTTATTGTAAGTGTTGTTATTGTAAGTGTATTAATTAATGAAATAAAAATAATAAATAAGTTTAAAATTTATCTATTTAAGTTCTCTTGATTGTATTTATTTAAGGCAAACAGAATTAAGTAAAATCAAAAGAACTTTAATAGTTTTTCATGTTAATATTTTATATATATACATACATATATAAAGAGAGAGATGAGTAGAAGATCTATACAATAAAATTCTATAAACTGTAATTTTTCACAAGCGACGCTAGCTTTGTGGGTGTATACAGGAAATTTACAATTAAGAAATTTCTATAACTAAGCAAGGGTTAATAACCTTTTAAATTTTTCATCATTCGTTAAACTATTTGCTTAAAAAGTAAACATTTTTAAAAACTAAGCAAACCAAAAACAATTTGTTATAAGTTCTAATGCTGCAGAAAATTTACATTTTTATGCATTTGTATCAAAAAATTATTTTAAAGTATTTTAAGATTGTTCTGTACAAGATTAATATTGTCATATTTGATAGATAAATTTAAAGATAATGATCTATATATGACTAAATTCCATAAAATGCAAAGCCTAATGTTTCATGGTTTGCATTATAAAGATCTACTGTATATAGATTATAAAATTTTAATTTACATTTTTTAATGGACAACTGTGTTTTTAAAATTTATTAATTGGACCAAAGCATTTCTAACACTGCAACAAAGAGAATATTAAGTAGATTATAAAAATTCATCAATTTTGTAAATCTGAACAAGCTGAGAGGTGGAATAACAAACCACCATATAACACCAATTTAAAACTGCAAAGAAATGCCCAGTGTAGATGTCTGTAACATGTCCCATGTACTGAGTGTTGATCATTGTCAGTTTAGTTCTGATTTTTCTTTTTTTCAAGTCTAAACAGTCAACTTTTATCAAATTTATCTAAGAAAACTTTTTACAGTTCAATTATTTTTACAATGGGAAAGTTTTATTAAATAAATTTATTGGAAACAATTCATGATATTAAATTAAGAGTTTTTTATATTTATAATTTTTTTAAACAAGTACAAAATCTAAATTTTAAAAAATAACAATGAAAATATATGTATTCAAACTTGTTTTGCAATAAACAGAAAATTACATCAATTGAAGCATGTATATATTTTCAGATATAATTAGTAATTTAAACATAAAAAGTTACATTCTAATTCCTTTTAAAAAATTTTTTTGAACCTTATTCAGGTCTGATGTATAATACTTAAATCAGTTCTGAACACTTAAATTTTTTTAGCCAAACTGCAGCATTAACTTCAAAAATATGAATTTCAGTGACACAAACATAGTATAACAGATAATGGTAAAAATTTTATATATATATATAAACATGCTAAACATTAACTTATATTTTAAATTCATCTGTGTCGCATCTAGAGAAAAAACTATATACAATTAAAAAATTATTTATGATTTATGCCAAATATTCTGGTTAATTAAAGACAAACAATTTGGATTTTTTATAATTTTTTAATTAGCTCTATTTAAATCTTCAAAAGAAATTTATTCCCATACAAAATAAAAGTTTGAAAATTATCTATAGATGTCCAAATAATATGCAGTCCCAGCTACATGGCTTCTGTTAGGAGGAAACTACATATTGTATCCAGAAACAGAAGTGTTAAAATTTTTTTTCCATTGCTTTAGAAATTTTTATTATTATTACTATTTTGAATTTTTAGCTTGATTGAGAGAAAATGCACTAATTTGTGCAGATCTATAGTAACTTTTTAAAATAGGTGCCTGTTTTGAATAAGCTTAGTATCAGAGTTTAAATTAGCTCAGCCTGGTGTATGCTATCAACCAATATATATATTTTTTTAAATTCATTCAAATTTGTCATTCATTGAATATTCATTTAAACATGTCAGATCAGACATTTATAAACTTTTGCAGGTAACACAGTTTATTTCTTAGAATAAAGCCCACCAAAAATGAGCTTTACATTATACAGGTTTTTAGTGTGCTGAAAAAAGTTAACACACTATAAGGGTGATTTATGCCTTATTCTCACCAGATGCTGTAGCAGGCCCAACTCCTTTTAAATTGGTAAGTGCAGTTATCGCTTGGGATAACTCAGATGGTTTTTTTCTGAAAGCTTTTTTGCTGGTTTGCAAAACCGCAGTTTCCGTATTGATACGGACTAGATCCGTTAATCTTGGACGGAATTTTCCACGCTGGAAGGAAACAAAATTAAGATTTAAAATGGCTTAAAATGGATTTTAATAATGTAATATAAATTATTTTTATGACTTACCATTAATTTCCATTTTACAATTTGAATTAATTCTTCATGAACTATGTGAGGCGGTTTTCTAGACTGAATAATTTTTGGTAATTGTTCTTGATACCTATAATTAAAAGACCTGTTATGAACAGTTTAACAATTTGAATAATCAAGTTAAATAAGTGCATCAATGATATATTTTAAATTTGATTAATGATATTTTTTCAAAAAAAGATCTAAACCAGCTTAATAAAGATAAATTTTTTCTTCTGGGTATTATAATACAGACATATAGTAATGAAAAGAACTAATATCCAAGGAGATTGGCTATAATGAAAAGAGAAAACTATTAAACATTAGTAGTGTTTAATCGATCAAAACTAAGTAAGTTGTCTACAAAATTTTATTAAATCTTAGAATTGATTATTATTAAAGTATTAGTAAATTAATTTTATTCAAAATGTTTTAATAGGAAATTCTTCTAAAGTAAAAAATTTACAATAAAGAATCAGGCACTAATAAACAATAAAGTCTTCATTAAAAAATGTATATAGAAAATAATCAGAGATCTTATCTTGCTAGACTAAGAAGTCCAATTCTTTTTTTATTTTTGAAAGCAAGTTAATCTTAGTTTAATTTTCTAAATTTATTATAAATAATTTTGGTTTAACTATAACAAAATAAAAATTTTTTTCCTTAGAATTCTTTACAATTTCGAATTCAATAACGAAATGAGACTGTGTTACTTTGAATAAACCCCATTAAGCAATTTTTAAATGTTTATGTATCATTATGCTTCTGCAAAAATATATAAAAAATGTCAACAAAATTTTAAGTCATAAAAAAGAACACAAATTTTATGTTCCATTAGTTTTTAAAATCAGAAATACCAAATTGATAAGTTAAAATCAAAAGGCAATATATTAACCTTACAGGAATCAAGAGCATAAATGGGAATGAGGCTCTACTTTAAACTTTATTTTTAAATTTTTTTCTTTCTGTTCTCTTTAATTTTTATGATTCTAATATTTTCAAAATACAATCTTTATACTATAGAAGAAAGAATATTTAAAATTCACTTAAAATAATATTAGGGTATATTATTTTATTTAATGCAGCATTATAAGCATATTGACGTTTTAAACTTCTTTAAATTTAAAAAAAAAAAAAAAAAAAAAAAAAAAAACACTTAATTCTAAATACACTTACAGCCATTTTAAAGTTTTTAGTCCTTTTTATCATTCCAAAAATATTAAGTAAAAATTTTGAAAGCTATTAAAATATACTTGAACATCAAATTATTCTGTAGACATACAGCTAATAAACAATTATAATTAAAAGTTTGTTTTTTTTGAACAATGAATTAATTCTAATACAGTAACTTCTTTTTAGTTTCTGTCTGGATGAACCAACATTATCAATAAAATAAAGCCTTGAAAGGAATATTTTTTTTTTTTTTTAATAACTCTGCATCAAATATGTCTTGACTTATTAAAACCAGTTGATTTAAATTCTGCCAATCTTTGTGAAATATTTAATATTTTATGTAACAATATACACTTTTATCTTAATTAAAAAAAAAGAAAAAAAAAAAAAAAAAAAAAGAAGACAATTTTAATACAGAAAAACGCAGCTAGTAACAAAATATTAAAAACCAGACAGATTGAAGACACTGTCTTGAAATACAAAGAGATATTAAAATTCTATTGACTATTTTTCTTCAAAAATAGAGCCAATAATACAAAACAGAAGAAAATGAGATTAAAAAGAGAGAGAAAAAAGAAAATGACAAGCAAATTTGAAACCCCTTTCCAACCCCATTTTATAATTTTTTTTTTTCTTTTTTAGGAAGGGGAAAGAGAAAACTCAAGATCAATACATTGTGCAGTAGAAGAAAATCAATATCATAATGAGCAAGCATCTCATTTTAGAAGACATTCAGAAAAATGCAAAACTCTTTTTGGTAGAGAGGCATCAAATAAACAGGAATACATAATGGCATTTTACTTTTTACCATCTTCCCTTCGTTTCTTATTCTCAGTATTTTTTTTAACTTTCATGAAACTTAAGATGGTTAAATGAGAAAAGAGGATGACAAAATTTTTTAGTGGAGGAAAAATCTTTTGGGATTACAATTCTTTTAGAAAAACATTAATATTCACAATAAAGATAATAAATTTAAATAATGTTCATCTATCGGTCTTAACTTATAGAAATGCCTCAGAAACGTTAATTATACAAAATTTTGAAAATTTTATTTAAAAATTTGCCAAACATAGAGTTAAAATAAACAGAGAGGGGGAAAAAACATGGCGAATAACTTTTGATTTAGTTATCAGATTTTCATATACGACATTTTTGGCTTTGGAATATGACAATTAGCGCCATCTATTAGGTATAGAATAGTAGTGTAAACAATGCTCAACCCAAATTTAACAACGAAACATAAGCACTTAGTTTTCTTTACTTTTTTAAACACTAAGCATATTCATTATGGGTCTAAGTCTTAAACTTTGGGGTCGGTTGCACTCAGAACACTAAATGATTAAGTGATTTTAAAAATTTTTGTGCAACATGAACTTTGTACTGAATAATCAATAAATTTATGGGACCTGTGACATTCTTTAGAAAGTAACTTAACTTTTGACCTTTTCAAAATAAATAAATAAATAAAAGTTAAAGCAGGGATGTAACGAATATTCAATTGGTCCAATATTAGACATAGTATTTTTTTTTTTTTGGGGGGGGGGGGGGGATTTGAATAGATTTAATTAAGAGCAATCTAAAAACGTATTTTTTACTACGTTTTTAGATATTTTACGTATTTTTTACTACGTCCCCCCCCCCCAAAAAAAAATCATATGTTAAGTTCTAAAACTTCCAAATGTATGCTCTGAAAGACAAATGGAAAATCGAAATTTGAAGAACTGAAACTAGATTATACTAAACAACGAGTTTTGTACTGCTAATTTTTTCATAAATTTTTTATTATTATATTTAGTGAGTATAAAGCCAATTCCGTCGTTTTTTTTTTTTTTTTTTTTTTTAAACACTCACTGTTTTGAGAATTAAGAATGTTTTGTTTTTATTATAGAGTAACATTTTAGCGGGGCGTTTCTAACAGTCTTTATTATTTTACCGTATGGCAAGACAGGCAACAAAGAAAACTGATTTTCAACGTTAAGTTACATTTTAAGAACCAAGAACAATTTTTTCTGTTTCTCTTTTGCTTTTCTAACTTCGCGACAATTAAGAATGTTTCTATTATAGATTTCATTCCTTTTCTTCACTTTTTCTTGAAAATACTGTTTTTAGAAAACTGAGATGTTCAGCTTTAAAATTTTCTTTCAAAAATGAAGATTGATTTTTATTTATAAGCATTTCTATGATAGCGCGGCATTTTAAAAGCGGTTCCGATAGACTACATCTCTTAACATTTTATGGATTCATTTTTAAGAAAAATATTATTTTTAGCATTAAAGTTTTATATTAAGAATGAAGATGTTTTGCTTTTCTATTTCTATTGTTTTCAACTATTATTTTATTCTATATCTCTTGTTTTCAACACATTATATTTTTAATAATAGCTGTTAGTTTTTTATTTATCTTAAATATTTCTAATTTACTATTATAATTCTTTTCCCTTTTTATCCCATACCAGTAATACAGCTACGTTTCAATTATTTTTTAATAATGACTAAACTTATTTATGTATAAAAAACATTAACGATTTTTTTCCCTTCCAATTATAGTTATCAGAAATCTAAATTTCGATAAATTATTTTTTCAGTTTTTATAATACCAATTCCAAACTTATGGACAAATGCGATAAAAAAGATAAAATTAAGGGGAAGTGGGGGAAAAAAGAAACCTCGAGTAACTTATGTCCTACTGATTGGATTTTCACGAATGCAATTCCGATTTCGATCTTTCGAAAGGTTGACCTCATGTATGCATGCCAATTTGAGTATACAATTGAATTACGAAATAAGAGAAGAAGTAAAACGTACTTCCTCAGCATATATATGCTTTTATTTCGTCAAATAAGGCTTTTGAATTTAACCAAATACGAGTACCAAAATAATAATTTCAATTTTAGCATATTTCACTATATTTTAGGAACTTTCTGAGCGATTTGAAAATGTTTAGCAGGCAATTATAAAACTACTTGATTTTTATTACGTTTCGTGGCCAATTTTGATCAAAATTTTATATTTTGTCACTTAATATTGCAGTTTAAATTGAGGTAAAAATTAGCACGACTTACAAACAATTCATTTTTTTTTTTTTTTGGTAAATAGAATAATAGTTTATTTTTAAAAATAACTTCTTTACACGGAATTATTTTTAGATAAATTTCATATTCATGTGCGAAGTTAGTTTAAAAATTTACCTAGATACGGCGATGTACGCAAAACTTGAATTTAATACAATATTAAGGAAGCCAGATTTTCAATCGCTCTCCTGACTGAACAACTAGAACCATTATTTTCCAGGTAGCAAATGCATCTCATATTTCGATGGTTAATATTTCATTTTTGGCAGATATTTCATATTTTCAGAGAAATCGTGATTTTTTCTGATATTATAACTTATTAATACTTAGCATATTTGCGGTCAATCGTACAAATCATTCAGATTGGCAACCAGAACGTGAAAATCCGATAAGCAAAACGAAACATTTATATTACAGGAATCGTTCTAAATTTCGAAGCAATATTTATTAGAAGGAAAATAAATATTTGAAAAACAGAGATACCATAATCTAGGCTGTAGTAATATTGCAATTTATTTTTTTGCATTAATATTCCGGATATATAAATTTAAAATAGTATTTGTTCTTGATGCTTTATTTTTTAATCACATGCTTTTTGCTTTCTAATTGCAACATTACAGTGTTGTGAATTATGTCCTACAAATCGTGTCTCAAAACTGCACGAAATGCAACAAGATTCGAAAAAAAAAAAAAAAAAAGGTTAACTTATTTCTTTCAAACAAAAACTAAATAGTTTACAGGCTAAAAACTAAGCAAATGAAAGATAGTTTTCTCAAAAATTAATGACGATTTTAAAATACCTAACCTACTTTACCAAGAAAAAAACAAAAAGCAATTAAAATGAAGGTTTTACTTCAACTGTTATCTTCATACTCAATAGATTTCTTTTTGCGTCAATTAACATCCAAATAAAAGTTTGATTGCTGGATCGCGCATGTCGCATTAATAAAGCAGTGCAACATAAATTGTAAAATGTTGCAAAAAAGTTTATTTTCTAGAATTTTTTTTCAAATAGTTAATTTGAGGTGGATTTTAAGTTGTCTTTTAAGTTCAAAATCGAGAAAAATGAACAATGATTGTTTTCGTATGAAAGCTCCAGGCAATTTTTTTCATTAAGTTATTTACTCAAACATTTTTGTTCTTGATGAATATTCAATACACATAGGGGTAATAAAAATAAAGAGTAGAAAGGTTGAAATTTTTTTCCTGTTAACTTAATTCTTTTTTCTCTAAACGTAATGGTAAAATTTTCAATGTAACTGTCTTGTAAGCAATTTATACACAGGGTGTTAAAAAAAGAATGAAAATGAGACACATTCAATATTTTTTTTCTTAAATGCTAAAAATGATACCAAATTATCTCCCTCCAAATTATCTTATAAAGCAACTCTGAAATCTTAAACGTAAACCCTATTTTTCATTGCAGATTAGGATTCTCCATTAAAAAGTAATCCTATGTGACATAAATTTAAGCACTTTGCTCCACAGTTTTCGCTGCAATGCGAAAACCAAAAGAGGGTAAAATTGTGAATCCCGAGAGTCATAAAATTAACATAAAAATTGCCTTAAAAAAAAAAAAAATTTTTTTGTTTTTTACTTATTTTATTAAAAAATAAAATATAATGGGTCTCAAAATACTACAATTTTAAACAGTTGGTACTTTAATTATTTTAGTTACAGTTATTTGTGAAGCAAAATGTATAGTCCCATGCATAATTTAAAATAAGGTAACTTTTTTTACTGGAGAACCCAAATCCGCAATAAAAATTAGAGATTTTTATTTAAGATTTCAAAGTTGAAAGAGTTTGTGGTAAAATTGCATTTTTTAAAATTTTTTTTAAAATTTTAATAACTGAATGCTTTCACTATTACTTATACGATTCAATGCATATTTCTAGATATCTGACTGTTTCAAATTTTTTTTTACACCCTTTATATAGTTGTATACTTTTGATTTATTCCCTTGGAAATTCTAAAGTTATACACATTTAAGATTGTCTGAATTACAACAGAGAGCAAAAAATTGAAATATTGTTTTCATACCTATATTCTATATCTTTATCAGTGTTCTCCCAAAGCGGTTTTAGAAGGGCAGTAAAAATACAGCCCACCCTTAAAAACACTGCCTTTTAATCCTATTCCATATAAAAAATATTAATTCACTATTTAAGTCATAACTGGTAAAATCATCTGTATTCATAGGTTTAATTCTGATTACTTGTCGGGATTATTCTCAACTGTTACAATTTTTATAAGAGATTTCAAATATTAAATTTTTTTTAATACCTCCCCTCTTTTTTAAGAAGGCATCTTTAATTTTTTTCTCACAATTTTCAGTTTAAATTATAGCTTTCAAGTTGTTTATTATTTAACATTTTTTCTTCAGTTTACTTTAAAAATAAAAATTTGTGTGCTCAATTTTTCTTTTAGTATGTCTTAAATTATTTTTTAATATAAACTAAAAATTTTTCTCGGATTTTAATAATGAATAAGAATTACTTTTTGAAATATACACATAAAATATTATAAGAGGGTAATTTAAATATTGTTGAGGATCAAATTCAGTTATTACAGAATATTACACAGTCACATGCTTTGCGGGAAAGAAGAGTCAATTTGGGAGTAAATAAAAATTGATTTTACATATAATGAAAAAGATGACTAAGTGTATTTTAATAAGATGAGATTTTTTCTTTTAATTAAAAAATTTACAAATTGGGTAAACTATAATTTTACACATTTTTATTTATATTATATTTTGTTTATATTCAATAGATTTTATATAATAGGCTGATTTTCTACACCAAAATATTAGGCTGTTAACAGTAATTGTCAACACTAAGCAGACGGAAAAATTAAAAAATGGATAATAAAGTCAAAGAAAATTAAAACTTAAATAAAAAGTATAAATAAAATATATAGTATATAGTTATAGTTAAAATTCTCCTAATTTGATAACATATTTTTTAATGTAGTTATTCTAAATATTTATGATTTTTTTAATTATATTCTCTCAGTGTCTTCCTCATAGAAAAAAAAATGGGTGAGAATTTCTCACCCTTTCTTAAAAACAGGGAGAGATTTCAAAAAGTTAAGTGAGATTTCTTAAAATTAAAAAACACAAATAGACTTAAAAAAAAAATCATTCCTTTAATTATAATAAAATTTGAACATTTATTTTTTAAAGCATTGAATATTTTTGCTGCATCATCATAGAAAATTTTGCCTTTACAAGGTATATGTCCATCTTACATTAGTGCATAAAAAATTTGAACATCTGAAATGAAGAAACCTTACCTATGGTAAACACATGGTTGCAGAGAAATGTGTTGTGGAAGGGGTTCCGTGGTTCGGAGGGGTAGTGTTCTGTTGTTCGAAAAGGTTCTGAACAATACTGGTAAATAGGGAAACTAGATAATGGGGCAGATGTTGAAAATAATGAAAGATCCAGGAAGAAAAATGAAACGAATTTTATTTTAAATGGCGTAATGCGAAGCTTTTTCCAAAATGTGAGAAATTCGAGAACTTGGAAATTGATTTATGGAATGTGCGAAATTCTTGCGCTAATAATTTTTTAATGCGAGAAAAGAATAAAATATGCAAGTTTCTCGCGTTTTAGTGAAATCACTGTTCTCTTAAATTTAAATATCTATAAATTATATTATCTAAAATTTAAATATCTATAAGCAATTGTAAAGTTTCTAATATCATTATGAACCTAAATCATTATTTTGTTTCAGTAATGAGCGTTTAAGGTTGATGTTTCCTAATGATTACGTATGAACAAATTACTATTAACAGCATATTTTAAAATCAGGATTCTAAATTTAACTTAGAATTAGACTAAATTAATCCAGAAAAAGTCTAACTTACTTTTAGGGAGAGGGATGCGAAGTTATCATAATATCTTTGCTAGCGATCTCTGAGATCTGTGTACACAGTGACGTCATGAGGAGAGAATTCGTAGCTTCAGCTCTAAGAGAGGAATGAACTAGCCCTGATTCACTATACCACTAGATCACCAATTATTCTTTGCTAATGCTAACACACAATTTTGTGTTTAATAAAATTTTTAAATATTACGTAAATTTCTTAAAAAAAGTTTTAAAACCACTAATATCCAAAATATGAATTAAAACTTAAATTTGGTGACTTCATAAATTTGTCATGGTAAAAACAGATAGGTTTTTGTTGGATTCCTTTTCTAAAAACCTTACTAACTGTTATTATTATTTTTTTTATTTTTAAATTTCCTTAAGTCTGGAGAGGGAATATTTCCGTATCATGATCTGTAGCAACAACCGCAATCACCGAATGGACAACTTGTATTTTCTTTTTCCTTTCCAGTTTCTCAAGACCTGGCGATTATACTGCCACAGAACACAACATGGAAATCTTCTCCCAGACTATTTCATTTTTGATATTTCTGTATCATGGTCAGTTGCGTGAACTACAACCAACTTTTAACTAGCAAATTTTTTGTTTTATTTTATGAAAACACAGATGTTTGCCTGAGGATGGCTACGAGTTATACCCTTTGATTTGGTCCCTTTCTGTGTTTTTTTTTTTTTTTTTTTTAGCAAGCTGCTGCCTGGAAGTTGCCAAGACTTGGCATTTATTCTGCAGCGGATCATTATGTGGAAATCATTTTTTAACTTTCATATCAATAATTAGATGTCATTAAGTCAATCTTTAGTCAGAATGAACCCTCAACAATTTTTTTTTATCTAAACAATGGACCTTTTCATAATTTTATCCATCTACACATTACGAATTACAATTAATAGGGGCATAATAAGTGATTGATTACTTGGCTATATATAGAAAATTTCAAATTTGATGGCAATAGACTTATATCAGCTCTATATGTGTGTGTGTGTATGTATGTATATATATATATATATATATATATATATATATATATATATATATATATATATATATATATATATATATATATATATATATATATATATATATATATATACATATGTTGAGATTTTACAATTTTAATTTATAAGTTAAACAACTTATCTGATTTTATTAGCATTCTTAAGTTATTATTGGTTTAAAAATAAATTACAAAATTTTAAGAGTAAGGTGTATTATTTTAAGACAAGAAATAAATGTATATTTTGTTGTTAATATTAAATGATTTTTAATTTTTCAATTTTACTATTGAATATCTAGCTCTAACTTAAATTTTGTAAAGCAGCAATCTGTATTTTGTTTGAAATTATGAGTGACTTTTCTTTTTAGAGTTTTATAATTATGACCTTGTATTATTGGGATCATTTTGTACTTATTTGCAATTATTTTTGAAAGACAATTTTATATGTATTCTTGATAGATGACTACAATACTTTTTAAATATAATAATTAAAATACTATCCACAAAATTAAGAGTAGATTTTTCACCATCGCATAAAAAAGGGAACTTTCACAAAAAGTCTGGACTTATTTTGACAGTCAATTGTTAAAAGTTTAAAAACACTTACATTCCTGGTATGAAGCAATACATAAATTGATTTTAAATAAATTTAAATGAAGTATCATACAATCTTTAACACCAAGTAATGAACATTTATGGAAAATTATAAAACATATGAATTCTTAAAAAAAGAACAACAATTAAGTGATTTCACATCAATACTGCAAAATCGTTAAACTTATTTTTAAGTAACTATTCTTAAAACCATCCAGCATGAAGTTTTATTTTAGAATATGCAACAAAAAATGCAAATTAATTTTAATATATGCCTAATAAAACTATTGTATTTAAACATAATAGAGAATTAGATTGAGAAGTATTTGAAAAAAGTAAGCACAATAACTAAAATTTTTAAAGACAATAATAATCATGACAACCAAGACTAAGTGCGGGTGTCAAAATAAGAATTTTCACCATACAAACAGAACACTTGCGAGTTTTGACCCTTTTTTTTACATAATGTAATGGCCAAGAAAAAAACTTTAATTTAAATTACATAGTATACTGCATAACAAACTAATTAATAAATAGGAAATTAATATTGTTTGAGGAAAAAATAATATGTAAATTAATTTGAGAAAATGAATAATACACTAACTAATCAATAAAACAATAGTTTGTAGAAAAAAAAATCAAATTAAAGAAGTTATGACGGAAGTGTAAAAAAAGTAAATTTAAAAAAAAAAAAGTTCTTATTTCTATTAAATAATAATACTCCCAAATCATAAGTTCTAAATTATTTTCGTATTGATTAGTTTTTAATATAATTACTTTTCAGAGAACTAACAAGAAAATCATATAAGTGCTGTTTTGAAAAAAACTTTGGCGTCCATTTTGTTCTCTGTTATGCAAAGTGTCTCTTTCATAATTTATGAAATTATAGCTGCTTTAAAAGAATATAAAATGCTGAAAAACAGTTGAGGAGAAGGACTTTACGATTATATATGCTGAATTATATCGACTGTTCGTCGAACAAATTATGTTTCACTAATTACTATCAAAAAAATTATGTTCTTGTATTTTTCTTAAAAAAAAAAAAAAAAAAGATCAGTTGACTTTACCAGAAGAAAATATTATTAAATAAGATAATAGCCCCCTTTTTTATTTCAATTATACTTTTTGTAAAATTTTTAAGCTTTTAGAAAAAAATTTGTAGCTTAACAAGGAAGGACAACGAATTCTTAAGCCCGGTTACACTAGAATGAGCAGACACAGAGGTTGTTTGCGCTGCCCCCCGACACTTCAGACCGATCTACTAACGAAGAAAAACAAAGCTAACCAAAACATGCGCTTTAATAGCACGTGTGTCAAAGATCTGTAATCCCGCCTGAGTTTAAATGTGCCTGTCAATTTTTTCACACGGACGGACAGAAGACACCTAAAAGATTAACAAAGGGGCAAGAGGGTGAATGGCCTTGAACCAGTCGAACAAAGGTTTTTTACATACCATGTATCCAGACGTATGAGCTCTTCAGGTCCACCTTTTTTGGTCCTTTTAGATGCCTTTTCTTTAAGTACTTCCTTGTACTGCGACAGAACGTAATTCCACTGTTCTGGAGTTGCTTTAGTAAAGAACACAGGTCCGGAATCCGTAGCTTGAGCCATTCTACCCTTCTTCTAAAACACGTACACACTTAACAAGAATCTAGCCGCCTCTTTGCTCGCCGCGTCACCAGGGGATCAAAATCTACTAAAAAGAGGCCGTTGATAAAAACAGAAACAACCAGAATTCCCAACAGATGGCACTACATATACACTGTTTGCAGGTTTTCAATAGAAAGCAATATAATTGCTTTAATTTTAGACAATGAATAACAATTAATTCTAGTAAGACACGTAATAAATATAAAATAACTCTTATGAGCACAACTCTTTAGTATTTCGAATTAAAAAAAAAGGTATTCAATAGAACATTCAGGGTAAAAAAATTACTCACTAGATGGCATTATTAATCTAAAAGTAAAAGTTAAAGTATTTTCAGTGTGAGGTCAGATGTTTCCGCAATCATGCATGAAATGATGGTGAGAGGCAGGAATTGAGAATCTGATTGGTGCAATGCGTATGATCCGGCTTAAAGGACTGTTTACGCTGCATATAAAAGTTTTTATATGCGATTGAAAACCTGATTAGTAAAATATATTTACCAGCAAAAAACTTACCAACCAAGTTCCTGTTTCAATTTATGAATTCGCATTTACGATTTTTTCGCATCACTATATTCGAAAAAAAAAAAAAACTTACATGAAGAAGTTGTCAGAGTTTTTTTATTTGAGTCTTAACGCACTAAAATTTCACTAAGAGCAATTCTAAGGTGCCTTTCTCACTGTGAGAAGAAAATTCGCTCAAGCGGCTGTGAGCCTGATTGGCAAAATATATTTTCTGCGAAGAACCCTCCATTCAGATTGTCGTTTGCATCTTTCAGCAATGTGTTAGCATACAGTGAGAATGAGCCTTTACCGTATCCAGTTCACTAAGGACCTCGACTGATACCGTATCGCAAGAATGTTAAGATTAATAGCGATTTTCTGGGATTCATTGTCAGGGACTGTTCCCTTGAAATCTTTCCGGTGTGTGAGTTCGGCGATATAAGCGAGAATTTGATCGGCAAATCTTTTGTGAGCATATTTCATCAATCTGACTTGCTTTCGGACGAGTAGTTCCACAAAAAGGAGCATTCTTACTAATTGCAGTTGCTGCACCTCCAAGAGAAAAATGAGCCTGACTAGGGAGTTTCTCCAGGAATAATAAATTTCAGCTTTGTTGTTGTTGTTGGTGTATTTCATTTATATCGCACTAGAGCTGTACAATGGGCTATTGGAGACGGTCTGGGAAACATCCCTGAGGATGATTCGAAGACATGCCATCGCAATTTTGATCCTCTGCAGAGGGGATGCCTAACTAAGCCTAAAACTGAAGTATGATAAATGAAAGAAGAAAAATCATCGCATTTTCCGGAAAGATTTTATTAAACTGAATAATTTTTGTTGCAATACACAACTAGGTGTTTTTCCAAATTTTCAAGGGTGAATTGATGTCGTCGGTCATCAAAGATCATTTTGAAAGCAGAAAATGACCTCTCCACGTCAACCGATGTTATTGGACAAAACTGGTACAATTTCGTACTCATTGGTTTTACTTTCTCTGGAAGTTCAGTTCCGTTTCCATTAAGAAAATCATTTATCTTCTTCACTGCTGCAAAATCCAAATTTTTGTTTTGAACGAAACACCATTTTTCTTTTACTTTCTTCCCAACTGAGTCTGGAAGAGCATTGATGCACTGTTGAATTTTTTCAATTTCGGATATGGCCTCAGCCAGGGGAAGACCTCGTGTTTCGAGCTTTGTTATTGCTCCACTTAAGAAAGAAAAGTGAGTGTCAATTATGGCCAAGTCCTTCTGCAAAGAGATATCCTGTAGTAATTCTTTTGTGACATAAACTGAAGAAGCACAGGAACTGACAATTGCATCTACAACTGACTTTATTGCATCAAAATTATTAGCGTAAAAACGTGCAGCTTCAATCCATGTACCCCACCTAGTTATCACAGGCTGTGGAGGTAAGGGTAAATCAGGATACATTTCTTTATACAATTTTATGTGCACAGGTGTCTCGAGAAAAACTTTCTTGATACTAGAAATTAAATCATTCACAGAGGAGAATACTTCTCGAACAGTCTCAGCCAGTCTGTGAACAGCATGAGCCAAACATGTAATATGAAGCATTCTGGGATAAAAATTTCCAGTGCTGCTGCAGATTTGACCATATACGGAGCGGCATCACTGACAAAAATCAAAACATCTTCAGAACCATCTCTATCAGGCCATAATAATTTGATAGAATCATTGACAAACCTTGCTATGGCTGAATGATTGACTTTTTCAAGGGCTTTGCTTGCTAGAAGATGTGGTCGAGTAGGAATATTATCCATTTTTCCACAAATAAAATGAGCAATATAGCGACTGCACTTATCTGCCGTCTCATCGACTTCAATCCATATAGGGCCATCTCCAATATTTCGTCGAATATCATCCAGTACTTCGTAATATATCGGTTGAAGGTAGTTCTTTCTTAAAGTCGATTCATCGGGAATGATCTGATTGGTACAAAATTTTTTTAAAAACTGTCTTAAGTTTGGATTATTTAACTTTTTTAAAGGAATATTGCTGCTTACTAAGGCTTTGCATAAATCACTAGAAAAATCACTTTCCTTTTTAGCTGCTTGAACAGGAATAGTTAATAAACTTTGAACAAATCCTTTTGCATTCTGCTTTTTCTTCGCGGAGTGAGCATTAGTCTTTATATGTTGATCGATTTGGTACTTTTTTTTTTCACAGGAAATGTGTTTTTGACAAATCACACAAAATACTATTTCCCCATCGGTCGTAAAGTACTTCCCATAGTCTGAAATGCATGTCTTCATGAAATTTGATTTAGTCGACTTAATTTTTGGCATATTATAAAATTCAGCAGTCAAAAATCACGTTCGAAGCTTTACTAACTACGTATTCAACTGATGGATGTCGAAACTATCTATCTATCGGATGGACTATCGAAATATGTTAGAATAGCAGCTCTCTCCAAAAATGTATTCACTCCTCCTTTTAACTAATCAATCACAGGAAAGGGAGGTCATTTTCTACCTACCACAGAAGCTTTATTTTTCCCACACAGATTGACAATTATTTATTCCAGGAAAAGACATCCCTTCATAGAATATCTGACCATCCCTTTCTGAGGTTTCTATGACGAACGCCTGTCTGGGTGGGTCCTTTGTACCCCCCTTCCAGACACACACCTCATTTCTACATCTTTTTCACGTGATTGCAATCACCCCCAGCAACATCAATCCAGCTGATCCTTTTAGGTGATAAAGAACGACAAAACAAAATTTAAAGCGTTCCTTATGCTAACATAAAAAGAATAGTGAAATTGTTTAGGAGGGAAAAGCCATAGAATGCTGAAAATATGCATTTATAAGAGCAAATATACCTTTTTATGCATTTATATGCACAAATGGCAAAAAGTGCCAAAATATGCAATTGCATATGCACGTATGCAATTGCATATTATCTGCTGTCTAATTATAACAAATCTGTTTCCTTCATTGTTACCGAACTTGAATTTACAATAGTAGTCCGTGGGCCGAAGTCTCAAAAGTAGCTCTAAACTAATTTTCGTTCCGACATTTGAGGGGCAATTTTATTCTACCAAAATAGAACACAATCTTGGCTGAGAAGTATAAATTCATAAAGTTCTCCAAAATCTGACTGGCCATTAATTGATAGTTATCAAAACAATGAGGAACTATTTTGTTTTCACGAATTCAGTATTTTGCCCAAGAATATCCGAAGAGAAGCGTAATTTGACGTCACTTGGAAATGAATGGACCAATCAGAACAATAGCAGTTGTCTGCATACTACGATATCTTCCCGTTCGTTCACGTTTCTTTTGCGCTAAAACACTTAACAGTTTTTTATAAGTATGTACTTCCACATTTTTACACAATTATAGTTACTTCAAGATCTTAAAATCTTTTTTTTCTTTTCATTTTAAATCATGATGATTTGATAATTCAATATAAAAAGGTAAAACATAGACTATGACAGTTATAGTTGTAATAAAGGGTTATGATACTGCATCTGCGATTATTTGACAGGTTTTTTTATTCGCGATCGCAACGAACTAACGTTGATCGAACGGGCGTTGTTGTATGTGCCGAATCCCTGCGATTTCCATATAAACAGTCATTCAGTTACACTGGAGACGTCTACAATGTAGCATGTAGCATTGTAACGTTCCATCTTTATTGTGGCTGATTAAATTTAAAAAAGAAAAATGTTTGTTTTCTTCCTTATGCAAACGAAAACAAAATGGTATCTCTTTTTTTCAGAGAAGGAACATCCAGAACACATCGGAAAAATATTTGTAAATAAAGAGAAAAAAAATAGGTATATTATTATAAGAGTTCAAACCTAATGCCTAAGAAATAGTTTTACTAAATTTAATGGTATAACATGAAAGGCCCATTTAAATTTTAACGTAAAATAAAGAATGCTTACGAAGCAAAACAAAAAAAAAGGACCATTCATTTTTTTTCGCCATTTTTTAGTGTTACGAAAATGCGTCTTTGGGACTTGCCAAAAACAAAACAAGATGCAATTTTATTTTTTTTAGGAGCGAAATATTTTATGGAGTGAAATAGAACGAAAATGTACCAATGTCCATAACATGAAACTTTATCTTAGTAAACATCCGTTTTGGAAATGTTATTTCATTTTGAATCTTATTTATTAGAGTTCATAATGGCTATAGAATCAGATGAGAGAAAAGTTTGTTTTGAATCTATGCTAAACTTTATATCGGCCCATTTTCCACCGAAATCCGATTGACTTCTTTGATTTTAAATAAAGTGTTTTATTTTATGATTTTTTGCAAAAATTTTAAGTGTAGATTGGCGGCACTTAAAAACCGCCAAATCTGTAGCGGCGGTGGCGTTAATACGTAAGTACCGAATTTTTATTCCATACTTTTCTGAGTCATATTACTTCAAACATTAGAATATGCAAGAAGTATACATAAACACATAATGCTATACCATATAATTTTTCAAAAAAAGTATTTTGACAACAATTTTTATCCAAGTCTTATAAACTAAAAAACGTAAAATAAAGAATTCTTAGGATAAAAAACGATTTTAAAAATTCTTTATATTGAAATAAAAACTTTCATGTTTCTTTTTTTTTATTCTTATAGTTCTTAATCAGACGTAAAAAAACCATTCTGTAGAGATCTATCATCAAATAAGAAAAAAAAATATTTACAAGCAAATTTTTTATTATAAAAATCATAACACTCACCTGTTTTATAAATCCGCAGAATTCCAAATGAAATGGTATTCGTTTAAATTTTTATTTTCAAATAATATATGCATAGATTATCCCTTCATTACTTTTAGATAACATACCACACATCAAAATTTTATAATTGTAAGATCTCGATATGAACTTGAATATGTAGCTTGAAAACAGAATAGCTGAATTCTAGTTGAAATTATTCTTTCAAAACTAAAAAATACTTACCAAAGAAAACGATAAAAAAATTATTAATAATCAGCACAAATGAAACTATTTCAAGTAGTTCGGATGATTCTTTATTGTTGTTTTCCGAATTATATAGATACAGAAATATATACTGTTCTATAAAGAAGAAGAATATTCTATAACTATTACAGTTCTGAATTCACTTAATTCATTGGAATGACGAAAGCAATGTTGACTTCATTTTAACTTGTAATGAATTGAAGACAGAAAAAATTATTTTACCGTAATTCACACATCTGTAACAGCAAGTAATCATGAAATCATGTTATGTTGTTGGTAATAGAAAGGTAAAAATTATTGAGAAGTTGTTCTTCAAATGCTTGGCGTGTTTTGCTTCAATGTTTGGCATATTCTGGTTAGTTTTTTCAAGAAGTTCTACCTTTTCCTTAGGGAATTTTTGCTTCATATTTGCTTCTAAGAAAATGGCGTCCGTCATTGCCAATGGTTATGTGGGAACTAATGCCCGATATTTACAGTCTCCCGCTAGATGGCGTACTCAGTGTTGCGATCGCGAATTATTTTTGTAAAAATACTTAAAACTTGAATTCTATAGAATATATAAATCTTTCCTCCACTCTGTGAAAATTTAAATTTGCATCAACTTTTTAAGAACTGCTACCCTACAGAAAATAATATGATTTTCTTTATAAATCTGGAGGTATTTCTCCCTTATTTTTTAAGACGATACTTATTTTAGTAAGCTAAAAAACCATTTCATACAAATGAATATTTTGAAATTCAGTTTGACATAAAAATGAAAAATTTCATTTGTGTAAAATTTACAATAAATTTGAATTGATATTTTTTTAAATTTGTTGTTTGGTACACTGTCTTTTACTGAAGCTTTAAAACTTTCTTTACTATATAAAAACCGGATATTTTACACACTGAACTATCTTGTTACATAATTTATTTGAACAATTTAACAAAATTTGGTTTTTCATTATTTAAAATTTTAATGTTTTGGTACAGCATTAATTTTGAAAATAATAATATTGATTTGGAGAAAATATATTTAGTATGTAGAATTTATTGTTTTAATTGAAAAAAAAAATGTTTTCAAGTGTTATTTCAAATAGTTTTTGCAAGTGTAGCAAAAGACAAATACAGAGTGTTCCAAAAAACCTTAGACAGGTATTGTTGAATGTATTTTTATTTAGCAAGAGAATATAATTCCAGACATTAATATATTTGGAAATTTCATTATGGTTTGATATTCAATAATTTATTTACATTTAAGTGTAGAGACATTCTTTAACTATTTGTCGAAATAGTGCCAGTTGGAAAATTGATTAAACACATTTTTTAAACCAATATCTGAAGTTAAATGTTTAAATCATGTTTTGAATCTACACTATTGTTTTCAAATTTAATTAAAAAAAAAATACTCAATGATTAAATACAAAATTGTCGAATTTTTTGTTGCTGTCCCTACAGAGAAAACCTACATAAATTCCCTTAAATTTCATGATTTATTTTTAGTTTAGATTAGTTAACAGTTTTTTTTTTTATAGAAGAGTAGTACGAGGGTTGCTATTTATATTTCTGGCCTAATAATGAAAAAACAAATATGTAGGATCGAAATTGGTTTTATTGTTCTTCAAAATATTCTCCATGATGATCAATACACTTTTGCATGCGTTTGAACCAATTTTCAAAGCACTTTTTCCAGTCCGATTGAGGTAACTCCAAAACATGCGTTTTGAATGCATCAACCGCTTCTTCGGGGGTCGAAAATCGTTGTCCACGTAATTTACTTTTGATGTGTGGGAATAAGAAGAAGTCATTGGGTAACAAATCAGGGCTGTACGGTGGATGACCCATCTGTTCGATCTTTCGCTCCGTCAGAAAGGCCTTTGTTTGAGTCGATGTGTGAGAGCTCGCATTGTCACGATGAAGAATGATTCGCCTGTTCTTCTGCTTTTTTCGAATTTATCCGATGACTTCTGGCAAACAAATGGTCGTGTACCATTCAGAACTGACCGTCCAGCGTTGCTCTAACGCCACTGTTGCCACAAGACCGTTAATGCCGAAGAAACAGGCAATCATTTGTTTCGATGTGCTTCTTCCTCGAACAACTTTTGTTGGTTTTGCCTCGTCTTGGAAGACCCATACAGTTGATTGCTGTTTTGTTTCCGGCTCATATGCATAGATCCATGATTCATCACCTGTGTAGATGTTATACACAGCCTTTGATGTACCTTGAACGTATTTATCCAACATTTCCTTGCACCAATCGACACGAGCCTTTTTTTGAGCGTTTGTCAGATTATGCGGGATCCAATGCGAACAAATTTTTTTTTACGTTCAAATGTTCATGCAATATTTTATTCATGCTAGTCATACTAATGTCCAAAGACGTCTCTATATCACGGTATGTCACATGACGATCTTGCTTTATCAGTTCACGCACAGCATCGATCTTTTCTGGCACAACAACGGATTTTGGACGACCTGCACGGGATTCGTCCTGGATCGAACATCGACCACGATTAAATTCGTTATACCAATTTTTTACAGTGCTGTAGGATGGCGCTTTATCGCTGAATAAAGAATTAAGTTCATCGAAGCACTCTTGTCTTGACAATCCACGTCGAAAGTTATGAAAAATAATGGCACGAAAATGTTCACGATTCAATTCCATTTTTTGAAAGAGAAGAACTTTTCAATTTACTGTCAATAACACAAAAGAAGCTATAATGGTAAATCCGTCTGCTGAATTTATGTTTAAAAATATCAAACTTTCGATTAAAATCGTCTGCGGTCGCCTAGCAACACTTACTGTTGCCAAGGCCAGAAATATAAATAGCAACCCTCGTATTTATTTAAGAGGAGTATTTTTTATAGCTTTTTTGTAAGAGGGGAAAAAAAAAGAAAAAAAAAAAAAGAAAAAAAAAAAGTTTTGTTTTCTTTTTTCCGAGTAAGCACATCTTAATAAAAATTTTTAAATTTATACGCCATT
Source organism: Parasteatoda lunata (assembly GCA_949128135.1). Taxonomy (NCBI): domain Eukaryota; kingdom Metazoa; phylum Arthropoda; class Arachnida; order Araneae; family Theridiidae; genus Parasteatoda; species Parasteatoda lunata. The sequence goes on along the minus strand of OX421976.1, from coordinate 36,297,765 downwards.
CAGAGTTTAAAAATAAGTAATAATTAAGTAAAATTAAAATGCAAGCAATATAAGATGTGCGCTTTACTCTACAAAAATGTTTAATATCAAAGATATTAGATAAATAAGCCATCAAAACAACCATGTTTTGAAACAATACTTATCATAGGACCTTTGCTAACAAAGGTCCTATGATAAGTATTGTTTCAAAACATGGTAGTGATAAGTATTGTTTCAAAACATTGTTTCCTAACAAAGGTAGTGAAACAAAAATAATATTTTTTTTAAGAATAATGGATCATTAACGTTAATATATAGCTTTTTTAATCATTTTGGAACTAATATTTTATCTTCATAAAGTAATGAAAATTGTTTAAAAATTTTTTTTTTAACATTTCATCAACATAACCACAATACTTTCATTTCTTTGGTGGGATCTATATATAAATATCCCCTTTAAATTTGTAACTCAGCAAATATTATTTAAATTAAAATAGGGCAAACAATTCCTTCTTATTTTTAAGCTAAGTATATATTTTTAGCGTTATCAATATATAGTTAGCTCTAAAAAGATACCTTTATTTAAATTTTAAAAAAAATTCAAAGGATTAAAATGAAATCGAGAAAATTGGCATCAATGCAACCAACGATTTGCTTACAAACATTGCTGTAAGCGACTGTGAGGAGACAATGCGTGATTGGTTAGCTTGGCGGAGGAAAAAATAATTCAACGATTTCGCTGGATGAGAGTACGAAAGCACACAGAAAAAGAGTGCGTCATAAAATCGATTGTTATTAAATTATGACCAAATAATATTTGGAGAACTTTATAAAATTAAAAATACTAAAACATTCTGAATCATTTTGTCAAAAGAAAAAATTGCCCCCAAAGTATCGGAACGAACTTGAACGATAAATGAGTTCGGCCCACGGACTATAGATAAACATTTTAAAAATATGGTTGTTTATTGATATTGTATTAGACAAATCATGCTTATTTCTTAGCTGCCAACACTTCCACTATTAGTAGCTGCCAACACTCCCACTATTTTAAGAAGTTTTTTTCTAGTAGTAGTTAAATAAAAACTTGCAACAATAACTGCAAGCAGAAATTTCTTAAATTTCATCATCTACTAAAATCACAGCGATGATTTTCAGATAGTTCATATATGTTTAAATTTACGTATAATGATGATCAAGAATATTTTAAATCTTATTTTAAATATAAATTTTACTACCAATTAAAATACAAAAAATAAAAATCTACTGGTTGAAATAAAAATAAAAAAAAGGCAGCAGTGGTATTTATAACTTATATTTTTTTAGAGCTGCTCTCGATAATTTTTTTATTTTTATGTAGGAATAATTGCCTTTTTTTATTACCGTCGTTGAACGGCTGACCCAATTTTTGGATTTACGATTACTAATGTTCAACTCCGTAGCCTTATAATTTTGAACCCAATTCAGAAGACAGGGGAATTCCTGGATCAAGTATTGAGAGAAATTTGCCGTCGTGGAGGCCTTTTTGATGGAAATAACCCGCATTTGCGTTACATTTAGAGGAAGACCACGAGAACCTCCCACCGTTAGCCTGATGGCTAAGGGACTCTAACCCTTGATCCGTCTACTGCAGAGGATATTTCACGTCAGCACTGTAGTCGGTGCTAGCCGGATGCGGAATTCGTATCGACCAGCCATCGCCAGGATTCGAACCCGGTTCACCTCATTGGAAGGTGAACGCTCTATCCCCTGAGCTATTGGGGCTCATCGTTTCACATTACAAAAAATGGATATTTATATTTCAGGAATTGTTTTTTGAATAATTTTTATTTATTTATTATTATCTCAAAGTTATTTATTATATTCTGTAGAGATGGCTAAGCCAGAGGTTAAACTACACCCTTGAGTTAATCAATTTATCAATTGTCAATTAATCAAAACCAAATTAATCAATTGTCGTAATTTTGTGATTGTGAATGGCAACTATTTCTATTATACATTATAAATTCCAATCTCAACAGAAATGTATTCCTTTTGGTTGTTTTTTAACTGATTGATCATTGATTGATTGCCAGGTAAGTGAAGTACCGTCAGCTTACACATCTTTATTTTTTCAAATATGATCTTTTAAGTTTTATGGGTTATGAGACACTTTAAAGTGGAAGTGAGGAATTTTGTGTTTAAAAGACCAAATTTATTAATCGTCTTAAAATGTTTCAATATATTTTATTTGCTAATTGGATATCTGAAAGTGACGTAGTGTATGTATATCAATCCTAATTGGCTGTTCGAAAGTAGCATTTGTGGATGCGAGCAACTGTTCTTTGTCTTTCATTCTATTTCGAGTAAGTCAAGCCCGTCAAGTATCAATTTTCTTAAGTGACACATTCGATATTCCTTCACAAAGATTTAAATTCTTTTACTATTTACTTCTAACTTAACACAAAGAAAGGCAAAAAGCCATGAAGAACATAAACAAACTAATTATGCATTGAAGTTTCCAGATACACAAAACAAAAACAATCACGGTGAATTTAAAATACAGAAACAAATAATAAAGTCATGTTAAGTAAAAGGCGTAGAAAAGGAAGAATTGTAATTTAAGAAATTTGATCCGTGACACGGCGTTGTATTTTATTAACTTCACGTTAATTAGCATTTTTACTTATGTGGCGAAACTTTTGATTTTAACTCTCCTTTTTGTTTATAAATGATCAGTTGGCGCTGAGGTCATAAGTTCACGCGTCTGTGTATCAGTGATCCTCTTCTTCTCGAGTTTTAAGTACCCATTTCCATGGTTTAAATTTCTGTGAAAAGTTTTCTTGTGCGGGGCACCAGTAGCATTTGAAATATTTGAATTCAAGAGCCTTGTTATTGCTTGAGGTATACTCTAAATGACACTGGAATCTAAAGAAATATTTCAATTTTTTCAATTTTTTCAATTTTTAAAATAAATGTACAAAAAAGTAAAATTATAATTCTTAAAATAGTTCTTTTTTTAAAAAATTCATTTAATTAACACTGTGCCCATTGCATTTGTAAAGCTACACCAGCTTTGCTTCTCAACTTTTGTTTTTGCTTCACAACGATTTTCATTGCTCGTCACAAAATAGATATTTCCATTGAAAGCAAATATTATTTAATTTATTTTTAATATATTATTTGTGTCGATAAAAAATGTATCCCAGAAGTGAGAGTGGATCACTTTGATCAACCTGCGCAGGGACCGTCAAAGCGAGGTACCGGTCCTTGTTAAACTGTTCTAGTACTTTAAAGTGTTTGACTTCATGCGCAAGTCAGTCGGGCTACAAAAGTGGAGGAACCATCCTCACTGCAGAGGATCAAAATTGTGATGGCATGTTTTCGGATAATCCTCAGGGATGTTTCATAGACCGTTGCCAATGGCCCATTGTGCAGCTTTGGTGCAGTGTAAATAAAATGCCTACCTACCTACCTTTTTGAAAATGAACTCTAAATGTTCCTTTTTCCAATGATGCGCTTTCGGCCAAGTTTACGATTATTTAGAATCTTCGGTCATTATGTGACCGAACATACTCCGTTTATAATGCTGTACTGGATAAGTTCAACACATTCATAAAATTAACTTTTGATTCAAGTTTTGGTATTTTTTAAAATTATAGTTAATCCGCATTTACGTTACTCAAAGTGTAAAAACAAGATAACTTCTCAACATTTATTCATACGAAATAACTCCATTTATAAAAGGTATCACACATTTATGTTGTAATGTTAATAAAAGCAACTAAGTTCTATGTAGAAATATTTAAAATTTGCACAATTGGTGCAGCTCTTGGTTTAAATTTTTTAAAATTTTATTTTGTTTCATATAATTTCAGCCTATGAGCTTAGAAGCTTCTTGTCTTCATTAAAAGATCAAATTATCACATTCCATTAAATGATTGCACGATTCTGTTCCGTATTCTTGTCTTATATTTTTAAAATCTTTAAAAAACACGTTTAAGTCAACTCAAACGACATGCATTAAAGCAAATTCATTTTTAGTGACTTGTCTGTGACAATTTCTGGGGAATCAACCAGCATCACTGTTACAAGGACAGATTACCAAATTTTTTCATTAACGGCAATATTAGTTTTTGTTGTATTTTTGGAGAAAAAAATAGTATTTCCTTTACTTGCCTTTCGTATTCCCTTTACTTTCGTATTTTTTACACCTAACTTTTGAATTTTCTAAAAAAGAAAAAAAAAGCAATCTATGTGTGTTAAAAAAAAAAAAAAAAAAAAAAGAACAAAGGCATAAATACTCATGATATCCGAAGTGTACTTTAAAACTATAACGACGCTATGCTTTTTAAGTAGTAGCATTGCCAAGCCAAATTAAAACATTTTTTTAAAACAAATTATATTTAAAAACTGTTATTGAAAATCGAGTTATATATTCATAAAGTCTTAAAGTGTTAATGGGTAGTTGTTTGAATAGCAAATGTCTGGAAGCACAATTATGATTGTGCCCTAAGCGTGCACAATTAATTTATGAAACTGAGATGTATTGATTTATAAAGACAATATTATTCCCCTCTCAAATTCAGAATTTCCTTTATATTAAGCATTGATATCAGTAAACTGAAATCAATGCTGTGTGTTACGGACCGAATAATCATAATTCACCCTTTTTGATGGAACTAACTGTATCTGCGTTACATGGAGGGAAAAACCACGAAAACCTACCAAGGTTAACCTGCAGTCAAGGGGATTCTAACCCATGATCTGTATACCACTGAGTATATTTTACGTCAGCACTGTGGTCGGTGTGAACCGGTTGCGGAATTTGTATCGACCAGCCATCACTGGGATTCGAACCTAGATCACCGAGGCACGCGCTCTATCCCCTGAGCCGCTGCGGTTCTTAGTTATATCAATCAGTCATTTTATTTTTTGAATGTTTATCACTCATTTGTTTACTGAATGTTTACAACTCATTGTTACTTTCATGAGTTGAATGATTTGAATCTAAACTGCTTGAATATGCTTATATAATGTAGTGTAATAGGGGTATGATGAAGTATGTCCCTTTGTGACAGTAGGAGGGGTTTCAAAATTATGAAAAAAAAGCGCGACGCCATTTATGGATAGCCCCTAAGTATCGCTGTATTGCTGTTACTTTAATGAGTTGATTGAGTTGAATCTAAATTGCTTGAATATGCTCATATAAGGCCGGGATAGCCTGATCGGTAGGGCGCTGGGCCCATGTCCAAGAGGTCGTGGGTTCGATCCTCGCCGACCGAAGACTCCCCGTGTAGTAAATGGTGACTGATGCACGTTAAATCTCTCGAGTCTCAAAGTCCTCCATGTTCCCATAACAAATCAATACCTCTGGGGGAAATGATCCAGGAGTTTCCTTGTCTTCTGGATTGGTTCAAAATTACAAGGCTACGGAGTTGAACATTGGTAGTCGTAAACCCTTGAAATTGGGTCGGCTGTTCAACGACGGTTATAAAATAAAATAAAATAAAATATGCTCATATAATGTAGTGTAATAGGGGTATGATGAAGTATGTCCCTTTGTGACAGTAGGAGGGGTTTCAAAATTATGAAAAAAAAAAAAAAAAAAAAGCGACGCCATTTATGGATAGCTCTTAAGTATCGCTGTTACTTTAATGAGTTGATTGAGTTGAATCTAAATTGCTTGAATATGCTCATATAATGTAGCGTGATAGGGGTATGATGAAGTAGGTCACTTTGTGACAGAATGAGGGGGATCAAAATTATGTAAAAAAAAAGCGTGACGTCATTTACGGATAGTCCCTATTTAGTTGTTAGGAAAATGTTCTCGAGCACTGTTAATTTATTAAAAAATAATGATAAAAAACAATGATAAAAAAAAATTATAAAAATAATAATAAAAAAACCAATAATTTTTTAAAAATTCAGAGTGTTTTTTTTTTCTAAAAGCACTTTTAGGACATAAAAAAAAATCCTCTTACAATAATCCTTTAATCTCTTGTTGGTTTCAACATTTTATTTCTATTCCTTTAAAAGCAAAACGTTTGCTTTTTTATTATTATTAAATTATTATAAAGAAACACTTTATGAATAATTTATAAAATGCACACTTCATTCTAATTCTTTTCCAGCAAATAACCGAGACAATAAGCCAATTGTTTGGAAGTCTTGATTTCGGAATAACAAATAGGATCATGGTATTCGCGAAGTTTAATTCTCAGAGCTATGTACTTTCTGTTATGCCTAATGTTGAAATATTTCCCGTAGCATCAAAGGATTATTTTGTAGACATTTTAGTAGGTATATTTCAAAAATTTATTTTGATTTTTTTCTGTTTTGTGTATATCTTGTGGTTATGTATTTATATCTTTCTCTCTTTATGAATGAAATTGTAATCCTAGAGAATAAATATGTTTGAGTGAGCTAAACATGACATGGAATGTATTTGGGGGGGGGGGGGGGAGGGAATGCTCAGGTATTGTTTCGATAAAGTTCATTTTAAGTTTAGCCTATAAAAGCTTTATAATAAATCTCTAATTCAGTATTTAATATAAAAAATAAAAAAAAACACGTCAGTTTTAATATTGCAGTATATGATAAATTTTTGTTTTATTTGTTTAGAGCAGCGCTTATCTCTATACAGTTCATGTTAAAAAGATTAACATTAAGGTCGTTTTTCTTGAAAACTACAAAATGAAGTTTTATTTATTTTTTTGACAACATGTTGTACGTTTCTGTTGCTAAGGATTTTCTAAAAAATTTTAAAATTTGAACTATTTTCATTGAAATTCAAGAATTTTTTATTTTATTTGCTGAAACATCGATTTTAAACGGGGATTAAAAATAAATAATTTAAAATCTTTAATTTAAAATGAAAAAAAAAGGTTAAAACTGTAAATTTTCAGAAACTGCGTGAAACTGATTCTTAAACTACTTTTTTTTTTTTTAATTACTCACTTTTACTGAAAACTTGAACTATAAAGTGGTTTTTTCAATTCCAGAATTTGGATTTTTGGCACCAAAGTTTTAAATTGTAGACATTTTTTTTTACAAGAGACATTGACAATAATATCAAAACAAATTTTGTTATTAAAAATTGAAAGAAAAAAATTCTTTGGCTAAGTTTTGCTGCCTTTTTCTCACGGAATCGATTTTCAAAAGCTTAATTTATTAAAAATTTGTTTTTTCTTGATCGTGATTTACTTTAAATATTTTAACGCGGGGGATTTTTAAAACGCAAATGCTTAAGCTATTGCCAGTGAAATTTAAAATTTAAGAAACATTTTCTCATCAAAAGATTGAATAAAATCTAGTTTAATAATTCGAGCCAAAAATGTCCGAATAATACATTTTCTTTTTGGATTCTTTATTTTTCTTGAATACATTAATGGGAATTTTTGCAGTTTGAAAATTTGGATATTAGAGATTAAAATTAAAAATTAACACTATTATTTTTTTCTTCAACATATTAACTTCAAACTTGTAGGGAAAGTGTAGGTTAGATATCCATGGAGGATATCTAACTAGGAGAGATGGCCAGCTCGAATAATTCCCATATTTATTTATAGATGGTAACAGATGAACTGTATAAGAAGTAAGTTCATCTTGCTTATAAATTGAGACGAAACGTTGTTTTTCGTGACAATAAGAAAAATTGTATCATTTATTTTTCTTAGGGATTAAATATTTTTTTGAGTTTAGTGTTTAGTTGTTTTTCAATACGTTGGTCATATGTATAGTCTAATCTTTGTTCCTGAGTAAAAATCAAAAGCATATTAGAATAGAGTGACGGTATGAATTAGATGGTCATTTCACCTTTATTTTTAGGAGAGACGGCCACATAAAATAGAGAAGTGATGGTCACTTTATATTAATGTCTATAGATGCATTTCGTACGTGTACACTTTGTGTACTTAATTAACGTACCTGATTACAAATCAAGAGTATTTGAACCAACTTTGTAAATTATGAATACAGTAACAATTATTTATCTCGATGGACTTGTGATAAATTTATTGACAACATAGATTTAGGACAGTAATTATGGCAGACTCTCTATATCTATCCAAGAAATTTGCCTACAGTTTAAAGCGGTAGTAATACAATCACTTACAATTAAATTAATATATCGTGGTAAAAATATTATATATCAATCATATTGCAGGGAAATGTTTGTCATTCTTTAGTAATTAAAAAATAAAAAATAATGCTTCCTCAAAAAAAAAAAAAAAAAAAAAAAAAAAAAAAAAAAAAAAAAAACCAATCTTTTTTGTCGATGGATGTGGATACAAAAATTTATTAAGAAATAGGCAAATTTTTTATTTACATTTATGTATCCCGAATGCAAATATTAATTGAATTGACTAATGAAATGATAGAATATTCAGATTTTATAGTTTAAAGCGGTAATAATACAATAGCTTACAATTAAACAAATATATCATGGTAAAAATATCATACATCAATCATAATGCAGGGAACTGTTTATCATTCTTAAGTAGAGAGGAAATAAAAAATAATCTTTCTTCAAATAAAATTCTTGCATTCCAAAATTTTCTCCCGATGCATATTCTTTTCACAAATTTTGATTCACCCAAACTTAGATGTGGATACAAAAATTTATTATGAAATAGGCATATTTTTTATTTACATTTAGGTGCCCCAAATGCAAATATTCATTGAAATGACTAATGAAATGATAGAATATCCAGAGCATGTCTTTAAACTGCAAAAAAACACAGTAAATAAATAAATGCTTTTACTGTTACATGATTGTCATTTGCATATTCGTATTCAAAAGAAGAGGTTTGTACAAAGAAAGGACTATAGAGCTAGAAGCTGAGTAGGCGCGAGTGATTGATGATGCAAGCGCTGCCATACTACTGATCCCTTTTCTAGCTAGAATTTGATAGAGATGATCACATGCGAGGGGAAGATTTTTTTTGTTCCCGTTCTTAAAAAGAACGGGGAAAAAGGAATCAATAAATATATTTGAATAAAAGGTACTCAGATAGTCGAAAAAATTTAATTTACGTTGAGTTTTGCGATAAGATATTCGAAAAACCTTATATAAACCTAAAAAAAAGTTTGTGTACTCACATTAGTTGCAATATCTATCAGAAAGCATTATAAGTAATATGAATATCATATCAATTAATTTAATATTCATAGTCAGTAAATTTTTTTTATTGTTTCAGTTTTATATTTTTTTCTTATTTAAGTCTTCTATAAGGCAAATAATAATAATAATAATTTTTAAATGAAAGTGTAAAAAAGGGAGGGAGGAGAAATAGCTATCTTCTGATTTTTTTAATTCGCATAAACAATTTTCGTTATGACTGTTCTTAAAACATGTGTTTAGAATCCATGTAAAAATTATGTTAAGAAAGTGTGCATATTAGGTAGTCGTCAAATAATGATAAAAGAATGAGAAAATTTAAAAAATAAAATAAAATAAAAACTTTCGAACTCTGATCAATTAATATTGAGAACGTGAAACGCGAAGGAAGGATTAAAATTTTCAAAAACCGGTTTATTTGGTTACAATTTTCAAAAACCGGTTGCTTTTTAAACCTTTTAGCTTGATCCTCAAATTAACTGGTTTTAGTTGATTTTGATCCTGTCTTTGTTCATATTGACTAAGATAAGTCAGAGTTTAAAAGATTTTTTTTTCTCTTTCCTTTCTTAATTATTAGTTTGAGACACCTAATGTGCGCAGCTTTCTTGTTTAATTTTTTTCATTTTTTATACGCTGTAACGGGTTGTTCCATAATGATTGCCCTTAATCTATATTTTTCAGTTTCTTGTCTTAATTGAAGTAAAAAAAAAAGAAACCTCTACATTAGGTATCGCAAATTCACATTTAAACAAACAAAACACATAAAATGCCACCGAGATCTGGCTAATAACTAGCGAAGAGGGCGTGAATGAAAACACCAGAACTTGTTTGATTGCTGAAAAAAATAGAGAAAAGTTGAACGGCGGTTATGTGGGCTTCGCAGGTGCCCACTTTTTTAAGGAGGGTGAAATTAAAACACTTTGTCACACTAGTTTTCTTAATTTTACTCATAAAAAAAAAAAAAAAAAAAAAAAAAAAAAAAAAAAAATTCTCAAATCTACCGAACATCTATAAAGTGATCAATCTCTTTCTAGTTTTATTTAGTTTTATAATGGCAGATGAAAAATTTTTTCTGTTTGCCATTACCCGGTATTCCGTTACGTTTTTTAAGGGTTAAGTGCCTTTGCCCTTTATTTTTGTAGTCATTTCACCAAGTTTTATTAATTTTTTTTATTCTTATCTAATGTTAAATTTTTCAGTAAATCTTACGAATTCTGAATGAGTTATCACGTTATTGTATCAGCGACTATAAAAACGAAGTTGTGATAAAATTCTATATAAGAGTTGAATAAGTTAATTTTTTCATATTGCGGTCAATACAGTAATACAATAACCTTTATAAATATATTGTTACAATCCTTTTCAAAAATTAACCCCAAAAAATAGCACATGAGGGATTGTAAATTAATATTTAAGAAAGAAAAAATAAATGCAATCGAAATTTGAGGAATTATTGATCAATTTATTTATGGTTTGCCGATTTATGCAAAAATTAATTTTTAATGAAAAAAAGAACATGAAAGCTGATAAATAACAGATTTTCAATAGGGAAAAACAATTTTAAAAACGCATCCTTCTTGATTTTTACCTTATGCTTAAAAGCGCAGAAGAGTAAAATTAAATTATTAACATCTAGTTTTTGTTGGTTTGAAAATGTTTTAGGATTAAATTTTGACAAAAATGTTCGATTTCCGTTATTCAGGCAAAAAGAATATCTTTTAAAAAGGCCGATAGATGGCGGTAAGGTTCCGAGCAAAGACATTCTCTTTATTTCAGAGGCAGATAAAAAATATATTAGTATTGTTTTGATATTCACGTTTCGAAGATAATTTTTTGTTCACCTTTAAGAGATAAGAAAAATAAAACACTAATAATGTCAATTATTAAAATTTACTACACAGTAGGCAAACAAACGTGCTGTTACTATAATCAATTATTTAAAATTTTAGCCACAGTTTCAAGTTTTCCTTTTGTTTTAAATTTTAATATCTTCAATGTTTCATGAATCCTCGATGAACATCTTGAATATGTTGATCAAGATTAACCCCATTTTTACTATACCATTTTATTAAAAAAGATTAAGTTTGAGTCTAGTCTAGTTTCTATTTAGCAGAATTAGTAAATTAGCTTACTTCATGATAAAAAAGAATTATTCAAAGTTAGATATTTTGATTACTTTATTTTAATAAATTATCTACGAAATTGCTTGTTTCGAATTTTACGTTTTAGATTTAAGATTTGATAATTTTTTGCAAGATTTTTAACTCAATGCAATCAAACAAGGTGAAATATGAAATATTGTTATGTATCTCATATGAAAATATCCATAATATATCTAATTTAGCAGTATTATAAAAAAAAATATTATCTGTGTAAAAATTGTAATACTATCTATCTAAATCAGGAGTAAATCAATTTTGTTTTTACAATTACTGCAACTTGATTTTCACGTTTTTTATTTTATTATTTTTTTTTCGCTTGTAATATTGTAATTTAAAAAATTTATGGCGTTTAAAATTACAACTTTTTCAAAATTCTATCTCTCAGGAACTATTCGATTGATATCCCTCAAATTTTGTATTTTGCCATTATTTAAAATAATGTAGAAGTTTGTATACCTTACAATTGAAATTTTTACAACTATTGTTAAATTAAATAATAAATATTTACTAAAAGTTGTATATTTTTGCACATGATTATCTTTCGATAAAGGAATTTAATAATAGTGTGCAGAAATTCTCCAATTCTCTTAAAAAGTTCTTTAGGTATAGTGAAATAAGCAAGAAGTAAAATTAAAATTAAGTTTAGACCGTCTCGTGACCTAGGATCATATTTCCTAGATTGCGACTTTCCCCTGTATGTATAATCTAAATCAGTCGAAGAAAAAGTTTTGTCCATTCAAAGAAAATACATTTTTGTGTCTGATTTCGTAACTTAAAATATCATTTATACTAATTAATTAGCATATTTAAGGTCACCCCCTTGAACCATTGAGATTGAGTCCTAGAACGAGAAGTTCTGATCGTTAGATCAAAAGTTATTCAGGACGTTTTTTTTAAATTTATTTTTGCGCAATGTACAATACTATCTAATAAAGAAAAGTGGCCAGAAAACAAGTTTTTTTTTTTTTTAAAATTAGAAAATATTTATTTCTAAGAATATACGACACATCATATACCGCTGAGAGATTTTTGGTATGTTAAGGTGATTAGTTTCTCACAAAACGTTCTTATTTAGAGAGGCCTTAAATAACATCCTTTATCATTCACTAGGGGAAAAATAAAAACTTCATTTATCTAAACCATATGATCCACATGAATTTAAATTTATAGAATTTAATAACTGTACAGCTCTACAAATTTTATAAATCATTCTTTGTTTTTGATCTATCTTTAAGCATTTTTAGACATTACTTTATTCCTGGACTTATTTTTTTTAAATTTTACAACATTTATTATTCCTACTTTTAAATTAAATTTTTTTTTATGATGCATTTTTATCTCAGTAATATAGAAAATTGACTAACTTAGTTTTCTAATTAAAAAGATGCTATTCATTTTAATTAGAAAAATTAAACAAAAATACCACAATGAAGTACTGGAATAATTTACAGTTTTCACTTTAATTTTTCCTTAAAAAATATAGAATTAATTTCAGCTTTTTTCACTCGAAGAATTTATTAAAAAAAAAAACAACAACTTCGAATTCCATTGAATTCTTATTAATTCCGTTAATTTGATAAAATTAAATTTCTTCATTTAGCTTGCATTGGTAATGCATTAAAAGACGCAGATAGATTATATTTTGATAATTAATTCTCATCTTTTTTTTTAATCTAAGAAAAGAATTTTAACGATAAAACGAAAAAAAAAAAAAAAAAAAAAAAAATGGCGACAGAAATTAATAAGTTGAACTCTAGTCCTAAGGGCTGTTTAATTTGACTGACTTATACTTCTAGACTTCATTAAAACTTGAGAAGTTGAAGAGATTAAATAAACTTGTTTTTCCTTTCATGATTTTATTAAAAAGAAGATTTGCAACAACATTAGGTTTAACAGAAGATTAAATCTGGTGTTATTCTTTCTTTGGAAAGGTGAGGCAAGTTTGTAAAAATGTAAGAAAGTTTTACTCATTCCAGTAATTTATTTTCTTTACTCCTGAATTGATAATTGACTTTTTTCAAAATTGTTTTAGCGCAGTTAATAAACGGGCTTTTTGGCTTTTTGTTTTAAGCAAAGCACAAAAATTGGTGGGAAATTTTTAATTTAATAACAATATGGCAGATTGTAAAAGCAGATTAATAGAAGATTTCTAGTATGTTATATGTTTTAAGTAAGTAATGTTTCAGTTTAAAGTGAATTAAGTTAGCTGTTACAATTTATTCATCGCCTTATTAACTCGTTACAAAGTGGTAAAAGCCAGTTCAATTATCGATTGTGATTGTGCTTTTGGCCAAAACGTTATAGGCTGATAGGAATGTGATAAGCTGAAATATTCTGTTGCCATTCATAAAATAATGAATTTTTATTCGAATGCAGTTTGACTTCTCAATCGATGTAAAAGATGTTCTGCAATGACCTACTTTAATATGCACTAGTAGAATTTTCATTCAAAAATCTCTCCATCTAATTAACTCCATCTAATAATTATCCACCTGAAGCAATCTCTCAATCTAACTCACCAAAAGTTTACGGTAAAAAACATTTTTTACCTTTACGATTTTGAAACCATTTCAGTTAGTATGGTTAAAAAATTATGAATACAAAACTATATGTTTTTTTTAACCATTTGCGGCTAGCATAGTTTCAAAACCGCAAAAAAGATATTTAATTGGACATTGGAGAAAGGCTTTTATTTATGTACTGGGCATTGGAGTTAGGTTGTAGTTGAGTAGTATTTTCTCAAATGAACCGTGGAGGTTAGTTAAATTAGTTTATTTGATTGTTTCACCTATTGTGAGAGATGGGAATAAATAAACTTTTAGTGTTAAGCAGAGTTATGGTGCTATGCGTGTATGAGAGTATCGTATTTTAATAGTCATTGTTTTGAAATTGGGAAGTGCAGGAAACTGGGAACTATTCAGTTCTTGGGTTCCTCCTGGAACTGAATAGTTCCAGGAGGAATTGAAGGGAATTGAGGAAATATTGTGGTGTGAACACTGGGACTCGAACCCTTGTCTTCTCATGTCATGAGATTGACAGATTAGCCCTCTCAGCTATAATATATACGGAGCTGAAAGGAACTAAGTGGCTTCATTAAGTGGGCCTAGTTGCTGCGATAAAATTCTGGTTGTTTAGCATATTAGGCGAGGGCAGTTAATAAACAGTTTTTCTCTCACAGTTAACAGTTTAAATACCATCTTATTTATGGTTATTTGACTGTTTGTTTGAATACGATAAAATAACAATGAAATAAATTGCTATTTAACCATCTTTTCCAAAAAGTTTTTGACAATGTATATTTATAAAACTCTTATCATCAAGAAAATAAAAAAAATTATACAAGTTTTAGAAGCTGCAAATTAAAATTTATTTGAAAAGTACAAATCGAAACGTTATCGTAAGATAACGAAGCTTTATTGAGGTAAATTCTATAAAAGGAGAATATACGTTCTTGAATCTATAAAGGGGGGAATATCAAAAATCAGGCTGAAATTTATGGTTATTTTTTGCTATTAAAACAACTGTTTGATTCTTATATAGTTTAACAAATAATATATTAATTCTTGATAAAGTGAATATAAGAGTAAAGTTATGGAATAAGAAGTAGAAAGGAAGATCTAATCAGTAAATAAATAAATTAAGAAGGCAATAAAGAGGCAAATTTATTAAAAACTTCATTCCTTTGACTAATTTCATTCATATTTTAGATAATAATGAATATTTAGAAATTATTATTACTTGGATTATTATTAATAAAATTTAGAAATAATAATGCTTCTCTAATTATTTAGTAAATAGTTATAGCTTAAACAATCATTTCCTATTTGTATACAAGAAGTACATTTTTATTAATTATACAATATCATCGAACTCAGAAGAAAATGTCATTGGTCATTTCTGAAAATGGACATATTTTATATTTTTATTTACACACATTTATATATATATAATTATAATAAAATGTGTTAAATATGTTTTATGTGTTATGCAATTCTATTTTGATTTGAACTCACAATAAAGGTAAGAGTTTGGGTTGTGTCTTTCTTTCATAATTCCAGAACCAATTGTGACTAAGTCAATAAATATCAAATTAAATTCGATCAATTTATTGAAAAATAATTGAATTTAAATTGATATCTATTGAAATTTCGAATCGCAGACAAGGAGAAATTTTAATTTTAAAAATTTCATTTATCCAGTTTGAAAAAGAATTTTTTTTCCTGGTTAAACATTAGACATTGTTTTAGGTTTAACTGTAGAGTTTAGGTTTAACTCTCTTTCAATTACAAAAATACACTGCTTGTACTCAAAAATGCCTTCGGTAGTTTCTTCTCTCTCGAAGTGCAAACTCATTAATTAATAAGTTCAATTAATTAATTAATAAGTTTTATTAATTAATAATTAAGTTTGTATTAATAATAATTAGTAAGTTTCATTAATTAGTTGATAAGTTTTTATTAATTAGCTATAAGTTTTTATTAATTAATTAATGTCTGACCGTTTTTTTTAAATATTGACTTTTAGAAAAATTGGTATTTAGCTAATATATAAATAAATAAAACTAATTTCAATTTGTCTACATTAAAACACGACATAAAGTATCGAAAATATACTATCTAAATAACTTTTGAGAATTCTAATCCTTCACACCAACTTGTTCAACTCTATCCTCAATTAACTCATTACATGATAAAAACCAAGAAAAGTTTTTTTTGTTTCAATTACAAGTATCTCACATTAGTAGCATGTACTCTAAAATGACCACGAAAGTTTCTTCTCTCTCGAAGTCCAATCTCTAGTTCATCTAGTTCCTTGTCTATATTTCGGGGTACCGTTGGAAATGTGTTTTGATATAGAGTTTTATCACTAATGAGATGTCTTCTGCGTGTCTAATTGATCGAATAGAACGAGAACCAGAATAGATTTTGACGAAGGCTATTATCGTTCCTAATTGAACTAGTTCATCTGAGTAGGAATGACATATTATCGGCTTGTTATAAGCTAAATAGAAGGCTAGATGATTTACGTAAAAGTATTTTGATATTCACAAAGAGAA
This sequence comes from Parasteatoda lunata, assembly GCA_949128135.1. Classification (NCBI taxonomy): domain Eukaryota; kingdom Metazoa; phylum Arthropoda; class Arachnida; order Araneae; family Theridiidae; genus Parasteatoda; species Parasteatoda lunata. The sequence continues at coordinate 36,281,468 of OX421976.1, read as the reverse complement.
ATCTAATTGCATTAAATATGTTAGTCATGGAGGGTTATCTTTAAGATTATATTGCAAAAAAAAGTGTGTTAATGGAAATGATAAAGTCGAATCTGCGGAAGTTAAAGTTATTTCGATTAAACTTATTCCATAACTCGATGATTAGTTGCATAGATAATTTTATAACAAGATAAAATGCGGATTATTACTTTAATTCAGACATGATATTCATAAAATATTTTTTCATAAACAAGTGATTTTGATTTCATGAATAAGTAGGTAAAAAACTTACACACTTGCATTTTTTGTTTATATTCTATTAGCAACTTCGGTCGACAACCTGGTTCGCCTAGTAAAATTGAATTTCAAATATTTCAAGAACTAAAATCCTAGAGTCAAAAATCAAGAAAATAATGGAAGAATCTTCCAGAGATAAGGTTTTCAGCAAGATCCTGTTCTCGCTCATAAGACCAAAATTGCCAAGGAATAGTATCGTTGTGTAATTCCTAATTCTGATTCCTCATGAAAAAATTCAACCAAACGTCATTAACTTTAAACTAATTTTTTAAATTTTTTTTTTCATTTATTTATTTATCTTTTAGTAGGGAGGAGTAAGTCATCGAGAACAACACATGCCAATCTTCACGAGAGTTTGTACATAAATTATTTGATCAAATTATTGGACAAATTGGACAGCAAATATGTGCTGGTCATGTGCAATACGTTTGTAAAAAGAATGATAGTAAAAAAATCAACCTGTAACCTTAATGATAGTAAACCTTTATTTCTAAGTTTTAAATAAGTTAGTCTGTGCATTTTGTACCGTACTCTATCCTATTTTGGTTTAAGGCCACGTGCGATTTGGGGCACTTATCTCGTACTGTGAAATTTAGAATATTATTAGTAGATATTTTTCTGTTCAAAATAAAACAAAAGCACAACAATCATGCATAAGCCAAAAAATTTTTTCTTTTAAAATTATGTAATTTAACTTCAAGAATAAATAAAAGAAAAACTTTATATTCATTAACTTGTTTACTCCTTATCTTTGGCAGTATATTTATTTGTTGCTTTTTCATGTCAGTTATATTAATCAAATTAGAAACAAATATAAAGTTTTTAGGAAGTAGACGAATTCGATAAAAATTTACATGGTTGATTGAGGTTGAAAGTGGGTTTCGGTACAGTTTCATAAATTTTAGAATTGTGGTTGCTTTTTAAAGCTGAATCAAATTAGAAACAAATATAAGGTGTTTAGGAAGTAGACGGATTCGATAAAATTTTACATGGTTTATTGAGGTTGAAAGTGGGTTTCGGTTTCATAAATTTCAGAATTGTGGTTACTTTTTAATGCTGAATCAAATTAGAAACAAATATAAAGTGTTTAGGAAGTAGACGGATTCGATAAAATTTTACATGGTTTATTGAGGTTGAAAGTGGGTTTCGGTTTCATAAATTTCAGAATTGTGGTTACTTTTTAATGCTGAATCAAATTAGAAACAAATATAAAGTGTTAAGGAAGTAGACGGATTCGATAAAATTTTACATGGTTTATTGAGGCTGAAAGTGGGTTTCGGTTTCATAAATTTCAGAATTGTGGTTACTTTTCAATGCTGAATCAATGCTGATTAAGACAAATTACTAATTGTTACTCAAACTAGAAATTATGATATGCATTCATGTAGCATGATTAATGAAAACGTTTCAGGCATTCTTTTATTCCAAACTCATTAAATCGAAGACTTCTTACACCGAGAAAAAAAAATCATGGTCATCACTACCAGAATATGGTAAATTTTACCGTGTTAATGGCTTTACGGAAACATCACAATACTCGGTAGTTTTTACTGAAGTGCTTTGGCAATAATTTTGATTAAATTAACAATAAAACATGGTTTTTTAGTACGTGAAAAAATTTGGTAATCATAATACTACCTTATGATAATTCTGTTTGGTTTTATCATGATACCTAAGAGCATTGCCTAATAACCATTTACTAGGCTGAATTTGCTTTTTGGTTTTGCATTTTTCGCTAAATATGTAGTAATACGAATTCAAATCTGAAAATCAGAATTTCTGATAAACCGTTAACATATTTACGGAAAAAATTATCAAATGAATGACTTAAATACTATATATTTTGAGCTTTATTACCAGAATTATAAATTTTTTAGCCATATGGTACAGTAATTTTGCCAGAATTCTTTTTCTCCGTATATTTATGTGAATCAACAACAAAAAAAAAGCTATTGAGCAATACTGAAGAAAAATATTGCAAATTTTAACCTTTTGTCTAGCTTTTTTTAATATTGTGTTGATCAATTTTTGAAAATCGAATTGAAATGACTTGACTTTGAAAAATAATTCAATTATGTTAACATTGTAAAATAATACTTTAAAATTAATTCTTATATTTTCTTTGTCTGTAATTTCAAATAATTTCTTGTATACCAAATTCTTCTAAGATCTGTTGTTTGTGTTTTTATTTGATTTAGAGACAAGTATTTTGATGTTAACAAAGATCAATTTTAATAATTGTATTAAATGTGCTCTAGTAATGCTTACAAGAATGTATTACAAGAATGTATTAAAAAAATGTTGGTATTAGAAAGGAAATGATATCGTCAAATCTCAGATATTAAAAGTAATTTTAATTAAAACTATTCTCTAATTTGTATAACTTGAGATTAGATTTAATAGGTCATTAGAAATAATAACCAAGAATTATTTCCCAATTAAAAACTTCATTCTCTTCAAAAATATATGAGTAAGAAATAAAAGTCGACATGTTTCAATCATTTAAAAATAGGCACCCATTTTCAAGATCTTGAAAATGGGCTTGAATGAGAAAAAACAAAGACCAGCCGTGAATGAAATGAAATAAAAGTGATTTAAAATATAAAAATAAAAGTTGCCAATGAATAATTTCTATATTTCAAATCACTTTTTCTTCTCATTTAGGCCAGAAAATGGGTGCCTGTTTTTGAATGCTGGAAATCAACTGTAATTTCCTATTTATATGTTTTTGAAGAGAATGAAACTTTTAATCAGGTAATATATTGCCGCTTCAGCTTCTTGAGATTATTCATTTAATCAAAAATTATATTGGTTAGATTTTTTATACAATAATTTACTTATTCAACAATTGTTTCATAAATTTTGGTTTAAAAAAACGTATGCTCATTTCATCAAAATCTTATTATTTATTTTATTTTTTTTAAAAAAATAATTGCAAAAAGGGACATATATATTTCTTTCTTTCGCAACTTTAAAAAAAAAGAAGATAATTTCAGTTTTTAATTGAGTTACAGTACGTACATAATTATATATTAAGAGTATTAAAAAGGTGAATATAATACACGAGAATAACGAGAAGAAAGGAGATAATGAACCTTTGTCCAGCGTTCCTTTAAAATTTCTTCTGTATGTCTAATGAATCCATGTTGACATTTCATTTGCAGAAAAGTAATTTATTCGACATGAATTCAATATTGGTTCAGTGGTTGCAAAACGTGATGTGGAAAAATCTTTACTAGCAAGTACACCTTCTAACAAGAAGTATTTTTTTCATGAAAAATTAAAATACCGTAAATAATTGATCTCATAACAATCATTTCTTCAAATTTTGGTGAAGATCAATGCAGCTTTAAATGATTCTAACGAAGTTAGAATTAGAGAGAATATAAAATTCTAATCAAGATAAAAATATTGCAATTCAATAATTCAATGTTAATAGCCAGTTTTTTGTGAGAGCGAGGAGTCAAAACTGAAAATCTTCTGGAATTTTGAAAAAACAAACAGACAGTTGCAAAACTTTTTGTTCCAGAAGTAAATCACAACACTAACCATTATTTTATTTATTAACCGTTACTACTCTCACACTAACTTTTAAGACTTAAATAGTTTCAGTGGACCTTTGCATCAAATGTCAAAGGTCATACAAAAATCTTAAAAAAAAATATTTGTGTCTTATAAGTTAATGTGAAGGTAACAGAATATAAAATAATGGCCAGTGTTGTGATTAATTTGTTTCACAAAAAGTATTGACAGTTGAAAATTGATGTGATTTTCTCATAATTTCATATGATTTGGAGTTTGGACCCTACAAAACTTTAATATTTTTTTCTTTTACGAAATTTAAAAAAAAAAATAAATAAAAAAAAAAAAAAAATAACGTGTCTAATAGTTTACATAAAGAACATATCTTGAAAGAAAATTTTAATAAAATCAAAAATGTTGTTAAGTATCCAACCCTGTCTGACTCTTAAAAAAACAGGCTCTTAAACTCTTAAACTCAAATCAAATCAATATGCTCTTTAATATGCTTAAAAAGAATGTTAAGTTCACTAAATTTTCTTTAAAATTTGAAATTAAAATTACTATATAGATAACTCAACTTTGGAAATATATTGCTAAATTTTATGAAAACTGAAATTCAAGAAATCAATGTTTACTAATTTGAAATGTTAATGTTAATTGTTGATAAATCGAAAAACATGGCTTGATAGATTATTTATTTAGAAAATTGACAAAAAATTTTAAAATACATATTTTTAGTACGTCTTGAATTAATGCTAAGTTTATTTATATTTTATACTAAAATAATTAAACAAAATTTTCACTATAATACTCCTTCTACTACAACTAATGATAATGACAAGTAAATGGAATATATAATTTATTTTATGCAATTATCATTGAAAAAAAAAAAAACATTCCACTAAATAAACTTAGTATGAAATTTAATACTAAATTTGTAATATTAAATCCATTTTTTTGCACGATATTATTTGTGTACAATATTTCTAAAGAAATTAAATTAATTATTTCAGAAAAACTTGATCGATCGTTATCACGAGATAATTCATTGTAGGTCAGGATAGCCTGGTCGGTAGGGCGCTGGGCCCATGTTCGAGAGTTCGTGGGTTCGAACCCCACCGGCCGAAGAGTCCCCGTTTATTAAAGTGACTGATGCACGTTCAATCTGTCGACTCGCAAAAGTCCTCTATGTTCCCATAACAAATCAATACCTCTGGAGGTACTGGATTGGAGATCGATCGTTCTCTGATTCAGTTCAAAATTACGATCTGTGGATGAATGAATGGATATATGAATGGGTCCGCCCTATAAAACGGGTGTGACGTTTGGTGTGGCAGAAGTCGTATTCTTGGCCGCAGATGGCGCCACTGAAAAACAAGAAACGCACACTCTGCCTTAAATTTGCTCGCAAGTGGCATAAGAACCAACCCAACCAACCAACCTAATTCATTGTGAAGATAGATACGGAAAAATGGGTCAATATAATATATCTAATAATGATTTGAAAATGCAGATAAACTAATAAAAAAGTAATGGACAAAAATATTAATAAATATACAACAACTTTTAGGGGGACCGGAAAGTAATGTCGCTTCGGTGCATTCGATATTTGTTATCAAGATTTTATTTTTTATCAATAATGTATTCAGTCTCGTTAGCAACAACCTTTCAATGCCAGATAGAAAATGAATTGAAATGGATAGAAAAAATGAATTGGTTTTTAAGGCTATCAAATATTTCATGCGCCGAAACGACATTACTTTGCGGCCCCCCTAATATATAAATATTTTATTTGAAAAAGATTATTTAATAGTATGCAAATATATTACTATGCAAAAGAAAAACGTATAAACACATTTATTTATAGAAATTTTGGTTTTTAACATTCGTTTTAATCTCAGAGTAAACAATAAATTTTTGAAATTTCTAACAGATTGCTGTTACTTTCAGGCCTTCCGTAAATTTTGGGCCCGATTTTCGTTCCATTTTGTTATTTTTATTGGGATCACTTTTCTCTTTAGTTACTGTACTTATTTCTTGAATCGGCCGAAATTTCAACAGTCATTAATTTTTTTTCAATGTCAGTAGAATTTCTAAAAGATTAACAAATCGGCTAGTCTTAAAAACGATTTAAAGCGAGTACTGTTAAAATTATAAGAAAAGCATTTGTGACATTTAAACCAGACGATGCATACAGGAAAACGAAATATGTAGAAAAAAAAAAAAATGATCGAAGCTCGATCGCATTATTAATAGTAATTTGTTCGAAATTAAACCATGAAAAAGCAAAATGTATTAATCAATTCATTTAGAAATATTGATTAAAACATTCCGTTAAATATATTTTCAGTTTAGAATTTGATGCTCGATTTATAACCTTCAATTCGTTGTTTAACAATATAAAAAAATATTTCTACTAATCATCTGGGTTCAAATATTATTTGAACAAAAAAAAAAAATTTCTTGCATTCAAAAAACAATTTTCTCTGCACAAAGAAAGAGATACAGTCTTTCTATAACTCATAGAGTTTTGAATCAGTCACCATGGTAACGAATTCTTTCTGCATGGGTAAGGGGGGGAAAAAGAGTGAAAAAGAAATGCCCTTCTTCGGCTTTCCTCTGTGACATGTGATATTTCGAGCGTATTCGAAACGCTAGCCAAACGAGAGAACGTTGATCGAGGGAAGGATAAAGGGGCCCAAAGGGACTCGAACCTTATATTGCAACGGTTTTAGAGGCTTTCCCAATACGTGCTCCTGTCTAATGGCTTTAAATTTTTATCGATATTAGCCAGATTTTTTTTCTCCTTTCTTTTTAATTTTTATAAGTAGGAAAAGAACATATCAAGTTCTTTAGATTTCGATTTATATTAGTTTAAAATAGTGTATAGTATATTTTTCAATAAATTATTAGAAAATAAGAAAATAATAAAGTCATTTTTATTTCGAACTGACTTAAATGATTTCTATGTGTAACGTAAAATAAAATTATTTAACTACACACATTATTTTGTTACAGAAATGTATTAAAATTTTATTTCTACTTGTTTTATTAAAATTCAATTTGTTTTTGCTAAAATTTATTTTATAGCATATCGAAATTTACTAATTTTAAAAATATAAAGTTTTCAGGTAAAAGATTTAAAAAAAAAAAAAAAAAAAAGACTGTAATTTCAGAATAGTTAAAAAAAAAAATTTAAAAAAAAATGTGTTAATGATTGTATACTGAAGACAGCATGTACTATCTTCATGTAAATTTATCTTCACACACACATATATATATGTTCTTTATAGATCGATCGAAGTGCTCCGGTCGAGAGCGAGGAAATTTGGTACGCTGATAGTTCCAAGCACGGAGACGGTCACTGTTGACACCAGAAGATTCTACTAAGAAACGTTCTAACGAGATGATCGAAAAATTAATGGTTTGTTACAGATTTAGAGTTTGGTGTTATTTCTTATGGGTTAATTTGCTATTGATAAAAATTTAATTGCATATAATTCCGCTTTGTTTTCTAGCTTATAGCTCTCATAAGAAAAGAAATGTATTACACCTAATTTAATATAAAATTATTTTTTTTATTCGCTGTTTCAAATTACCTCAATGATGAACGTGAAGGTCTTAGTATAGGCTTGATACGCCACTAAACCAGCATTCCTGAATTTAATTAAACCGCGTTTTTATCTCGTTTATAGTTACGCTTTTAAAAGGAGCATCTTTAAAACTAAGTAATATAAAATCAACAGTTATTGAAATAAAAAGAATCAGTTATATACTGATAAGACAAATTAATGGATAAATAATACTAATTCGTTTTGGAGAAACGTAAAATATCACCTCAAAATTATTGACGAAAATGATGCCTGATTAATTTTTGATGCCTGATGAATTAATTTTAAAAATTTACCATGTTACCATTACCATTTGTTAAGGAGGATCGTAAAAAATCACCATACTCTATTTTTAATAATTTTGATAATAAGTACTAATTGAAAGAAAAAAATAGCAAGCTAGTACTCTATGTACTATAAAAAGAAGAATTAATGGTAAAAAAGTTCTAATTAGTTTTTGAGAAACGTAAAAAATCACCATACTCTATTTTTAATAATTTTGATAATAAGTGCTAATTGAAAGAAAAAAATAACAAGCTAGTACTCTATGTACTATAAAAAGAAGAATTAATGGTAAAAAAGTTCTAATAAGTTTTTGAGAAACGTAAAAAATCACCATACTATTACTGAGGCCTATGATGCTTCATTAACTTTGATTATAGGTATTAAATTAATGGGTCCAGTTTTAATATGTGCCAAACCTATTAATATAGGTACAATATATTATATTAGTATATTTGGCACAAATTAAAACTGCATTAATACTTAGAAGCTAAAATATGCATATTATATAAAAGAGGATTCTTATGGTCTTTTCTTAAGAAATAAGAACCAATGAAAGTAGCTTAATGGTGTGGTAAATTTTGACTATAATGAATAGGCATCATGACAAATGATATTGAATACAGTTAATCTTAATTTCGATAGGATGAACTACTAAAAATGTGTTTTTCTTAATCTAATAACGTAGTAATAAAAAAATAATGATAAAAAATGCAATTATTTTAGCTTTATTCACTCTCTTGGTATACGTCTACTAATCTTGTGTCTATTGATTTCGTAGTGCTATTCAGTTCTAATATATTGATTGTTTACTGTTTCTCACACTGCATGAAGAAGGCTTATTCAGCTAGTCAGGAATAGAAATAGAATATATATTGCTTTTATTTGGTAAAGAATAAAAATTTTACAAAATCAGTTTATATAGATTAGGATGATCATATCGCACCCTATTGAGTTCTGATTATTTAATTATAAGATAATAATAATAATAATAATAGAGCCGTGGTGGATCAGGAGATACAACGTTCGCAGTTAAAATCCCCTTGCCGTCGGAGTAACCATTGGAGGTTTTCGTGCATGTAACCCCTCCATGTAACGCAAATGTTGGTTAGTTCCATCGCAAAGTTCTTCATGAAAGCTAGTTTGTCCAAATATTTGATTCAGGAGTTCCCTTGCCTTCTGGGTTTGATTCAAAATGCAAGATCACGGAGCTGAACATTGAAATTCGTAAACTCAGAATTGGGTTGGCCGTCCAACGCCGGTTATAAAATAAAATAATAACAGCAATAATACATAATATGATTATAGGTTTCAAGATCATACGTTTCATCACTATTGTTTTTACGCTAAACCAGCGAAGAATAAATATATTGCTAAAATTTTTATTTATTAGAGACTGCGTGGAGGACTTTTAGATGGAACTGATCCGCATTTGCGTTACATGGAGAGGAATACTACGAAAACCTCCCATGGTTAGCCCGACGGCAAGGGGACTCCAACCCATGATTCGTCTATCACTGAGGATATTTTACGTCAGCACTGTGGTTGGTGCAAGCTGGATGTGGAATGCGTATCGACCAGTCCTCGTTGGGATTCGAACAATAGTGATTTTAATTTGGCCTTGCCAAGAGTTTGTCTCTGAATCTTACGGCAGTGATAAAAAAATATAAAAGTAAATTAAATAATTTCCGTATTATAGAGCACAATCTATCTCAGGGCACGCTTATATTGAGGATGAATAAAATTATTATTATTATTTGTATTAAAAAATATATTTTTAAAAATTTGGTTATATTTGGAACCGAAAATAACCTCATTAATAAATCTCAATTTCAGCTTCATTTACACTTCTTAAACTCAACCTCATATATAACCCAGCAACAATTTTACCTGAGATCGGGTGAAATTATATATATTTGTTGAAGCGTAGAAAAATATCCCGTACGCTTCAAAGCTGGGTTGCTCTAAAGTAGATTTCCACCAACCTCAAAATATCCTCAAGTGTGCGTAAAACAACTTCATACACCTTGATTATACACCTTGGAAGGTTGTACTCTTAAGGTTGTTTTTCAAGTCAACTTTAAGTAAACCTCAAATCAACCTTGGCCCTTTCAAACAGCCTCAAATAAACCTAAAAAAAAAAAAAAAAAATCTTTACATTTTGTAGGGGATTCCCATTGCAATGCAAAAATTAAAAAAAAAAAAAAAAAACAACAACATATTTTTATTTAATTTTATAATTTTTTTTCATTGTTTCGAATTTTTTTTACAAATATAATAAGTTTTGATTTACCAAATTCTTTGAAAATTATACTAAACTACTTTGATACTTAAATTAAAGTGGATTCGTAACAGATCTATTTAACTGTCTGGACTAAACTTCTTTCAGAACGCCATCTGGCGACATATTAGTCAAACCATCTCCAACCGCTAAACCAGTGGTTCCCAAACTTTTTTGACCCATGGACCACTTTTCATAGTCAAAACTAGCCCACGGACCCCCAAGGGAAAAACTGCATATATGAACGGTATAAAAATTTAAAAAAAAAACAAACATTTTGTTGAAGAACTATTTGTTGAAGTTATATCTTTAAAAAAAAAAAATAAAAAAAAAATAATGACTTGAATGAACGCGATGAGATTTTAAGAGTGTATTTATGTCCGGCTATGTTTGTGAGCACTAATTTCTAATCATTTACTTATTTATTTATTTTGTTTTGTGATGAGGTTTGTGGCGTAACTACCACTACGAAAATTAAAACATCAATTCACTGGTATATAAGGCAAGCTAACTTGATTCTATCACGAGGTACCTTTTGATAGATGGCGGTTGGCATGGCCGATAACTCCGCCCCCACAGATTCATTACGGCACTGAAACTGAGAGATATCCTCTTCCCAAGTTTTGTTTATACAGAAAAAGTTTTGAAACAAAAGCAGTTTTACGATTTTAGTTTTGATTAAATTTAATTGTTCATCTTGTAGTTTCAAATTAGTTTCGTTAAGTTTGGCAAATGTACTGAAAATACATTCGCTGCAGCTTGTTTTAAGTTAGCCAGAAAACCTCGGTATCTTCCTATTGTTGCCGGAGTACCGTCAGTAGCTACAGAAATGATATTAGTCAAGGGTATAGCTTTTTATTCAGTCAATAGCGTTTCACCTTTCGTATCGCTTTCCAAACATTTAGCAAATAACAATTCTTGGTAAAATTTTTATTCTTTTACAAATCTTACATAAGCTAAAAGTAAAAGCTTCGTTTCCTGGATAAGTGTTCTCGTCAAGCTGTGTAGAAAATTTAGATATTTTTAAGTACTCACATAAAGAATTTTCTACGCACTGAGATATTTTGTTAATCCTTTTTTGTACATTATTATTACTTCATGGAATTTTTTTTACAATGTTAAAAGCTGGTTTGTGCAACCCGGTGAGTATTATCTCACTTACAGCTAGTAAAATAAGTTCTTCAATAGTATGAGGCTTTCCGGACTTTGCTATTATGTAATATATAGAAACATGCAAAACTATGAGAAACATGCAATCCATCGTCACCTCGCTTAGATGTTGTCCCTATAAGTTGTTGCAGTGACGGTGTTTTCAGATATTTTTCTTTGACTGTTTTAAAAATAGTTAAATCTTTATCTTTTTTGTCACTATGGATTTTTATCAATTGTTCGTTAAGCTTGGAATGTTTCATTGAATCACTTTTTACAGTTTTATTACATAGAAGACACATAGGTAAAGTACAATTTCCTGGTGAAGAAAAAAAAAAGACATACTTCAAATATTCAGCACTGTATTTTCGGCGTTTTTTCTTCGACTCATTCATACTGTTATCTCTTAAAAAGGGAACAAAAGATATAAGAAAATTTGTAAATCAACTGTTTAATTTGTAACAAACCACTGTTAATAATTATATGCACCCACCTTTATTTATAGTTTACTTAGGACGTAAAAATCGCTATTATTTTATTTATCTTAATTTCCATAATAATAAAAGCCAATCATAATTTTATTATTTTATATTAAACCTCCCGTGGACCCCCTGACGTTGTTCAGGGACCCCTAAATCAGTTTTTATTTTTTACGGACCCCCTGAATGGTACCACGGACCCCCCTGGAGGTCCATATGGACCACTTTGGGAAACACTGCTCTAAACTGTGAGTTAGTCCAATACTCGTGTACCTCAGAATGGTTAATGTTCATTTCATTTTTAAGTATATGTTAAAGTGTTATGTATTTCTTTTTGTAACTGTTATATGTGCCCTATTTTATGTGCTTTATTTAATTTGTGTTCAATAAATTGAATAGGAGCTAATCGGAATCTTAATTTCTTGCACGAACTGTTAGAGTTAATCGATTTGTACTGAGAATGGTTCCTACCTCAATAACTGAAAATTTTTTATACTTAATATATTTTTATTTATATTTTATCTACTTTAAGTGATAACAAAAAAAAAAAAAAAGAAACGATTCACATGCACAAAAAAAAAAAATTATTTTTTGTCTATCAATATAGTTTAAAAAGTGAAAACAAAATGTAATCATGAAGATGAAAATGTCGTTTTAGAAGAGATAAAAAAATAAACAACCCGTATTAAATCTAAAATAATGCTGTTCTTAACTATTCGACTCAAATAGTATTCATAACTAATCTTAAACGCCCTCATATAAAAAATATATAAAAAATAACTGTTGTAAATTATGATGATTATTGTATATTTTTGTTGAGAAAAATGATATTATTTATTGCCATTTCTTAAAAACCTAACAAAGAATAATCTTTGAATTGTAAGAACTACTCTTTTTAATTAAATAGTAGTCCTTTTCTATTATTATAAGAATAATTATTTTTAATCTTGATTTAAAACTTATAATTTTGTGATTTCGAGTCTTAAGTTAATTTAGTATTTACAAATAAAAACTCTGAAATCATGAGTGATTTCTTCAAAAATTTCCAAAAAAAAAAAAAAAAAAAAAAACCCCGAAATGCAGAGTAAAAATTGGTCCCGCATCATTGATAATTTAATTAGAATGATTGAATTCAAAGTGATATTTTTAATTTTACGTTGCTTCCATTGATTTTTTGAAAGTAAAACGAGCTGCAAATTTTTCTTAATTATTTGATGTCAACACAAAGTACGGTTTCAAGCATGTGCTTTTCTTATAAGTATGAGCTATTTTTCATATTTAAATTTATGTATTTTATTTTAAATAGAACCATGATATTACTTATATATTTCTTTAATTCATAAAAACTAAACTGAAAATTTTCTGAATGATTATAAAAGAATAACCTTTAAAAACTTGATATTTTTGTGCAAAAGGTGGCCCATGGTGGGTTTATACGCATGTTTTATGTTCAATTCCAAGTAAGTTTTGCTGTTTTAATAACATTCTATTTTTTTAGTATAACTTTTATACTGCAAAAGGTTAGTAGACATATGAAGTCATACATTCCCGAGAGCACGTTTTACGACGTCTGAAACTTAACAGATCTTTCGTCGCTTATTTTCGACTCGTTGTAACTGATTGAATGCTGATACAAATCATTTAAATACAATTTCACATTATAGTTTTTAATAATGTTACTTTTTTTATGATAAATATAGGCCGTATCTTAGTAGTCTATTTAGAAAGCTATTACATAATTTAACTAGTTATTAAAATTAAGTTTTATCTTCTTTAAATTCTCATTAACAGAAATTCGGTCCATTAAAAAAAAAAAACTAAAAAAAAAAAAAAAAAAAAAAAAAAACAATTATTAATTTACTCTGATTCAACTTTCGCATAATATAAATTATACTATAACATAATGCTAAGAAAATAATAGAGTTATTTAAGTAAAATTTCACACCTTGACTCGAATGAATGTTATTCCTTACGAAGAAAATATATGAATATATTGCTCATTTATAAAAAACATATTTTAAAAACAAATTTTGTGTTCACAACGCAAATGAAGCCTTCATGGAAAAATATTTGTATCCATCTCATTTGTAGCACTCTTCATATCTTCTTCAGTCGCATCAGGTGTCCGTCGTTTTTTAAATATACTTTCAGACTATCTTGTCTCTGCTTTACCTATAATGCGAAGTTAAATAAATGTTTTTGAAAATTACGGCAAAAATATGTTTAAGTGAATCCGAACCAGTTTTTGATTTTCGTTTAAAGAAGGTTAAAATAAATACTGAAGTTAAAATAACAATTATCGAAGCCTATTTATTTGTTCACAAAGAAAAAGTATGGTAAAATCACCGTATTGTATGGTAATGACATTTCTCGTAAAAAAAGCAAAAAAATTTAAGGTATTTAAAACAATAAATTGGTAATTTTTCTGTTTATAAGGTGATGGTTGACCGGAAATTTCGGTTTTTAAATTTATAGTTCTTATTAATACACATTTAGTAAAAAAAAAAAAAAAAAGAAGAAATCCAAAACAGAGAAGTAAATTTAAGCGAATAATTTATTATATATTATAAATTATGCCAAGATCTAAAGAATCATGACAAAATCACCAAATTTTCCACATTTTCCAAATTTTATCATTTATTATAAAACCGCATTTTATTGTTAATTTTACAAAATCATGACCAAAGCGCTTCGATAAAAATTTTCGAGCATTTTAGTGTTCTCATAGAGCCAGAAACACGTTAAATTTTATCATATTCTAGTAGTAGTTTTAAAAAAACTTGTTTTTCCAGCATTGGATAAAGATGATCTTAATAATTTTCCCTTGGGTATAGGGCGTAAAATAAAAAACGGGCCCTGAATAACTTTTGATCTAATGATCGGATCTTCACGTTCTAGGACACAACCTTACAGGTTAGAAAGGGTAACTTTAAATATACTAATTAAATAGTGCAGAAGATATTTTAAGTTAAGAAATCAGACACAAAGACGTACTTTCTCCAAATAAACATTACTTTTTTTTCGACGGATTTGGATTTTTGACTCCCAATATATGGAGGATAGTCGCAATCTGGTAAATATGATCCCAATAGTTGAGTCAAGATTGTGATCCAAAATTTGGACATCCTAATTTTAATAAAATATGACTTTTTCGATATTTGATTTCTTAGGATCCATTCAACCTAAGATCTTCATTATTTTTCTTAAAGTTTGTATTTTGCCATATAATATCGTATTCCTTAAAATGATGTAAAAAATTATATACTTTACAATTCAAAATTTTTGTTCGACTAATAATAAATAAAATAATAAAAAATATTAAATATTTATTACAAGTTATCTTTTGCATAGAATTATCTTTGAATAAATGAATTTTATAATTATGTGCTACTCGCTTAGAAAATATTCAAGATATGGCGGTTGGACAGTTGACCAAACTATTTTGACCATATTTCCCCTATCGCGGCTACTCCTAATATTTTGGAGTTCAGAAATCTAAATCCGTATTAAAAAAGGTATGTTTATACAGTTAAAGTACGTTTCAATGTTTGTTCTTGTAACTTAAAATATCGTCTGCACTAAATAATTAGTTTGTTGGTGGTTACCCTCTCGAACCTTTAAGATTGAATCCTAGAACGTGAAGATCGGATTGTTAGATCATAAGTTATTCTGGGTGGTCCGTTTTTTTTGCGCACTGTACATTAATTAAGAACGTCACAACAATAATTGTCGCATATAGGTATAAAAGCTCAACAAAAAGTAATAATTTGAGTAGAGTAAAACTTTTCTTCATTCCTTATTTATTTTTAATTTTTGATTTAATTTATAATTACTCATTTTAGAAAACCAAGAGCTATTCTATTGGTTAGGTTTTACCAGAAAATTTCCCACCAGAGTTAAAAAACAAACCAACAGTCAAACATCTTGTGTAGGAAATAGGTAAAACAGTTTTTTGCGTATTTATTCATCTATAACTTAATTTATTCAATCCTTTAAACTGATTAAATGAAAAGGAAAAAATACTCATTATTTTGAAATAATCTTCTTAGACATTCCTTAAAATGAATTTTAAACATTTATTTCCATTTCTTACAGAGAAGAACTAATCAAATTTCAAGAACTTTTCAAATTTCGCAAAGGATTTTATTAAATTAATTGCATATAGAATACTTAATAATGTTTAAGGTAATTATTTTCAGTTCATACTATTAAATCCAGAGTAAATAAATATATTTAAATTAAAGTTTATCGCTGTTTTGCAGCAATTGGTTTTTGTAAACAGAAAAGCAATATGCTTTATTCTGTAAGTTCTCAAGCTATTTAGATAATGTCCATAGAAAAGTGAAACTCGACGCATTTTTTTTCCGGATTGCTTTTGCCCCGTTCCAACTCATTAGTAAATTGCTTTTACAGTTATTAAGAGTTGTGAAGAGGTTGAAAAGTATTATCCAAATGGATATTTTTATGCATGTTCATTGCGCGGAAAGTGTAATATAATGCGGAAATTTAAATCCACTTTATGAAGTCACCGTTAATTTAAATGGGGAGATTTTTTTCGTGGTCATTAGAATAAAAGCTTGATAGAAATGTTAAAATATTTATTAGAAAAAGACTTATTTTCTTAAAAAATGTAAATGGTTTCATAATTGTGGTAAGCTACTATGATGTTCATAATTTTTTTAAAAAAATTGGAGAAATTTGTCGAAAAATGTTGATCAAAAGCAATTTAAATGTAAATATGAATAATAAAAAGTATTCCTCCTGTGTAGCTCTTATTAGTTTTTGTAAATTGAAAATTTTGATTATTTTTTAACGTTGAGAAATATTTGTTTGAAAAATAAATGGAAGAACTGAAGAGTCCTCTTCCGCCATCTTGAAATTTACAATTTAAATATATGTTTATTTTCATTAGATGCTTCTTGTTTTTAACGGTCTATTTCAGACAAAAAAGGAACTCTTCTTCCATGTTAACCTATGGAATATTATGTGTTTGGAACGCTATTCCCTTATCTATTAAGTAATTAGGTAGGTAATATTTTCAACTATTTTCTGTTTTACTTTATTCATTGAAATATGTTAAATTGAACCTATAGTCTGTTCATGAAAAAGATAGATTGAAAGTAAATAAATAGGTTGCCAGAATTTTGATCAGGTTTGCAACTTTTAGGGATTTTCTCTGGCTTTTTTATTTTTACAGAATTACGCTAAAAATGAACAACAGTCTAAAATCGGTTCTTTCTGCGTTCTTAAAATTTGTTTTTTTTTCTGCCTTATATTTTATAGGACTAAACGTTGAACTGTTTCCTTTCTTCATCGTGGTGTTAGTCAAAAAGAACAATAAAAAAGATAAAAACAAATATCCGCCGTCTGTTTAGCTCCAAGCCAGACAGCTAAACACGCAATTACACGCAGCCAAGCGTCTTTTTTTATTCATATTTAGTCTATCTTTCCGCTGAATGGACTATAGTTTCTAAATATTTAATTTTCAATCTTTCAGTATATCTAAAACTCTTTCCAATTTCAAAGTTTTACTATGTTTAAGTTTAAAAAATGCTTTCAAACCTTAATAAATAAAATTTGTTAATTAAGTTCAATAAAGCACATTTCAATTAATAAAATGAAGGAAAATATATCCATAAATGTTAAGTGCAGCCGTCATGAATAAGGAAATTGCGTTTAAATAATTCTCTGCTGGTTAACATAGTCACGTAAAATTCCTTTTCTGTACATTAATTGACCTTTCAAGTGTTATTGATATTTTGATATTTTAGTGTTCAGGTAAAATTTTTGTTTTTCGTTTTCTCAATGTTTTTTGTACTTAAAATGCTTCTGATGAAAGAATATCATTCAAAAGAATATCATATCCGTCAAAAAAGATAAAAATAAAGGGATTTGGAGAAATAGTGCTTGATAACTTTTAGAACTACAATGGATTTTTTCTTAAAATTGTAAGGTAATGGAATTATGCCCGGGGAAAAAAATCTAGTTAAGTTTCCGTACTGTATGTTAAAGACATTTATGATAAAAAAAACAACAACATAATTCTGTTAGTGAAAAAAAAATATACAGTATTTAAACCATTCATGTGGTGACGGTTTAACGAAAATTCTGCTTTTTAAAACTATAGAATTATAGCTCTTATTATAGTTTTTTTCCAAAAATTTTAAGCGGGTACTTGCAACTCGAGAAGAAATGAAGTGATAGTGCCTAATCATGTGATTTGAATCAAATTTCATTGGATACTTGTAAGCAATGTCACGCGTGTGTGTCGAACCTGATTGGCTTCTGAATTGATAAATGTAGAGGCCATGAATGGGAGATAAATGCCATGATTTACCTATGACGTCACTTGCAGGCCTCCAATTGCAGAATTGTTTTGGAATAATTAAGTAAAGAAAAATGAAGGGTGAATCTTAAACACCATGAACTTTATTTCTAATTTGGTGAATAGTCTTGTATTTCGTATGTTTTAAAAGATACTGCCGAGTAGAGTAAATATATAATTTTAGTTATTCGTAAAAATTAAATAAAAAGTAAAAAAAATCATATTTAGAATTTTCTCATTAGCTCTTCACCCCTTGGACAGTTGAGTTTAGTCGAAAGGAAAGATATCTCTTACCAAATTTTTGATGATATAGTGTCATTCCAATGCACTGTGCTTTAATAATTTATAAAAAATTCTGCTCCAATGGAATTTAAAAAAAAAACTAAAACAAAATTACATAATTATCTATCTTTTAGGCGTTATTTATGTTACGATATGAAATGCTTCACCATTAGAGAATAGCTGGTATTAATATTGTTAAAAGTCTCATTAAAATAGGAGGCAACAAGCAAATACCGATTCCATTCATTTAGAACGTTAGGAGTAATAATGAAAGATTGAACATGAAAATGTTTTAAATCCATCTGAGGAAAAAACTTTAAAAGGGTGGGCTGGTGAAAAGAAGAATAAAAAGCAACTTGGCTCACTTATTGGCATGCATTAGTTCCAGATATTATTGTTGTAAGTACGTAATTTATCATTTTTGTGCCCAATTGTATACCTGCAAGTGACGTCATCGTAGTTATCGTAGTATCCATGTCATTTCACGAATCATAAGCATATCAGGTTCGACACACAAGCGTGACGTCGCTTACAGACATCCAATTAAATCTGATATAAATATATAGGTATAATCATTTCACTTCTTCTCGAGTTGCAAACACTTAATTCAAGTTTTCTATCTTTTAATTCATTAAATCTACAAATTTTTTTTTTTTTTTATAACGGCGAAAATTTCGAAAAATTCCTTCATAGTATTATACCTCACTCATGAATATTCAATAATTCTTTTCATTAGTTTAAGCATTTTAATTTTTTTCTTCCACAAGTGTCTTACAGCAGACGATTAAAGATGAATGATTTTCATTATAATCGTTTTAGACATCTTTTATATATGGCGAAATATTTGAACTGTCGTAAAACGTTTCATTTTTGTGGTTTAAAACGTTATCATAAGCTCTTTTTTGTCTATTTCTATCTTAGATCTATTCTGAAGTAAGAACTACTGAATAATATTGCTACCGAAGAGCGTTAGTTGGCAAAATCATTTAAAAAGAATGTAGATAGGCTGTCTAGTGTAACACTTTTAAGGTTAGATCTGATTCTGATTTGACGAAAATTTGCTTAATTCTGATTGGACGAAGATACTTAACATTTTTTCGAAAAATTGTCCAATAGAATAAATAAAAATTATCAATTTATTTCTGAAAGTTATATGATTAATAGCAAATTTTCAATTTGAAAAGTTCTTTTTAATCAAAATTACTTAACAAAGACGTTTTAAAAGAATTTAAGAACAGATAAAGGTAATACTAAACTCCTTACCAAAAATACTGATTGCAGAATTGTACTGGTATAATTTTGTCAGAAAAAATCAACTTAAATTTTAAAATTGTACAATGTGCTCTCTCTGATTCTGATTTGACGAAAATTTGCTTAATTCTGAAAGAACGAAGAGCTGATATTTTACATTTTTTTCGAAAAATTGTCCCGTAGAATTAATAAAAATTATCAATTTATTTCTGAAAGTTAAATATTTATGATTAATAGCAAATTTTCAATTTAAAGGCTATTATATGGCCGACTGAAACTGATGAACATCATAATTCCTGTTCGAATGAGACGAGTTTCAGGGAAAAAAACATGCTTGTATTTTTTTTCAAGCATAGAAATGTATAGAAATATATGTATAGAAATATATGTATAGAAATATATGTATAGAAATATCAATGTATAGAAATATCAAGAAACATGTTTCTTGATATTTCTATACATTGAAAGACTTTTTTTTCAGATTTAAAAATGCGCCTTTTATGAAGTTCTTTATTAACTCCAGATTTTTATTTGATTCTGTGAAAAATAATTTCTGGTACGGAAAATAATTTTCTGCAATTTGCGAATTTTAAATTTTATTAAAAATTAGTTTTAGTTTTAAAAAATTTAGGAAATTGTATACAACAATATAATACTTGATATATTAATATTTTTTCGAGATTTTGGAAAGAAAACTTTAGACAGTATAACAAAAAAGGAAAGTTCGACAAAAAAAAAAGAAAAAAAAAAGAAAAAAAGAAAAAAGAATTGAATTGATAGTGCGTGTCTTCAATTATTATTTTTTTTATTTTGCCAAAGAATTACGATTTATTATTTATGAAACATTATTAGATTACATTATTAGATACTATTACATTACTATTACATATTATTACATTATTAGATAACATTATTAGATAACATAATTAGATTCCGAGGAATTTTACAGCATTAATTTCATTTTTTTTATTTATCTTCTTTAATTCATTTTTTTATACAATAATTTTGTAATTTAAACCAAACGCATTTTTCAACGAGAAATTTTTCACATTCCCTTAATGTTGAAGATTAAGCACAAAAAAAAAAAAAAAAAAATATATTTATGCAAAGAAAAGCAACTTTTAATATCCAACTTTCTCTTTTTCTGAAGTTTAAATTTTTCTTCCTTCATACGTACTGCATATTTACGTTTTAAAAAATGAATATTTTTTTTCACATCTTTTTACGTATTTTGAAACTATTTTCGCTAATTCTTTTTTAATGAAACGTGTTGGTGTTATTTTTCAGATTAAATATTTGAATTTCTCGAAATATTAGTTTAATACAAACTGAAGCTCAGTGTTCTAAATGAAGAGTGTTTCAATAATATGGAATTATAAATTAATAACGCAAATATTATAGCAGAGATTCGCCTAAATCTTACCCCTTTCTATATTTATATTTATATCTGTCACAGAACACTTTTTCAATTGATCACTTTCTTTAGTCACTTCTTTTATTTTAATATTAAAATACAGTCAGTCAGTCGACAGTGAAATAACTTTGAAACTCCTTGGAACAATATTCACGAATCTTGGCTTAATAAGTGTTCAAAGGGCCGTTATTTTCCGATATTGGCCCTATATAGAATTCTCCGATTCACCCGACATTTTACAGCAACTTTATAACCAACATCCTCCTTATATAGAGCTTTCAGATTCACCCGATATTTTAGATCCATTATTCAGTCAATATTGGCCGTATGTTGGCCGATATTGGCCATATATAGGACCAATATTAAAAAATCTAGCCATCCCAATATTGGTCCCTCGGTGGATATTTATGGAGGACTCATATCATAGGATACTTATGGAGGAGGAGACAATTGTGAGCCCAACTGGGGCCAATGTAAAATTGTTACTGGGGAGTCGCGATTTTCCAATCCAGTGGCTTTTAATGACTTGCTCTTTTGTTTGGAATTTTCTAAAATTAAAAAAAAAAAAAAAAAAAATTATAATTTTATTTTTTCGTTTTGGTAACAAATTTTAAAATAAATGAAAACTTCCATTATAATTGCGACCAACTACATCCAAGAGAAAAATCTTCAAAATGGAGAATGTCGTGAAGGGCTGCTTTATCGTTAATTATCTTCCCGATCTTAACCCGTAAGTAGAGGTTATCGAAAAGAAGCAGCTACAATGGGATTAAATCTTTGTTATTTGTTAGGGCTCGAATCCTTAGTAAAAGTATAATAAATTGGGCGAAAAATATTTTTTATAACTGCAATGACTAATAAATAAAGATGGTTTTAAATCTAAAAAAAAATTATAGCGTTGGCATTGTAAAGCAAATTTACATGCTCAGTCGCCATGAATTCAACATCAACAGCACGCAAATATGGCAACTTCCTGTTCTTACCTTGTAGAATGTAATTCAGAGTCTGTCCGCTAGAGCAGAACTAATTTCGCAGAATCGAGGTACCTGGTTTCACTCTTCACTCCACTGCTCGGTCTTGCCCCACTCACCCCTACATAATTTTCGGATAATTTGCTTAAAAATAATTATACAGTAGAGGAAAAACGAAATCGATTCCTAAAAAAATGAATCCAAAAGAACATTTCACATCTTTATGTTATATAGTATTGACCTACCCAATCCAGATTTTTATTTTTAATAAGAACTTTTTTGTTCAACAGCGCATAAATAATTTATACAAATTAGATATATTTTCCGTTTAAGATAAGAATAAACAAAACATTATAAATGGGCACAAAAAAGCTTAGATTTCTGTAAAATGATACAATGATCCGTGAAAGTTAAGATATTAGCATTAAAAGAAAATCCAAACTACAAGATTAACACCAGCACGAGGTGAAAATATTTAAAATCTCAAGTTCCAAGACATTTCAAAGGAGAAATAAAACAACAATGATAAATATAATTCATAAATCAAAACACTGACAAATTGGGATAATTAGTTAAAATTAGAAAACAAGTAAACAGTCTCCATTAAAGAAGTTTCTTTATTGCTATGGCACCAGTATTTAGATATGCTCTTTATTTTTCTAAACCAAGCGATTGAAAACTGCATCAAAGCTGCGCAAATTATTGATGCACGGATGTAGCTCTTTTTGATATAAAAATATAAATTTATTTTCAATTAATTAACAAAATTTTCTACAATAAATAAGTTAAAAGTAAATTTTTAGTGAAAAATTAATTGTTTATATGGCATATAATTGTACAAATAAATTGATAAAAGTGCTAAGTTAGAGATATGAGTGTCATAATTTTTAACATCTTACTCAAAAAATATATGATTATTTGACAATATTTTTGAGTATAATAGATACCTTGAATAGTTAGGATTAATTTTAAAAGTTAGAAAAAAGAATCCATGTTAGTCATTTTGAGAGTCATTGGGATGGAAATAATGTGTCGATGTCCCAAAATTAGTTGACAAGGAAATGTTGGTTTGTTTTTTTACTTAATTTTGACTCTTAAAAAATTAAAGAATGATACAAATATATCGGTATCATTCTTTGTTGGTATCACTCTCCAATTAAAGTTACACATGGGGATCAAGCTTTCCCTAATTTAAGACAATAAAAAATAGTTTAAATAAATTAAGAATTTGTTATTCTACCAAAACCTTGTTTTATTATTTACTACAAAAAAAAAGTGTTGTTATGCAGTTGTATATGAAAGCAAAAAACAGCTTTGTGAATATGCCAGAATTTTCAAATAAATTTTAATTGATAAATAACAGAATAATTTCATTTGTGTCTATATGCCCTCTCTGTCCTACATGTTTTATTTACATAAATATATAGTTGTAGAGTTTCCTTATGTGTTTAACTGAATATCACTGAATAAGCATTATGTAAGAACAGTTAGCAAAAAATATCTTAAACTTAATATCCTTAGTCATTTGAATCACAAGTATTAATAATTTTGAAGCCTAAACACCCATTAAAGTGTTCCAAACATTTATAGTTTCTTAGACATTAATTTTAGGACATTATTTTATACATTAATTCACTCATTTCTTAGATATTAACTTCGACATTAATTCACGTTTCCTATATATGCGTAAAAACAGTTTTTAACCCGTATAAAATATGATATTTCTGACAGATGCTTTGTGGATCTTAAAGGAATGTGTCTGCAAAATGTGAACAATAAATCATTCAAGATTAAGCAATATACCACCATCTGAACAAATTTGCGTAATGATGAGCAGTGGAAGATTGAATCCAATTGAACTGGGATTTGTCTCAACGTGGCTCCTTAATTAGTTCTGTAGTAACTTGCCATCGCAATCGTAATGCACACGAATTAATTACGACGGCTACGCGTGATCGATCATTAATACCTGGATTAGATTCGAATAGAGCTTACAATACCTAAGGACTAAAATGAGCTTTTTAGTTTTGGAGGACTTATAATGTCGTTGATATTAAATGACCAGTTTGATGTCTCGTCAGAGGAAGTGGATTATGAATATATTGTTCTCAAACAAAGACAGATTTCCAAACTTCGTAAGATTGAATATTAAGTAACCGTGATGCTATTCCCGGTGCAGAAATCTTGCGGCGTGGTAGTGGGAAAAGATTTATTTTCCCTTGCTGGCCAAAAAGAATGATATGAATTTCCTCATGGTTGCTTTTTGAAACCATATATTTTTATACCATGTTATCACGACTCACTAAAATTTTAAAATATGAAAAATCACACAATAATACGATTTTTAACTTAAAGTTTCAGAAGCATTTTTTCTTCTTCCAGGAACCATATTTTCCTCTTTAATAGGTCCCAGGCAAACTCACGTTGACAATGTCTCAACGTTTCCTTTTTCTCCTCGCCTTCCCCATGTTTGTTTTAGTTTTTAGAACATTTGAAATGCAATTGTATTTTTTATGAAAGACTTTAAAACTTCTAAACTCTTAGAATATTTTAAACTTTATTTTCTTTTGGCTTCATTTTTATTTGACACGACGTTTAGTTCTTTTTTTTTTTTTTTTTTAAATTTCATTTTGAGTGGTGATTTTTTTTGTTGCAAGTAATAGGAACTTGAAATCGAAAATATTTTCATTTTAAATTTTACTGTTTCAATTAACAAATTTTAAACTAATGAAGTTTCAATTAGTTTCAAATGCTTTCATTTAGTAGTGCAGAGATTTAAGCATATATGGTAGAGTTAGACATTTTTCTAAATTGAAACATGTGAATCTACGAAAATCACCACTAGAATACAAATATTTTATTGACCGTTTTGCAGATAAATTTTGTGATTATTGCAGATTATTACTAAGGTTTCTGCAACTGGGATGTGATGCTTGTTTAGTTAGCTCACTCATGGTGAAGTTTTACTACTTTTTTTT
Source organism: Parasteatoda lunata (assembly GCA_949128135.1). Classification (NCBI taxonomy): domain Eukaryota; kingdom Metazoa; phylum Arthropoda; class Arachnida; order Araneae; family Theridiidae; genus Parasteatoda; species Parasteatoda lunata. The sequence goes on along the minus strand of OX421976.1, from coordinate 36,256,647 downwards.
ATTTTTTAGAAAATTGCTTGTGTGATAATTAAATTTCATTTCTAGCCAAACTTATCAATGTTAAAGGAAAACTGAATGACTTTGTCTCTTAAAATTGAAGTATAAAAAACGTTGCTCATTTATGTGCTTCTTGGGAATTTTCTCAATGTAGTTCCTTAATTAGTACTATTGTAAGTTATCACGACCTTAACGCACTCGAACAACGACTACGAGCGATCGATGTGTAGTACTAGGCTTAAATTCAAATGGAACTTGCAGAACCTAATGTGACAAAAGTAGCATTTTAGTTGATGGGGACTTATAAGCAAAATACGTTGCAATTAAATGACCAGTTTGATGAGATTCCGAAAGATTCATTTGCAGGTCCTGATATTAAATAACGGTGATGTTGTGTTGGTTTATTTTGTTCATTCTTTGGCGCATTTATTAGAAAACTGATTCTGTGTCAACACTAATAAGTAACAAATTTATAAGTTTACTCTAATAAGGATTTTTTTTTTTTTGCCATAATGCTTATTAATGTAAATGAAAAATTGCAGAATTTTCTTTACTTTAAAGTAAAGTAATTGCTTTAATTTTAAAGTTTTACCCATTTGCTATGTATTTAGTGTTTTAACTGTTACTGACAAGTGTCTTTCTCATAAGTTGTAGATGAATTTTGCATTACTTGAAAAAAGTTTTTGCACATTTGAAGACCAAGGGGGAATAATTGTTTATGCCCATGAAAGCTGATTCGGAGAAAAAACGATGAAAACGTGTGGGCAGGAAACGTTTTCTGCCAGCGTGGCTCATCTTCAAAGAGTAAACGTTCTCGGAATGAACCAATTTTCAATGTTATTAATTTGTCAAAACTTAATAATCCTTAAAATGCAAAAGATGGCCATTTTTTTGAAAAATGGATTTGATCTTTATTTGGAAGTAAAACTATTTTCTCGTTTTTACTAATAAGGTAAAATTTTAAAATGGGTAAAATAGCAATTTTTTGTGTTAATTGTTTTCTAAATGAAGTATTTAAAGCATCGTTCTCAAAGATTTTATGTGTATGGTAAATAGAAAGACTTTGCCTCTTAGTATTAAAGTATAGAAAACATTTCCTATTAGTTTTATCATTTTACTTGCTGTCACATCATATCTTGTTAAAAAGTAGAATTAAAAAAAAAAAAAAAAAAAAAAAAAAAAATAGACTTTAGTTCTTGAGCAAACAATTATTTAAATAGTGGATTTGTAAATTCGTTTTTCAATTAATTGTGTAATTTAAATTTTTATTTTTATTTTTTATAAAATAAGGCATATGAGGAATTCTACAAATAAACACCAATTAGGCGGCCAAAAACTACATGACTATTTCTACATGAATTTTCTTCTTTTTTACACCCTAAAAAAGCAAGAAAAAATATTGAACATGAAATTTTTTCTTTGCGACATACTTTAAATGACAAAATACCCATTTTAAACTTTTCCCGATTTTTTCAATTTTTAAACTTTGATTAAATTTTTTTATTTTTTTAATACTAAAATATAATCTTATAGTATGAAATCTCTATAAATACATTTTAGAAAGGCATTATAATATTATTATATTTATGTAAAAATTGTTTTATCTGAATAAATGGCTCAGATTTATCTCAGTATGTCAGAAAGAGTATGTCACATTTAAAGCATGTCACAAAGAAAAAATTTCATGTTCACGATTTTTTCTTGCCTTTTTAGGGTGTAAAGAAGAAGAAAATTCATGTAGAAATAGTGTGCCCCCCCCCCCAAATTTTTCTTTTTTGGTCGCCGAATTGGCGTTTATTTGTAGAATTGCTCATATAGATATTTTTTGGATATCTCCTTAAACTACAACAACTTATAGTCCGTAAATTGTGTTTAGACTTCTTTTGTACAATATACCATACAGAAACAGATTTGAATGTCTTGTATTAAAAAAGGAAATTTTTAAGTAAAGAGAAAAACACACGTTTCATGCTAAGTATTATTTAAATAACACATTTTAGAAATGATTTTCAAACTGCTTTACGGAATTTTTTTTTATTTTTATTTTTTTTTTTTATTAAAAAAAAAAAAAAAAAAAAAAAAAAAAAAACATGACATAGCAATACCATAATACCAATACAATACAATACCAATTTAAATACCAATATCATACATAGTATATAGTTTGAAAATAGAACATTCTGTATTGCTGTTTTACAATAACAAACAAGCCGAAAAGTATAAATATCTAATTAAAACTTTACGTTTAAGACAGAAAAAAAAAAGAATAGTTTTTTTTGAGTCTGATGCTATTAAAGATTCATTTTTAGAGCAATGTTTAAAAAATTTTTCAAAACAAAATACCATAGTAATTTTATTGATTGAAAATAAATATATTAAGCACTTATATAGAATTACAATATGGAACTTTTTTAATATTGTTGCATATGTTTGTTGGTTTGGCGAAATTCGAAAGCTAGATTTAGAATATTTCTTACATAATGCATCAAAGTTGAGCTTTTCTTTACGTTGATATTAGGAAACGGAACAATATCAAGCGTTAAACTTAATTTTTATAAACATCGTCAGCAGAGTTGAAACATTAGTAATTGATAATTGTGATTAATTTCTCAGTCATCAAAATTGCGTGTAATCATGATTACTTTTTATGAAATTTAAAATTTTAATTCATATTTAATACTATCACATTTAAATAAATAATTTCAATAAATCGAAATGGTAAGATATTATTTGAAAACCCTCAGTCGACTGCTTAGTCGAGTACAAAATAAACAAAATAGTGGAGTACAGCTAGTATGGTTAAAAAGCGATGAATACACAACTATAATTTTTTTTGAAACTATTTACAACTAGCATGGTATTAAAACCGTAAAGAAGAAATTCAAGTGATGTTGAAGATAGGCTTTTCGCTAGGTAATGGGTATTGGAATTAGGTTGTGGCTGAGTTGTGTTTTATTAAATGAGCCATGGAATGTGGTTTAATTAGTTTATCTGGTTGTTTCACTATCCCTATTAGTATTGTTTCATTATCCTATATTAGTACCTGACTTTATCGTAAGAGATGGGAAATATTAGTACTTTTTAGTGTTAAGTAGCTTTATGGTGCTGTCATCTATGTGTGAAGGAAAGCATCATATTCTAATAGTGCAGGGTCAAAAAGTTGGGGAGTGCAGGATATTGGAAACAAACTCTTTATGTGTTGAAGAGAATGAAGGGAATATTGTGGTGTCAACGCTGGGATTCAAATCCCGGATTTGTCGGCCATTAGATTTACAGGTTAGCCCTTTCGACTATAACATGTCCCTAGTTGCTAGGAACTAAGTTCCGTCACTAGGTCGGTCTGTTTGTGCTAAAAATTCTGGTTGCTTAACGTATTAGTTGAAAGCAGTTAATAAACAGTTTTTATCACTATTAACAGTTTGGTTACCATCTCTTTATGGTTATTTGACTGTTTTGTTTGAATATGATAAAAAACAATTAAATAAATTGGCTAACTTTTTTCGAGAAATTTCTATCAGTGTGGCCACTAACCGTAAATTAACATTATGCTCGTAAAATGTACTCTCAGTTTGTGCCTTCACGTTTTTTGAGACGCATTCGATCTGTTTGTCGAATCAAAGCAAACCGTGGAAAAGAGGAGTAAGAGTGTAGTGCTGCCATCTGTCGAGTAATGAAAGAATTCCGTTCTCGTTGTCAGTGGTTACCAGTGTAGAAGAAATGAGAGGCACAAGAAGGGATCGATTCAAGAACATTAGTTTCGCAGCCTGGATGCTGTAACGTGACATGAGGAAAAGGGTGTCCGTACACCTCTGAATTAGGTTAGGAAGCCTTATATAATAACCATATTAATTAGTGATCTCCTAATTTTTCTGAAGTTCGTTACAATTACGGGTACTGAGATTATTTTCTCAGAGAAGGCTATATAAATTAGCGGATAATTTTATTAATTTTGCTGAAATTTGTTACAATTCAAAGTTCAGGTTTTTTTTATATTTTATTTTATTTATTTATTTTTTTTTTTTTATCAAAGCAGGGAACCTAGCCGTAAAAGAAATCGACGGCTAAATCTTTGAATTTGATTGAAATTTATTACAGTGTAATTAAATATTTATTTATTTATTAATTTTTTTTTTGGCACAAATATTGGAGTTATATCATTATCAATATATATTAATATATATTGATATAAGTCAAATATATATTAATATATATAATTAAATTAGTATTTAAAAAAAAGTTCGCAGGAAAACTTACGAAGGTAACCAGGTAAAAATTTAAGTTTTACATTTTATTCTAAGAAGATTAGAATTTAAATCCGTCAACTAAACCTATGTTGCAAAATTATAATAAAAAGTTTTGGCATCTTTTAATTAAACTAGAAAAATTCACACACTTATTTTCTTAACTCACCAGCCCCGTAATTTCCACTAATGAGAAGAAAAAACACAGCGATGAAAGCATTGCTGTGTTTTTTTCGTAAAAGTCGATGAAAAAGAAAATCATTTTATTAAATACATAATCATTACAATTATATATTGTGGAATTTTGTTTATATTTCCTAACATAAAATTATAATAATAATTGTAACGAAGGTAAAAGGTACTTAGATTTGAAAAAGAATTAAATGTACTAGAAAATCTTTATTTTAAAAAAATTAAAAGAAACCTCAACATATGGTTTAGAACGAAAAATTTAGAAATAAAATTTTGCGTGTCCTATACGAATCAAAATAATATAGTCTTAGGTAATTTGACAGATATTATGCACATTTTATATAAAGTCTGTTTTAAAATGTGGTGCAAATTAAAAAAAAGAAAAGAAAGGGAAATTCAGTGGTTTATTTGATGTTGTTAATGCTATTCAGAAACCGCCGACTTTTCATCTCATTTCTTTAAAAAATTCTGCAACACATTTTAAGATAAACTTTATAGTAAATCTAGATAATAATTATATATATATCTAGAAAATTAACTGAGGACTGGATAAAATTAACCAACTCGATTCTTATAAGTAACACGCAAATTTTGTACTAAATTTTTTTTTTTAATTCGTGCTGAACAATATGAAAGTTGTTTTTAAAAATTTCATAAAATTATTTTATTTTATACTTTTTATCTTTGAGATTCACAAAATATTTAAAAAATATGATTTACTTTTTCTCCCAATGTTTTTTCATACTTGTAAATTTGTTGCTGATAGTAAAACTCAATTGAATGCCAGATGTATTTGTATTGCGAATAACTAGCAAGAAAAACTTAAATAAATCTAATTATCTTCTCTGCTATTAATAGAGCAAATTGTTAAAAGGTTTTTAATTTACTAAGAGGTTTTTTAAGTATAAGACTAAGTATAAGATTAATTAAGTAGGGGAGAGTGGGGTCAATTGTAACAGGATACGATTGTAACAGAGCAAAAATTTCGAGTGTCGGGTTCTAGATTTGGTTCCTAGGTGGCGCACAAGGTGTATTTAATAAATCTACATGTATACCCCTGCTGGCAACCATTTTTATGTACTTTTGAATGAGTTACATCACAAAAGATATTTTCACGCTACGTAAGTACTTTTTTTGGTATTAGAATATTATATTGTTACAAAGTAATTTTGTTTAAACAAATAAATATTATTAACCGAATATGTAAGTGGACACCTTAATTAACATTTAAAAAATAGAAGATTAGTTTTGTTAATTAACTAGCATTGTTTTTAACAAATGAAGCTGAAATGGCGTCTTGGGGACGATTGTAACAATAAGTAAAGGGACGAGTATAACAGCTGAAAATAAATAATCTTATGTTTACAAACCATTACTTAACTCTTTAAGAACCACCAATAGTTTCCTATATCATTTATATTATGTTGCATGTGCATTATTTTATTTGTCACCTTTCACAGCATAAATTGAAATTTTTAACCCCTTAAAGTTAAAAGTTTGACCCTTTAGGTCTCTGCTCATTATTATTTTTACTCCTAAAATATCACTACTATTTTGATCAATAAAAAATATATCGCAACTATGATAATATGTATAATTAACTATGTTTTAGTTGAATTTATGAGCTGTTACAATTGACCCCGTAAGTGGGGACAATTGTAACAAGTGCACGACTGTCAAAAATTGTTAATAACTAATATAATAACATTTAAAATAAGGTATATTTTTTTTTCTAGTAGAGGATAGTCTACTTTACTCGTCTGTCAATTAATACTAATAATATATTGGATTTTTTGTTAGTTAAAAATAGTTAAGTAAAAATTTTACAATTGACCCCACTCTCCTATACTCTTAGAAAAATGCATTGTTAAATCTATCAAAATATGATAAAATTTATAGTATTTCTGGCTCTTTGGGAACGCCAAAAAGCACGGTAATATCTGCATAATGTTTACAGACATTTGATAATCTTTTTTTTTTTAAATTGAGTAATTAACACAGATGTTGAAATAATAATAATGTTTATAGATTAAAAAAAGGAAAAGAACCTATTTTTTAATTTTGCAATTATAAGGTTTTAATGCTGAAATTGTAAGAAATATGTATTTTAAGATTTTGAATATCCTGCTATTGCAATGAAAATATTAATTTAAAATTTCAAATGCTTTAAAGCATTTTAAAAAATTCCTTTATGAAATTCTCAACGTAAAGAGTAGATAACTTGAAATAAGACTTCATCACACTGAAACACAATTCATCGGCAGTCAATTTAAAATTTCTACTTCCTTTCAATTAACGTTTTCGATTTATTAAGAGGAACTCTAAAAATCAATTTGAATTTAAGACTTTTCAATTTTAATTTAAACGGTCTTGTCAATCAATATTAGTGGTTATAGCATAAATAGGCTTTTACGAGATTTTACTGTTTTAATCTTTCAAAATATACCTTATTTTAATATTCATTTTTCATTAATGTTTTGTGAAGCATTAAATTCAATTACGTCTATAGTTTCAAAAAACTTTAGAGATTTAAAATTTGAGTAAGTAATGACATTATTATTATTATTATTAAATATATTATTATTATTATTATATTAAATATTATTATAAATTAAATATTATTGTAAATTAAATATTATTATAAATTAAATATTATTATAAATTAAATATTATTGTAAATTAAATATTATTATAAATTAAATATTATTATAAATTAAATATTATTATTGAACATTATTTTGTATCTTAAGACAGAATTTAATAACAAGTGATAACGCCTTACAATAAACGTTCATATCTCTAACAATGCCGGAGTAATTTTAAATAAATCTTATTTAATAATGCAAAATAAACGCTGTAGAAAACCCCTTATCATTTTGAGTATTCTTTTAATCAGTACAAAAGCTACTTAAAAAATTGCTTGAAACTTTTTAAATTTTTAAGATACTCAAATCGGAATTTTTTTTATTAGTTGCCAAAAACGATTCACTATAAAATGAAACAAATTCTTTTAATTTTTCCTGTGTATGTGCTGTATAAAAGAATGAATTACTTTAATTACTCATATCTTGCGCAGATTTAAGCGAATTTTTTTCAGATTTTAGGGAAAAAGTTTTATAATTAATTTTAAAATGTTCTAAAAATTTTGTTTAATTTTAATGAATATTTTTAAAGTTATAGCGAAAAAAAAAGTGAAACAAAAATTGTTCATTTTATTTTATTTTATTGTAAAAATGTCCATATCTCCATGAATATTTGAATATTATATATGCTAGAATTATTATTTTTTGATTGCGGTAAAATAACCGGCGGCTATCTGTCTACCCAATTCGTAATAAAGTTTAAGGTTAGGAACATATATTTTTCTTTACGGATTTGAAACCGTTTACTACTATGGTTAAAAAAAAAAACGCATACAAAACTATGCGGTTTTGTAATAATTTATAATAATAATAATTTATACGGTTTCAAAACCGTAAAAAGGAAATTTAATTGAATATTTGAGCTAGATTATGACAAGCTTTTCGTTAGGTAATGTATATTTGCGTTACGTTCAGTCGTATTTTGACAAGTGGACCTTGGGATTTGCCATAATCTATCTGTACCATTAAACGCGAGACTGGACTTTTTATGTTGGCAGCTCTTTAGTGCTGCCATCTATGTGTGAACGGGAGTTTCACATTCTAATAGTCCAGGATCACCAATCGAGGAGTGTATGACACTGTAAACTCTTTATGTTTTGAAAGAAGGAAAGAAATATTGTGGTTTGAAACCCAGAGTTGAAAGTCGGTCATGAGATTGACAGTTTAGTCTTCTCAGTTACAGTATGTACCCAGCTGCAAGGAACTAAGTGGCTTCAGAAGGTGGGCCTAGTTGACGTGGATGAAATTCTAGTTGTTTAATCATATTAGGCTATAAATTATAAATAAAAGATTTTTCCTACAATGAATACTTTGAATACTTTTTTTTTTGGATTATTAGACTGTTTAGGTTGAATATTTTAAAATAACAATTGAATGATTATGATTCAGCCATTTTTTCCGAGAAATTTTCAACAGTATATCTGCTAAATAACGAACCTCTTTTTTAGTGATATTTTTTGAATCACTTTTTTAATGAAAGCATAATAATTAAAAACATCATTTTTATTCAACACTACAAGCGTAATTAAATTTCGATTAATAATACTTAAAAAGGCAATAACAAAGTTTCTTAATCACAGTAAATTATTTTAATTTGGATTTTATGATATATGATTTTTAGCCATCTTTCTTTTTTTCAAATAATTAAGTTTGAGTTCAGTCATGAAAAGATAAATCGCATTTGTATCTTTCAAAAAGTCGTTTACAGCTTATGGGACAGCTGTTAGTAAATTGCGGCTTAATCTAGGAAGCTCTGCTTACTTTTCTTTGCCAATAACATCGCGTGTTAGAATTAAGTCAATGTAATTCCCGTCACTAAGAGTCCCTATGGTGTTTGAAAGCAAAAAAGGTTTTATTGATTAGTGGTAGAGCATTCTTTTTGGCCCTGTATTGAATGATTGTTATAGGGTCAATCTATAGTGACAAAAGTAACATTTACAGATTTGTTTGGATAGTTTATTTATCAATATTTAAATAAATAAAAAGAACTTTGCTAAAGTGTTTAGCTTTTATGACGTCAGCAATGATTATTTATCCTACTGAAAGAAAACAGTGCTGTTTTTAACAGTTATCAAGAATTATTCCTCCAAAAATTAATACCTTGGCTTACACAATATTGTTGCAACCGTGACAGGTTATATTGTTAACTGTATGCATCTAAAAATTTAACTGCTATTTAAATTTTATTAATACCATAGTAACAGTTCATTGGAAAAAGAAACACACCAGAAAATAAATATTTTCGCAAAGTTTGAAGTTTAACAGAGAAATTGTGACTGATGTAAAGTTACTGACAAAATAAATGAATTATGTATTATGTATAATTGTCGTAGAGCTGTAAAAACTGTTAAATTTAAATATTGGGAAAGTACATGTTAAGTGAATTAGCTTCTAAAATTCGTTTTATTCGGCAATTAAATATCTACTGCATATGAGATGTGAAATGAGGTTTTTCTTTGCAATTAGATGGATCTAAAAGGAATATGTATTGTTTCAACAAATAAGAAAAAGATAAAATGTTATTTTTCTTATTTACTCTCTTCCATAATAATATTTTAAGGAATAAATTTTATTTCTCCAATATAATGCAATTAAAATTTGACTTTCTAGAGTATCAAATTAAAGTTACATTTGTCAAAAACCAATTTGTCACTCAAGAAACTGCTTTTAAAAATTATAAAAAAATTAATTTTTATACGGATAGATTGTCTAGCTATCAATGAGAGAAAAAAATATATAGGCAGCAATTCTGAAACTTTCTTTCTTAAATTTTTAACTTTTGAGTAAACAGTTTTTTTGGGAATAACGCAGCATCAAGATATCAATTAATTTATTAATATAATTATCGAGTTCAGTTAAATGGACTTATTTTTAAAAGAATACACTAAAAAGAATACAATAAAAATCTTAAAAAAAAAAAAAACATATCCAAAGATTATTTAACAACAATTATATAAAATATCAAAATTATTTGCAATATAGTTTACCTCATTTCAGGCTTTTCATGTGCTATTTTTCTCAAAAGTTTAGTACAAAAGATACATTGTAAAACTGTTATCAAATCTATATATTATCAATTATATTATTATCTGTTACATTGTTATTAATTATAAGAACGCATTACAAATAAAATGACACGTTACAATCAATGTTAGTATAAAATTTTTTTTGTCTCGATGTTACAAATCTGTGGTGCAGCAAGTTTTGAATATTGAGATGAAGAACGCAAAAAACAAGGGAACACTTTATTCAAAGTAAACGTTCATATACACTTTAAAAAGTAGGGGAGAGTGGGGTCAATTGTAACAGGGTACGATTGTAACAGAGCAAAAATTTCGAGTGTCGGGTTCTAGATTTGGTTCCTAGGTGGCGCACAAGGTGTATTTAATAAATCTACATGTATACCCCTGCTGGCAACCATTTTTATGTACTTTTGAAAGAGTTACACCACAAAAGATATTTTCACGCTACGTAAGTTCTTTTTTTGGTATTAGAATATTATATTGTAACAAAGTAATTTTGTTTAAACAAATAAAAATTATTAACCGAATATGTAAGTGAACACCTTAATTAACATTTCAAAAAAAGGAAGATTAGTTTTGTTAATTAACTAGCATTGTTTTTAACAAATGAAGCTGAAATGGCGTCTTGGGGACGATTGTAACAATAAGTAAAGGGACGAATGTAACAGCTGAAAATAAATAATCTTATGTTTACAAACCATTACTTAACTCTTCAAGAACCACCAATAGTTTCCTATATCATTTATATTATGTTGCATGTGCATTATTTCATTTGTCACCTTTCACAGCATAAATTAAAATTTTTAACCCCTTAAAGTTAAAAGTTTAACCCTTTAGGTCTCTGCTCATTATTATTTTTACTCCTAAAATATCTCTACTATTTTGATCAATAAAAAAATATATCGCAACTATGATAATATGTATAATTAACTATGTTTTAGTTGAATTGATGAACTGTTACAATTGACCCCGTAAGTGGGGACAATTGTAACAAGTGCACGACTGTCAAAAATTGTTAATAACTAATATAATAACATTTAAAATAAGGTATTAATTTTTTTTCTAGTAGAGGATAGTCTACTTTACTCGTCTGTCAATTAATACTAATAATATATTGGATTTTTTGTTAGTTAAAAATAGTTAAGTAAAAAATGTTACAATTGACCCCATTCTCCCCTATAGTTAAACCTAAGCACCACTAATGAAGAATGCTTACAACAAACTCATATTCATTTGTGAGTTATTTTCGCTTAAAAAAATACCAATTGTTTTTACTTTGAATATCATCCTCGTTAGAATATCTTTTTTATTTAACCTCCATTCTGCAGTTGAGTTGTTCGAAAGTTGTGATATTGGTATCAAGTAACGGTAAAAAGTATTGGCACCTTAAGTGCATCTGGTGTTTTTAAAATATTTTTTTACTTAGTTTAGTTATGATGGTTCGAGAACATTTTCGTATAAGATATGGCTGGGTAAAGCAATGATACAGCTTTTATTGTATTGAGACGTTGATAGATGGATTGCGTCTTCTTAACTTTCAAAAGGATCTTTTTTATTTTTATAAAACTGCTTTTTTTTTGGCCTCGCAAACTTGATTAATTAACAATTTTCATTTAATTAACTTAAATCAATTGCACGTGAGTTATTAATTTAACTTACGCAGATCTCTTTTTATTGTGTTTAGAATTTTTGATTAATTGAATGATAAGCCTTCTAATTTTAAAGTTTTTTTCATAAAATATGCAGTACGTTTTTTTTCAAAAAATCTATTCGAAACAAAAAAAATGATACTGGGCAAGCATATCATGTTACAGATGTTTAAATTTATGGATTAAAAATGAAATAGGTTAATGTCTGAGACGATCATTTATTCTTTTAGTTTCTCAAAATTTCTTCAATTGATTATTTTCAATATACTTAATAAATAATGTGTTTATAAAATTAATGTGTAAAATAAATCCATAAGTTTAATTTGCTATGCGAGGAATACATTTAACTAGAAAACAGTTTTTCCTTAAAAATAATTACAGTATTGTTGTTCTTAAGTGTACTATTAGAAGATCAGAAAAAAAGTTGACTAAGTGAATATGATTTTTATCCTAGTATTGCAACTCTAATTACTTTATAGTATTATCACTTATTATTACATTATAGAATAATCATATATTTTTTCATAAAGAAAATAATCATTCTCAATAATATGATCTGAAAAAAAAGTTATGTATATACTAATAGGCTAAGCCTCCTGTTCGCTGCCGCGCTTTCCACCCTAATGATTGCTTGATAATAATTGTTGCTCCTTGGCATAAGACAGTTTTTTCTATGAAAGTTATAATTATTCAATTATTATAATAATGCAATCTGTACAAAAAATATTGATTTTAAAAAGGTAAATAAGATTAGACACCCATATAAATAATTTATCTTCACATGTAGAGTAGAATTACTTTATAATTAAAAAACAATTTTCTTAGTTATAAACTTTTAATTTAGAAAACAATCAAATTAAAAAACGTAATAACAGTGGAACCAGTACAGGTACCTCTATAGGACAGGTATACAGGTACAGGAATACAAAAATATTTATAAGAAAACAACACCTTTATGACTTATTAATTTTATACTAATGATAACCAAAGAAACAATATGGAATCAATATGGAAAAACTGGATCCTACAGTGTTATTTGCTGGCCAATAAAAATGCATCGACAACAATGAAAAACTGTGTTAAACCATTATGTTATGTATTATGTGTATGTATATTATATATGTTATGTATTATGCATGTATGTTATGTTATAGTTATGTATATATATATAATAGTTAATTGGGGTAGTAAACCTTAAAAAAAAAATTCAGATACTTTTTATTCTAGAAACTTAATTTGTATTCTGTACACTTATTTGAGTGGTCATAAATGAAAGTTTGAATTTTTTCGATGACGATCTCTGAAAAGGTGCCATTCGCTATAAAACTAATAATCTGAGATTTTCAGTTAAGAAAAAACAATATTTAGAGCCCGCCGCCGAGTGCCAAAGTTTGAAAAAATCGTGACTTTTCTAAAAAAAAAGAAAAGAAAAAAAAGATGCTTTCCGCTATAACGTCCAAACGAATAGTTGTAGAAACTGAAATCTGGGCTTATGATTTCTGCTGAAAATTCTTTGTCAAATAAAAACATCAAGGGATAAAGGCTATTTATCATAACGTTATCAGAATTTTTTTTTTAAGGAATGGAAAAATTTTCGGGTGATTGGTGTATGTGAAATAGTACACAACCATAAACAATAACTTTTGAAAAGAAGATCAGTATAAACGCTAAATTGAAAAAAGTAACAACATATTAATAGTAATAATAATAAAAAAAAAAGAATTTAATTCAGATAGTCCAATCATTGATACAAAATGTAGAATCATCAACTAATAAAGGAAAACTATTTTAGAAATCAGAGTAAATTTAATACTTATTCACTTTTAAAATTAAAAAAAAAATATATATTTATAGAGTCAAAGAGTTAAAGGTTATGAAAGAGTAAGAATTATTTTAGTTTCCAAATTATATTTTTTTATCAAATTCATGTTTATCATCTGACAATAGTTTTAAAAGCATTTTCATTTCTTTTTTAAGATTTTCATTAAAAGAACTACCTGAACATTCATAAAACACAAGTGGATTAAAAGCTTTGATTTAGTTACGATTGATATTTACGCATATAACTATTCTAAATTAAATAAGATCTTCGTTTGTGTTTGGTCTTAATATGCAGCTAATGTAGCATTTTGTGTATTTATCTAAACTTTTATATAAATGGTTGTAAAAAAAGACAGATACTTCTAAAAACCTATCTCCGTAAATTTATTTCTGAAAACGAATATTTTTAGGATTTTTATCATCCACTTATCTTTTTTCCAGGGGCATAATGCATGTTTCCTGAAAGATATTTTATTTTCTGCGAAATTTTTTTTTAAAAATGAAGCATAATTTTTATAATTCTTAGTGGTCTTCTCCAAGAAGATATATCGCTTAGAAACTGTTGAATGGCAACATTTCAGATGTTATTAAATTTTTTATTTGTCTAGCTTATCACCATTCTCAGTTTTTTATTAATATTTTTTTACTGCAGTTGGCTTTACCTTAAATTTTGAAAATTTTCAAGTTGAAATCTTATACTTGATTCCATTTTTAATAAAAAAAATTGATCTCAAAACTGAAATGAGATGCAGACACGCAGGGTGTAAAGAGTTTTTTTTTTTCACAACCATTACTCCAACGAAGTTCTTCACAAACTGTCAGCACTGAAAAAGTAGTGTTCAAGAAATGCTTGCATTGCTTTTATTTTACCTTCATGCATATACATATACATTATATATGTAATGTATTATTTTATATTATTTATGTTATGTATTATATATAAGTATATATATATATTATGCTATTATTATTTTTGTTTTCTGCTTGAGTTGTTCTTCTGACTTTTTAAATTATATATATATATTAAGTATGTTATGTATATGTATATTTATGTAATTTATTATGTATATATGTTATGTTATATATATATAATATTTGATAAGGATAGTAAATACTAAAAACAAATTCAGGTGCTTTTTATACTAGAAACCCAATTTGTATTAATTGGGTTCAATTAATTAGATAACTGTAATTGTAACTGTCCTAATTTGGCATTTCAGAAACGTTAGTTTTGTCATGCAAACGTTAATACATCATGCAAATTTAAAAGCAGGACTGAAAATCGTATTGTTACCTTTCAAGTATGAATATTCGGTTAGTTTTGGTCTAATTATGGTTTAAATGTCCCTCCACTCTAAGTAAAGTTTTTAAATATTGCATACAGAATCAAGTAAATATTATCTTTCTGGCTTTAAATTATACTCGCAGTGGAAGCAATCTAAACTTTTATCCAAAGAAACTATTATTAGTTTTTAAATATTCATGCTTTATCTTTTATTTAACTTAAAGAGATACATTTTTGTACAAAGCAAAGATTTTATCAAACGTGAAAACTTAAGCACGTTTCTTATACAGAAACTTCGCAGTATGCGTATTGTATTTAATACAGTAGAAAAAAGTATAAAGTAACTGAATTCAGAGATTATATAGCAAAATTCTGTATGAACTTACCATATGTTATTCGTAGCTTTAACACTTTAATTCTCAACTTCTTAGAGCGACTTCACTTATAGAAGTGTTAACTCTTATCTTCTTTCACTTGTTGAGAAAATTGTATTGAATAATTTTTTTCTTTTCAGCTCTCTTCGTTTTAATATTTTGGCACGAATATCTTTAAACAATCTAGGTTAAACTTCAAAATTTCATTTTTACTCTTTTGGGTGATTATCGTATGATAAATTAATTTTTTGTTAATTTTATTTTATAGTATTTTTAAGATATTAAACAAGAAGAAAATATTCGCCCGCTAAGTACGACAAGAAGGCAACAACATTAATGTAATCCTCTCTCAAAAGTGACATTTACGGAAATTGTTATTACTACCTTTTTCTTCATATGAAAACAACTGGCTGAGATTCTTTGTTGAAATAGAAAAGTATTAATTAATCACAATAATTTATAGCACTCATATCAATCACATTTGACTCTTTTCATGAATCTAACTTCACGTGCTAGGGTTTCTAAAAATGCATCTACGAAAGAGATAATACATCTGAAAAATCTATTTAATTAGGTTTTATACAATACTGTTATAACTGTTAAAAACTGTATTTATAATCTTGAGCCATTTTACGGTAGTTAACAAAAATAACACATCTTTTTCAACTCTTTACTGGGAGGACTATGTAAAAAAAAACATTAAATTTTTTAGTTTATTTATTTTACTAACATGCTTTAATTATAAAAGATGAAGATAAAAATATTATCTAAAAATAAGGTATCGTGAAAGGGTCTATGAGAAATTTTTTCCCCTATGTTATAAAAACCATTTTAGTACACAAAAAATATACCTTTTTCAAACAGTTTCATGAAACAATACTGGAATTAAAAAAAAACTATTAAAAATTAATTAAATATCTTTAAAACCCCTTTAAATACAATTCTCTTTTAAAAATATATCCAATAATACTTTTTTTAAAATTTCTACCACTAAAACGACGAAAATAATTGCTACCTGAAATGTATTGATTATCAGCACTTTTGAAAAAAAAATCTTTAGACAATGGTACAGAATTTTTTGCTTATATTGTACAATGTGTGCAGTGCTCCAGAAGAAAAACAGACCACCCTAAATAACATTTGGTTTAATGATAGGATTTCTTTGATTACTTTCAATCAATAATACACTGCAATCTTAATGATTCGAGATTCATCTCAACTATGTTAATTAATTAGTTCAAATCATATACCTTTTCTATGACGAATTAGGATTTTTGATCAAATGTTCTGAATAATAATCAAAATTTTTTTGATCAGTAGGGTATACAATTTTTGGCATCATTTTAAAACATATAATTGCGTGACCAAATAGAAGATTTGAGCAAGTTCGGTTGAAAAGTTCCAGAAAAATCGAATTTTTAACAAACGAATTTTCTGAAATTCGATTTTTCAAGAACTATTCTATCGACTTTGCTCAAATTTTGTATTTTGCCATGCTAAATAACATTCTTTAAAATGATACAAAAACTATATACCTTACAATTTAAAAATTTTCCGATTATTAGGAAGTAAAATAATATAAAATAATAAATATTTACTAAAATGTGTTATCTCTCGATAAGCGAATTTTATATTTGTGTGCAAAAATTTTTTTTCAATTTTATTGAAAAGTTCTTAAAATATTTATCAATAAATTAGAAATCAACTTTAGAGAACAACGTATTTCAAAGCGTAGTTAATAAACTATAAATTGAAATTTACTTTACATAGTTAAATAAAGGAGTTTTGTTCTAGCATTAAGATCGATGAAGTAAAATGGGAATAGACCCTATCATTAAATCTTCATTTTATTCAAAATAATATCACCATTAAATTTCTCTTGGAAAAGGAAAATACGTTTTTCATTAAAGTAGCCGTTCGTAAACAACGACAGAGTTTGCAGTCCTAAATCTTTCATTTGATAGAGTTTTCTTTTTAAAAATGAAAGCAACTCAATTAGAACTTTTTCTAAAAACGAAATTCTTCCAACGAAAATGCGCTGATTTCATTTATTCTATTTTTTATTATATTGAGAGCTTTTATATGTGTATTAAATTAGTATTTGCTTCTAGGAAAGAGAAGCATTTCGCATTTTTTAAAATAAATAATTTAATTATTCTATTTAGATTTCGAAAATCATGACTATTAATTTTTATTCTTGTCGAAAATATTTTTCTAGTAGACTTCGTTTCTAAATGATTTGTAAGCAAGTTGGCAAGTTAACTTAGACGCAGGCATGAATTTTCGGTTTGCCAGTTTCTTTTTAATTCTTTCTTTCATATAAGTTAATAGATTTATTTCGTGATTAAAAAGAAAAACGCATTAAGTGCATTGCATTATTTTAGTTGAATAAAAAATTTCATTAATCAAATTTTATCCGTAAGGTCTTTATTTATTATATTATAGTTTTTAATACTCAAATGATTAACCTCAAAGGCAAGAAAAACAGAACAAAGAAATTAAAAAAAGGTAATAATATAGTTTATTCACAGAATTAAAGGTGGTTTCTATTAATCTAGATTAGTATAGACTAGACTCGACTTACTAAATGCTCAGAAATTTAGATAAACAATAATAAAAGCCTGTTTAGAAAATTAATGTTTGAAATAGTGTAATGTTTTTTGGTGCTTTTGATATTTTTGTTAACTTCTAGCTATTTTAGATTAACTCACCCATGAAAAAATCTTCAAAACATAAATGTTGAAGTTTTATTGCTATTTCGAAGACATCTTAAACCTTGTTTTGAAGTTTCACTTTGTAATTATACACTTAAAAAAAAAAAAAAACCAGAAGCGCTTCTGAATATGTGGAGCAGCTACGGTGCATGTAATTTTCAAAAACGTTTCTGATTATTTTGGAAACCTCTGTCTAATATTCAGTAACATTTCGCAGTACTTCAAGAAATATTTTATATCATTTCTTGCAGATTCAGATATATTTTTCTCTTTTGTAATATTTTTCCGCGTTTCCGACAAGCTTAATACTATATTGGAAACTCTTCTAGTAACATAAGAACTAGGCTACTAACAATGTCAATCGTCATCCATCAAAACGTAACTCAAAACAAAATCGAGTTAAGATGCTTTATACGCTAGTGAATTGAAATTTAATAGTTGTAGTGGTGGCTACGCTACACTCTGAAATTGAAACGGCGTCAATGCTTTTGAAAATGAAAGAAATGTTTCTCAATTGATACGAAACAGGATATTAAATAAAGTTCTCTGAGATTTTCGCAAACATTTTTGTCGAGTCAAAATTAGTTTTTTGAAATTTTTTACACAGTACTGTTAAGCATTACATAATAACAAACATGGTGGTGGTTACTTTACACCAAGTAGTGTAAAAGAACATTTTAGGTGTTATACTAGATCAGGAACAATAATTGGTTTTGGTGTAGTGGAGTACTTTGATGTGTAGTAGTTGCTGCTATTTTTGGTGCTCAGATGCACCTTAAACCAGGATCAACATTACTTTTATAACAGTCTATCCTAGATAGCAATAGAGACCATTGATATAGCCGTATATGTAACAGTTACGTTTCTGATCTAGTTCAGCCTTTGGTTAAAAGCAATTTAAAATTTTGTCATCACTATTGATTTTGTCAAGATGTTTTTTTTTTTAAATTCCTGTAAGATAAAAACAATTAATAACTGGCAGAAAATCAAACATCATTTTTCGTCCCCCTATTTTCACACACTGATATTTTCATTCTACAATTATGATAAAATAACCGGCAGCAGTCTGTCCACCCAATTAACCGTAAAGTTTATAGTAAAGAATTTTTTTTTACTTTTATTGTTTTAAAGCCGTTTACAACTAATATGGTTAAAAAAGTATGCATAAAAATATTATACGGTTTTTAAATCACTTACAACTAGTATGGTTTCAAGACCATAAATTTTTTTAAAACTAGGGATAGGAGCTAGACTTTTTGTTCGCTAATGAGCATTTGAATTAGGTTACGGTTGAGTTGAATTTTATCAAATGAACTGTGAAATGTGGTTTAATTAGTTTATCTGGTTGTTTCAGTTGTTGTAAGAGATGGGAAATACTAGACATTTTTGTATTAAGCTGGTTTATGACGTTTGCCACCTGTGTGTGAATGAGAGTATCGTATTCTAATAGAACAGGGTCTTAGATTGTGGAGTGCAAGACGCTGGAAATTCTTCATGCGTTCAAATTGAATGAATATATTATTGTGGCGTCAATGTTGGGACTCAAAAACTGCCGTTATGTCAATCATGAGATAGCAAGGAACTAAGTGACCTCAATAGGTGGGCCTAGTTGGTGCTATAAAACTGCGGTTGTTTAACCGTATTAGGTGAAAGAAGTTAACAAATGGTTTTTTTCACACAGTTAGCAGTTTGAATTCCATCTTATTTATAGTAATGTGACTATTTTGTTTGAGTATGGTTAAATAACAATTAAATAAATTGTTGTTTAACCATTTTTTTCTTAGAAAATTAATTTCTAACAGTGTAGCAGACAAGTTCAACGATTTCTTACACAGAGGACGTTATTTACTTACCCGAAGCAACTTTGCTTTTGTGTTAGCCCATTCTAGTATATTAAGATAACTTTAGTATAGATGCTACGTGTTTAGTTCAGCCTTGAAAGTACTGAAATAAATGCCGTGGTTGTTGCTTATTCTAACTGATATAGCCAATAGGCAAGACCAGTCATCCACTCAAGTTCCAGGCAGGAGATGATCGGATATGGAATTCGAGTTATTGTATTTTCGACAGATGGGGAAGATTTTTTTACCTTTGTCATATCTAATACATTTTAAGCACTTACTTGATAGTGGAGTCGGAAGAGCGTGGCCACCCTCCAAATTTAGGGCATCTCCAGGTTGTTTGCCACTATATCAGTCGTATACTAAGGAGGAGAGCAGCTGGAGGAGGCAACAGCAAATTTTGCTGTTGAACAAATTTCCAGAATGGCTAACTAAAATAAACTCTAGTATTTTTTTTTTATGACCGTCGTTGAACAGATTTTAGGTTTACGACTACTAATAACAAGCTTTATCCCGTCCCGCCCCCGTTAGGGGCCATCCGGGGACACTCTGAAAGTTCGAAGTGCGCGCAACAGTTCAGTTACATAAGCAAACATATTCAAAATTTTCAAAATATAGTTTTAACAAATAGATGGAATATTAAATATGAAATCCAGAAAACAGTGATACTTAGAAATAAACTTAATGCAAACAAGCATTACAAAGAAAACAATCAGAAGAGATATTGATGTCGCATCTTCAGTAGGGGTGCAAAGTTAAAAAAAGGAAACAATTTCACATGGTTAAATATAGGATGTTTGTAACTCAGAATATAATTACAGCTGGCACAACAGTACTAAAAGTATCAAATTCCAGGATTTTTTTTAACAAAAAAGACACACACATATATATATATATATATATATACTCTAGGAACACAAGTGATTAAAATTTCAAAATGAGGAATCACACAGGGGCAAAGATTGACAAAAGCGCATGAAATTAAAGCGCGGAAAACTTTTTAAGAGAAAATTCAAGTAAAAATCAAAGCATAACAGGTAAATCAATAAGCCGTGATTTAAAGTGTATCTTTCCTAACAATAGGTAGCAAGAGACCATCAGGATTCAGGGAGGTGCCTTGTTACTAAACAATTTTCTTATTATTTCCTCAATTCCCTTTTTTATTTTAGGATTTGACCAATGCTGCTTTATAAGTTCATAGGTGGTTTTTGAATGAAAAAATTTCTCTCTAATGTGTTTAAAATTTGTACAATGGATTAATATATGTTCCGAATCCTCAACAAGCTGACAGGTACGGCACAGCTGAGCTCCCCCAAAAAACCTGTCCTGATGTTGTCCATGACAGCCGTAATTAGTTAGGAATTGATTTAAAAAGAAATTCCCCATGACTTTCCTCGTTTGAATTTTCGGGAGGAGCTCGAATGTGTGATTTCCCTTTGTAAAGCTGTCACTCCATCTCTCCTGCCATTCAATCAATTTTTTCGCGTTCCAAAGTTTTTCTTGCAGTCCGCTTGCTAGGATCTTCAAACAGGTCGACCGTTGATCTCTCACAGGCTAATTTGGCTAATCTATCAGCTTCTTCGTTGCCCATATGGCCTGCATGTGCTTTTATCCAATGTAAAACGATATTGTTTGTGAATTCTTGTTTAATTAAGTGGAATTTGTAATTTTGAACCTAATCCGGAAGACAAGGGAATTTCTGGATCAAGTATTGAGAGAAATTTGTGTTGGTGGAGGACTTTTTCATGGAACTAACCCGCATTTGCTTTACATGGAGAGGAAGACCACGAGAACCTCCCACGGTTAGCCTGATGGTAAGGGGACTTTAATCCATGATACGTCTACCACTGAAGATATTTCAAGTCAGCAACGTGGTCGGTGCAAGCCGGAGGCGGAATTCATATCCCAGCCATTGCCGGGATACGAACTCGGTTCACCTCATTGGAAGGCGAACACTCTATCACCTGAGCCAGCGCGACTCAAACTCCAGTATATAAACACAGCTATATTTCTCACAATAGGATTGTGAGGAGTCGCTCTTCTCCCAACGAGGTGAACCGAGTTAGAATCCCAGCGATGGCTGGTTGATGCGAATTCTGCACACTGTTCGCACCGACCACAAAGCTGATGTAAAATATCCACAGTGGTAGACTGGTATCTTCATGGGGTAGAGTCTCCTTGCCGTCAGGCTACTCGTAGGAAGTTTTCGGTGTTTCCCTCTCCGTGTAACGCAAATGCGATTCAGTTCCATCAAAAATAGAAGTTCCCTTGTCTTCTGGATTGGGTTCAAAACTACATGGCTACGGAGTTAGTAGTCGTAATCCCAAAATTGGATCAGCTGTTCAACGACGGTTATAAAATGGGAATATGCTTGCGCGAGATTTTATTTTGCTCATGCAAGACTTTGTTTATCCGAAATTTTAAGAGCTTATCTTTGGTCTATAATCTAGATCTACAGTTCCAGATTCTTGATTCATTGTTAGTATATCGGTATTCTGTGATGTATTTATTGTATCGAGCATGTTTTGTCTAAAGTAGAAATGTGCTTTTTGAAATACATAGTTCCATGTTTTTAGTTTTAAGTTTGAACAATTTTCTGTTTCAAAATCTTTGTGTTTCGATTTGGCATGCATATAGTAAAATTTACGCTAGTATTTTATTTAATTTTCATATTCACATTCCGCAAAATACCTACTACATTTTTAAACCAACTATAGGAGAGTTTGCCTTTTTTGATAGGCAAATTTTGTCTTCGTTGGTATAGATGGTTACACGAACGTCAATTATATAGGACTACCATCGTAATGTCATTGTACTGAAATGAGCATACTGTCAAAAATTCCGGATCAAATTATTGTAAAAAGTACTGGCACTCAGGGTGC
The DNA here is from genome assembly GCA_949128135.1 of Parasteatoda lunata. Classification (NCBI taxonomy): domain Eukaryota; kingdom Metazoa; phylum Arthropoda; class Arachnida; order Araneae; family Theridiidae; genus Parasteatoda; species Parasteatoda lunata. The sequence goes on along the minus strand of OX421976.1, from coordinate 36,233,986 downwards.
AGGTGCTTTTTTACTGTAAAATCCATTTTCCCGGCACATGTTACTGAAAAAAAATCTGATATATTGTAGTTTCTATAGCATTAATAACATTAAAATCACTGAATATCACTCTAATTTAATAAATATTGTTGTAAAAACTACTGTATAATATTTTACGATAAAAATTGATTTTACCCTAAAGGGATTTTACCGATAAGACACCGAATGTGCCGATACTTTATGCTGGAATTTTTAACACTCTAATAAAAAGCATATCCAGAATAATAGTTATTAATTGAATTTCTAAAATAATAATAGTTGTTCAAAATTTAAAAAAAGTATTTTAGCAAAGGTAGTAATAGAAATTATACAGTATTAATCATAAAGTAATAATCAAACTATGCATAATTTTTATGGTAATGGTTACTGTAAAATCACTTTGATTGAATAAATATTACTGTAAAAATTACGGTAAAGTACTTTACGATAAAAATGGATTTTACGAATGATGCAAACAAAATAGCAGTAATTTTAACCGTGATTTGATCCGGAATTTTTTACAGTGAAGTATCTCGCCAATACTAGTTAATATTTAACTCAGTCTGGCAACAACTATTCTGTTTTTCATCAGTGCATGTTTGATGGTTTTTCCAAAATCTCTTTTGTTTGTTTATCCAAGTATAGAGTTAATTTATTAAGTATGTTTGTTGTTGTTTTCCGTTATTCTGAAAAATTCCTTTTCATCATACATCAAAACAATCCTCTTAAATATTCTGCAAATAAAGAAAATTATTTTAGCTGCAGATGTGGTTCATGGCATCATTTTTATGAGAAAGTTCTGCGTTTATTGAAAGCTTAATTTTTTTTTTTTATGTCAGTTTTGAATTAAATATATGTTTTGATAGTTGATATTTTTTAATTAGTTGATAATAAGTTAATATTTTATAATTCATTCTCTATTAAAATATTCAAGAATGAAAATCATTTAGAAACTTGAGCAAAATATTTTATGAAATTCCAAAAACTTATTAAGCTTAGATATAGATAATTAGCAAGAAACAATTACTTAGTTCTTGAGAAAAGGCGTACTTGCAAAAGATTGTACATTCAAGTGCTAAAATAAATCTCGATACTGAAATATTATAAATTTCCTACTAAAACTCTTATATTGATTCAAAATAATCTTAACATTTGAAGTCATTAGTGAAAATAAGTATTTCTTAGAAAATCTGAACAAATCAAATACTTTTCTACTTGTAAAGTTTCGATAATCGCGGTTGCTTTGTTTACTTTTCCCGCTCTAATGACATATCCTTAAGGTATGGAAATTTGTGAAAGCATCGACATTTTCGATAATGAAGGGCAATAATGATTTTTAACTTTAAAATAATGTACCTCTTATCTGAAATTAAAACAATTTAAACAAAGCGTAATTGTACACAAAAGAAGACAATGGCGAGAAAAACAATGTCGATTAGTTTCTCTGAAGATTTAAATAATATCGAAGCTAAATACTTTACGTGAAATGAAATGAATTTTTGTTTGTAGGGTAACCAGAAAGGTTATTATAAATAGTTTCGTAACCAGTTTTGAAATAGTGTTCATTTATTGCTATTCATACACACGCAGGCTTGTGAGCTTATTGCAAATACGGTTTTTAAGAGTTTGTAAACTTGAAAAACAGATAGTACTGGTTATTAAAGGATATCGCGAGAATCCATCTTGGGTTATGTTGGGATTCGAACGCTACAAAATGTTTGGCGGAACGAAGAGATTACTGAGCGACAGAGGCCCTTTGAAATAATATTTGACGACAGCTGACTTAAAATAATTTTAAATGAGTGTTGTTTTGAATTTTCCAAACTTATTATTTTGTAATGTTAGTTTTTTATAGTACTTATCTGCCATCATCATCATCATAGTCGGCCAGACAGCTATTTGCGGACCAATGCCTTCCTCTGAAGATTTCTCCATAACGACATCCGATTTATCTTTAATCTCCAACCAGGGGATAGAGTGTTCCGCTTTCAATGAGATGAACCGGGATTGAATTCCAGCATGGCTGGTAGATATGAATTCCGCATCCGGCTTGCACTGACCACAGTGCTGACGTGAAATATCCTCAGTGATAGATGGATCATGGGTTGGAGTTCCCCTAACCCAAAAATTGGGTCGGCTATTTAACGACGAAAAAAAACATACAGGATGAGCTGCGATGACTCAGGGGATAGAGCGTTCACCTTCCAATGAGACGACCCGTGTCCGAATCCCAGTCGATAAAAATTCCGCATCCGGCTTGCACCGACCACAGTGCTGACGTGAAATATTCTCAGTGTTAGACGGATCATGGGTTACAGTTCCCTTGCCGACAGGCTAACCGTGAGAGGTTTTCGTGGTCTTCCTCTCCATGTAACTCAAATGCCATCAAAAAGTCCTCCACGAAGGTAAATTTCTCCCAATACTCGATCCAGGAGTTCCCTTGTCTTCTAGATTGGGTTCAAAATTACAAGGCTCCGTAGTTGCCTTGTAATACTGAATTAAACTTCAGTAGTCGTAAATTCAAAATTGCGTCCGCTGTTCAATGACGGTTTATAAAATAAAATATAAAATAATTGCAATAAAATTGGACACTTATCTACCACCAGAAGTAAATTTTTGTCCCCAAAATGTGTTTGTTTTGGGGTCCAAAGTATTTGTTATGTTAAAAGACATTTTTTGTAACATTTCTGAAGAACGATTCGCTTTGAAGCAATCCTATAAATGCTCCTTTTCATTCTACTTGCACAGCAGAGCTCTTTCAACATTAAAAAGAAATGGTTAGTTTATGTTGTGGGTTTGAACAGTAGAATATACAATTTATAATATAATGTTTTTGTCACTTTTCCGTTTTCAATTCTGTTTATTTCCTTTATGACAAATTCTATTATATAATGAAATCTACACAGATTCGGACCCAGAACCTATTTTATGCAAGGCCAGTTCCCCCAATTTTACACAGGCCGGTCGGTAGTTATCAAATATATTTTCTTCGATATTTTTTTTTTTTTTAGCCCGAGTGTTATACGATGATATCTGCAGTGTGAGACATAGCAGTTTGTAGTTCTAAGTGGGTTTGATGTTCAATATCTAGTACATGGTTAGTTAAATAAATAAATGGCCAGTCTTTTTATTTTTATTTTTCAAAGAGAAGACAATTCAAACAAAGCGTTAAAGCCCTACAAAACATTAAAATACAAATTTCCTTAAATGGTAAAAAAATTTTATTTCGCTTATTCTTTCGTTACCAACGAAGCTAGATTTTGTTGTTGTTGTAGTTCATTTACGTCACACTGGAGCTGCACAAAGGGTTATTGGCGACGGTCTGGGAAACATCCCTGAGAATGATCCGAAGACATGCCATCACAATTTTGATCCTCTGCAGAGGGGATGGCACCTCCACTTCTGTAGCCCGACAACCTGAACGCGAAGTCGTGCACTCTACGGTAGAACAGTTTAACGAGCACCAATACCACTCACCTTCGGACTCTACGTAGAGTGATCCAAGTGGTCACCCACCCGCACACTGACCGCAGTCAGTGATGCTTGACTTCGGTGATCTGCTGGGAACAGTGTCTTAACGATCAGTCCACTGCGGGACCAACGCAAATTGAAATAGTTTCCTAATGTCGAAATTCAATATGTTATCAAAAGTAAGCGATTAGTTTATTTTTACTAAATAACTATCACCTACTGGAAAATGAGAGAAGACATGTTTCGCAGGTAATTAGCAAGACTGTATGCTAACAATCACGATCATATTCAGCATTGAAAAGTATAACAGGTTCAAGTTAATTACGCTGTGCATATATGTGCACATTTTGCCGTATTATATACTTATCTTTGATATTAAACTACCTAACTAGAATACCAACGGATATAAACAAAAAAAAAAAAACCTTCCCGTTTTGGTTATAAATAGTTTTTATGAGTTCTTTAGCGACTTGTAAATATTTTTTAAGCATTAAGAGGCTCCGCCTCCAACCAACACCTCCTAGAAAGAGTAGGCCTCAGCACGGGTTACCATAAATATCCTTTAGTAGTCCAAACGTAATGACATATTTCGTATTTTCAACCACTGCGCAGCTTAGTACCCCGAACGTAATGACATCTTTCTTATTTTTCATCAACTGCGCAGTTAACTTCGTCATATCGGACTACTAAATTTATCCGTGCTGAGGCCTTCCTTCTTCTAGGAGGTGTTGCTCCAACATTTTCCGATCGCCAGCTCTCGTAATTGATTCTCATTCATCGTTGTTCATTTCTCCTTACATATCATTTTTTTACGCTTAAATTTGCAATAACTTTCAAACAAACTGGAATTTTTAAAAAAATACTCTTTTTAAAATTATAATACAAATAATACAAAACGGTCTTAACCGCACGTCAAATTTCATTTCTGTAGTTTCATTTCTGTGGACATTAGATCGTGCTACATAGTTTTTTAGTTACAAATCTAACAGTAAGCAATTCTAGAATTCTCGAATCGCCATTTCTTTTTATTACGTTGGACTCCCTGTGCAGTTTTCTACACCTTCATAGTTTCAAATTTCTAAGTCTTAAGAATTTTGACCAGCAAAGCAAATTGTAAAATAAAGCAAAAAAAATAAATAAATAAATAAATAAATAAATAAAAAAAAATAATAATAATAATAAAAAAGAAAATTTAAAAAAGAAAAGAAATTAAATCGCAAAAAAAGCATTTAACTTTCGAATCGAAACAACTGTGTGGTAAGTTTAAAAACAAATGTGGTTTTTCAGCAAACCAAATTTTAACTCTTCGGTTACATTCTTGCCCGCTGTAGAAGGCCCGTATGGTATTTTTTTACAATAAGTTTAACAGTTAACAACTCTTGAAAAAATTATTAAATAATAGCTTTTTCCATTCCTTCGTAATTTCTTTTAGACCTTTCTACATACCTTAATAATTTCAACTTTCTAAGTCTCGAAATTTTTGCGCTACAAAACAAAATGAAACGTTAAGTGGAGCACACATAACAGAGTTGGCGTTGGCGGCCCTTGCGATTTTTTCAATATAGAGAGAATAAGGTCTTACCACAAGTGTAATAAATTAAAACTAGATAAAAGAAACTGAAAAAAAAACCCTTCAAACAATCCTTAAACTGTCAAAAAAGGAAAGCAAAAAGCTTAAAAGATATTACACTTGGTATTTTCCTTAAGCTTAAAATAAATAAAACAAAGCTTTGACTCTCAAATAATTAAACAATTATCTTAAAATAATTAAAGGAAAACCTTTACGGTTTTTATACCTTTCATTGCTGAGTCTATTTTAAAATAATATAACGCTTTGGGTTTTTAAAATTGATACTTCAATTAACTTGTAATTAGGAATAAGCAAAGCGTTAATTGTTTTCATTATCCTTATATACTCTTTCATTACTTTTAATTTATTTCTTTTCAATGGGCGTATAAGAAGCACCGCGAAGTCTTATAGGTTTCTGTAGAAGATATAGATTCTTTTAATGATACTTTTATCTAAGAGAATTTACTCATTGTCATTTAAAATGAATTTGTTAATTAAATTTAATTACATTTGTCACCTCTTCGGTGCTAGAAAAATAATTCTCAATATTTAATTAGTGCCTGGAGTTAACTATGCTTTACAGCATTATGTTAGATTTTTATCATCTTATAATTAATTAAAATGCATGTAATAAGATGAATATGTAAAAACAAATTGTAAAAGTTTTTCGAATATGTAAATATTACGTGTCAAATAACAAGATTAAAAACAGAATTTGGGGACTTTTTTTTAAAAAATATCGTGCAAAAGATTGAATGTAAATCGTGTTTAAAGTTAAAAATAAGGTATTCTTACAAAAAGATAAGAATGATTGAGATAAAAGAAATTAAAATAAGAGATTGACAATACTTTTTCACATTCAAGTTTAACTAGTCCGAAGAAAACTATAAAATATAAAATATTTAAAATGTAACGAAATAAAATAAATGCATATTTCTACTAAATACTTCACAATTTTTTCCTTCTCAAGATTTTCTTCGTAAAATTTTTTATTGATTTAGGTCCTATCAAATAAAAATTTAAAAACAAATATTAGATAGAAAAATATAGTGAAGAGAAAACTAAGAAATCTTTGATGGTTATAATACAAATATATTCAAATATATTTTTTAATATATAAGTAATTCAAATTTATGAAGTCGTCTAGGAAATTCCTAGAAATACAAACGCAGTTAAATAAGCAAAAAAATCCTTGTTAATATCCTAAAAAAATTAGACCATATTCATTGGGGTTTATGTTAAATAATCAGTGTTAGAAAAACAAATCCAACAAATTGTAATGTAGAAATATTTGAATTAAAAAGGGTCAAATTAAAGTGAGAAAATTAAAAAAATCCGTTATGCACTAATTCCTTCAAAACTTTGTAAAAAAATAACGTTAAATAAAAATGAATAAGAATATAATATATTTCTCTGAAATCTGCTTTTTGAATCTGTATAGAATAATTCAATATATTACTTGTAGAAATAATTTTTAAAATTGTGAATTTTGAATACCAAATCTTTAAAAACAGTGAAAAATAAATCACAAAACTTAATTTGAACGTAGAAATAATACATTTCTATGCATAACAAAGAGAAAAGTAAGTTTTCATATTACTGAAATTATTTTACCTTTATACTGACTTCTTTTTAAATTTCTAAAGATTTTATTAAATTTTTATTTATAATCTAAAATACTTTACATCATGAATATTTCTAGTATATCTAAAATCTGTTGATTTTATGCTTTTCAAAATGCATTTTCTAAAAAACTAGTTTTAAATTTTTATTCATACATTAAGATACTTTAATTTATTAATATTTTTGGGATATCAATTCAGATTTTATTCTCTACAATATGCATTTTTTAAAAATTATTTTTATAAATATTTTAATGAACCTTAGTGAACAAAATGATTCGATTCGTTTTACAACACATAAATATAACATATCAAATACTAAATGGAATATTAAACTTTCAGTTATAGATTTTTTTAATAAAAATTTATGTCAAAACAGTTTATTCGGAATTTTGTTCAAAATGTTCTTCAATTAAATTTGAATTTTTCTTTTTATTTTCTAAAATGTAATTCTCCTTCTTTCGATGCTAATTATAATTTAATTTCGAAGCTAATTATCAATTAAATTTATCAATTAAGAATTTTTGTTCAAGGGTGCTTTCGAAACAGTATTACAGTCCGATAGTAAATATCGATCGTAGATAGTAAATACTTTCTATATATTTTTTAAACTACTGCCAAATTTATTTTACCCAAGCAAAGATTACGTATTAAGACAAACTATAAAAATACTGTGCTAATTTTGTTGTTTTAGTTAAGATAAACTTTCATAATGATTTCAGATTTTTTTTATATAGGTTTTTTTAAACCAATGGAGGATTATATTATTAGGATTATATTATTATATTTCGTGGAGGATTATATTATGTATTAAATTCACCTTAATCAAAAGTATACATTAATGATAGCGTCACAAATAAAGTTGTTAGCACAGCGTTGCCCTTTATAAATGAAGATTATTGTAGTAAATCGCAGACTGCGTATAACTTGTAACCTAGTTGGCATGAGAGCATTTGAAGTGAACGCAAAGTCGAGGCTGGCAAAATGACATGCTATAGTACTATTTTTTGAGGCAGAATGTGAGCGTAATGTAGACATAATAGAATACAATAATCGAAAAATTGGTTGTGGCAAATGGAGCAAACGTTTTTCTGAAAGGTTTACGTCAATGTTGGACTTTTCAAGATAAAGCAATCGTTATTATCTCATATGCATCCATTGTTGCTGCTGATAAGATGCCTGAAGGTATTTGAAGATTTAAAACTCCTGTTATCTGCACAGCACTATTACCGTTGAAATCATGTTTCACTTTGTTTTCTATCGTGAATGCATCCTTTTTAACTAGATCTTACATTTATTTTAAATGCTCCTTTGCTTTTTTACACATTTTCGGTATAATACAGAAAAAGAAACGTTTTAGTTAGCACAAGTTTATTCATTTTGTTTTAAAAGAAAATTGTATCTTATATTATAAGAAAAAAAATCATGCTTTTCTTTAAAAAAATTATCGGAGTAAAATTTCGCTATAGTTTTTTTATATAACATAAAAATGAAATTTCATGAAATAGTTTCCTGTTGTTGTCGGTACTATTTTATTGGTCAGAATATTGTATTGTGTGAACCAGTTTCTTTTATACAAAGATCCCAATATTACTTTGTTATCCTTAGCATAAAACTAATAAAAGTCATAAAAGTATTGTTTACATAGTAAAATATTTATTTATATCCAATTCAAAGTTATTTATCTGTAATATTTATTCATCTTCCTTTCTTAGTATTAGTTGCTATTATTACGTTTTTAATTTTCGCGTTTTTTTTCAAGTGTTGTTTCGTTATTGTAAATAATCTTATAATGTTATGGTGGAGATATATTCCTCAAAAAATCAATGGTTGCCTCAAAGTTAATGGGCCATTTATACAGTTTCAAAGAACAGGTTTATAGTTAATCTAAACCATGCAGGGATAAGTTCCACTACAACCAATTTTATTATAAAGTTCGCGCTAAAGCTTCACGTAACTGTGTTCAGTCAACAAAGGCAATGGAAATAATGAATACAAGTTTCTAAAACATAATTAGGAATTAACTTCTTACACTATTTCTTTACAGCGAAAGTTTTTTTTTTTTTTAACGAAATTGAATAACCAAATATTAAATAGGAATTTAAGGAACAATATTGAGGATGAAGTTGCTAGGATGAGTAAATAAATGCATTAGGTTTAAATTTTATCTTAATCGGGAAATAAATTTGTGAAACCAAAGCTGTATTAATACACTGTAAGAACTATGACGTCTTTTCTCTACGATCCGATGATGAAAAATAAAATTTTTTTTTCTTGAAGAAACACTTTTTTTCAAGTTAACACTAAAATGAGGTTTCGCATACAATTTAAAGGATGTTATTTACATCTAAACACTTATAATAGAATAAGCTGATGCTATACTCACGTCATTCACATCAAACGAGAATTATTTTTACTTTCGAAAACACCGATATTGGCGCTTTTAGATATCTCTTGTAAATTTGCAAATGTATCTTTTCTACAATTGAATACAAGATAGCGAAATAGTCGTTCTCACCAAGGCTGCTATAAATTTACTGAAACAAAAGCTTGCCGTTAATAAAGCATGTATGTATACTTTCAGTTTTATGGTATGGATATTTATATTTTAATTTTTATGTCTCTGTGAACAGTATCAAATAATTTTATAACGTATAATTCCCATCAGCTTTGGTTCTGTTAAGCCTATTTCGAATTAATCTTACTGTTCGCTCAGTACTGTGCTCATGTTTGATTTAAAAACCATTTTTATTTCAAGAACTAGTGTATATATACATCCGAAATTAATGAATACACACTTTATATTGTCTCTTAAAATAATTTTACTGACTCTTATGTGTATCTTATTTTACTGTATTCATAAATATTTGTGTTACTGAATATTAAAAATCCTTGCAGCTACTTTGCACCAAGTAGCGTAAAGAACATTCTTGATATCTCACTTCACTTTGGTTCTACACTACTTTGGTGTAATGAAGCTGCCACTATTTTTAGAGTTAAGATACACAAAGTTTTTCTTAGTTTTTAAGTCCTTTTAATACAGTGTGCAATAAAAAATTTTTGTTGTTGATTTTCTATTTGAATACTTTTTAATTAAAATGTAATAATCTGCTTATCGTCAAGGAATACAAACTGGCAGTAATCATGGGGGTTTGTGAGCAAAGCAAGCAGTTGACAGACTCTCCTAGTAATATGTAATTTAGTATAGTACTAGTACGAAATGTTTTAGATTAAAGATTTGCACGGGATCAAAGAAAACTGAGATAAAAATTTCTGAAAATAAAATCTCTCTTGAATGCCTTGAATTGTCTTTGGAGCAGAAATGATGGAGCATGTGGAGCGTTACTGCATTTTTATTGCAGTTCAAATTTCTGTTGATGCACAAGGGCCGATCGGCCTGTGAAAGAGTCGGGGAACTGGCCCTGCACCAGAAAAGTTCTGAGTTCGAATCCTAGACAGGCATGGATGTTCTTTCGTTCCTTTTACTATCTGTCCTTACTGTGGGAGCAACGTTGGCCCACCTAATATGGAGCCCCTAAAAAAGTGGCCAACAAATCTGCTCTTCAGATGCCTGTATGACGAAAGGTCATTCTCCAAGTGGGCATTGGAAAAAAAATGTTAATTTCTTAAGTAATAAAAGTATTTTGCACTGTTCGATACTTTATTTTTATCCATTAACTTATTGATGATAATTTCGGCCAAATAAGTTGTGGATTGTTTGATTGTATCAATTTGATTCTTTAGATATATTTAACAAGAGCTTTGTTGGTAATTTACAGATTACACAGGTAATTTTATAAATGAAACAATTTTTGACACTTTAAGGGATCACCTTAGTTAATCTGCATATTGTTTAGATAATCTGTTAAATAACTGATTTTTACGCTTTAGTAGCACATATCGGCAATAAATCTTCGAGATCTTGCCTCGTACAATTTTGACCAGGCATGAATTCGGCAAAATTTCGTATAAGGACATGATAACTTATTGGGCAAGTTTGTAACTCTAAATATATAATCAGATTTGTATTACTTCACAAACATGTTCACTATGTAATTGGCTGCACTGAGTTACCTGTGAACATAATATTCCTTCACGCTTTCTTGCATATACTAAAAATTTTAAAAATCGAATAAGTTTAAAAAGAAATTTCAAATTGCTAATCGATAAAAAAAACCTTATTTAGGATTTTGCGATGTTCCTTTTCATTCTGTAAATCTTTAATGTCCTGAGATTTGCTCTCAAGATGATAGGAAGGTTTAATAAAAAATTTATTTTTCAATTACAGTTTTAAGAGATATCAATATTTGGATGAAACTTCAAACCATACGTCCCGATGTCTCCTTAAATTGAATTCCACTTGAAAAGTTCTGACAGTTTTAAGAGTCATCAAAAGTTTGAAGTTTTCGGGGACCAAGTTGAATTTGAATTCCTTCTTGAAAATAGATTCATATATTTATTTCGTATGAAGTCTCATATAAGGGACTACATTATCCGAACATTTGTAACAAAGTACTGGGTAAGTCGCATTTCTCAAAATTCATGTGAATAGTATTCATATTTAAGTTATAAATGTCATTTATTCAATTATAATAATCTAAAGCGATTAAAAAAGCTATATAAATGCACTAGGGGAGAAAGAAATCGAACAAATATACAATGTAGAAAAATGTTTGTAATTAAAAAGTTTTTTGGTATTCAAGTAATTAAAGGCTGGAAAATAAGTCATATAGATTCTAATTAAAAAAATCATATTCCCCGTGACCCTCTCTTTTATCCTCTCTTACCACAAGTTTTACCCAAAAAACCACAAGTTTTAAGTACCTTCCAAATTATATTTTTATCCAGTTTTTTTCAATTTTCATTCACTTAAATGTTCGAATATTAGATGTCGACGATGAGAATTTTTTTCTTCATATTACTTGATTATAAAATTACCCAACGCCCAAAAAAGCATACGTTTCAAATATCTCAAAAATATCATTTTTATGCATTCCTTTTGTTTTTAGGCAATTAAATAATGAATTGTAACTTATATGGATCTTATTAATGAAAAAAAAAAATTTTTCTCTAAGGATGACATTATAACCTTCCCCTCCCCCTCCAAAAAAACCGAACATTTTAGGTACTTAAAAAAAATTTTAGGGTTTAAATTTTTAAAATTTTTAAGCAATTAAATGTTAGAATTCAGTTTATATGAATCTAAGTAATATAAAATGATGATTTTAGCCTTTCCTTTTAAAGCCTTAAATTTTAAGTACTTTCCAAAAAAAGTTTTTAGGCATAATTTTTTCAATTTTATAATTTCGAAGATATTCAGCATAGAGTTATATTATAAATTTTTTATTTGTTTATTTGTTTTTTATTTTGCACAATAATTAAACATTGTAAGATAAATTAGGTATAATGATATTTCTAGAAATTTTTAATTTAAACTATTTTGAATTTCCCCTTTAAGATTTGATGTTATTAATACCTAGGATACATCTTGCAAAAATTAAAAAATTTAAAAAAAAAGGTTACCACTCTCGAGCAATTAATTTTTTTGCCTCTCAATAAAATAAAAAATATTTTGCAATTTTTTCAGAGAAGGGAAAGTACTGATATCAAAGCAAGTACAGCAAAAAAAAAAGTTTAATTGCAAGAAATATAATTGATTCTTCTTCTGCAAACAACAGAAAAGTGGTTATTGTTGGATAAGATGTTTATCTCCTCAGAGCGCTTACCTCAAGAGATAAAAAAAAAAAACATCCATCTGGTGAAAGAAGGAAAGGAAAGTAAAAAAACAAGATTTACAGTTTTAAAGACTTACAGAATTCTAGAAAGCAGGAAGAAATTAATCTTATTGCTTTATAAAATTGAGTGGCTGTGACACTACTTCATAGATATTTGAAAAAGGATAAGTGCAAGTGCTTCTTTAATTTAACAGGGGTAGTATATCAATGTACCTAAAAGTTCAATAATCCAAGCTCGACTGCAGATTCAATTGAATAAGCTAAAGTTTTATACTTTAAATCTACAACTAATTTTGAAAATCAGCGGGGAAACTTTAAACGATTTAAATTTTTAATATTTTCATGAGTTGGCAGGCCCAGTAAGCAATATCATAATTTCTTCGTGATTATCACTAACTACTGATGCTGCATATTTATATTTGTTTTTAAGTTCCAAGTTTAAACTTCTGACGAAGATGTGATACCAATGTTCTTTTTATACATATTTTTTTCTGTCGCTCTAATCACAAGCAAATATTTTTGAAATTTTTCACTTATAAGAAACAGCCTAATAGTTATTAAAACAAATCTGATAGATCAGGGATACCCACCCCTTTGCCCGCGGGCACAATGGCGCCCGTCGATCGGTCTAGGTGAGCCCGCTGCTTGTGCCCAACGATAAAATATTTCAGTTTTCCACTTTCCCATAAAATGATATGCAAAAATAATGCGGCAAAGTACTAAAATTGGGACACGTAATGAAAATTATTACCAAAATAGTTCACTTAATTCGAGCAGCTCCTTTGCAACATCGACTTTTCAAGGCACTGTTACAAAATCCTGATGATGCTGACCCCATTTTACATACTGAAGTACGCTAGCTCAGTAAATTCAAAGTACTTGATAGATTTATACATTTAATTGAAGAAGTTAAGAAATTATCTTGCAGCCAAAAATCAAATATTTCTAGAACTACGAGATCCTTTTTGGCTAGGAGATTTGTCTTCTTAACAGACATAATAAAAAAACTAAATAATTTAAACTTGGAGGTGCAGGGGAAGGACAAACTTATAACAAGAATGACGGGGCTACAAACTCGTTAAGAACTAAGCTAGTTTTGTGGATATCACATTTGAAAATGAAGTCTCGTGCATTTTCCAAACATGAAAAAAATGATAGGCGACAGTGAAATTGTCTTATCAACATTTGTCATCAACCGCCAATTGCTTCAAGATCAATTTGAAAAGCGCTTTCAAGAATTTAATATCATCGAACCTATGGTCACCTTTTTTGTAAATCCTTTTACCATGGTAACCAAACGTAACCAAAATAGCAACATACATTTCAGAATGTCCTCAAGTTAGGCGAGAAGAAGTGGAGATAGAAATTTTGAATCTTCAGATTCATCCTCAAAACTATTATATCAGATGAGAAATTCTGGAATACAGTTGACAGAAATAACTTTCCATTCTTCAAAACAGCAGCATATAAAATAAAGTCGTTTTGTGGTTCCACATACTTGCGTGAATCATTGTTTTCGACAATGAAATCAAAATATAGATCCCGATTTACAGATGAACACCTTGGCGATTGCTTGCAAGTAGGGATTTCATCATATTCTCCCAATTATGAAGCACTGGCCAGTGAAATACAATGCCAAAGATCGCATTGTCTGTATTTTATATATTTTATAAATAATTTTTATACTTCGTATGCTTTGTAAGCAATTTAGTAATCATTTATTTTACACAAGAATATTAATACTAATTATATTCATATGTTAAATTAGTTTTAAAGATTAAATTTTTTTGGTATTATATGTAGTGTGTATTATTACCTATGTCTACCAACTATAAATTTATAATGAAAAATAAATGGTGCCCACCATTTGACAGATATTCTGGTTTTTGCCCTTAGGTACAAAAAGGTTGGAGACCCCTGTGCTAGATTATTGGAATTATATTTGTACTAAAATATAAAATCCAAAAAACATAGTGTGAATTTTTTTCCCATTCAAATTCCAAAATGTATCAATAATAGATTTTGTAACTTAAAGAAACTTCAATGATGAATAACTGCTTCTCTTAGATCTAAATAAGTGAAAATTTGAAAAAAATTATTGCTTGGAAGTGAGAAATGTTTCGAAGATTTGACACCAATGTTTGAAGATTTTCATAACCATAAAACATTAAAATCCTAACTATAATATTTTTCTCTTATTTTTACCTAAGTTAATACAAAATAATGAGAAAATATATAAAACCCCCATTTAATAAAAATTATGAGTTAAAAGGATACAGTCTTGTTTATACAAGATCACCTACCACAGAAAAACATTAACTTTGATTTCCTGTCGTTTCACCAATGTCTGTGGTGGGTAAAAACAAAGCTGAAAATGAGCTTCGAGCAAATTTGCAGGGCATAAAAATGTGCAAAAACTGTCATGGGCAAACTTATACTAATAGGAAACAAATCGAAGTGGCAAAAGAATTTGAAGATAGATTTTTTCATTTTTTTAAAATTATCATTATATTTTATGTTTATAATTAAAATAAATTTGTTAATGATTTTTTATTTACTTTTCATCACTTATATTTAACCTTTATTTATATTATCACAAATTAGATGTTTGGTAGCCCGACGACCTGCGGGCGAAGTCGAGCACTTTACGGAAGGAAAGATTAACGAGGACCGATACCGCTCAACCTCGGTCCCTATGCAGGCTGATCAAAGTGGTCCTCCACCCGCTTACTGAAAACTCAAACTGGCAAATTTCATAAAATTAAAGCTTAAGCGGAGACGGAAGTTTAACCCTCAAAGATTTGGAATTTTTTAAATTAAAAATTTCCATTTCAGTTATATTCCTTTGTTTATTTTCATTGTGGAAATTAAAAACAATCTGTGTATTTTTTTAAATAGTTAGTGGGAAGAAGAATATCATCCACAGGGACTGAGAACTACTTTTTTTCATTAAAAGAATTCATATATGTTATATTCCAACATTAAATTTCTTCAAAAAAAAAAATTAATTATATGCATAAATATTTTAATAGGGAAGAAGCTAGAATTTTTAGTAATATGAGTTGGAAGAGGAATGTAATCTTCAAAGCATGGAGGGATTGATTTTCCTTTATTAGTACGGTTCATATAAGTTAAATTCCAACATTTAAGCTTTTAGAAATAGTAAAAAATTTTATGTAAAAGTTTTATTTGGAAAGAACTCATAATTTAAGGTTTTAAGGGGGAGGGGAATACCATCATCAGGGAATGGGAAGTAATTTTCTGCATTTCTAGAATCATTATAAATAAGTACAAATGTTTAAATGGTTAAAATTTTAAATAAAAGTCTTAAGTAAAATTTTTTATTTAGAGACCACGTAGAATTTCTAGTTTTAGGGGGGGAGGGATATCCTCTAGAAGGGAAACTATTCTTTTTTGCTACTAAGATCCATATAGACTGAATTCAAACATTTAATTGCGCGAAAAACAGAAAAGCTAAGCATAATTGTTATGGGAGGCTATACTTTTTGGAGGGCAGTATAATGTTATCCTTAAAGAAAATGAAATGTTTTTTTTTCATTATTAAGATGCATATAAGTTACATTTCCCCTTTAATTACTGCTTAAAAATAAGAAAATGCTCAAAAATGTTATTTAAAGGTATTTAAAACATATTATTTTAGGGAAGAGGAATAATTTTAAAATAAAGGGATGTATAATATTTTTTCATCAGTAGAATTAAGAGAGATACATTCCCACATTTGATTGCTTGAAAAATAAAAGTAAATTGAGCGTAAAAATATTTTTTGGAAGGTAACTAAAACTTTTCATAAGTTTTAGGGAGTAATGTCCTCCTTTTTAGAAGGTAACTAAAATGATAATATGGTTTTAGGGACTAATGTCCTTCTTATGGTAAATGAACAATTTTTTTCATAACTAGATTCCTTATAACCTATTTTCTAGCGTTTATTTCTTTGAATACCGAAAAGGTATGCATTATTTTTAATTTATAAAGTGGCTAAAAAGTATGGTTTCAGGGAGGAAAGAAGGGTAAGCCCCTCATTAAAAAGTGGGAACCATTTCGCTTTTTAATGCTAGAGCCCATATGATTGTTTCTAGAACTTTATAATTTTTTTATAATTTTTTCATCTTATTTCAATGTACAGTGCGCAAAGTAAAAAACGGATCACCCTTAATAGCGTTTGATATAATTGTTGGTGTAATTCGTCGTTTGGTATAATTTGTTAATATTGAGAATTATTTTGTTGCGAAATCACGTGATTTGTGATAAACGGAAATTATCAAATTTATGACAAAAATGATTCCTCAACTCGAAACATTGTAGTGCATGCAGTGTAAAAAATGGAGACACGATTATCACCAAACTTTCTTCGTTTTTGACGAAACTGTTTCCCGTTATATGCTCCGAGCAAAAATTTCGTCAAAGTGACGAAATTATCTTATTTTATAACCGTCGTTGAACAGCCGACCCAACGTAATAGGTTTACGGCTACTAATGTTCAACTCCGTAGCCTTGTAATTTTGAACCCAATTCAGAAGACAAGGGAACTCCTGGATCGAGTATTGGGAGAAATTTGCCTTCGTGGAGGACTTTTTGATGGAGCTAACCCGCATTTGCGTTACATGGAGAGGACGACCACGAGAACCTCCCACGGTTAGCCTGACGGCAAGGGGACTCTAACCCATGATCCGTCTACCACTGAGGATATTTCACGTCAGCACTGTGGTCAGTGCAAGCCGGATGCGGAATTCGTATCGACTGGGATTCGAACCCGGTTCGCCTCATTGGAAGGCGAACGCTCTATCCCCTGAGCCATCGCGGCTCTGACGAAATTATCGTCACTTTTTCAAGGAAGCGATTTTTGTCAAAATTAAAAGAAAATATTTCGTCATTCTATTAAAAAAAAAAACTTGTATAGTAGTGCCTAATGTATCTAACTTTTTTAATAGTCCCTTTATAGTGAGCACCATATAGACGGCACGACACAACAAGGACAGATAGATAAATTACACCCATGTTCAAAGAGGGACTCGAATTCCGGATCTTCCTGGTATAAGGCTAACTTCTTAACTACCGTACAAACCGGTCAGCGTAATTTGTCAGTTTATTTTCAATTGTAATTCTGGTTAACAATCTCCCACAATGTACTACGAAGAGGTTTCGAATTGAGGAAACATTTTCGTCATACATTTGAGAGTTCGCGTTTCGTCTCAAACCACGTGATTTCGTGACAAAATGATTCCTAAAATTGACGAAATGCAGCTCAAGGTTTGTCAAATCGTCAAAAGGGAGAGTTTTATTTCTGAGAGTGTTGTGGGAGCTTAAGCCGACCAGTCTGTAGTGAGGTCAATGTGTTGACTTCGTGTCAGGAAGATCTCGGGTTCGGATCCCGCTTCGGGCAGGGGTGTAATTTATCTCTCTGTTCTATTTGTCTTTCTTGTGTAACAAAAGTGACACTGACCGAGCTATATTGAGCCCACGATAAGGAAATTATGAGAAAAACTCAATATATATGGCACTCCGAAGCTTTCATTTTCTGAAAAAACATATAATGACGAAATATTTCTTTACTATTGACGAAATTCTTTAGAGGATTGAGAAGAGACGATAGTTATTTCATTACTTTGATGAAATGTTCGCTCAAAGCATATACCAGGAAACGGTTTCATCAAAAACAAATAAAATTTCGTGAAATTTCAGTATCCATTTTGACAGCGAATGAGTATTTAATAAATTCTGTTTTAAATAACTTGAAGACAACTTGTTGCACATGACTTGCATTTGAAAATGCAATTCAATGCATCCTTATTTGTTTTCAGGCATGATTTTCAACAAAAGATAATTGACATAAAAATATCATCAAAACATTTGATTTAGATCAATATGCATAGTTGTTTAGAAATCTCTAAGGGACAATTCCTATTGATATATTTCTGTTGAATACATTTTCGACAGCACCTGTACCAGCAATTTATCTAAGTCGATAAAATAAAAAGCTTTTAACGTTTTCCAACATTTTTCTCATCGAAAAATCAAAATCAGAAGTCACGGGAGAAAACAGTAATGACGTTTTGAAACGGAACAGAATATATTTGATTTCCGTTATTACTGTTGATTTCTAAGAATATGGAGGATTGTTTCAGCTTCGCTTTCATCATTAAAATGCCCCCAGAGAAATGAGCAACTTTGAGGGAATATATCGATTGCTAATTTCATGACTGGCCGTGTTTCAAATGTGAATTTATAATAATAATTGGAAATTATTCTTTAAACCTATATGAAGAGTTAATAATGCCTTAATCAGAGTTATTAATTTCGTTCGGCGAAATTCGTAAACAATAGGCATATTCTGTGTAAGAGGGTTGTTAAGAAGTTGAAATCGTTACTGTGCCTAAAGAGCTTCAGAAAGTTTCAAATCTGGTGCATTTTAGAAAAATTGCAAATCTGGTGCTATTAGATTAGTCGTACCAGATTTAATAAAAGTGTTCCCTAATTTTCTGAAAAAGGATAAATGAATATGATTTATTTTTCGATGTTATTATTTCATTGGTTAATGTATACCGAGAAAAAAAGTATGGGCGAATCACCGTATAGTAAAATTTACTGTGGGGACAACAAATAGCTCGGTAATTTTCACCAAAGCGCTTTGGTTATGATTTTGGTAAAATCGGCAGTAAAATATGGTTTTATATTATTAGAAAAAATTTGGAATATGTTGTAAAATGTGGTACTTTTATTATGATATCTTAGAGCAAGGTTTAAGAATCATTTATTTGGTAAAATTTACTTTTCAGTTTTGTATTTTTTATTAAATGTGGGTAATAAGAATTATAAATATAGAAACTAGAATTTGCGGTTAACTGTTATCATATGAACGGAAAAATTACCAAATGAAAAGTTCAAATACCACATATTCACGTTTTATTAAATTATAATATGCTTTCTTTTTATTCGAAATGTTATTACCAATCATAATGGTAATTTTATAAGAGTTTTTATCTGTGTATATATGTAAAAAATACAGTACAAATTTCACTGTTCCCTGTTCAAATTGTTCTCCCAATGTTCTGGCAAAACTGAATTGATATTCAAATTTTAAATTGGCTTTAAAACCAGTCGAAAAAAAATTTTTTTTTAACGGTTAATGGAAACAAAAGATCTTATCTATAAAGTAGTACTCGTATTATTCTTTTGGTCGATATTTTATCTCAACCATATCAACCGATCGATATTTCGATATTTTATCTTTTATGAATGTATCCTTTACAATATATTCAAAGTACTTTTGTCAAAAAGTTTAATTTTCAAACTGTTTTGTACAATACTTTTAACAAAGTCTAAAGTGCGCTAATAATAAGAATTTTTGAAAAAAAATGAAGTTAAAATTTTTTTGTATAATTTTTTTAAAATTAAATTATTAGAAGGCTGTTTTTGTAACTATTTTACCTCCTATAACCCTGTACCAAAAAATACAAAACACGTGCAAAAACGTTACCGTATAAAGTGTAAAAAAAATCAGTTTTTGCGCAAATGAAATAAAATCTTTTAATTGTTTCTGTAGCTCTCAGAGACAATGCAAAATGTCTTAAATGATATGATGTAAAAGTATTGTTACGTCTTCTACTTTCAAGAGAAAAAAAAAAGCTAAAAATTTTAAAGGTTCGAAAAATAAATTTGTAGTTTTTTTTCCCGACTAGACAATTTTTAGTTCCGTACTTTATCAACGCATGGATGCATTTAATTCAAACATTTATGTTTTGGTGGAATTAAAATATTTCTGAATAATTAATCGCCTTATTTTGAGTTTTTAATAATATTATTTATCACATTTTAATCTAATTTGTCATGAAACAAACAATTATTTTTTTCAATAACGAAGTAAAAATAAATGCAGATAAAAGTGTCACAAAAATATTCAAAGCACCATACTTAAAACTGAATTTAATCATGGAACACACGGAATGGAGAGAGTAACACGGATAAGTGAATTATGCGTATAATTCTTAACACGTTCTATGATTTTTGTAAAGTGTTAAAACCATCTTGGATATGAAAAATTGACGTTTTTTATATATCATTTTGTCATTCCTTAAAAAAGCAAAAAAGTACTAAGAAAATAAAGAAAAACGGTAGGATACCTTGTCCAAAAATTGTTTTCCAATGATCACCTGGGGAATGATCTATTCGTCATACAGGCATCTGAAGGGCAGATTTATTGGCCACTCTTTCAGGGGCACCATATTAGGTGGCTAACGTAGCTCCCATAGTAAAGATAGATAGCACAGAGAATGAAAGAACATCCATGCCTGTCTCGGATTCGAACTCAGAACTTTTCTGATGCAGGGCCAGTTCCCCGACTCTTTCACAGGCCGATCGGCCCTTGTGCAAACGCCAAAATGCAGAATCTGAAGCAGACTTAATATCGCGGAGAAAAAACTAGTGGAGATAAAACACTGTTTTACTGAAGCTCAAATAGACAAATTATCGCGCGGTAAAATCTCACTAAGACAACATATTGTTTTACAGAATTTCAAGTCGGCAATAAACCGTGAGGGAAAGCAGAATCTCGCACTCAAAATACCATTTCACAGTACCTCAAAAATATCTTTTTACTAGAATCTCAAACACATGTAATATTTGAGGTAGAATCTCGCATAGACAAAATATTGTTTTTCAGAATCTCGCACAGACGAAATACTTTTTTACGGAACCTCAAAAGTGTAAATACTCAGGAAAACAATCTGGTGCAGACAAAAAATATGTGCCGTTATTTTTGAAAGGGAAATAAGTCCATTTGGAAAGTGGTATAATTCCAAAATATCAGGAGAGAGAATCTCGAACAGGCAAAACATTGTTTAACGGAATTTCGATCTGACAAATTATCGCTGAGCAAATTCTCATGCTGAAAAAATAACGTTTTACGGAATTTAAATCTTACAAATTATGGCTGATCAAATTATCACGCTGAAAAAATAACGTTTTACAGAATTTCAATCTGACAAATTGTTGCCGATCAAATTATCACACTGAAAAAATAACGTTTTACAGAATTTCAATCTGACAAATTATGGTGGAGCAAATTATCACTCTGAAAAAAATAGCGTTTTAAAGAATTTACAAAATATCCGGTTCAAAATATCAGGCAAAATATAGGGGCAGAATATCACTAGAGAAATATCGTTTTGCAGTTTCTCAAGCAGACGAAATATTGGGGAATCTCTAGCTTAGAAATTTTTTTATTAGAATCTGAAGCTGGTGAAATATCGTAGAGCTAAATCTCGGGCAGACAAAATATTGCTGTACAGAATTTCAAGAGGAAAAATATGGTGAGACAAAACTTGACGAAATGAAAAATATCGTGGGACAGATTCTATTGCAGGTAATATCTCAGCGAGAAAAACCTTCTATGAACAAAGAATAAAATTAGCCATAAAAGTTTGCGTAAGCCATAATTTGTAAGCTAATCAAATCCCGGATTGATCACAAAAGTGGGTATTCATTGCGCCAAAATAAACTCTCGCTTTTGGGGTCAATCCGAGACTAAAAGGTCTGTTTACACGGTCCAAGTTCTTGAATCCGAGAAATTGGAGGGATTTCTCTGTCCAAGAAATCGGATGATTCGTTGACACTATCCAAGTTCTTGAATGTCAGTGATTCGTCGAAAGAAAAAATTGCGCATGTGCATTATTCATAATTAGTCTTATAAAATAATACTTACATGAGTTTAAAATTACTAAATAAATTCAAATAAAATCATAATAACACAAATAAACTGCAACAGATCAATTTATTTGGACTAAAATATATGAAAACAGACGACAAAATGACATGATATGCTGCCTGCTTGTTGACGTCACAAAACCTAAGACGCTGATTGGTTAAAGGAGAAAAAACTTGGATGGAAAGTAGAACATGCTCTACTATCGTCCAAGAAGTTGGACCAAGTACTATTTGTCTAAGATAGGTACTCTGACCGCCACTAAGTCTGCGGCAGTTTGGTGCTATGGAAGCAAGAAGAGGGCATTTTAGGGAGGGTAGCTTCGATGAAGAGGTCTCCTTTTTTCTTGTCGAAACCAGTTCTAAAGAGACACCCCGCACCCCTACTTGAAATAATCCTACCTCGTTACCATAGTCACCGCCACAGCTCCAGACGAATGTCTGGCAGAGTACCTATCTTATACAAACAGTACTTAGATGATTGTTTACATGATCCAAGCTCAAAGCAAAACAAGTTTCCATCAATATCAATCAATCTCTGTCCAAGAAATTGGATCGTCTAAGCAGGCCTTTAATCTAATGTTTCAACATAAACACAACTAACTATAAATGATAATGATATAAAAAACGATACGATTAAAATTATTTATTTCCTTGTATAGTTTAATATTTTTTTGAAGACAAATTTCTGTTATCCATGGCAAAATATAAATGAACAAAGGGTCTGAAAATATTATATATCGAAAAGATATCAAAGCTGCTTATCAAAAAACATTTCAAAAAGAGATGGAAGTTACGCAATTTTCAATTATTTATACGAATCAATGAGTTTTTCAGAAATATTGCGGAGAATAGCTTATTTTCTATCTACATTTTTCTCCTCTTTCCGCGAATGCTAAGCAAATACAAATTTTTTTGAATTATAATTTTTCGAGTAAGATATTGCATCGCATTGAAAAGTTTGAAGATTGAAGTAACAGAAAATCCCTCAACTTATTTTCATAACTTTTTTTCCTATTCTTTCTTATTGGCTGTTTCCAATTCCCTTAAGATATTCTCAAAAGCTGTTTTGATGTGTCTGCATGAAATAAATCTTCTTTCTGAGCGAAAAAGAAATAATATAATTCTAAGACAATTTATTTTTAAATTACGATAGCTATCAAAAAGAAAAATCTTTTTTTTTTGTATGTATTTCTTTTAGCGAGGATTAGAACAAAGTTTTTTCAGAGTTGAAGCCCATGCAGAATAGACTGTAAAAGCTAAAGCAAATGATTTGCGTTTGACACAAACTCTTCACTATTTTCATTTAATAACAGTCTTTATCAATTTCAAGTTTAATGACATCTTGCGGAATGCATTAAATTTCAAAATGTACTTTTTGACACTAGGGTATCCCACGCTTCTTGTTCACTGCGTTCGTCACCCACGGTATTCGCTTTCACCGATCCTTTTGGATTGTTTCGGAATCGGAGCTCACTTTGCTTCCTTATTGGATATTCCATTTTATATTTTATAACCGTCGTTGAACAGCAGACCCAATTTTCGGATCGGCTGAAGAACAGCTCCCTATTATTGAGTCTGTTTTTATCTGGTTTGTTTCTGAGTCGACTACTAATGGTCAACTCCGTAGCCTCGTAATTTTGAAGCCAATCTGGAAGACAAGGAAACTCCTGGATCAAGTATTGGGAGAAATTTTGCCTTCGCGCAGGATTTTTTCGATGGAACTAACCTGCATTCGCGTTACATGGAGAGGAAGACCATGAGAACCTCCCACGGTTAACTTGACCGCAAAGGGACTCTAACCCATGATCCTTCTACCATTGAGGATATTTCACGTCAGCACTGTGATCGGTGCAAGCTGCATGCAGATTCGCATCGACCTGCCACCGCAGTCATTCAAACCCGGTTCACCTCATTGGAAGGCGAACGCTCTATCTCCTGAGCCCTCATGGCTCTCACTGGATATTTATATTTTTTTAGTGTTGTTATCTAAGAATGGCTGTATTTGTTCTCAAATGTGGTTTTAAAACATGCAATATAAACATACTGTTAAGCCTTTGATTTTTATTCATTGTACCTTTTGACGCATAATTTTTGTTAAAAATATTTTTCATACATTTTTTTATCATTTCGCATTAAATTAGGTCAAAATATTTGAGAAATATTATATTTAGCATTTCAATAATTTTTGCTTATGAAACACAGTATGAAACACCTGCGACTTTTTCTACGTTAACGACAAAATCTTTCAAACACGGATCACTTTCAAAAATTAATTTTTCAAATTTGCACTCATTTGCTGTTATTCACATCAAAGAGGAACGAAAATTCATCCTTGAAATTTCTCTAGTTTGCAAAATCAATTATTGTTAAATTTTTGAATATAAATGCGAAAAATTCATGCTACTTTTTTTTTGATTCTATATTTTATTACAAGTGTAATTCCATTAAATAAACTGATTTTTTAATAACTAATAGACTGTTTTTTATAATTAAAAAATATCAAAATATATTTTAACTCGTAATTAGAGCGTCAGAAAAAATATAGTTTGTCTATGGTAAGAACTCCCCCCACCACAAAGTCTGAGGCCGTCTGCTATAGAAACAAGAATAGCGCATTTCAGGGAGGGTAGCCTCTCTTCACTCCAGGGGTAACACAGTTGACCTAAGAAAAATATCCCCTTTTTTTCGCTGACCCGAGCAAAAACCTATCCTAAACAATGAACCCACATCCCTACTTGAAATAGTTATACCTCTTTATTATAGTCACCACCACGGGTCCAGACGAGTGACTAAGGGAGTTCTTATTTTAGACAAACTATTGCCTCAATCTGCCTCAAAGGGTTAAATTATATTTGGGTAATTACATTTCAAACAAATAATTCATTGAATTTGCCTAGATACGTCATTATAATTTCAAATGATTGGAATCACAACAGATTTGATTTCTTTATTTTTACAATAATTCGCATGTAATAAAAATGTAATAAAACCAAAGAAAAGGTTAGAAAATGTAAAAAAAATAAATGGCCGGTCTTAATAAATAAAACGCATCTCTCTTCTTCGTTATTTTTTTTCTTCCCGAAAGCATTAAGTTTTTCTTATCTTAATTTCTATACGATTAGTAATGAAGTTGCAATTCTTTACCCAGAGACAAAAGGTGGGAAAAAAAAAAAAAAAAAAAAGAAAAAAAAAAAGAAACACTTTCTTCATATTACATGATTTTATGGATTTTACTGTTCTATGTGAGTAACGGACAAACATTTAATTAATTGGTAAAGTTAATTGTTTTGGTTTAGCTAAGATTGTAAATTTTGTTGTTTTATCCGTCTTTCCATTTTTACTTGATAGTTTGAATTTAATATCACTGTTTTCATTTTTCCATTTTCCATTTTTTTTGGGTTGTTCGGTTTCTATACCATGGCTTACATTTTTCCGTTTTTAATACTCCTTTTAGGTAGAGCCCCTGAATTAGACAGGCCGACTTATCATTTATTTTTGGAGCAAAAAGCTAACATAAGCACATAACATAACTAATACTAACATAACGTTAACTTGCGATCTTGTTTGCTCCAATATTGCTTGATAGATCAGCTCTGATAGTTTAGGAGCTTTACTTTTAGGTAGTTAGGTCCTTACATTACAGCTTCCATTTGCGTTTTAAGTAAAACGTACGTGGAAAAAAGTAGAGTATCATAGTTCAAATAATATCAAGAAAAGCCTTTCTAAGCTTGCAATAAATATAAATCATTGAAATTAACTCTGATAACCAAATAAAGCAGCTAAAAATTCAGAATTGGATGCTGTTTTCTATAAATAGTTTATTATTATTTTTTTAAAAAATAAAAAGAGGAATAAAGAAATATTAATAACGGCGTTATCTAAAGCAGTGGTGCAGTTGAATTATAAAATTTAAAACTAAAATATTTTTATGTCTATTAAACGAAAGACATTAATTCATTATGGAATTAATTACATATGCATTAATTCATATTCATATGGTGGAATGGTCGTATATAAAATTTCTGTAGTATATAAAACTATTACTGAAAATACTCACGATTTTCTAATTTCATTAAGAAAGTAGAATAAAAAATTATGTTGCTTGATTATTAATAATGCAAATATTTTGATTATCTATAGCAGATTGATTTAAAATTCTATATGTAGGGAATAATTTTATAATAAGTTCATAATTTTCATATTTAAAACTTTTATGGTATAATTTAAACAGCATATTGCAAATGCTTACATGTTTCTTCAAACTTGGAAGCTGTTTTGCAAACAATTAAAAGTTTGCATTCCGTCCAAAATTACGCTATTTCGCGAAAAAAAATGAAATGCAGTTTAAAAAATCGCTGAATTGTCAATAAAATGACAGTTGTATCTCAGACAGAGCAAATCTATGAATAATTGAACTCAATTTATTTAGAAATATACCCTCCAGACATAACGTTTTCAGAATATGCCATACAATGTCAGAATTTTCACTCTAAAATTACCGTACAATAATCGGCAACGGTCTGCCCATCCAATTACCCGTAAAGAATACGCTGAAGAACAGTTTTTTACCTTTATGGTTTTAAAAAAGCGTTTATAATTATTATGGTTAAACAAACAAGGAATACAAGACTATATTGTTTTTTAACCTTTTACAACTAGTATAGTTTCAAAACCGTATAAAGGAAATTTAACAGGACATTAGAGCTAGGTTTCTCGTTAGAAAATGGACATTGGAGATAAGTTATTGTTGAGTTGTGTTTTGTGAAGTGAACCATGGAATACAGTTTAATCAGTTTATATGTTTTTTCCACCTATCCTCAGGGATAGGAAAGCTACTTCCTTTGTGTTAGGCAGCTTTATTGCCTAATTACAGCTTTATTGCAGCTTTATAGCCGCCATCAATGAATGATTGAGATTATCGTGTTCTAGTACAGCAGGGTCACAAATTGGTGAGTAAAGGACACTCTTCATGTGTTGAAGGCAACGGAGAAAATGTTGTGGTGCCGAAGCAGGACCTTCTGTTGGTCGTGAGATTGACAAATTAGTCTTCTCAGCTATAATACGAACTTAGCTGCAAGGAATTAAGTGGCTTCATAAGGTGGACTTAGTTGGTGCGATAAAATTCTCGTTGTTTAACCGTATTAGGTGAAAGCAGTTAATAAGCGTTTTTTTCACAGTTAGTTTGAATACCATCTTATTTATGGTTATTTGACTTTTTTGTTTGAATATGGTAAAATAACAAAAAAAGTGCTATTTAATCATTTTTCCAATAAATCTAAAAATACTTAAATTAAGTTACTAACCAAAGTGTTAAAGTTTATGAGCTATTTCCTTCGTAAAATTTTAACACAATCCCGAGAGAAATCTGATTATTACCATAATTATTTCAATTTTTCTCGCTCATCAAAATGTTTTAAACCTGTTCAACACATTGTAAGTTTTAAAGGTTTTCAGCTAAACTCTTAGTTGATATAAACTATTACTGATTGCTTAGAAATTTTGTTACAGGGGAGAATCGTTCGCAATTTGTTAACAGAATCCACTGAGTTCTTAAATTATTGATAAAATCCTCATAAGTGATTGACGTTCAGAGTTTTACGAGTGCTTCGTCGGAGAGTAAACTAGTGTTTAGAATTTTAAATGAGATCTCGGTAATATGGAGTGATTAATCATGCCGAGTAACAATTTAAACTAATAATTGTTTCTTTTTGGAAAAATGTCGTGTTGCTTCTGAAATAATAAATTTCTGTATTGAAATATTGATAAAATTAAACTTTTTCTAAATAAATCTAATATCTTTGTTATGCGATATTTTTATTACATATAAAGTTTTTAAATAAGCTATTAAAATTTTTTAACGCAGTAAAATATTTATTAAAACTTTTATAATAATTTAGTTAATAAAATAGTAAAAAAAGAAGATATGTTTACAAATTTCGAGTTTCAATTAATTTATAAAATTTTTTTCATTATCAAATCATAACTAAATATGAATTTACTTTTACAATAGTTCTTCTGAATAATTTTATGGTGAAAAAAGGATGGTAAAAACTACAAGAATATGGTAAATTTGCCGTGTTTCTGTTTCTTTGGGTACACAAAAAACTCAAAAATTTTCTCCGAAGCGCTTTGGTGATGATTTTGGTAAAATTAACAATAAAATGTGGTTTTATAATAAGTGATAAAATTTAGTGAGTAGTTGAAAAATTTAGTAATTTTATCATGATAACTTAAAACATGACATAAAACCATTTATTCGGTTGAATTTACTTTTCAGTTTTATGTTTTTTACTAATGGATGGTAATAAGAACTATATAATTTTGCTAAGTAGAATTTCCTTTAAGCCGTTACCGTACAAACGGAAAAACACAAAATGAATGGTTTAAATACCATATACTGTGGTTTCATTAAGCCTAAGAGCTTAGAAGAGTATAGTTTTTGGTGTAGTGAAACACCATCAGTAAGTCTTAGTTCTCGGTGTTTCACTTCACTAAGAGCTTAGAAGAGTATAGTTTCTGGTGTAGTGAAACACCAAAAATAAGTCTTAGTTCTTGGCGTTTCACTTCACTAAGAGCTTAGAAGAGTATAGTTTCTGGTGTAGTGAAACACCAAAAATAAGTCTTAGTTCTCGGTGTTTCACTTCACTCAGAGCTTAGAAGAGTATAGTTTCTGGTGTAGTGAAACACCAAAAATAAGTCTTAGTTCTTGGCGTTTCACTTCACTAAGAGCTTAGAAGAGTATAGTTTCTGGTGTAGTGAAACACCAAAAATAAGTCTTAGTTCTCGGTGTTTCACTTCACTCAGAGCTTAGAAGAGTATAGTTTCTGGTGTAGTGAAACACCAAAAATAAGTCTTAGTTCTTGGCGTTTCACTTCACTAAGAGCTTAGAAGAGTATAGTTTCTGGTGTAGTGAAACACCAAAAATAAGTCTTAGTTCTCGGTGTTTCACTTCACTCAGAGCTTAGAAGAGTATAGTTTCTGGTGTAGTGAAACACCAAAAATAAGTCTTAGTTCTTGGCGTTTCACTTCACTAAGAGCTTAGAAGAGTATAGTTTCTGGTGTAGTGAAACACCAAAAATAAGTCTTAGTTCTCGGTGTTTCACTTCACTCAGAGCTTAGAAGAGTATAGTTTCTGGTGTAGTGAAACACCAAAAATAAGTCTTAGTTCTTGGCGTTTCACTTCACTAAGAGCTTAGAAGAGTATAGTTTCTGGTGTAGTGAAACACCAAAAATAAGTCTTAGTTCTTGGCGTTTCACTTCACTCAGAGCTTAGAAGAGTATAGTTTCTGGTGTAGTGAAACACCAAAAATAAGTCTTAGTTCTTGGCGTTTCACTTCACTAAGAGCTTAGAAGAGTATAGTTTCTGGTGTAGTGAAACACCAAAAATAAGTCTTAGTTCTTGGCGTTTCACTTCACTAAGAGCTTAGAAGAGTATAGTTTCTGGTGTAGTGAAACACCAAAAATAAGTCTTAGTTCTCGGTGTTTCACTTCACTCAGAGCTTAGAAGAGTATAGTTTCTGGTGTAGTGAAACACCAAAAATAAGTCTTAGTTCTTGGCGTTTCACTTCACTAAGAGCTTAGAAGAGTATAGTTTCTGGTGTAGTGAAACACCAAAAATAAGTCTTAGTTCTCGGTGTTTCACTTCACTCAGAGCTTAGAAGAGTATAGTTTCTGGTGTAGTGAAACACCAAAAATAAGTCTTAGTTCTTGGCGTTTCACTTCACTAAGAGCTTAGAAGAGTATAGTTTCTGGTGTAGTGAAACACCAAAAATAAGTCTTAGTTCTCGGTGTTTCACTTCACTCAGAGCTTAGAAGAGTATAGTTTCTGGTGTAGTGAAACACCAAAAATAAGTCTTAGTTCTTGGCGTTTCACTTCACTAAGAGCTTAGAAGAGTATAGTTTCTGGTGTAGTGAAACACCAAAAATAAGTCTTAGTTCTCGGTGTTTCACTTCACTCAGAGCTTAGAAGAGTATAGTTTCTGGTGTAGTGAAACACCAAAAATAAGTCTTAGTTCTTGGCGTTTCACTTCACTCAGAGCTTAGAAGAGTATAGTTTCTGGTGTAGTGAAACACCAAAAATAAGTCTTAGTTCTTGGCGTTTCACTTCACTCAGAGCTTAGAAGAGTATAGTTTCTGGTGTAGTGAAACACCAAAAATAAGTCTTAGTTCTTGGCGTTTCACTTCACTAAGAGCTTAGAAGAGTATAGTTTCTGGTGTAGTGAAACACCAAAAATAAGTCTTAGTTCTCGGTGTTTCACTTCACTCAGAGCTTAGAAGAGTATAGTTTCTGGTGTAGTGAAACACCAACAGTAAGTCTTAGTTCTTGGTGTTTCACTTCACTAAGAGACTAGAAGAGTATAGTTTCCAGTGTAGTGAAACACTAATAATAAGTCTTAGCTCTTGGTGTTTTACTTTACTAAGGGACTAGAAGAGAATTATTTCTGGTGTAGTGAAACACCAAAAATAAGTCTTAGTTCTTGGTGGCACACTTTACGAAGAGACTAGAAGAGAATTATTTCTGGTCTCATGGTATGTGATCAAACACCAACAATAAATTTTAGTTCTTGGTGCTTCATTTCCCTAAGAGCCTTGAAGAGTAGAGTTTCTGGTGTAGTAAAACACCAAGAATCTTTTTTACACTATTTGTTGTGACTAAGCATCAGAAATCTTTGTTATTTAGTAAAACTGAAATTTGTAATTACAGTCAGTTATAATACACATGAAATTCAGTTAAGTGTTTTTTCTGATACAGAATAAAGTAAGAGTCAATAATTAATTGTGAATTAATATACCCCTAATTCTTAAAATAAAATTAGTTTGTTAATCAAGTTGTAGTTGTATTTCATTTACGTCGCACTGGAGCTGCACAATGGGCTATTGGCGACGGTCTGGGAAACATCCCTAAGGATGATCCGAAGACATGCCATCACAATTTTGATCCTCTGCAGAGGGAATGGCACCCCCGCTTCGGTAGCCCGACAACCTGCGCGCGAAGTCGAGCACTTTATGGTAGAACAGTTTAACGAGGACCAATACCGCACACCCTCGGTCCCTACGCAGACTGATCCAAGTGGTCACCCACCCGCACACTGACCACAGCCAGTGATGCTTGACTTCGGTGATCTGCTGGGAACCGTGTCTTAACGATCAGTCCACTGCGGGACGTTTGTTAATCAAACGCACACAGACCAGATAGAATATTAAGATGAATTTGCCCTAGGCATAGCAAAACATTAGCAGAAAGAAATTATGTATTGTAAAATTATTTATTGAAACTGTCAAACTTCAGTAAATCTTCATATGAGACCATAATGATCTTTATTACATAACTAAAAATATACATACCTTTTGTAATGTTAACTTTTGTTTCTGTGGAATGCTCAGCAGCAAAAGAGACAGCAACAAATTAACTTCTCGTGCTGGATTGTAATTAATCTACTGTTGTTATCTGAGGGTTTCCAAGCGTGAACCAAAAGTATCCAAAATAATTCATGAATGGAGTAAATGTATCTGAGTTTGAAGTAAGCTTTCTCAATTATTAGTGTTTAGATTTAAATGCACTTTAAAGCACATATAAACTCTAGATTCAGTATTAACTGGAAATTTTTTAAAAATTTTTTTAAAATTTTTAATGGCAGATTATGAACAGTTACAGCAGAAAACAAGTAAAAAGAACGAGCACAGAGTACAACAAAAATGCTGAAATCGAGTTCATTTATCGAATATATCTAGCCTCCCAATAACGCTCGACGAGAAAAGTCTTGCCCAGAGAGCAGGACAGCGGAGTAGATGTACGGAATTTATGATCTTTCCATAGCTGTATAGAGTGCATATCGGGGAAGGAACAATTTTGAGTCTGTAAAGATGGTTTAATAGGCAGTCATGTCCACTTGGAACAAAGTAACCATTCACAAAATGTTTTGAGTTTTTCAACACCAAATGCGGATAGGTATTAAACCACAATTTTAAGAGTGTTGTGGCGTATGATTGGTTGCAATGCAATTCCCAATCCTAGCTAAGGGATTCCTATCAATTAACATGGTTTTTCGAAGCTATGCCACCAATGAAAATGAAAAAGCCACTGTTAAAGCGCCTTGCACTTGAAACAAGGCTATAATTTTAAACTACGTATGTAATCTTGCCGTAGAGAATTATCTAGACTTTAGAACGGAGAAATAACCAAAATATTTAATAAGTTATTAGTTTATTTCTTAAAATCTCCGATTTGGCGATATTTTTCTCCACCTGAATGAAAATTATTACAATCAATGCCCTATTCTCTTTTTTAGTAATTTTTTACATATCCAGATCATGCAGCTTTGGGGTAAGTTTTTAAATATTAAAAAATTACACTACAAACGCTTTAAATTTTCCCAAAACTGTGTCTTTTCTCCTTATTTTTGTAAAATATTATTATATTATTTGTAACATATTTGTATATTATTATTTGTAAAATTATTTCTTATTATTGAATATTATTTGTAAAATTTCATGTGACTACAGAGCTTTCAAAAAATAATCTCTTGAAATTTGTACCAATATTTATTAGATGTTGTTCAATATAGTAATTGGACCTCCGTGAAATATTTTACCACTTATATTTTACAACGAAAATGTGATCTCTCCGATGGCAGAAATTCTCAACAGGAAGGAATGCAAAAAAGGAGGATTAACACGGTTTTTTTGAAGCTCTTTAGCCAAGGAAAAGACACAGATTAATATTTAAAGCAAAGCTATAATTTTAAACTATCTTTGCCATGAAGAATTATCTGAACAGGCATGCTTCATTGGATATAGGATCGAGTTATGAACACATTGTAAGTTATAGAATTGTGAGCTTTTATGTATGAGTGGTGTTTGCTTTTGTTTACAAGTGATGTTAATTGTAAGCTATTTCGTGAGTTAAGTACTTTGTCTGTGCATGAAATAATGTTCTTTTCTGTGATTAATGGAGTTATGGGACCGTTGTTTTTGAAGTTAGGAACTGTGTTGTGCGTTATAGAGTTATATACTGTTTGTGTGGAAAGTTATTAACTACTTTGCATTCTATGGAGTAATTAGGGCAATATGAAGTTATGAACTGTTTTTAAAGTTATAGATTTATTGTTGTTGTTGTTTCTAATGTCACTTGCCACATTAGCAAGTCTGCTTGGCGAAGTGGAGCAATTTAAGGCAGAGAGGGCGTTTCTTGTTTTTCAGTGGCGCCATCTATGGCCAAGAATCCGACTTCAGCCACATCGTACGTCACACCCGTTTATAAGGCGGATCCATTCATTCATCTACAGATCGTAATTTTGACCTGAATCAGAGAACGATCAATCTCCAATCCCCCCCAGAGGTATTGATTTGTTATGGGAACATGGAGGACTTTGCGACTCGACAGAATTTAACGTGCATCAGTCACCAGCTACACGGGTAGTCTTCAGCCGGCAGGGTTCAAACTCACGAACTCTCGGACATGGGCCCAGCGCCCAACCGACCAGGCTATCCCGGCCCTATAGATTTA